>JARFIW010000215.1:5627253-6827253 GCA_036346225.1 Platerodrilus igneus
TTTATCTCGTGTGTGGAAATGAGGATGCTCATTTATCTCGAAAGATGAAAAATGGTTAGTCGAAGAAAACTATTTGGTCCAGATGTGTGTGGAAATGTGGATGCTGGTGGAAATGTGGCGGTGGTTCTTCACTAAATGTACTACTCATACCTCTGCAGGTATTCTAGAAACATTTCTCTGTCCACTATGTTCTGTAGTGCTACGTGTTGTCTTATGTCTACCTCGAAGTGTCGTGATAAATACTTAATAATTTGTAGGTCCGTCAGTGGTGGGTTCAGTTGCTTTGCTATGCTATACTTGCGTATAGCATATTGCTCCCTACTTCCTGAAAATTCTCCCTTAAATTTCCCTGTGATTAAGTCGTCTCGTACCTGGTCTTGTCTGTGGTCACTCCAGTAGTGCTTTAAAAATTTGTTTTCAAAGTCCTGATACGTGTCTATGTCCTGTCCTACTAAATTGTACCACGCTTCCGCATTGTCCTTTAATAAAGCCTTTATCGTATTTAGTTTAGTCTGTTCGTCAAATAAATTTCCCACTAGATTTCTTACACTATTAATAAAAATTTGTGGATTTACCCTGTTATCGCCATAAAACTTCATGTGTTGGTCCAATGATACTCCACCTGTAGAAAATCTGGGACCATCCCCCGTTAAATTTGACATGTTGTATTTGATACTACTAACTTCGCGCTCTACCCTGCCTAACTGATCCCTACATGAGTCCGTTACTTCAGTCATTTTTACATTAATCTCTTCTTCACAAAAAATGCGTACTTCGGACCTTAAATGTCCCATTTCCTGTCGAAGACCTGTAATATCACGCTCATTTTATCAACCCGATTTTCTACTTCCCCAGTTTCACGGTAAGACTATTTTAAATTCTGAAACTTCTTTATTCGTCTTATCTATTTTCTCACTTAGGGTTTCCCTAACTCCTGTTAATGTCTCATTCATTCGGTCAACTTTCCTATTCGATTCAGCACTCATTTCTCTAATTTCCTCAAACTTCCTATTAGCTTCTTCCCTACTCGATCTCATTTCCTCTAGCATTCGCATCATCATCTCGTTTCCTTGATCCCCTGATTCCGTCCTCGGCTGATCTCTACTGCCTCCAGCTTCTTCCATTTTCGAATTTTTTTCACACAATGCACTATCGTCACTTCCAATTTCCACTCCTTGACTCCTAAACCACTCCTTTCTCTGCATACGTTCAAATCACTCTCACACACTCTAAAATACTCTTAAATTTATCCACAAACAGAAACTCTCTCTCTCAGATCGCCAGTTTCCTGGAATAAAATCACAAAAATTTTATTTGGAACTCGAGCCCTCACGTTGTGGTCGCCATATACTGCTGTGATATGCTCCTTTGAATGCGGGAACTGGGTCCTATCAACAAAAAAAATTCTAGTCCCACAGATCGGGCGTCATAAACTGCTGTGATCCTCTTTTCGCCTCGGCTGCTCACCTAATTTTATAAACCTCCTCATTCATAAAATTAAACAACACATTCCTATCACAAACATCACCGTTACCTCTATTTACATCAATATTCACAATACATTAAAATTTCAAAATTAATATGCAGCATAAATTTTAATATCGGAAACTTTCAAAATTAAATTTATTTTCATTTTAATGTGCATCCAGAATTAAAGTCCTTGTAGGATGCCTACTAATTACTATAACAATATATGCAGACCGGAGTCTGAGTATAAAGGGAGCATCTACCACCCCTTTACGTTAATTAACCAGGTTCGTCTAATTGAGCTCAAAGACATACCCAAAGTTTCATCATATTCCCGAACATCAATACTAAATACCCCTTTCTACTTAAACAAGCAAATTTCATCTTAAAATTAAAATTTTATGGTTAGTACAATTTCACTAATGTCCATTTAAAGTAAATCAATTATAAAGTTATTCAACACACACAAAAATGTCAAACAAAATAGTATAATTTACCTGAAGGTTACTGTCCTCGTAGGTTCAAAGTACATCGTCCCTTTAGTTAATCACACCATTCCAACAGGATTATATTTACGGCTTCTAATTCTCAACGCTTTTAAAATTTTCTCCATCACCATTTATTTAAAGTTGTTTCTGGGCTTTTCCGGAACTCATCTGTGTATATCTGACCCTTGTTTCGTGGATCCAGACACGTATTTGAACCATTTAATTATTAACACCCCCGAACAATAGCAAAGAAATTCATGCGTCTTTCACCAATATACGCCAAAACTGCCTACTTTTGTGTATACATTTGTCGTTGTAAATTTTGCTAATTAGTACAGTGATACTAAATTTTATTACCTTGTATCTAAGTGCACTGAAGTACATTCATGTTAGCACGTAAATAACAAACTATTTTGAATCACTAAAATATACGAGCAAAATTTTAAATTACTTTATCAAACTAAAATGCACTGTTTAACATCTTCAATCAAGTCGCGGATGTCAGAGCTTTTAACGCATCGAATAGTCAAAAGTCTAAGAGACCGAAATTCATATTACCACCGGTATATATAGCGAATAGCCGGCACGTCGCTTTGTTCCCCAAAACGGGTAATTCTAAAGAATTTCTCATTCTATGTTCCCAGTCCGTCGCTCGCGCGTCGGTTTTTACGAATTTTTCACTCGCCCCAGTTGAAATCAGAAATTCTCACACGGCACGCAAACATGTCCGAGAAAAACTAATTAATTTTGTACAGAAATTGTTGTTTCTACCTCTGATACTTGCATCCTATTTTCAACCAATTGTGACCCTCGTGACGTTGCTTAAATCACGCCTTTTACTATATGTGTCTTTGCTTGACGCCTTTTCTCTTTCCTTTTCTAACCTGTTCGCATTGGTGCAAATTGATATTCTTTATTATCGATTATATTTTAGTCCATGTGGACTATCTGGGTTAAATAACCCCGTATCGCACATTCTCGTGAATATTAAGCCCCGGTTTCTCCAAGATTCTTTGAAACTATTAATTATCTACAAAATTTACGCCGTATGTGATATTTAAACTACGCAGGTGTTCAAAATAATATTAATTCTCAGAGCTTTATTTTCTGGTATTATAATCTTGGATTTTCACAGACTTTTTTATGCTTATTATTAATAATGGTTTAATTAACTCCAATTAAAATTGACTTCTATCCTTTCATTTTTAGCGAATACAAGTTAAATATTAATTATTATGTGTACACTTTGTTTTACTACCGGTTACTTAAAATAGGGTTAATTAATATAAATTTTGCACGTAATTTCCATTTGTTTCCTTCCTCGGAATAATTAGATTACACGTAGAGCTTTTTACTGTTTCTTTTGATATAAAGCGTCTTGTACATGGTTTAAATCTCTTATTTTTACTGAAACTAATAAATTTTATGCTTCACGGTTTTAATAACGCGTATTATCTACTAATATTCATTATACACGGTGATTAAAATTATTTGATGTAATCCATTAATTTTCTACCCTGGTCTAAATATGAGTAATATATATATATATATATATGTATTTTATAGATTACAATAAAGAAACATACATTGTGTGTTTCATTTCACATTACTCCCGATTTAATAACTACGTAATCTCAGTTTACAGAACGGTGTAAAGCAATTTTTTGACTTTTAATCTGAGTGCATATTTCGAATAGATGCTCTCATTTTTTGCGATTAAAGTTAGAAATGCATTTCAAATAGATGCTTTCATATTTTTTTGTAATTGAAATTAGAAATGCATGTGATCTAAAATTGCAGAGTTGCCTTCAGTACGTAAATATGGAAATGCAAATGCTGAAGAAGCATTAGACTAGACTATCGTTGACAAGAAAAAAGCTGTCTGACATGGGTTGAATTTTCTGCTGTTGTTATTGTTTAATATCTTTATATATATATATATATATATATATATATATATATATATATACTCAAGATATGTGTGTGATAATCGCTCAATCTTTATTGTCAAGTTGTAGTTGTGTTCTATAGAACAAATTAAAAAAATGGAAACTTTTGTTAAAATTACCCTTGTCAGGAAAGAATAATGATAGTGGATTTTTTTTAAAGTTGGAGCATTTCATAAATTTCCACGTTTATATAGTTCTTGTAGATAAACTGAGTTCGCGATTTAAATAACTACGACTTGTTATTCTTTAAAAGCGAGAATGAGAAAATTGGTGCAGTCAGTCTGCCTATCTGTTTGTCTGTCTTTGGCAAATTTTTCGATATATCTGTACAATTTGTTAAATGTTGTAAAAACCAGTAAAGAGCTATAGCGTTGATCAATTATAATTGCTTTCAGGGTTGAGAGTCCCATTCGTGCTGTCTGAGTTTAATTGTTTTTTCTGCAGACATCAGCATTAAAGATTTCTTACTGACTACAATAATAATACATACACAATCTTTTCTATTTGTTTTTATTATTATTATCAAACCATTCTTTTAATAACAAAGTATTTTGTTTTTGCAATAGATAGGTTTCCATCCATTTCTTCTTTTCTATACCCTTCACACATACTTCTTCACCGAGTCGGATAATTTGCTTCGGTTAACATTGTAAAATTATATTAAAATAAATAATACAGACACAATCTTTCTATTGTTTTTTATTATTATCAAGCCATTCTTTTAATAACAAGGTATTTTGTTTTGCACATTGCAGATTATTATTGCTGTGTCCACAACAATGGATGTTATATTTTAAACGGTTGTTGATTTTTAACTCCGATATCTTAGGACAACCTAGTGCAAGCATATCAGTTACAACGTTTTGCATTAGATAGGTTTCAATCAATTTCTTCTTTTCTAGACCCTTCACAAATACTTCTTCACCGGGTAGGATAATTTGCTTCAAATAAAGCGCTATATATGATAAACCCATTCCAGCCGTTGAAGATTCATCCCAAGAAAGACCATGAATATTCTTTGTCACCCAGTCGTTATGTTTTATATGATCTTGGCTCAAACAACTGGACTGCATTGGCAGTTTAAAAATTTGATGCTAAACAACACCTTTCAACAAGTCCAAAACCGCAATTTCTTTACACACAAACTCGTTTTTCTTGTATTTAAATCCCTGAATATCAATTATATACATGTTTGTATGTAAATATATGCAGTAAACTTCGACTAATTAAATTAATATCAGGAGCAATCTCCTTATATAGCAGATTACCACCATCTGCGTACTTTGCCAACCCACTTTTCAACCTATCACAAGAGTGAACACATTTTGAATTGAAACCGGCCCATATGTATTTGCAGCCTCTAAACATAAATCAGAATCCACTTTAATTAAAACACAATTGACTTGAATGCGATATTTTGCATCTGTCATACTGTCTCGCTAGAAAACCAAATTCAAAACATCTACACACATTTTCTCTGCACTTACATTTTTCAACATACGTGTGTTTTGAAATATGTTCCATTGAAAGTAATATAAAGCCGATCCTAATTCAAAACGTGCCCACAAGTATTTTTACATTTGAAAAGTATAATAAGAATTCAGGTTTTCACATTTTACATTAAAAGTATATAACGCCGATCCTAATTCAAAACGGTGCACGTGTAACTTCTCGCTAGAAAACCGAATTCAAAACAGCTACACACATTCTTCTCTGCACTTACATTTTTTTTTCAACATACGTGTGTGTTTCATTGAAAGTAATATAAAGCCGATCCTAATTCAAAACGCGCCCACAAGTATTTTACATTGAAAGTATAGAAGAATTCATGTTTTCACAACTATTTTACATTGAAATTATATAGGGCCGATCCTAATTCAAAACGTGACAGACGTATTTTACATATGGAAAATACGTCTGTCGCGTTTTGAATTAGGACCGGCCTTATTTATCTACTTACTTCCTCAAAATTTGGTTCAACCGTTTTGGAAATCTCCGAAATTTAGCGCGTCGTTACGATATTTTCCGAAAAACCCGCATTCAAATATTCCCGTGTTTGTCTGTTCTACAACTAACTATATAGACCAATGATATATTTTGTGACGTCTTAAAAACTTCGCCTATATTAACGCTATTCCTCTCTTATGCATATTATATGTTTCCTTCTAACCTTGTTTGAATGGTAGAAAATCGATATTACTGTCCGCGTTTCAACCTAACCCATGTGGACTGAATACGTGCGTTATGAAGTGAACTGCTATTATGCTTGTCTTATTCCGAAGCATATCATTGATTGTCCATCCTTTCTGCGCTTTAAGGAAACTTTTAGTTAGCATTTATGCGAAATATTCTACAGTTCCACAATATACCTCGAATTTTGTCTTTTATCTACATAAATTAGGGGAACATGACCTGTCCAAAACATGCAGGTGTTCCATTAACGAACGTTTTTAAAATAACATTTCTTGTAGCTTTTTTTCATAGTATTTTAACCCAACCGATATATTTGTTTGTTACAACGAAAGCTATTCGCCTTGGTATTATCGATTTTTCAAGCTCTTTTGCGTATTAAACGTAATAACCCTTTCAACTAAACTCAATTAAATTAATTAATAATTTGCATTGGCTTCTACAATTTATTTTCTTTACGAACCTAACTAAACTTAAGTTGATAAATACTATTGTATTATAGTGAATAAGATGAAATAATAACTTAGACTTTTATGCAAAGCCCAAATGATCATTTCAAATCTTATTCACTATAATACAATAGTATTTATCAAATTACCTTGTGTAATTAACTACCTATAATACTTATATATTTAATACTTGGCTTATAGCCATAATTTTCAGCGTAGCTTCCTGTCTAAAACTGACATAAGTCAAAAATTGACAATGTCAGATATGATTGACAAAACTGCCGAACGTAATTGAAAGTTAGGTTGATATATCGTCGTGTACACGATTTAAATTTGTAAATTTCCTAATTGTGTGATCGGTCTCGGTGGCGTAATTGGTAAACGCATGGTTTCAGCAAAACCAGGATACAGGTTCAACTCCTGTCCAAGACCTTATATTTTTTATCTTTCAATTACTAGCTCGATTTGAAATGATCATTTGGGCTTTGCATAAAAGTCTAAGTTATTATTTCATCTCATTCAAAATATATAATATATATATATATATATATATATATATATATATATACGCTTTCCCCTTCTCTATTGTTTTCTCCATTATCACCCTCAGAGCTAAAATAGCCTACCGTGTCTCCCTGTTTTACCTAAACCCAAATTGATATTCTCCCAGTATTTCTTCAGCTCCTTTTTCCATTCGTCTTTGCACAATTCTAGTTAATATTTTTGAAACGTGTGCTGTCAAGCTTATTGTTCGAAAATTTCCACATCTATCCGCGTCTCTTTTTTTTGTATAGTTACTATGATGTTACGTTTGAAATCTTTGGGTATCTCGCTTGTCTCATACATATAACTTACAATTCGGAAGAGACGTTCTGTTACTGCTTGTCCTGCGGCTTTTAGAGTTTCTGCTTACACCTTATCTGTACACAACGCCTTACCATTTTCAGACTCTTAAATGCTAATTCAAACTCATCTCTAAGTATAGGATATCCCAGGTCATCCTTTTCAATGTCTGATTCTTGTTCTAATGCTGTTAACTTCTCTCCTGAATATAAATTCTCTATATAGTCCTACCATCTAGCTACTTTCTCTACATTTTCTATAATGACGTTTCCTCCCGCATCCATTATATTTTTGCTATATGGTTTTATATCCCTAAAATTCATTCTAATTAATTTGTATGCTTCGTCTGTCTTTCCTATTTCCATCTTAGTTTGTACCTCGTTGCACTTTTCATCAATCCATTGTTCTTTAGCTTTCGTGCATTTGTATCTCTGTTTTCCTGTTTCGTCTGATGTATTTTTATATTTTCGTCTTTCTTCTCTTAAATTCAGGGTATCCTTTGTTATTCATGGTTTCTTAATTTCTTTTTGTGAATACCCCAGAATATCTCTGGCCGCCATGTCTAAGCTGGATTTAATGTTATTCCATTCTGTTTCTACTTCCTTAGTATCAGAAATTTTCCCGATATCTTTCAGCAATTTATTTGACTTTTTTTCCAATCTTTCGTGGATATGTTTATTTTTTAGCTTCTCACAGTCAAAATGCCTTTTTCCGTTCCCCTTTTTCAGATTTTTAAATTTACGTGCAGCGTTCATAATTACGATGTGGTCGGTGTCTATATCTGCTTCCGGGTCACTTCTACAGTCTTTCACTTGATTTCTAAACCGTTGTCTAACAATATTATAATCTATTTGATATTTTTCTATAGGTCCTGGTATCTTCCACGTGTATCGTCTTCTAACATGATGTTGAAATAATGTATTTGTGATGGTTAAGTTGTTTTGTCGCAAAAATCTACCAGCCTATTTCCCCTGTCATTTCTTGTGCCTAAACCAAATAAACCTACTATCGCGCTTTCCATGCCAGCATTAAAAACCCCCGTAATTATTAAATTTTCATGTCCTTTTACATATGTTAGTATGTCTTCGATATCTTTGTAGATCGCCTGTACCTCTTCGTCACTGTAGCTAGAGGTGGGCATGAATACTTGTATTATTACTGTATTTACCGGTTTAGATTCTAATCTAACCATGATTACTCTTACATTCTTTTGTAGGTAGTTTTCTACACATCGCCCTATCTTTTTTCGCATAACTATCCCCACACCCAAATTTCTTTCCTCTGATCCTGTATGAATTACCCTGAAGTTTCCACTCCAAAAATCCCCCGCCTCTGGCCAGCAGACTTTGCTAATTCCTACTATGTCTAATGCTAACCTAGCCATTTTGAGTTTCAGGTTCTCTACCTTACCTACTTGTTTCATACTTCTGAGATTCCACGCTCTATTCTTTCGGATTACATCCCCCGAAGTAGTCCCCTCCCGGAGATCCAAATGGGGGACTATTTTACTTCCGGAATGTTTTATCCCATAGGATGCCTTCATGTTTACTAACAATTTCTGTACGCAGAGTACTTGGGAGGTAATGTGATGGTTTCCCGTTGCGTTCCACATCACAGTAGTGTGTCTTAGAATGCCATACCGACCCCTATGATCTCTGCCACTCTAAGTACCAAAAAAGCTGTTGCCCTCTTTCGGGGACCTGTCTTAGTCTGGTTCCTCACTCAAGATCCCACTAATTTGGTTAAACCTATAGTTCGGCTCTTTAACTCATTGAAACGCGCAAGTCATTTTACCTGTTCTAGTATTTTAGAACGTCGTCAAGGTGCAGGTTCATTCATCCCTACAAAATTCAAACAGTACGACTTCAATTTTGTAAAGTGGTTAAGCACATGCATGCAAACAATCAAAATTTTTTATCGTATCGTATTTTCCGACGAAGTAACTTTCACTGTAAATAGATACGTTAATCGACGAAATTGTCGTTACTGGAGTCGAGAGAATCCCCACTGAATGCCAGAAACTCACACTCAATACCCTCAAAAGCGATATGTGTGGGTAGGAATAACAGGCGACTGGATATTAGGACCATACTTTTTCGATGGCACCCTCACTGGACGAATACACCTCAGTTTCCTTCAAAATGATTTACTACGTGCTCTTGTTGCACTTAAACCTGATGCAGAGAATCCAGATCTCCTTAATAGAGTTTGGTTTCAACAAGATGGTGCACTGCCTCATTTCGCGCGTCATGTTAGTGAATTTCTAAATGCTAATTTTCCAGGTAGATGGATTGACAGGCGAGAGCCAATAGAGTGGCCAGCTAGATTGACATATCTTACTCTACTTGATTTTTTTCTGTGGGGTTATTTAAAATCTAAAATTTATATCAAGAGGCCAGAAAATCGTAACAATTTAAAACGGCGAATAACTCAAGAAATTTGTTTTATAGAAGCAGTCACAATAAACAATGTTCTTCGGAAATTTTTAAATAGAATTCTTACTGTCAACAAGTGAATGGGTTGCAATTGGAACATTTAATATAATTTTAGTTTATAAATATTTATGGTTCCGGGTTGGCACCGTGTCATTTTATAACCTAAGGTCGACGTTTCGCCCACTTTTGTAAGGAGTAACTCTTCATACTTTTTATACTTTTTACACTTGTCTAATTAATATTTTATCATTCTTATTTTTATTATTATTATTTTATATTTCATTTTTTGTTTTGTCCTGATGAAGCCCTTACAAAAGTAGGCGAAACGTCGACCTTAGGTTATTACACTACCATGGTGAAAGTTTATATGGTCGGTAAAACAGTTAACAAAGTATTACACTTTAGATGGTGAAACATTTATATGGTGATAGATAGTTCCTAAAAGCCGGTAATACAGTTACCAAAGTTCATAAGATACATCGCGCAAGCGCAATGAATAAGGCGAGTGACGCCTCTAGCTGAGGAAAGCGCAAACCTTTTACAGATTTGGGCGCGGCCATCCACCATGACGTCACCAATACAAATTACATTGCGCCATAACCGGAAATATAAAAAGTTAAATAAACAATTAACAAAAGTTCATATTCGTGAACAATTTAAACACGGTATTACTCACCCCGGAAATCCGAACTCGGCGGGGTTGAACCAAAGTTGGCCTCTATCAGGGCTCCATGTCGGAGGGATTAAAGATGTTGATTCCTCCGGATCTGCCAGCGGAGCATGTACCTCAGGGTCGTCTAGGGTCCAGTTGCCAAAGGTTGCTGTAAATTTACCTACGCAGGGAATGACGGAAAAATGGTAAAGGAGCGACAAACAAAAGATAATTAACAAGGGAAATCTACATAGGTAAAAGCTACGATACGATACCTCACAACGACCACTTCACTCCTTCAAAATTCGGGCAAAACAGCCGCGATTTAGAGCGTCACGGAAACACTTCATTCCACTCTTTGTCTAGTATTGCTCTACCCCTCTAGGGATAAGCACACTGCGCAAATGCACTACTCTGACGTACGGAAGTACCGCCTAGTCCATTTAAAATTCCCGCGCACCGCGTATTTGAATTTATGCCGCGAAACTTCCATACATAAAAACTTAACCTAAAAACATGTTTAAGTGCAATGGCACGTAACAAGGTTATAAAATGACACGGTCCCAACCCGGACCCACAACTATTTATAATGACTCCGGCCGTGAAAGTCTCCGACAATTTCAATTTTATTTTAATTTTAATTTTAATTTTTTAAGACGTATTTTTTAATGATTGATTTTTTAATTTGTGATTGTACTTATTTATTGCATTAGTTAACTTAATTCTTGGAAAATTTATTTCTCGGAAACTAATCGACAAAGATTAAAAAATAAAACATTTTTGAAAGGAGGACGAAATTGGCTTTTTAATAATATGCCACTTGACCCCTATTGCTATATAAATTTCGAAAGTTGATTTCACCCTATCTTAGGGAATGAATCTACAGAGCTAAAACTATAAGCAATAAAACCACAAAAAAAAACTAAAATTGACTGGTTTTTGGAGTTTTCATAAAAATACATCGTTTTCATTTTATTACTAGGGATACGGACTTTACGGTCGCACTGTATATTTATCAGGGTAACATGGTTCAGTTGATTAGAGCGCTGAACCGTTAATCTAGATGTCGTTAGTTCAAGTTCAGCAACTGTGCTTATTTTAGTCGTTTTAATTACTACTCTGATATGAAAATGGTATTGCAGCTTTCCCCAAAATTCTATTAACCATTTCATCTTACATTTCGTATATGCTTTATACACTATGTATTTGTCCGGTAAGACAATCAATAAAATCTTTTTCTCTATAGCGACTATTTTCAGCGCGTAAAATACGAAAATCTCGAACGAGTAACTGTCATCTCATAGTTTGTAAATATAATAATCGCCAATACGCAAAAAGTCAATTTGTGTACAACAAAAGATTACTAAGATGTATTCGTAAATAAACCTTTATAGAAATAATGAAAGCATATTTACCCATACAAATCGAGGTAATCGTTGTATAGCCATAAACTAAACAATAACTTTATTACTTCATAAGCGAAAGAAACATTCACTGACAGGTTTCGACTTTCTCGAAGACTCGTCAGAGTAGACTAGTTTCTAACAACCTTATGAAATAATCGAAGCTATTACAAGAATGTATGTTCAAAGGAACCTTTGTACTATGGCAAGAGTAAACAATATCGCCATCAGGTGGCAAACTTCAACATTACTAATCGTGGAAGTACAACAGTTGATTCGAAATTAAATAGTCGTATCATAGATGGCTACACATGTATGTACTGCCATTGAGATTTGCGGGAATGAAAATATATTTGCACTAAATAACAAACCTTATTATGGCGTTATCCGTCTTTTGCCCTAAAGGCAATTCATATTAATACAGACAAGATATTTGCTGTCCGTAATCTGAAAAATTTGTATACAACAAAAGATTACTAAGATGTATCCGTATATAAACCTTGATAGAAATAATAAAAGCATATTTACCCATATAAATCCAGCTAATAGTTGTATAGCCATTGACAAAACAATAACCCTATTACTTCATTAGGGAAAGAAACATCCACTGATCGGTTTCGGCTTTTTTGGAGTCTCGTCAGAGTAGACTAGTTTCTAACAACCTTATAAAGTAATCGAAGCTACTATAATAATATAAGTTAAAAGGAACCGTTGTACTATGGCAAGAGTAATAAATATCGCCATCAGGTAGCAAACTTCAATACTACTAAGCTATTCTGACGAGACTTCAAGGAAGTCAAAACCGGTGAGTGGATGTTTCTTTCCCATATGAAATCATAAACTTATTGTTTTGTTAATGGCTATACAACAATTAGCTCGATTTGTATAGATGAATAAACTCTTATTATTTTCATGAGAGTTTATTTAGAGATACATTTTATTTTTTATATATGCTTTTATTATTTCCATAAAGGTTTATTTACGAATACATCTTAGTAATCTTATATATACTGCTATGGTAACAGGGTTATTTAGGGGTATATAGGATCAAAAGGATCACACACTACATGTAAATAGTACTAAAAGCTAGAAAACTAAATAATTGAATCATGAAAAGTACATAATTTGCAAAAGCAAACATCAAACACACTGTATAAGGATTACAATTAACTTTAATTAATGCAGGGAAGCTCATTTTTCAATAATACAACCATATTCAGTAAGATAAATAATTCTGTACGCAATCAAATTCATTTTAAACTAGTAAAGCATTCATAAATTCTAAATAAATGTGCATTAAGACCATAAAAAGCTAGAAAATCATGATACAAATTCTGTCAAAATTAACACGCAATAGTGCAAGAAAATAACAAAGCATCCTCGAAATAAACGCACCTTTCAAAACAAACACGTTTCAAAAACGCAGGATGTAAATAAACGCATTTTAATTTACGTCATTATAGAAACGGGCTATGGAAATCCACTATATAGAACTTAAGTGCTACGTGACCGACAACATCGTTCCGGCGGGCTATTATCAAATTCATACCAAAGAAAGCCCAAAGTATGAACAACAACCCATAGCATGCCTTAAACTTTGACCGAAGGACGCCGATAACCAATGGTGTCAGATGGAAGCGTTGTTTTAAATACCACACAAATTTGATAAACAATCAGTCTTCCTTCAACCTAAGCATGCTTCATAACAGTTCAAATTAAAATTTGCGTAAAGTGAACATTGAAATATTAAATAATTATATTCGTGGAGGTCGTGATAGAAAAGTTTTTAAATTGAAACAATAGTGAAAATATACGAAAGCGGTTTGCCGTTAACTGAAAAACGTAAGTGAAAGCTTATTAATTAAACATAATTTTAATATTTATAATTTAGGGCTCTGGGTAAAAATCTGGTAAAACTCTGAACAAAATATGGATAAAATCTAGGTAAAATCTGGTAAAACTCTGGTAAAACTTTAGTAGAAATCTAAGTGAAACTCTGGTAAAAATCTAGGGAAACTCTGAATTGGTGCATAAATCTAAATTTGCAAATAAATCCGAATTTAAATATACATCGATCTAAATTTGCATAAAAATATTAGTATGCATCTACGCATCGGAGCACAAAACGGAGGATTGTTCGAAGCATTGAATGGGTGTTTGGTCAAGTGGTACTACAAAATCAACAAGTGAACTCAACTGAAAGCAATGCAACGGTACTGGTCGACAGCACGCAGTAGCAGCTCCAAGAATAGGGAGAACAAAAAGACGTGCAAGAAAAACTACAGATCAGAATATTATCTAATAGCATAAGACAATATTTTCTTTTTTATTGAACAGTTACATTTTTTTTATTATACCAGAATATTTATGTAAAGGGTCATCAAAGATCTTTTTATACGTGTAAATTTACGTAAAAGGAAAAGTCATTGAACGTTCAAAGGTGTTTTCAATAGTATATAGTGTCATTTTTGTTGGCATTAAACTGACTAAAGGGAGCTATAATTTTAGAGATAAACAAATTGATATTATTATTACTTTGATTCAGGGGTTTATTTTGACGAATAGTGAATCATATTATAAAGCTGATAAGTGAATATTTTTTTTGACATTATACAAATATTGGTCATTTCGTTTGTCTTATTCAAGTAGGAAAGTGTTAGATAAAAAGGGGGTAAATTCTTTGTTATCGTAACGTTGTACACTCTGTGTGCATTAGACTGAGTTAGTCGGGGCATATTTAAATTTTAGGTTGTTTAGAGACAAAGCGGTGGCGGGCAGCAGGAAACTGAACGTTAATTACATCGGCGTGCGACGTTATGATTGTTTTGATTAAAAATGTAAAACGTTGGCGCCCTAACATTATCGTTTAACTAAGAAGGGTCACGCGCAAAATTATGTCGCTTTAAAAAATGATAAAACTCCTTCTTTGGTTGAAGTTAACGGTTCATTAAAATTATTTTACATACCTTAGAAAAAAGAATAAAAAAAATCTTACTTAAATATAATAATTACTACAAGCAACTTCAGGTATTGGTTGTGCAATATTCTCGAATAATGTTAATTGTGTGAAAGGATTTACTGGAAAACTATTCATTCGGCAAATTCTAAATGTTGGGGAATCTTGGCATCCACAGGCTGCTTAACCCCCTTCACATACTACTCAATCCTGGTAAAATAAGGCATATAATTAGAAAACAATAGAAGGGGATCCGAGCTATATATAGCCTGTGTGGGAGTTTCAAAGAACTGTGTAGGCTAGCTCAGAATATCAATAAGTGGAGGTACGCATCTAACCAGTTTCGAGACGGAAAACCTAATGACGAAAAAATAAGTGCACATAAATCTGATGATTATTATAAACAACTACAGGTGTTGGTTGTGAAATATCTGCTGCGAAAAGATATATTGGAAAAACTATTAAATCGGCAAATGTTTAAGTGCTGGGGGAACTTGGCAATCACAGGCTGCTTAGTCCCTTTCACAACCCCCTACATGTGATTTTCCAATGCCCCACCCGAAGGTACTACATTGGCCAGGAAGCGAGTTTTTTGAACCTGAAAAATTTGGAATTTTGCCGAACCCTTGCTTTTCCAAGCAAGGTAGAGAACTATAACGTGCGTGACAACACACACATGGGACCTCCATTTTACCTTTCACCCGAACCAAGGCGTATTTTTGTGAAAAATGCTCGCCTAACATTTTTCAAGCGGATCGTGTCGTGATTCGAACCCGGGATCCCCTTGACAACCGCTGAATGACGGGGAAATAGGGTATATAATTGTATAACAATAGAAGGGCGCCGGACTGCATCTAACAAGAAACAATAGCGGCTATCATCAAAGACAACAAACATAAAAACAAGAAGAAAATTGTTTAAAGCAAATGTGTGGAGCACAGCAAAGTACGTCTATGAAAAATACAGGCAGTGGAAAAGCAGACAGAAAGCGATAGAAGCCTTCTGGAATGTTGTGCTTTAGATGTATGAGGATGATAGCATAGACAGACCAAGTTAATAACAAATAGGTTATAGAAATAGTAGGGAAATAAAGATATCTGTGGAAAAAATAGGAGAAATAGAATGGCAGAATTAATACTAATGCATTTTTGGGGAGTAGTGCAGAATATATTACAAGCAGAGATAGGAAAAAGGAGCTAGATGTACACCTAGATCAGATTGTGATAGATGCAGACTATGCAAATCTGAGGGAAATGTGTTGGTTAGTTCTGAATAGGAAACAATGAGAGTACGCGTCAAATCAGTTCCAAGACTGAAGACCTAGTGATGATGATCTTAGATAGAGAAAGATACACAAAAGTTAATTTCAATTTGCGGTCTTAATTCATTTTTCCTAACATTGCCAAAAATGATGTTATCGTTTTATGGTTGAGAAAGTATTTTTGTCGGGCATTTCTTCACGATTATTGAAAAAGATAATATGCAAAATTAACTCTTGAATAATTAGGTATTCGAACTGATTAATGTGATTAGTCAATAGAGTTAGGAGTTATATGCTTCTAGGTTTGTGAATTTTACTTTGAGAAAGAATTGGCTTCCTTAAGTAGGCTACTGTATGTTGGAAGAGACATGTTAATTAAGAAAATCTAACTTTTTAACAAAGTCCCTGAAGTTGCAGTGGGATCTGGTTTAAACGAATTGCGTCCGGGAGATAATTGATTATTGTTGTTTCCAAAGATATCTACAGCCAAATTACTTCTCATTTATAATAAAATTTCTGAACCCTTGCGAGGTCTCTAGTCCTCCATCGGGCACCTTCCCAGGTGGCAGATAGGGGAAAGCCTCCCAGATACGGGTGGAACCGGGGAAATGAAATACCTGGGGTGGACCAAAACTAGAGATGCGTCTGTTTTCATAATAAACGGCAGCAAACATCAGCTGTCTCCATGTTAGGAGCGGATGAACCACTACTCTGGGACCAATATCTCAGTTTTAACCATGAAATGGATACAAATCCTTTACCCAACACAAATATCAAATAATGCATGATAAAAATTTCTCTAATTAGAACTACTCCAGGAGGTACTTTATACGGGGAATCCTCTGTCACGAAAAGCGACACAATTGGGCCATCGGATTCTGGAGAGCCCAAAACAACATGCAAACAACAAAAACAAAAACCCCAGTAAACACCAACTCTCAAGATAAAAAAAATATGTTTTTTTTTGGAACGTTAAATGTAAACTCACTGCTAAAAACAGGAAAACTTAAACAACTAACCAAAATACTAGAGGAATAATATAAAATCATAATCCTAGCCCTCCAAGAAACGAGATTCACGGACGAAATTATAATGGAATCGGAAGGATATAGGATATTCAAAGATAAAAGTGGCCTAAACCCAATGGGAAAAGGCATACCACACCTAGGATACGGCTTTATCGTGAACAGGTATATAATCAACTCTATAAAAGACTTCTACTCACCAAATGAAAGACTAGCAATCATGACACTAAGATGTGTAAATAAGACCTATACCCTAATAAACTGCCATGCTCCCATTAACGAAGACAACAGAAGAAACCCAGAGAAAGTTGAGAAATACTGGGAATATTTAGAACATGAACTATCAAAGATCCCAGGAAAAAATATTAAGATCCTGCTAGGTGACTTTAACGCACAGATCGGAAAGGAAAAAGATAAAAAAAACAGTACGCGAATACCCTGCCCACAAAAGAATCAATAAAAATGGAGAGAGACTGATATAATTATGCAAAAGTGCTAATCCTAAACAAATGTCCACAAACTTTAGACACTTACCAAGAAAACAAAAAACATGGAAATTACCAAATCACAGCTTGGGGGAATTCCAGATCGATTACGTCGCTATTTCATTTAATAACCAGAAGGAAATTATGAATGTAAAAGTTCGGAAAGGTGCAAATATTGAAACAGACCACTACCTAAGTACACTAAAAATGAAATTTATCCCCCAAAAAAAGACAATTATTAACACAGAAATATTAAATCTAAAAAGACGGGAATTCCAGGAAAAACTAAACATTGAAACAGAAGAATGGGATGAAATCAAAACAAAAATAGTCAAGACATCAATGGAGATAGCTCCACTCAAGAGATAGAGAAAACACAGGTGGTGGAATGAACAGTGCGAAGTAGCCCTTGAACTTAGGATTAAGACCTGGAAAA
Source organism: Platerodrilus igneus (assembly GCA_036346225.1). Taxonomy (NCBI): domain Eukaryota; kingdom Metazoa; phylum Arthropoda; class Insecta; order Coleoptera; family Lycidae; genus Platerodrilus; species Platerodrilus igneus. Next base: position 5,645,293 of record JARFIW010000215.1, read on the forward strand.
AATGGTACTCAACCAAAAATGACAAAGACTATATTTTGTTCAAAGAACAGAGATCACAAACTGCAAAAACGATAAGAACAAACAAGAGAAATTTTGACAAAGTCCAATTACAACAACTAGATGAAGACTTTAAAAAGAACAACACAAAAACATTCTATAAAACCTTTAAACAGAACCTTCAAGGATACCAACCACCAAGCCTATGTTTCAAAAACAAAGATGGAAAAATAGCTCTAAATAACCAAGAAAACTGTAAAATACTGGCAACTTACTTGAAATACTATTAAACTGTGAAGAACCAAAAACAAAATTCCCAAAACGAAATCCAAATTATAAATTTGAAAATTCCAGACCACCAGACTTAACAGAAATTCAACAGATTACTAAAGAACTAAAAAATGACAAAGCCTCAGGAGGACTCGATAGTAGCAAAAATGTGGAAAAACGTAGATACCAAGACAGTCAAAAGCTTACATAAAATAATAGAAAATATCTTGGAAACAGAGGAAATATCAGAAGATTGGAAAACAGCTGTGATCCACTCAATACACAAAAAGGAGACAAAACAGTACAAATAATTATCGAGGAATTTCACTCCTATTAGTAACATACAAAATCCTAATCAAAGCACTACAAAATGGATTGGAGCTCCAAATGGACCCACAAATAGGTGAATATCAGAGAGGATTAAGGAAAGGAAGATCATGTGCTGAACTGATATTAAACCTGAAACTTATAATAAGGTACAGAAAACTAAGAGCAAAGGACATACATGTAACATTTGTTGATTTTAAAAAGGCATACGATTCTATAAATAGAGAAACACTATTCAATACATTAGAAGAATTCGGAGCCAATGACAAATCAATCGCAATCACAAAAATACTCTAACAAACACGAAATCAAAAGTAAAATATATGGGAGAAATTCAGAACTCTTTAAGGTCAAAACAGAAGTAAGACAGAGAGATGGGTTATCCCCACTACTCTTCAACTGTATACTGGAGAAGGTAATGAGAGAGTGGAGAAAAAGAATAGAAGAAGAAGGAATTCCTAAAATAAAAATATGTAGAAAGAAGAATAATCTGGAAATTGACTGTCTGTCTTTTGCAGACGATCTGACAATACTAGCGGAAAACTTAGAAAATGAAAAATACAAATTGATAATTAAAGAGACAGCAGAAAAGGCTGGACTAGAAATATATAAAAAAATAGAACACATGAAAAGATATACCAAAACAGATTACAACAAAATATGGGAAAATTAAGGGAGTAAACAGGTTCAAATATCAGGGAGAAGTAATTCAACCAAACGCCCTTGACAAAGAAGCCATCCTAGCAAAAACAAGAAAAATAGAACTAGCATTCCACTTGACAAAAAATATATACAATAAGAAGTCCATATCCATCAATGCAAAGATAAGGCACTAAAATAAAGTTATCAAACCAGGGGGCCTCTATACCTCAGAATGCCTTATACTGAACACAGTCAGATAGCTAGACTCGGTAGAAAAACGAGAAAGAAAAATTTTACGTAAAATCCTGGGACCAAAATGTGAAAACGGAAAATGGAAACTGAGAATCAATAAGGAGATTTATTCAAAAACAGAGAAAATAACAGACACAATGAGAAAGAGTAAAGAGATATTTTACGGCCACATTAAAAGAATGAATGAAGAAAGATTAACAAAGAGACTATTCGATTACTTCAACAGAAACCCTAAGACACAAATGACATGGATGAAGGAAATCAGAAAAGACATGGAAGAAATGAAAAAAGATAGAAAAAAGGTAAAACAAAGAGAAAAACGCAGAGTAAAAATAAGAGGGTTTAAAGGTTTCCAAGAAAAAGAAGAAAAGAAGACTGGAGTAAAATGGACAGAAAATATAGAAACAACACGGAGAAAAAATGAAAGAGTACTGGAAGAGAAGAACGAGGGTAGAAAGATAATCATCATAAGTTATTTCACGTGTTTCATAGTTAGCCGAAATCGAAAGAAGAAGAAGAAAAAAACTTCTGAAACTATCTTCTAAATAACCGTAAATTAATGACTATATATTTTTAACTGTATAAACTTATGAACCTACACATAGTATGTTTTTGTTACTAATTTTAAGAAATTAGAAAGTAATTTTGTTTGCTGCAAATGTTTTCAATTAAGATAAGTAATTTTTGATATATTTTGCTTTTGTTTAAGAATGTTTATATGTACTTGTACTTAAGCGTAATTTTCCAATATAGTAAAAAGTTTCGTACACTGGTGTTTTTACAACTAATGTAAAGGTAATAGTTTCCAGCCTCGATATAATAAAAAAATATTACAATTACCTAAAGCTCTGATTGATATACAGTGATTTAACATTTGATGTTTGGAATCCTTTTCTTTAAACTAGCAGTTTGATATAGTTATTAAAGTGTACTTATCGTTATGTTTATCGTTATGTGTATCGTTAGGTTTGTTTTAAATTTAATGCACTCAATTACTTATCGTGTGAATTTTAAGCCCGAATCACTTTTCTGATCTCAGGTTTTGGCATCTTTTTGTTATTTCTTCAGGGGTTGTCCCTAGGAACCTTCGTAATTCAAGATTAGATGACGTTCGGGATAATCCCCGATTAAGACTGGTATTTCCCACACGATAGTATTTCAGGACCCTATTCAAACAGTTACACCGCCCTTTCCACTGAGTTAGTCAGCAACCATTCGTGTTGTTACAGTCGAGGTTTTCGGTACTTTATCGGAACAGAATTTTAGCGGGATAATTCACAGAGTTTCTACTAGCTAGATTATCTAGGGCGAAAACTGTACATAACAAGCTCGCAGATCATTTCTTCACAGCCTGAATTTACCCGTTCCCAAATGTCCAAAATCATATTCACTTGACGATGATATGAATGCTGCTAAATATACTATTGTATCAGTAATAAAAAGCAAAAAACTAAGAGAACCATCACGGAAGTTATAGAAATTGAAAACATCAGAACAGTAATGAACAACCGTGGCGACACACATCGACAGCATGAAAACGAATTTTTAACTTATTAAACGATAATAAAACACCAACAGAATCAGCCAAGGGTTATGAAGCGCAAAATCAGTCAATTACGCTTAACAAATCAGAACCAGGCAGATTAATAGAACTTCTATAGTAACTAGAAGCCTTCGCAGATAGCTATTGGAAACCTGATGTGATTAAGTCAAAATGTCGTCAGATTCACGCTCTTTTTAGGGCCCGTCGACAAAAACACTATACATAAAATTTAAAAACAAGTAGTTATATTAAATTTCGATTTTTTTATTCTGAATGATGACAATATAAATATATAATCTTTCTTTCGGTTGTATTTCTGCGAAGTGGATTTCGAAGGCTATGCGGCGTGGCAGTTAATGGACTAAAAATGTTTTGGTGTCACATTTGAAAGTGGTTTTGAGTTTTCAAGCGTCTACTCTTAACCAACAGTCACTTGAGACGCCGATAAAATAAAGATTTCATAAATATTGACTATATGATAACTTAGTTTTGCTACGTTCAATTGTACCCTGCTAAACATTTTCGTTCGTTTTAGGATTCTTTTTAAATATCCCCACGCTTCCGCTTCGATATTTTGTATAACTATCGATTATAGGAGACACCCCCTGATCACGCTTTATAATTAAATAAATCGATTTGTTCCTGTTAAATTCATCCTAACACAATTGATAATGAATAATTTTGTCTGGTATTAAGAAAGTAATTCGAGTATGATGAACGAAAATTAATATAAATTATTGGTTATTTTGAAAAGAAAAATTTCAATGACCGGTTTCGCTGTTATTGCAACTCCTCAGATTAAACAATTTCTCTCTGCAAAACAACCAAGAAAGATCTTGAAATGATACACAAATCATGGTATATGAATATGTACAAAATGTAACTCATCCGCGCCTTATACTCGAAAGTTAGCAACTAACTATCGGTAACTTTTACAAATTCCCTACATGATAGTATAGATGACATTGTCAGACAAAATTTTAAAACTAGTCAAAAGACAGATGACAAATAAATAAACAAATGACTGATTACCTACCTAACATTAGCGGACCTTCTAAGAAGGTACTATACCCTATGCTAATTTCTAGCTACTTGATAATGAATAATTTTGTCTGGCATTAGGAAAGTAATTTGAGCGTAGTGCACGAAAATTAATATAAATTGTTGGTTATTTTGAATGGAATTTTCTCTTTTAAAATAACCAACAATTTATATTAATTTTTGTGCACTATGCTCGAATTACTTTCCTAATGCCAAACAAAATTATTCATTATCAAGTAACCAGAAACGTATTAGTTTCAGTTGGCCAAGTTCTTCAATTAGCATTGAATGTAGTACCTTCTTAAAAGGTCCGCCAATGTTAAGTAGGTAATCGGTCATTTGTTTATTAATTTTTCTAATACAATTGAAACAAGTATTTGTTCAACACTCTGTTGAGTGTAATTAGTGGATTTAGTTTAAGTCATAGTACCCCAATTTATCTTTACTGTTTGATAAATGCCGCAAATGTACTCGGTTATCTACAATTGTTTTTTAAAGAATATGTTCACTTTATTTATGAGTAGAAATAAAATTTTAATAGCGTAACAAATATGATTAACAAGGGCAATTGTATTCGAATTTGCCGGTTTTTGTTATCTATTTATGCATTACAACGACTTTAGAAGTGTTCATATTACATGTGTTACTAAAATATTTAAATCGTTTTCTAAACTGGTTTTCACTTTGATCCTGTCTAACATGTGTTTGTTGCGTGGTTAATTCTATTATTTCAAGGGCCATGCACGTTTTTCACAAGAAGTTGATATACTGGGTGCATCGCTTTTCTACGTAGGCTCTATGGTTCTTCTACGTAGGCCCAATTGTTTTTTTTACTTAGGTCTAATTGTTTCTTTACGCAGGTCTAATGGTACTTTTACGTAGGTTTAATGGTACTTTTACGTAGGCCTAATTGTTCTTCTACGTAGACCAATTGTTTTTTATGTAGATCGAAATGCTTTCTGGCGTAAGCCGCTATTGCAGTTATAATCGCAACACTAATGATCTGGCTACTGTTGTGTTGCTTCATCAGCGAGCGAGTTCAAGATGGTTAGCTGTTTCGTCCCCACTGATATAGATGTAAGATAAGTATTCCGGCTCGTGAAGGTATGTGACCCTGTTGTCTTTTTCATACCAAGCGATAAACCCAAGTCGCATTGCGCCGTCGGGCGAAACACGTGTACCAAACCCGTTTGGAAAAGTAGCTTCGCTGGTGTTCCTTAGTATTTTAAATTGTTTAAGAGAGGGTATTCTTAATGTACTATTTTTAACATAAAATGGTTGTCTAAAAGAAAGCCTAAACTTTACTTTTTATCCATGACCGATTAGCTTTTTTCATGTTACACTACGAAATGCCCACTTCGTATTTCAATTACTAAAATTGTTCGTAAGATATAACTTTATATTAACTTTTTTGTTTAAAACAGAAATTTTTATTTTTACTGTAAATAAAAATTCGATGGCTTCTTTCTTTGTCTATGTGAACCATCTCACTCTCGCATTTGTTGTTAGCCCGGTATTTCTGAATTCCCTTATTTTTTTATACGTAATCGTGATTCCTGCGTGTCCCTACTTAACTGCCTTTTCTGTTTCTGTCTTACCCGTGCGTTATTACCTTATAGGTTTTGAATAGACAAAGAAGCTATGATATCTTCGACAAATTAGTTGAGTAGATTATTATGGAACGGCGGGTGGTGCCATATGTGAAAATCTTTAAATAAACTTGAAACGCCAAGCTTCAGCATGCTACAGTGTAACCTAAAAACATCATGCTAGCATTATAGTTTGAATATGTTGTCACGAATAACCCATTTATTGCGTAAAATAAAATATTATTTAGGTCTCCGTTTACGCTGACACTATCTAAAAATACATAAATTCACGAAATAAATCCAAACCATCGTATACTATCTGAGCTTTTCACAAATAAATAATTGTAGGTTCAAAGTTTCTTGTTCGACAAAAATTTGATGTGGCAACAATGAACAGAAGTAGAGGATGATGTTCCTTCGAGGACAGCGCCGCCGCCGCCGCTATCTAACCTAGGTTTTACATGTAAATTCCCACTATAAATTCTTATTTTTAGGAATTTCCTCCTTGCTCCCTCCCTGTGGACCTCTTTGTGGACACCCCCAACCATTTTGATTACGTCACACCCGCATTCTTTCCATCCGCGAGATCAATCTTTCTCCCCACTTCAACCCACGAGATAAACCTATCTTGTTTGGTATCAATTAATATTAGATTTTTCTCAGCTGCCCGAATTTCTAGGAATTTTTTAGATTGCATCCCCCCCCCCAAGGGAGCTACCCCAATTTTAGGATTTCTTACCTGTTGCGATTTTTGAGCGTTCTTATAAATTTTTTAGTCATGCGATACATCTTGTTAGTCTAGAATTTTATGTAGAATCCAAATCTGCAAACAGATTTAAAATCGGACCACGCCCTGTAAAGTTATACCCCTTTAAAGTCCGGTACCTCTAAATTTTGCTCTTTGCTCTATAAGCAAAACTAACAAATAGTTTTCTTTGTCTAACCAATGCATCTTTCGAGATAAACCTATCTTGTTTGGTATCAATTAATATTAGATTTTTCTCAGCTACCCAAATCTCTTTAAATTTTTCAGATTGCATCATCCCCAAGGGAGCTACCCCAATTTTAAGATTTCTTACCTGTTGCGACTTTTGAGCGTTCTTATAAATTTCTTTAGTCATGCGATACATCTTGTTAGTCTAGAATTTTATGTAGAATCCGAATCTGCAAACAGATTTAAAATCGGACCACGCCCTGCAAAGTTACACACATACCCTCTGCGAGATAAATCTTTCTCCACACTTCCACCCACGAGATAAATGTACATTGTTTGGTATCAATTAATATTAGAATTTTATCAGCTATCCGAATTTCTAGGAATTTTTTATATAGCTCCATTCCCCAGGGAGCTACCCCAATTTTAAGATTTTTTGCTGGTAGCGATTTCTAACCGTCCTTATAAATTTTTTAGTCATGCAATACATCTTGTTAGTCTAGAATTTTATGTAGAATCCGAATCTGTAAATAGATTTAAAATAGGACCACCCCATACCATTTTACACGCACCCTCTAAATTATAAATTTCCTGCGGCTCATACCTAAAAGAAAATGTAAAAACCATTCTTAAAACTTTTTATTACAGACAATTTTTACTAATACAGTTTAAATTTTGTAAACCACATTTCTAAATACATATCCACAATTTTTTATTCTTAACCTAGAACTTCTCATATCGGCTTATACTTATTAATATTTATTTCTAAATAGAGCACCTTTTCCAAAGACTAACCAGACCCACATGTTTCAAATTCCTCTGATTTTGTTCTTATGGTTTCGCTTAAGACCTCGTACATATTTTCCAGATTACTAGAAAACGTTATAACCACATTTTTTGTGTTAAAGGAATTCACATCGGACTTCTCTTCTCCCATTTTGATGTAAACGCCGTAGAGTTCGCAGTAGACTTTTACTGCTGTATGTTGTATTCTTTTTTCATTAATTAATCGAATAAATCGCTCTTTCTGCTTCCAAAGAAACTCGGGCACTCCATCGTCGACACTGGCGTTCTTTATGCGATAGCTAGCCATACGGTTGTTAAACGCGGTGCTAACCATTTCTACACCATCGTCGTAGCGGTAACTGATGCATTTTTATGTCTGTTGCTCCTTAAGTGTGCGGCATACGTAGTCTTTTCCATTTTGAAATCGCATACTTTACACATAATTCGTGGTTGTTTCGTACAAGACCCTTTAACAGCTGGCGGAGCTGAACGTTTACGGCTTAATGACATACCATGCTGTTTTTCCTTGTGTCGCTGTAAGTTGTCCATTCTCGTAAAAGCGATACCGCAAGACCCACAGTTAAAGAACTTTGCTGCTGACGGATGTATAAGCTTAACCCAGGGCGATGTTACACCACGACATTTGTTCTGGTGCCGTTTGAGAGCATCCCTTCTGGTACAGTAGACGTGACACGGCTCGCATTTAAAAACGTTTGCAGGTACCATTTTAGTACAAAACAAAATCCGCACTATAAGACTTGGCTTGTAAGCGAACTAACTTATAACTAAAGAATTTACTCTAGCGTACCTGCTTTATGTACTCTATAGAATGCATACCAAAGATTTCCGAAGACACCCGAACGATGTTGAGGATTCAGCGGAGAACTAAATGACGTCATAATCCTTGCAGCTCGTCCAATACATTTAACGCCAATGCATGCACCTGGTTCGCATCGTCGATGGTGCGAATGCCGTTAGTAGAAACATCGAAAACGTATTCCATGTTATACGGATCGCGTGCATATTAAAAATCCAAAAGGGTGATAGCACACGCACACAAATTGCGTGCAAGTTGTGCTGTAGAAGATGCAGTGCTACTATAACCAAAAACTTAATAAAAACACTTTAAACCATTACTAAGGAAATGCCAACTTGTTGTCTACAGGATACTTACTAATAAAGCAATTTAATTTTAAATAACTTCTACGTCATACTTTAGGACATGGTAGGCTTGAATATTTTCTAAATGAATCACCAAGCGAAAGTATATGCTTAGCGATATTAAAATTAACCATTAATTTCCCATTTTTACGACCGTGGTTAATTATAGATTAAAATTTAATTTGTTCACGTTCAAGCTTCTCGTAAACTAACATATTTTATAGCAACAATGCGCTGCATAATACATGCATACCCCTTCGCAGTGCTACTGCTATTATTGTAATTGCTAGAAAAAGTCACTCTCCTTTTTACTATTAGGGCCGATGCAAAGCACCATTTTTTTATACTTTCTATAGCATATCGCGCACTTTTTCGTCTGATAATTAAATTTTGCTTCTGTAGGCTTTTACACTTTCGCATAGCGGCCGGCCGCACGTAATGATTTCTAGAACCGGTAAGTACTCGATATCGCCCAAATAGAGAATTAGATGCTCGATGTCTGTCAACTTCCGATTCCCTCGTAAAAGGTAGAAAAAACTCAGTCAATCATCCATCTAACTTAAACTTCGACCCGCTCCTGTTCTGATAATTTACAAACATTTTTCAAACGACAATGGGCTGAGAATTTTTAAACCTCCGAGGGATCTTTAAGTCGTGATCAATTACACATCCGAGCTACGCGTAAAGTAACATATTTTGTAGCAACTGTGCACTGTATAATACATGCATACCCCTTCTCTGCGCTACTGTTATTCTTGTAGTTGCTCTACTGCTAGGACCACTAAAAAGCACCATTCCATACTTTCTTTATAAGTGTAGCACATCGCGCACTTTTTTTGTCTGATAATTAAATTTTGTTTATGTAGGCTTTTACACTTTCGCATATTTAAACATCTAATACGATCGATTAACCACTTTCGATTATTCTAACGGGGAGCCACCATACATCCCGCCGCACCGTTCTTTTTTGAATCCAACGATCCTATGGGCTTCCGCACACTAGCACCTGACGTATCTTTCCTACTATTTGTTAAACAAAAACTACCGGTATCGCCATTGTGGATGTACGCAGATGTTTGTAGATGTGTACGAGAATATGTCATATACATTAATCAGTCTAAGCTATTTTATTTAGTCCGCGAAAACTGCTATTTTTCTAAACCACAATTAATAATCGCCTTTATAGGTTTAACATTTCTACCATTACCCAATGACTTTAATTTTTTATTGGAGAGAATCCTTATTCTCCCACGCACTGCTGCGTAGTTGCATACCTACCCCTTTTGGGGATATATGCTTGTTATAGGTTGTAACACCCTCGGTTTTACTTAACTACACTTTGTGAGATCCCTTTAATCTTTTTAATCGTGTCTTTCTAGCCTGCAGTACAGTAGGATTTAGCCCTACTACCAACAAATTCTAATACTGAACCCACATTAAAGTTGTCTTTGAATTTCTCTACAATTTTTTGTTAACATGGTCTACATTGTGTTTATTATTTGCGGGGTAGTCACTCTTTTAAGATAACTATATTTTGTTTGGTATCAACTAATATTCAATTTTTCTAGGGACCGCAAATCTGTAAATAGATTTTAAATAGGATCACTCCATACAAAGTTATGCCTTTTAAAGACTAATTTTTACCCATCTTTATTTAACTCCATCTTTAAAACCCTTTTTTTTCGCTAACCAAGACATATGCTTTGACCAACCGTTTCCCTAGAAATCTAAAACCGCCGTGTCCCGCGAATACCACGTGGAGATAACACGTATACTCTGTCAACCAGGATAGAAGCCGGAAGGATTTGGAAGGTGGGAGAAGAACTTAAAAATTATAGAATCTTAAAACTAATATATACAAATCTAAACAACTATCTTATATCTTTACACCCCCATGCGTAGATTGTTGTAGTATTAGGAATGATGTACCTTTTGTCATCTTCCCTCGATAAACTAATTTTATTAATAAGCTGCGTATGCAAATCGTATTCTTTTACTCCGGATACATACGCAGGCAAGTACTCGATACCATCCAAATAAAGAATTGGATGCTTGGTTACTGTTAACATCCGCTTCCCTCGTGTACTCCCAGACACATCCCAGCCCATGAGCACCTTTGCGCATGCACACTCCTGCCCATGCGCACCCCTACGCGTACGCACCCCTGCCCATGCGCGCTGCCCATGCGCACCCCTCTCTGTGCGACTGCTATTTCGGGGTAACGTCACAGCCTTTTATAAATAAAGAACAATGATATATACTATTATAAAATGTTTATTCTGACATTATACATAACAAATTTAAAAATATTTAATACCAAGCATGGAGTCATTTAAACTGAATTTTAATACAAAGTTATACACAGAAGACAGTCCTTTCTTTATGTTTGTTTGAAGTGGTTTTAATCTTATCTAATTTTATTCGCAGCTTAAAATTTAAATCGACACCCAAGTCTTCTATCTCCTTTTCTAGCCAATAGTTTGATACATAAAGACCGTCTAGGTTTTCAAATTGTAAAATGTGCCGAAGTTTGCCTCTATATTTAAAGTCTTTGATTCCACCGACAACCAGATCCATTCCTTCGTGTAATTCTTGCAGCTTGTGACAATCTTTTAATCGCAGCTTTCCCAATATATCCTGCATATGTATCTTGTTAGCTTGATCGACTTCTTCTTGTCGGTATTGGAGGAAATCCTTTTTCTCCCACACACTGTTGCGTAGTTGCATATCCACCACTTTTGGGAATATATGATTGTTATTGGTTGTAAGACCCTCGGTTTTAAATGATCCGAAAGGTTCTTTACTAGGTAAATATACAATGTTTATCGGGACCCCTTTGCGTGTGGTGTACGCCAAGGTTACGAAACCCGCAGTCCTTAGTTCATCTTTGTTATCTGCCATTTTGATAAATACGTTTTTAGAATAACCTTTTAAAAAGTATACGGATTTAGTACCATCCTTTTCTGCAAGAACGCCTACATAACTAAAAGAGTCTTTCTTACTAACCGCAAATGCATACAGCTTGTACAATCCGGATGTATCTAAGTCAGTCCAGCGGTACATAAAATAATCTTTTAATTCTTCCTCATTTTCTCTAATAAGATGTTCTTTGTCTAACACATCTTTGTATTGTTCGCGTATTGTCGCAGTGTTTTCCATGTAGTCCAATTTTCGCCTTTTTGCATCCGTTTCCTCTAATTCCAGTTGTCTTTTCCTTCCACTTACAGCGTATGGCATGCATAATGGGGCAATTTCCTTTAGCGTAAACGGATAGAGTTTACTACCAATATTTGCGCGTTGTCGTACAACCTCTGGGCGAATGTTAGGTGTATTTATCAATCCCAATTCCGAAATGACTATTTCTTTTGGAATTGTAGAATATGGTGTTGCAGATTGTGTAAAATATGTACTACCTGCTTTAATGTAGCACTTGTGTAATATTTTTATTTTATCTTGGCTGTCTTCCTCCTCTACTATCTCCAAATAATTTACGGGTAAATAGTTAAAACTAAAAGCCGAAAGTACATACTTTATCAATGTTTCCCTTTCTTTTGGTTTTTCGGACAACTTAATTTGCAAGCCCGTCAATTTCTTTGTATTACCATTACCCCAATACACGTACTGTAGCAGGTTATTATACACTAAACAGCAGCTATTTTGTAGCTTGTCCGATAGCTTACTCCACATTTTGGCAAGTGGTACCGAGTACATTGGCGCCTTTAGGAAGTATAACTTACTATCTTCCAATAACATTAAACAGTCTTTTAAGGGATTATACACCCGTTCCGCACTGACATAGCTTCCAATTGCACAGTTGTATATTGTCGCTTCCAATCGCGTAATACCATGTTCTTTAGCCAAAGTAGACGCAAATGTTTCCCTTAAACGTACATCTGGACAACGTAAAAAATCTAGTATATGATTGCCAAGTTGTTTATTAACACCAAGACTTGTTATCTGACACACAAATTTATTGTATATCTTAATTCTTGCATTGGTTGTTAGCCATGTTAAACAACCAATCCATGCAGTTTTATCGTTGTCAACTATAATATTACACTTTTCTTCGTATTCTCCCTTATAGCAAAAGTTATGGTTTGTAGTTAAATAATTACACATCTCCATCTTGCTAAATATGTCAGCAAAATCTTGGGTTACATCCATGTCAAAAAGATAATCATTTTTTTGAGTCCGTCTAATATATTGGGTAGTTCCTCCAATAAAGTTTCCAACTTAACATCTGCTAGTTCCACTTTGTATGGAACACATATAGGATTTTGGAATTTTTTATTAATGCATTCGAGGTCTTCTTTTCCGATAATTTCTTTTACTCTCTGGCCCATCTTGTTAGTGCTTTCTAGAGAAAACGGAAGCTTAGCTTTAACACCATGCCTAGCGGAAACAAATCTGTCAAACTTTCTTCGTAGATAGCTGTTAAATGCACCACAAAATTATTTTTTTAGGATAAACATCCTTTTGTTTGCAGATGTTTGTTCGGTGTCAGAAAAGTCGCAAATTTTAACCAACATTATATTGTCACAATATGGTTCTGTAATTGGTGTGTGTAGTCCACCAGTCAGCATCTGTTCGCCTTCGACATAACAAATATTACCAATATCTGTTACCAGATTATTGTTGCACATATTTTCTGTCAACAGCCATAATCCAAATCGCTCATTTGTCGTTTTCACTTTATTCCCAAGAAGTTGAGAAACGTTAATCACCTTGGAGACGCTCATGTTTACCGTTCTAGCTACTATCGAATACTAAATTGAATACGAAAAAATTGTTCTCTTATGTATTCTACAGAGTGGGGGGCGTATATTGCCAAAGATAGTCAAATATGTTGTTATCCGACCTATGCCGACAGGGATGCGCATCGACATATATCCGGATATATACCAAATTTAATCTTCCTGCCCACATAACCACATGACCATATGAACACATGACCATATGACCACATGACCATATGACCACATGACCATATGACCACATGACCATATGACCACATGACCACATGACCATATGACCATATGACATGTTAGTTTAGGTTAGTTGGATTTGTGTGGACTTAGGTCTGTTTTTAATGAGTTTTCTCATTAAAAACCCATTAGCACTAATTGCTTTTTAATGAGTTTTCTCATTAAAAATCCATTAGGACTAATTGGTTTTTAATGAGTTTTTTCATTAAAAACCAAGTGTGGACCTAGGTTAGATGAAAGGAAAAATTAATAGGTTAGGTCAGCGCCGCGGGTCGAAGTTTAAGTTAGATGGATGATTGACTGAGTTTTTTCTACCTTTTACGAGGGAATCGGAAGTTGACAGACATCGAGCATCTAATTCTCTATTTGGGCGATATCGAGTACTTACCGGTTCTAGAAATCATTACGTGCGGCCGGCTGCTATGCGAAAGTGTAAAAGCCTACAGAAGCAAAATTTAATTATCAGACGAAAAAGTGCGCGATATGCTATAGAAAGTATAAAAAAATGGTGCTTTGCATCGGTCCTAATAGTAAAAAAGGGAGTGACTTTTTCTAGCAATTACAAGAATAACAGTAGCGCTGCGAAGGAGTATGCATGTATTATGCAGCGCATTGTTGCTATAAAATATGTTAGTTTACGAGAAGCTTGAACGTGAACAAATTAAATTTTAATCTATAATTAACCACGGTCGTAAAAATGGGAAATTAATGGTTAATTTTAATATCGCTAAGCATATACTTTCGCTTGGTGATTCATTTAGAAAATATTCAAGCCTACCATTTCCTAAAGTATGACGTAGAAGTTATTTAAAATTAAATTGCTTTATTAGTAAGTATCCTGTAGACAACAAGTTGGCATTTCCTTAGTAATGGTTTAAAGTGTTTTTATTAAGTTTTTGGTTATAGTAGCACTGCATCTTCTACAGCACAACTTGCACGCAATTTGTGTGCGTGTGCTATCACCCTTTTGGATTTTTAATATGCACGCGATCCGTATAACATGGAAGACGTTTCCGATATTTCTACTAACGGCATTCGCACCATCGACGATGCGAACCAGGTGCATGCATTGGCGTTAAATGTATTGGACGAGCTGCAAGGATTATGACGTCATTTAGTTCTCCGCTGAATCCTCAACATCGTTCGGGTGTCTTCGGAAATCTTTGGTATGCATTCTATAGAGTACATAAAGCAGGTACGCTAGAGTAAATTCTTTAGTTATAAGTTAGTTCGCTTACAAGCCAAGTCTTATAGTGCGGATTTTGTTTTGTACTAAAATGGTACCTGCAAACGTTTTTAAATGCGAGCCGTGTCACGTCTACTGTACCAGAAGGGATGCTCTCAAACGGCACCAGAACAAATGTCGTGGTGTAACATCGCCCTGGGTTAAGCTTATACATCCGTCAGCAGCAAAGTTCTTTAACTGTGGGTCTTGCGGTATCGCTTTTACGAGAATGGACAACTTACAGCGACACAAGGAAAAACAGCATGGTATGTCATTAAGCCGTAAACGTTCAGCTCCGCCAGCTGTTAAAGGGTCTTGTACGAAACAACCACGAATTATGTGTAAAGTATGCGATTTCAAAATGGAAAAGACTACGTATGCCGCACACTTAAGGAGCAACAGACATAAAAATGCATCAGTTACCGCTACGACGATGGTGTAGAAATGGTTAGCACCGCGTTTAACAACCGTATGGCTAGCTATCGCATAAAGAACGCCAGTGTCGACGATGGAGTGCCCGAGTTTCTTTGGAAGCAGAAAGAGCGATTTATTCGATTAATTAATGAAAAAAGAATACAACATACAGCAGTAAAAGTCTACTGCGAACTCTACGGCGTTTACATCAAAATGGGAGAAGAGAAGTCCGATGTGAATTCCTTTAACACAAAAAATGTGGTTATAACGTTTTCTAGTAATCTGGAAAATATGTACGAGGTCTTAAGCGAAACCATAAGAACAAAATCAGAGGAATTTGAAACATGTGGGTCTGGTTGGTCTTTGGAAAAGGTGCTCTATTTAGAAATAAATATTAATAAGTATAAGCCGATATGAGAAGTTCTAGGTTAAGAATAAAAAATTGTGGATATGTATTTAGAAATGTGGTTTACAAAATTTAAACTGTATTAGTAAAAATTGTCTGTAATAAAAAGTTTTAAGAATGGTTTTTACATTTTCTTTTAGGTATGAGCCGCAGGAAATTTATAATTTAGAGGGTGCGTGTAAAATGGTATGGGGTGGTCCTATTTTAAATCTATTTACAGATTCGGATTCTACATAAAATTCTAGACTAACAAGATGTATTGCATGACTAAAAAATTTATAAGGACGGTTAGAAATCGCTACCAGCAAAAAATCTTAAAATTGGGGTAGCTCCCTGGGGAATGGAGCTATCTAAAAAATTCCTAGAAATTCGGATAGCTGAGAAAATTCTAATATTAATTGATACCAAACAATGTACATTTATCTCGTGGGTGGAAGTGTGGAGAAAGATTTATCTCGCAGAGGGTATGTGTGTAACTTTGCAGGGCGTGGTCCGATTTTAAATCTGTTTGCAGATTCGGATTCTACATAAAATTCTAGACTAACAAGATGTATCGCATGACTAAAGAAATTTATAAGAACGCTCAAAAGTCGCAACAGGTAAGAAATCTTAAAATTGGGGTAGCTCCCTTGGGGATGATGCAATCTGAAAAATTTAAAGAGATTTGGGTAGCTGAGAAAAATCTAATATTAATTGATACCAAACAAGATAGGTTTATCTCGAAAGATGCATTGGTTAGACAAAGAAAACTATTTGTTAGTTTTGCTTATAGAGCAAAGAGCAAAATTTAGAGGTACCGGACTTTAAAGGGGTATAACTTTACAGGGCGTGGTCCGATTTTAAATCTGTTTGCAGATTCGGATTCTACATAAAATTCTAGACTAACAAGATGTATCGCATGACTAAAAAATTTATAAGAACGCTCAAAAGTCGCAACAGGTAAGAAATCCTAAAATTGGGGTAGCTCCCTTGGGGGGGGGATGCAATCTAAAAAATTCCTAGAAATTTGGGCAGCTGAGAAAAATCTAATATTAATTGATACCAAACAAGATAGGTTTATCTCGAAAGATGCATTGGTTAGACAAAGAGAACTATTTGTTAGTTTTGCTTATAGAGCAAAGAGCAAAATTTAGAGGTACCGGACTTTAAAGGGGTATAACTTTGCAGTGCGTGGTCCGATTTTAAATGTGTTTGCAGATTCGGATTCTACATAAAATTCTAGACTAACAAGATGTATCGCATGACTAAGAAATTTATAAGAACGCTCAAAAGTCGCAACAGGTAAGAAATCCTAAAATTGGGGTAGCTCCCTTGGGGGGAGTGATGCAATCTAAAAAATTCCTAGAAATTCGGGCAGCTGAGAAAAATCTAATATTAATTGATACCAAACAAGATAGGTTTATTTCGGAAGATGCATTGGTTAGACGAAGAAAACTATTCGGTTCAGAATGTTAGCGGTAAAAGATCTTGAAATTGGGGTAGCTCCCTTAGGGGTGATGCAATCTAAAAAATTCCTAGAAATTCGAGTCGCTGAGAAAAATCTAATATTAATTGATACCAAACAAGATAGGTTTATCTCGTGGGTGGAAGTGGGGAGAAAGATTTATCTCGCGGATGGAAAGAATGCGGGTGTGACGTAATCAAAATGGTTGGGGGTGTCCACAAGGAGGTCCACAGGGAGGGAGCAAGGAGGAGATTCCTAAAAATAAGACTTTATAGTGGGAATTTACATGTAAAACCTAGGTTAGATAGCGGCGGCGGCGGCGGCGGCGCTGTCCTCGAAGGAACATCATTCTCTACTAACAGACTCAGCTGATTGCAATAGTCTATGTAATAGTTATTTATATATTAAGCTTGGAAAGTGGTACTTTACAGTACGAGCATGCGAGCCCTGTAAGGACACTTTCTGCGCGTACAAAATTTTTCGTACAGCCACAAATAATTTGAGAATAATAGAACTACAACAATATTTTAATTTTTAAATTATTTATAAATTTTTAACAATTAATCGACAAGAACTTACTGTCGGATAAAAACAGTACTGTTCATGGCCACTGTCGTAACATACTTACTTTGTTTTTAATGTAATTGTTTACAAATGAGCTCAGCAATCCTTTTTCCTAGCTTTTGTGTCATTTTTCCGATTTGTTATGTCACTTTACCGATATAGCTCTACAATAACGTACTATCCGAGTTGAAAGATGATCTGAAACACACTTTTCTATATCGGCCGCACAAAAATATCATTGTCATTCTCGCTTTAATATTTTAACTTGTTATAAATATTTATGGTTCCGCGTTGGGACCGTGTCATTTTATAAATTAATGTGGACGTTTCGCCCATAAATAAGTAATAAAATAAATATATAAAAAGATAATAGTAAGTAGACAAGTTAAAGTGTAAAGAGAAGAGTTACTCCTGAACTAGCAGACTCACTAGTTCATTCAAAGCCAAAAGGTATCTTGTGCGAAGTAACTTGTTGCTTGTAGAAAATATGTCTAATAAACACATTGATTAAGTTTTTATATAGATTGTAAGTTTTTAAAAACACGAAATAAATCCAAACCATCGTATACTATCTGAGCTTTTCACAAAACTTTACCTAATTATTACATTTAGTTTTGTACATTACCGTTTATTACTGAGATGTTGAAATAAAACTTTTTTAAAGACAAAAGCTGTATTTTTATCAAGATATGTTCGTTCAGAAGGAGCTTATATCATTTATATTTAAAAAGGAGCGAAAACGCAACAAAGAAGTAACAAAAGAATCCATTGGTTGTCCTGCATTTTTTGCTTGGCAACATTTGTTGTGCAAGCAGTCGATGTTTTTTAGTTTCACTTTTCTATTTTGATTATTAATATGGCCCCACCTCGCGCATGTTTATTCAAGGTCACTTGCGTTTTGATAATAATACTACTATACCTTGATACTTGTATATATAGTATTTGTTTAACTTTTTATTTTGTGACCAAATTATAGGATTTTGTTTTCTTGATTTTAAAAGTGTTATAATTTAGTGAGAAACAACCTGGATAGTTTCGAGATTAAAGTCCTTAATTATTATCACTAATTGGTACACTTTTATTAATAATGTAACCAAGGCGTCGATGATTCTAGAATCGAAAGTGACAAAACCAATAAACCAACAATAGATTGATTGACAGTTACAAAGGTGCAGTTTAAAGAATTAATTTAGCACGCAAAAGCGAATAATCGAGAATGTTCTAGAAGGTTTATAAAACACTATGTGAAACGGCACAACTCACAAAAGTGGTTAGTTGCAGTTGAAGTATGAAATCGCGGTCTAAGTTATTGCATTAAGCACTAAAATAAATACGTTTAGTGTGAATATAAATAAGTACAAGTCTAGATAAATTACATATTCGAACTTGGTCGTTGTAAGAAGAATTTAGGTGTCGGTAAACATTGCCATACTTACGCTCAGTTTATTAAGGTTTCTCTGTTTTTGCAAGTAAACAGGCCTGAATTTAACCAAATAAAGAACAGTAAAAGAAGCTGGCTAGATAGTAATTTGAAGTTCGTTACAATACAAATTCCGCCTGTAACAAGTTATCTTAGGTAAGAAAGATTATGAAATGCAGCTTTTACCAAACAACGATTTGACTGACGTCTAATTACAAATGTAACGTTGTTTGGTATCAATTATTCCCGATAAGTGGTAGGGGTTTAACTCATTTTGCTGTTAACAGACTCCCATATTCAACTAAATTCCTGTGTTTAATAATTAAATATCCTGGCAATATTATAATAATGTTTGCACATATCATCCCTATTGTTAAGAAAAAGATCTATAATTCTCGGCAAATAATTTAAATATATCTACGTACCTTTTATCAACATCACCATTACAATTAAACTGTTTTAAACATCAAAACCGACTGTCAAATCCACAACTCTTCAACAAACACTAGTTCATTATCTGTTCCCATTAGAAGTTGGTTTTATAAATGATGCGTGATTATTAAAAGTCAAAAGTTTGATTGATTAAAATTTAGTTGACATGTTGAGGTGGGTTTGCGGCATTGTATTATTACTCCTTTTAAGTCTTCGGCAACCACCAACTAACGACAAACTCGTTTGCTATTTGCATCCGAACAAGAGAGAGACAGTTTTGATATAGATAAAATCGATTTTATTTTCTACCCCTATTTTACAATTTCATGTTATGCTCGATTATGAGAAAGTAATCATGCGATTTTCTTATAATTTATTATACAAAGCGAATCATGATTAATTTGTTTCCTTTATTAATGTAATACAGTAGATGCTCGCAATGTAGGTCACGTCAAAGAAGACCGGGTTTTTAGAAGTTTAAAAATTGTTTAGTATGAAAGTAATAAATTGCTATAAAATTCTGTGTTAAAGAATCATGAAAGTATATAGGGTGTTTTTTAGTGGTAGATTACCTGCATAACGGAAGACTAATGTTAGAACGAATCTGAAAATTTGCAGTAGGAAAATATCGAAGGTGCTCTCGTCATCATCATTAGGTCTTCAGTTCTAGAACTGATTGGACGCGTATCTCCACTGATTTCTATTCTGAGCTAGCCTACACATTTCGCTAAAATTCCCGCAGCCTACATCTTTGACTATTTGTGTGCAATAGTCTAACATAGGTCTACCTCTACCTTTCTTTTTTCTATCTCTACCACTAATATATTTCGCACTGTGTGTCCCATCATCCTATTTCTGGTATTTTTTACTGTTTTCTACATATTTCCTTCTTCACCTACCATTTCTAGAACCTCCTTGTTCTTGAATTTGTCAGTCCATGATATCTTCATTATACGTCTGTAGCACCACATTTCAAAGGTTTCTATCTTTTTCTTGTCCGTTTTGTCCTACTGTCCAAGATTCATAGCCGTACAGTGCTGTGCTCCACACATATGCTTTTAACAATTTTTTCTTCTTTGTTGTCTTCGGACATAGCAGCTCCTCTTTCTTGTTAGATACAGTTTGGCTCCCTTTTATTGTTTTCTAAATATATACCCTAATTCGCAAATATTCAGTGGTATGTGAAGAAGGTTAAACAACCTAATGGTTCCCCAATACTTAGACATTTACCGAATTAATAGTTTTCCAATAAATCTTTTCGCACCTGCAGTTGTTTATAATAATCATTAGGTTTAAGTACAATTATCCTTGTGGTCTTTAGGTTTTCCGACTTGGAACTGGTTGGATGCGTATCTCCATTGATTTCTATTCCGAGCTAGCCTGCATATTTCCCTGAAATTCACACAGCCTACATCTTCGACTATCTGTATGTAGTAGTCTAACCTTTACATCTCTTTTTCCTATCTCTGCTTCTAACATATTTCGTACTAATCCGTCGTGTTTTACTACGTGAACTATCATCCTATCTCTTCTATTTTTTTTACCGTTTTCCACATATATTTTTCTTCCGTTACCATTTCTAGAACCTTTTGAATCGTAACTTTCTGTCCATGATATCTTCATGGTACGTCTGTCTGCTTCTTTTACTTTCCATGTTTCACAGGCGTTCAGTGCTGTGCTCCATACATATGCTTTCGAAATCTGTTCCGTCCAACCCTGTATATATTCATTTAGTTTCTTTATATTGTTACTATAAAAATTTTAATATATTTGTTAATGGTTGTTAAATCTTAAAGTTCGCTATTTGTCAAGTGTCGTGTAGAGTAGTTTAGTTGGCGGGAAAAATTTAATATAAAATAATAGATTATATGATCTGCAGCCATAATTTAGTGTCAATGGAATTTATTGATGTAAAAGGTTGTTTCGTTTTAAATGACGCCAAAATGGTATACAAATTGTAAGTTTTCTTTATATAACGATTTAGTATTAATTATTTATTTAAGGATTTGAATAAACTGTAAGAGAGAAAACTTTGAGTTTGCCTGTCTCTATAAATCGCAGTTATTCCAGTCGTTGTTTGACGAAAACGCAAAAGTATGCCAAGCAACGACGAAAGTAAGTCATGTTCCGCGAGCAACATCGAATTGAGCGAAACACCATTTACTGAAGCAGCAGCATCCCAAACTAACCGGAATTTGTCCGGCTTATTTGGATTAAGGGCGATTAAAAGTGGCAAGTACCAAATCTTCTCATGTTGCTCTTCAATTTCTTCTGGAAGCAATTTACGCACATAACCTTTATCCGCCAAATCTTGAATGTGGCTTTTTGTTGAGATTGTGAGTGGAATAAATGCATGTAAACACATGAGAATATATAATTAAGACATGTTAATTCAAACTGACATAAAGTAGTTTATGTTGATTAACAACCAAAACAAAAGTGTTTATATATGAGAACATTATTAAATTTACAACACCCTCACTCAATGAATAAGCAATAGTCATTTGTACATTGAATATTCGATGCTCAGGTATACTCAATTTAATCCCATTTTTACTGAACACAATTTAGTCTTTGGTCCGGTAACCGCTTTGGTGAGAGCATCAGCTGCATTATCTTCAGTGGGTACATGTAATATTTGGATTGCACCATCCTCTACCTTGTCTCTTAAGTGATGGTACCGAACATCGATGTGCTTAGTTCGTTGGTTGAAGCCATCAGACAATGATAGTTTGATGGCGCTTTGGTTGTCGATTTTTAATTGGACTGCCTTCGATATATCATAATCGAGTTCACTACCAAAATTTCGCAGCCAAATCGCTTCTTTTGTAGCCCATGAAGCAGCAATATACTCGGCTTCGGTGCTTGATAAAGCGACCGTTGGCTGTCGTTTACTATTCCATGATATGGCACCGTTGCTTAATTTGAATACATATCCGGTGCACGAACGTCTTTTATCGATATCTGAAGCCCAATCTGCATCACAGTAACCGGTCAGAAAATTCTCGTTGGATTTGGTAAAATGTAACTTATAATCCAACGTGCCCTTTAAGTAGCGTAAAATTCTTTTGACAGCAGTCCAGTGTGATTGTCCAAAATTTGAGTTAAAGCGACTTACGTCGTTCACTGCAAAAGCTATATCCGGACTGGTACCTTGAGCAATGAATAACAGACATCCAACCAATGACTGATAGGGAATATGTGCCATAATTTGTTTGTCTTCTTCAGTAGCGGGACACATAGCTTTTGATAGCTTTTGATTCAAATCGCTTGGTGTGGCTATAGGGTTTGAGTTCGCCATTCCAAATCTTTGAATCACTTCAGAGATGTAAGAACTCTGATCGAGTGCTATGCCATTGTCTTCGTATGTAAAATGTAGACCTATACATGAAGAAGCAGTTCCCAAATCTTTCATTTTAAATGCATCACATAAAGCTTTCTGTAGTTTATGCAAAGTGCTTTGACTTTTCCAAAATATCAAAAAATCGTCAACGTAGATTGTAACAATCAATGATAGATCAGTGGTATAAAATACACACGGATCATACGTTGACTTTAAGTCCATACAATTTTAGCATTTTGTTAGTTTATCATTCCAGACACGTCCACTTTGTTTCAAACTGTAAATAGCCTTTTTTAATTTGCAACATTTTTTAGATCCGTCGTTGAAACCCTGTGGTTGTGTCATGTAAATATCTTCAGATAAATCGCCTTGCAAAAACGCACTAACAGCATCCATTTGGTGCATTTTTAAGTCGTTCTTAACGGCAAGTGCAATTATGAATCGAATCGAAGTGTATCGGACTACTGGTGAATATACTTCTTCATAATTGATACCATAAATTTGCGAACATCCCTTTGCAACCAACCTAGCCTTATAGCGTGCCACTTTGCCATTTTCGTCACGCTTTAACTTAAAAACCCATCTGCATTTTATTGGCTTCCGATTTACTGGCAAGTCGACTAGCTGCCACGTATGATTATCAACTAACGCGTTGACCTCTTCAACCATGGCAGATATCCATTTTTGACTGTCGTCACGCTCAAGGGCTTCACTGTAAGTTTCTGGCTGTTCAGCAGGATTGGCCATGAAACCGCATCCATAGGTAATATATCCATCCTTTTCAAAATCTCTCAATTTTGGAGTACGTTCAGATCTTCGAATACATTGTGTTGATGGAATGATTTCATCTGGGACATGTGTTTCGTCCGTAACTTCGTTGTATATCGGCATATTTTCATCAGTAACTTCACCCAATATCGGTACCGCAATTGGTTCATTCTCTTCAAAGATAGTATCTGTGAATGTAATGGATGGTGTCGTGGTCTCTGTACCATTTTTTCTTCAAAATATCTAGTCCATTGTCCCTCACTTCATCTGATTCTTCCTTTGAACTTTCATAAATTTCAACCATGTTATTGCTGTTTTGATTAAGAAAGATTACGTCTCGACTAATTTCAAAAACCTTTGTTTTAGGATCAATACAACGATAATTTTTTACATTTTTGCAGAAACCTACAAAGATCATTTCCTTTGATTTTTTGTCCCACTTACGACGTTTCTGTTTCGGAATATGATTCATGCACAAACTGCCAAATACCTGTAGATGACTTACATCTACCTTTTGGCCAGACCATGCCTCTTCAGGTGTAACTGTTTTCAACGTAGCATTAGCTGATCGATTTAGTATGTATGTAGCCATATTGACGGCTTCAGCCCAATATGATACATCCAAGCCTGCGTCAAATATCATACATTTTGCGTTTTCGACCAATTTTCGGTTAGCTCGCTCAGCAACACCATTTTGTTCGGGAGTATATGTCACTGTCATTTCGTGCCTAATTCCATTCTTTTTAAAATATCGTAGAAATGACGAATTAATATACTCTTTCCCATTGTCTGAACGTAAAGTTTTTATTCGTCGGTCTGTCTGATTTTCCACTAATGCCTTAAATTCCAAAAAACGATCAAACACCTCTGATTTTTCTTGAAGGAAATAAGTGAAAATTTTTCTAGAATGGTCGTCGATGAACGTTAGTATATAGCGTGCACCGCCGATCGAAGAATTCTCCATAGGTCCATTCAAATCAGAATGAATAAGATCCAATATATAATCGGCACGTGTTGTACTATTTGGAAACGATTTTCGAGTTTGCTTACCTTCCTTGCATATTTTGCAATTTTTAATTTCATTCTCATTTCTTTCGTTGAAATGAATTCCATCTACCAAACCGTTTTTCATTTTGCACATATCAGCAAAATTAATGTGACCTAACTTGCGATGCCAATTTAAACCATCATTTTTACCGTTTGTAGCGGTAAGGCAACGCATCGGTTTAGTCTGAAG
The DNA here is from genome assembly GCA_036346225.1 of Platerodrilus igneus. Classification (NCBI taxonomy): domain Eukaryota; kingdom Metazoa; phylum Arthropoda; class Insecta; order Coleoptera; family Lycidae; genus Platerodrilus; species Platerodrilus igneus. The sequence continues at coordinate 5,670,073 of JARFIW010000215.1, forward strand.
ACAGTAAACTCCATTTTCAGGTTCGATTTTTGCAATCAGTTCCTGTTTGTGGTTGTAGATGTGACATCCTTGTTTATTGAAAATGACCTCATTGTCATTTTCTACCATTTGTGCAACCGATAGCAAGTTTGCTGCTATATCAGGGACACAGAGTACTTCGTTAAAGTCTACTTCACCGTCGTTTACATTTACGGACAAGTTACCCATTCCTTTTACTAACATCTTGCTGGAACTGGCAGAAGTAATGTGGGTAACTGGGACGACTTCAAATTGTAGAATAGTCGTTCAAATGGCGACATGTGCTGTGACGCACCACTATCTACGTACCATTCGTCCTCTTTACATTGTTTTGCATGATATGCTGCATTCGGCACTTCGGCTGTGGCAATAAATGCACTCTTCGCAATTGGGTTTGGGATTTTACTTTTGCGATCTTTATTTTGTAATTTTCCTGTTGCACTATTATCACATTTTTGCCTATCCTTCGATTTGTTTGGGCAATTATTAGACTTATGCCCGCGCTCGTTACACGAATAGCATTTAATTTTTTGCTTTAACAATTTGCTGCCTTTACCCAAAAATGCAGAACTTTGACTTTTTGCGGCGTATTCAGAATCCAACAGCTTCGATTTAATGGCATCTGCGGTTGTCTTTGTACCGCTACTTTCGAGGCCCATAATCATTGGTCCGAATTCGCTTGGCAGTCCAGCTAGCAAAATGCTTCCCAGCCACTCGTCGTCTACCGCAAAGCCAATTCCGATTAATTTATTTGCAGTTTCAAAATTTGTCCAATGTATTCGGACATTGAGTTACAACTTTCTAGCTGAATTGTCACCAACTTACGCAGTAAACTAATGCGACGTGACAAACCACGATCTTGATACAAGTCTTGTAACTTTTTCCACGTTTCTGCAGCTGACTTGGCGTTTGCCACATGTACGAATACGGATGGATCGAGGCTCAATTCTATTCTAGCCTTTGCTTTGCGTAATTTCGCATCATCGGTTTCCCCGCCTATGCCGTCAATGATACATTTTGAATAATCGTTTAATTCCAGGCAGTTGCGTATCATAAATTGCCAGGTGTGGTAATTCTCATTACCTCGTAGTTTTTCTACGCTATTCCATGCACTGTCGTTTGACATATTTATGACAGAATTGTATTAAACTTCAAGTATATTATAACCCACCGTAGATATACACCTTTTTCAAATCGACAGACGATTGGACAAAAAAATATGTACATAAAAACGACACACTTTTATCTTTATCCGTTATATGAAAGACACACTTTAACGGATTAACTTGCACAATATTTTTCTTGGACAAAAAAATATGTACATAAAAACGACACACGTTTATCTTTATCCGTTATATGAAGGACACACTTCAACAGATTAACTTGCACAATATTTTTCTTATTTCTCATGCACTATTACCTGGGCCCATAACCTGTTGAGATTGTGAGTGGAATAAATGCATGTAAACACATGAGAATATATAATTAAGACATGTTAATTCAAACTGACATAAAGTAGTTTATGTTGATTAACAACCAAAACAAAAGTGTTTATATATGAGAACATGATTAAATTTACAACACTTTTTAACCTTTGAGCAAGAACAGGGTCGGTTTTCAAACGATTCATTAAAATTTGATGGCGCTTAAGCGCCATATTTCGACTATCCGGAAGTCGTAAATGATCGTGTTTCCACAACAATCCCACTGCATAACGATTATTTTCCCATTAAGTAGTATTACTCATGATTAATTCAGCACGATGAAGTTCTAATGATTCCTTAGAGTTGATGGGTGGCTGCACGCCTAAACTTTCCACCGCAAAATAAGACTTTACTGAATTATGTAACTCTATGTCGTCAGCTTTGACTGCACAATCGCAGCTTTCGTGAAAGTTTTGATGTTCATTTTCAGTATGTCCTGTAAGAAACGCAAAATAGACCATCCCAGGCGACATTTGGCTGCTATAGGATCAAATTTGCCACCTTCTTTAATTTTTAAGGGAACTGCTAATTCCCAATTATCTAAACCGATCAACATATCAGGTTTTATATTCCTATAAGATTCCACTGGTAGATTTTGTAAATAAGGAAATTGGCGGCTAAGTACCTTCATGTCAAGGGTTTCTGTTGGCAAACTTAAATTGCTCACCGTACGTGCTAGACGATCGTGAAATATTTTAGCACCAACGTAGGTTCCAGCAATAGAAAACCGCACTAGTTTCGAATTGTCTTCAACTCTGTGCTGGCCCCCGGTCCATTTCAAACATAAAGGATGTACCTCACCCAAAAGATTTAGTTGGGCTAATTTTTCATCAATCATAGTGGTGGATGACCCTTCATCAAGAAAGGCGTAGAAAACAATTTCTTGATGGCCACTAAAGATCCTAACAGGTAAGAACTGGAAACGAATGTCTTAAACTTTATATAGGTAATTTATGTTTATATCTGCGTTTACACTCGAGACTTGGTTATTTGTTGCAACTGAAGCAAAGCTAAAAGTTGCTGTCACCTGACTAGGCACGAGTTCGATTTCCTTATGCAAAGTAGTGTGATGAACGCAATGGCACTTCTCACACTTCAATTGGGATTTGCAAGGAAACCTATGTTTTCGCAGGCATATTCTACATAGTCGTAAGTCCTTCACAATTCTCCACCGTTTATTTAACCCAGATTCTTTATATTGGGCGCATTCCAACACTGTATGGCAACTTTAGTGGCCATCAAGAAATTGTTTTCTACGCCTTTCTTGATGAAGGGTCATCCACCACTATGATTGATGAAAAATCAGCCCATCAACTGAATCTGTCGGGTGAGGTACAGTCTTTATGTCTGAAATGGACCGGGGGCCAGCACAGAGTTGAAGACAATTCGCAACTAGTGCGGTTTTCTATTGCTGTCACCTACGTTGGTGCTAAAATATTTCACGATCGTCTAGCACGTACGGTGAGCAATTTAAGTTTGCTAACACAAACCCTTGACATGAAGGTACTTAGCCGCCAATTTCCTTATTTACAAAACCTACCAGTGGAATCTTATAGGAATATAAAACCTGATATGTTGATCGGTTTAGATAATTGGGAATTAGCAGTTCCCTTAAAAATTAAAGAAGGTGGCAAATTTGATCCTATAGCAGTCAAATGTCGCCTGGGATGGTCTATATTTGCGTTTCTTACAGGACATACTGAAAATAAACATCAAAACTTTTACGAAAGCTGCGATTGTGCAGTCAAAGCTGACGACATAAAGTTACATAATTCAGTAAAGTCTTATTTTGCGGTGGAAAGTTTAGGCGTGCAGCCACCCATCAACTCTAAGGAATCATTAAAACTTCATCGTGCTGAATTAATCATGAGTAATACTACTAAATGGGGAAATAATCGTTATACAGTGGGATTGTTGTGGAAACACGATCATTTACGACTTCCGGATAGTCGAAATATGGCGCTTAAGCGCCATCAAATTTTAATGAATCGTTTGAAAACCGACCCTGTTCTTGCTCAAAGGTTAAAAAGCCACATTCAAGATTTGGCGGATAAAGGTTATGTGCGTAAATTGCTTCCAGAAGAAATTGAAGAGCAACAAGATTTGGTACTTGCCACTTTTAATCGCCCTTAATCCAAATAAGCCGGACAAATTCCGGTTAGTTTGGGATGCTGCTGCTTCAGTAAATGGTGTTTCGCTCAATTCGATATTGCTCACGGGACATGACTTACTTTCGTCGTTGCTTGGCAACTTTTGCGTTTTCGTCAAAAAAAAGTAGCGTATACAGGCGATATAAAAGAAATGTTTCTGCGCATCGGAATAAGGGACGAGGATCAGCATGCTTTACGCTTTCTTTGGCAAGATGACGAACACAATAAACATGCGGATGTATATGTGGTCACAGTATTAATTTTTGGCGCTACTTGCGCACCAAGTTATTCGCAGTACATTAAAAATGTAAACGCACTAAGGTTCAAAAACGAATTTCCTCGTCCAGTGACAGCTATCATAGAAAACCACTATGTGGACGATTATTTGGACTCTGTGGACGATGAGGTAGAAGCAATCAACCTAGCCAAACAAGTTTCACAAATACATAGACACGCAAACTTTGAAATCCGCAATTGGAAGTCCAATTCTATACAATTTATGAGAGAAATAAATGACCAAGTCGAAGAAACAGTAGTGAACTTGAATTTGAGTCCTGAGCCGATATTAGAGAAGATTCTCGGTATGTGGTGGCATTTGAGTTCAGATTGCTTTACATATTCTATACGTTCTAACAAACGAAATACCGATATACTGTGTGGAAATAAAATACCCACAAAAAAGGAGTTTCTTAGAATACTAATGTCGATTTATGACCCTATGGGGCTTCTAGCTCATTTTATGGTGTACTTGACAATTTTACTACAAGAAGTATGGAGAAGTAAATTAGCATGGGATGACCCGTTAAGTGAAGAACTTTATAATAAATTTTCAATTTGGAAAACGTATTTACCAAACTTAAAAGATTTGCGAATACCGCGCTGCTTTCTTCAAATATTTAACAATTCTGATAAACTAGACGTTCAGTTGCATACGTTTGTAGACGCTAGTGAAAATGCTAGCGCCACTGTTGCTTATCTTCGCATTTCTGACGGCAAAACGGTTGTGTGCAGCATAGTTGGTGCGAAAACAAAGGTGGCCCCACTAAATATTCAAAGTATTCCTAGATTAGAACTAGATGCTGCTGTATTAGGTGCCAGTTTCTCCAAGTCAATACGAGAAGCCTTGAGTATTCATCTAACAAAAATTACATATTGGTCTGATTCCACTACTGTACTTTGCTGGTTGCGTGCCGAAAATTCTAGGAAATATGGCAAGTTTGTATCATATCGTATAGCCGAAATACAAGATTTGTCGATAATTGCCGACTGGCGCTACGTACCTTCTGGATACAATGTTGCGGACAAGGCCACTAAGTGGAACAAACCTCTCAATCTTAGTGAAAGTGGTTGCTGGTATAGAGGCCCAGAATTTCTGTATGATTCCGAAAACGAATGTCCACTGGATATCACTCATAGAAATGACGAAGACGAATTTAGTGCAGTTCTTGATACCAAGTTACCGAGAAGCAATAGTCTATTGACGGTAGAATTTGATCGCTTTAGTAAGTTTCAAAGGGTATTACGCACCATGGCTTATGTTGTGCGATTCATTCAACATTGTCGCACTGGGCACATACAACCAACTCAGTATTATAGCTTAGAATTGAGATCAAATGAACTAAAGGCTAGTTTGATACATCTAATTAAGTTAGTGCAAAAAGAGTGCTTCCCAAATGAATTGACTCTGCTGCTAGAAGAAAGACAATCCCAAAGTCAAGTTGTCTTTTTAAAATCAACTCGTTTTTGGATGATGATAGCATTATCAGAGTGGATAGCCGCTTAAAGGCAGCGGAAGCTTTACCGTACAGAGCTAAGCACCCTATAGTACTTCCGCGAAAACATCGGTTCACACTTTTGATGTTAAATAGCTTTCATGTGATGTATCAGCACCAGCATTATGAGGCAGTCGTAAATGAAGTTCGGCAGCGGTATTACATATCCAGGTTAAGAGTTGTACTGCGCAAGATTCGTCAAAGTTGTCAAGTTTGCAAGACTCGAGATGCACGGCCTGATCCGCCTCAAATGGCGTCGTTACCACCAGCTCGGGTCTGCACGTATGCTGCTCCCTTTACACATACAGGTGTAGACTACGTCGGTCCTCTCTCGGTGATGGTAGGTAGGCGGACGGAGAAACGTTGGCTTGCCTTGTTTACGTGTCTAACAATACGCGCAGTCCATATCGAGGTGGCATATAAATTGGATGCGGAACACTGTATTGTGTGTTGTCGAAATTTTTTTGCTCGAAGAGGACAGCATAGACATATTTATTGTGATCAAGGTCGAAATTTCATAGCTACGGAACGTATTCTAAAAGAAGAACTAAAAAAAATGCCTGCAGAAGCAATTGCCCGAAGTTTGTAAGCCCAGACCTGACGTTTTACTTTAATCCTCCTGCTTCACCGCACATGGGAGGAGCATGGGAACGTCTAGTTAAATCTATAAAAATAGCATTGTACAACGCTCTACCTGAGCGCACACCCACAGACCCAAATTTATTAAGTTGTGTGATTGCCGCAGAGAGTATTGTAAATTCTCGACCTTTGACATATCTACCATTAGATAGCGAGGAAAGCGAAGCAATTACACCGAACCATTTTCTATTAGGTTCCTCCAGTGGTGAAAAGCCAATGGCACCCATAGACGATGATAATACAGTTTTGAAATGCAGTTATCTATACCGGGAAAGATTCGCCAATAATATGTGGAAGCGGTTTGTATCTGAGTACCTTCCGGAGTTACTGCTTCGATCGAAGTGGCATAACAAAACAGAACCTTTAAAATGCGGGGATATTGTGCTAATAGTAGACCAAAGGTTTCCTAGGTGCAATTAGCCAAAGGGCAGAATAATAGACACAAAATTAGCAGCTGATGGACAAGTAAGATCAGCAACGGTGCAAACTAGTACTGGAGTATTTGACCGCCCAGCAACAAAAATGGTGAAATTAAAGATAAACGACGGTACAGCTGTCCAACTGGAGAATGCTGTACCGGGTGCGAGTGTTAAATCTTAAAGTTCGCCGTTTGTCAAGTGTCGTGTAGAGTAGTTAGTTGGCGGGAAAAATTTAATATAAAAATAATAGATCATATGATCTGCAGCCATAATTTAGTGTCAATGGAATTTATTGATGTAAAAGGTTGTTTCGTTTTAAATGACGCCAAAATGGTATACAAATTGTAAGTTTTCTTTATATAACGATTTAGTATTAATTATTTAATTAAGGATTTGAATAAACTGTAAGAGAGAAAACTTTGAGTTTGCCTGTCTCTATAAATCGCAGTTATTCCAGTCGTTGTTTGCCGCAAGCGTAAAATTCAAAGCGACCAATCAAACTTAACATTTACAATGGTAATATCTGCTTTTTTATTTAAATTTGATAAACCCGGTCGCGTTATCACCTTGAATATTCTATCCTGTTTGTCATATGTTTTGGCGACTACGCGGCCTAACACAGTCTATTGTCACCGTTTGGACAATAAGTTTCTGAGTCGGAGGTCACTCCCTGCATAGGACTATGTCACCACTTTATATTATTTTTCGAGTGTAGTAATAAGTGTTCTGGATCCAAGAATCTTCACCGCTCTAACTGGACATCAAGTAACAATATTGAAAGCTGTGTTTGTTTAATATCTGTTTGGTTATATTCCCGATTTTCTCTCCTGAGTGTCTTTCTATGTACTCACCATTCAAATTTTGATCCTTGTCGAGTCGGATATTACCAGTAGCAGATATTAGTACTATAATTTAAAACATAATTATTAATCATCTATCTGAGGTCAACTTTGTGTTGTCAAACATATTGTCTTGATAATACAAATGTTGTATTACTTGAATTGCATTCATACCCATTAGTTATCATGTTTGATAGAAAGTTCATTACTTTGTTTGTATTTACATCTATTTACATTTACCTACGATTATTTAATTTGTGCCTAAATTGATAAAGCTTAAAAGCATTTTGCAGTACTAATTTTCTATAAAATTTTAAAGAAAATTTGTGTTTTAGTTATTATTTAAAATGGGAGAGAAACTTAAAAAGTTGAAATTTTTACAATACAGGTAGATTCAAAGTTTACAAGAGATACAAGAAATCGTGCAATCGGCCGTTTCTAATGCCAAATTTCATAATTTATTTAAATTGCACCTTGATCATATGGTTAAATTAGAAGAAGCCTTCTATCAAAGTCACAATAACATTATCTCCTTGATCGCCACGGATGAAAACGCGGAAGATTTGGTTGAGGTTGAAGATAAAATTAGAAAAGCATTTGATCGTTACTTTTATTTAATCAAGTCAATCAAAATGAATTTTTTTTAATCTAAACCGCCAGAACCTAGCGCTGTTGTTTTTGCCAATAGTAAGAAACCAGGTTAATCAGCGATTCATAGCTACCAGCATCCTCAGTTCCACACACATCTGGACCAAATTTACATGTAAACTCCCATAAGGTGTAAATGAGGAAATGAATCTCCTTCTTGCTCCCTCCTTACTATCCTCCTTGCTCGAACACACCCACACTAACCATTTTGAATACGTCACACCCGCGTTCTTTCCACCCGCGAGATAAACCTTTCTCCACATTTCCACCCACGAGATACATCTATATTGTTTGGTATCAATTAATATTAGATTTTTCTCAGCTACCTGAATTTCTAGGTATTTTAGATATCATCATCCCCCAGGGAGCTACCCCAGTTTTAAGATTTTTTACCGCTAACATTCTGAACCAAATAGTTTTCTTCGACTAGCCATTTCTACCCACGAGATAAATGTAACTTGTTTGGTATCAATTAATATTAGATTTTTCAGCTACCCGAATCTCTTTAAATTTTTCAGATAGCATTATCTCCCAGGGAGCTACACTCATTTTAAGATTTTTTGCTGATTTTTGCGCGTCCGCATAAATTTTTTAGCCATGCGATACGTCAAATTAGTCTAGAATTTTACGCACAATCCGAATCTGCCAACAGATTTGAAATAGAACCACTCCTTACCGTTTTACACACATAGCTTCTAGCGAGCATACCTCCACCGTACACACTACTCGCTTTTAATGTCATACCATACTTTCTATCCTGTTTAGCTCATCTTTCGAAATTAACCTTCTCGTTTGGTATCAATTAATATTAGATTTTTCTCAGTTACCCGAATCTCTAAAAACTTTTTTAGATTGCATCATCCCCCAGGGAGCTACCCTAATTTTAAAATTTTTTACCAGCAGCGATTTCTAACCATCCTTATAGATTTTTTAGTCATGCGATACATCAAATTAGTCTAGAATTTGATGCACAATCCGAATCTGTAAATAGATTTAAAATCGAACTACCCCTTATCGTTGTACCTATATACCCTCTAAATTATAACTTTCCTACAGCTCATACCTAAAAAAATTCTAAAAACCATTTTTAAAACTTTTTATTACAGACAATTTTTACTAATACAGTTTAAATTTTATAAACCACATTTCTAAATACATATCCACAATTTTTATTCTTAACCTAGAACTCCTCACATCGGTTTATACTTACTAATATTTATTTCTAAATAGAGCACCTTTTCCAAAGACCAACCGGGCGCACGTTCACTGCTTATGTTTACATACGGACATGGCGATGCCGGTAGTTTTTGTTTAACCAATAGTAGGAAAGATACGTTAGGTGTTAGTGTGTGGAAGCCCATCGAATCGTTGGATTAAAAAAGAACGGTGCGGCGGAATGTATGGCGGTTCCCGTTAGAATAATCAAAAGTGGTTAATCGATTGTATTATATGTTTAAATATGCGAAAGTGTAAAAGCCTACATAAGCGAAATTTAATTATCAGACAAAAAAGTGCGCGATGTGCTATACTTATAAAATGATGCTTTGCAGCGGTCCTAGCAGTAAAAAGGCGACTGACTTTCAAGCAACTACAAGAATAGCAGTAGCGCAGTGAAGGGTTATGCATGTATTATACAACGCACTGTTACTATAAAATATGTCAGTTTATCGGTAGCTCGAACGTGTAATTGATCACGACTTATAGATCCCTCGGAGGTTTAAAATTCTGAGACCATTGTCGTTTGAAAAATGTTTAGAAATTATCAGAACGGGAGCGGGTCGAAGTATAAGTTAGATGGATGATTGACCGATTTTTTTCTACCTTTTACGAGGGAATCGGAAGTTAACAGACATCGAGCATCTAATTCTCTATTTGGGTGTTATCGAGTACTTGCCGGTTCTAGAAATAATTACGTGCTACCGACCGCTATGCGGAAGATTTAGTTCTAGGAAACGAGCAACCTACGAAAGTACGGAATATTTGGTATTAATGCTAATTGGTTTAGTGACCGCGCTTGTGCACTCTTCGAGTGTCTTCGGCAATCTTCGATTGTTTCCAAAATGTACATAAACCATGGCGCTATCCATGGAAGCTGGTCGAAGAAAAATGTCATCCGAAAATATTTTTAATTGCAACTCTTGTGGTGCTTTCTATACCTGGAAAAATGCTAGCTATCGCGTAAAGAACGCCAGTGCCGACGATGGAGTGTCCGAATTTCTTTGGAAGCAAAAAGAGCGGTTTATACGATTACTTAATGAAAAAAGAACCCAACATACAGCAATAAAAGTTAATTGCGAACCCTACTGCGTCTGCACAAAAATGGGAGAAGAGACTACCGATGTGAAATCCTTTAACACAAAAAATATGGTTATAACGTCTTCTAGTAATTTGGAAAATATGTACGAGGTCTTAAGCGAAACCATGAGAACAAAATCAGAGGAATTTGAAATACGTGGGTCCGGTTGGTCTTTGGAAAAGGTGCTCCATGTAGAAATAATTATTAATAAGTATAAGCCGATGTGAGGAGTTCTAGGTTAAGAATAAAAATTGTGGATATGTATTGAGAAATGTGGTTTACAAAATTTAAACTGTATTAGTAAAAATTGTCTGTAATAAAAAGTTTTAAGAATGGTTTTTAAATTTTCTTTTAAGTATGAGCTGTAGGAAAGTTATAATTTAGAGGGTATATGTGTAAAACGATAAGGGGTAGTCAGATTTTAAATCTATTTACAGATTCCGATTCTGCATAAAATTCTAGACTAATTTGATGTATCGCATGACTAAAAAATCTATAAGGACGGTCAGAAATCGCTGCTGGTAAAAAATCTTAAAATGAGGGTCGCTCCCTGGGGGATCATGCTATCTGAAAAATTTAAAGAGATTCCCGGTAGCTGAGAAAATGTAATATTAATTGACACCAAACAAGTTACATTTATCTCGTGGGTGGAAATGGCTAGTCGAAGACAACTATTTGGTTCAGAATGTTAACGGTAAAAAAAATTTTAAATTGGGGTAGCTCCCTGAGAGATGATGCTATCTAAAAAATTCCTAGAAATTCAGGTAGCTGAGAAAAATCTAATATTAATTGATACCAAGCAATATAGATTTATCTCGTGGGTGCGGTGCCAATAGGCACCAAGGAGTATCTCGAAAATTTTAGGGGTTAGGTTACCGATTTTTTAGGGTAGGGATGGTTGGGGTAAAAATCCCACAAGGAGGTCCACAAGGAGGGAGCAAGGAGGAGATTCAACTCCACATTTCTTCCTTATGAGAATTCACATGTAAATTTGGTCCAGATGTGTGTGGAAATGAGGATGCTGGTGGAAATGAGGCACTAATTAGCCTGGTTTTCTACTACTTCTGCCGCTCACCCAAAATCAAAAATAAATTTACCTTCGTTGCAGGTCGCCTCTTTTGGGAGCGATTTTTCCATGTTCATAGATTTCATTGATTTATACGACTCCCTCGTACATACTAACCCGGAGTTGTCGCCAATAGGCAAATTCACGTATTTAAAATCACTTCTGCAAGGTCCAGCTTTACACACCATTAAAAATTTTGATTTAATTGAAAGTCATTATACACTCGCGTATAATAAACTGCGCGGTATATTTGAAAATATTCGCCAAATTACGGGGCGTATTGTGCAAGTTTGGACAATTTTTCCAAACTGTACTCTGATAACCCCTCTGGTTTACAAAAATTAGTAGACGTTTTTACCGATAAATTGCAAGTCTTAAAAAAGTTGGATCTTCTGGTTGAGGAATGGAGCTTTATTTTAACTCAGATGCTCTTAAATCGACTGGACGCACACACAGCTCGAGGTTTTGAGTTGCAGCACGATTCCGCCACCACTTCTACCTTTACTGAAATCATGTAAATCCCCGAGAAACTTATCTTTAAATCATAAATCAGACATGAACAAAATTGTTCACGCGCAGAGCCGACCAGTGTTTCAATGTTAGTCCACACTACCAATCGTATTGCTAAGTGCCCGCATTGCAAAGTTGACCATCCGCTATATAAATGCCATGCCTTTTTAGAATTAACCCCTAACAACCGCTATAATTTTATAAAAAAACGCAACATTTGCATTAACTGTCTAAGCAGTTCGCATACTTTTTCCAAGTATACATCGAATATGACTTGTCGCACGTGTCGCCAGCAGCGTCATACCTCGTTACACTTTAACCCCCCATTAGAATCGCTTTCAAAAAGTAGTGTTTTTACTAGAGTTTATACCGCCTCGTCTGATAACGCCGAACAAGATATTTGCTAGCCATCTGTTCCTCTTGCTTTGAGTGCCTGCAAATTTCCACCAGTAAGTCGTTTCTCCTCTGCTTCCAATAATTTCAATGTTGTATTATTTAACACGGATCCTCCAAAAAGGGTAGTTTTATTGTCTACTGCGCAAATTGAAGTTCGTGATAGTTTCGATAATTTTAAAAAGTTTCGCTATTTGCTGGATACCGGTAGTATGACTTCATTTATTACTCAACAATGTGTTAAGCGCTTAGGTTTAAAACCTACCCGTTACCACTTACCCTTAACGGGCTTGGCTCTATACAAACCGTGGCTGCTGATGGTGCTGTTTCTGTCTTTCTGTATTAAACCAGTGAACAAAATGAATCATTTTTTTAAACATTGACGCAATAGTTCTGCCTAAGATTTGTGAAAACCTGCGTACTACTCGCGTCAATGTTAACCAGTTACCGCCATTACATAACATGCAGTTAGCCGACCCACAGTTTTCAAAACCTGGTCCTACAGATTTATTACTAGGGGTTGATGTATTTCCACAAATTCTAATATATGATCGTGTTCCTGTTGAACACCATACATCCATATGCATGAATACTGTTTTTGGATATATTTTAATGGGATCGATTCCCGCGTCAAGCACCCTGCAGGTTACCGCTTTATTTTGCTCTACGGACCAAGTACCCTCCCTGGAAAAATTCTTTCCAAATTTTGGGAGGTCGAGTCACTTCCCAATGCCGAAATCCTTTCAGTAGGGGAAAAGGAAGCTGAAATTATTTTCAAGGAAACTCATACGCGAACAGATCAGTGCCGTTATGTAGTTTTTTTGCCCTTTAATGATGCTGATCCCATGTTTACCGGAAACCGCGATTTAGCAACACAAAGATTTCTTTCCTTAGAATGCCGCCTTCTCAAACAGCCTTTTGTGTATCAACAATATAAAGATTTTCTTCAAGAATACATCGATCTTCAACACATGCAGCCTATCCCTAGTAAGGGTCACTTTGAACATTCTTATTATATACCTCATCATTGTGTTATAAAACCTAACAGTGTTAGCACTAAGCTTCGCGTGATTTTTAATGCCTCCGCTCAATGTATTTCCGGAGGTTCACTGAATGATCATTTATTAATTGGTCCCAAACTGCAAAGAGACCTCATCATCATCATCATTAGGTCTTCAGTCCTGGAACTGGTTAAACGCGTACTATCATTGTTTCCTATTCTGAACTAACCTACAGATTTCCCTGAAATTTGCACAGTCTGCATCTATAACTATCTGATCTAGGTCTACATCTACCTCTTTTTTCCTATCTCCGCTTGTAATATATCCCATACTATTCCCCAAAAATGCCTTAGAACGTATTCTGCCCTTCTATTTCTCTTATTTTTTTCCTCAGATATCCTTGTTCCCCTACTATTTCTATAACCTATTTGTTATTATCTTTGTCTGTCCATGCTATCGTCCTCATACATCTGAAGCACAGCATTTCAAAAGGCTGGTACCGTTTTTTGTCTGCGTTTCAGACTGCCCGTATTTCATAGGCCTACTGTGCTGTGCTCCACACATATGCTTTCAACAATTTTCTTCTTGTTCTATGTTTGTTGTCTTTCCTCACAGGCGCTGTTCCTTCTTGTTAGATGCAGTTCAATCACCTTCTATTGTTTTACAATTATATACCCTATTTCTCCGACCTTCAGTGGTTGTGAAGGGAGGTAAGCAGCCTGCGGCTGTCAGGTTCCCCCAACCCTTAACCATATACCGATTTAATATATTTCCAATATATCTTTTCGCACAGTCATCATTAGTTGCAGATATTACGCAACCACCAACTAGTTGTTTATACTAATCAACAGATTTATCTGCGCTTATTTTTTCGTCATTAGGTTTTCAGTCTCAAAACTGGTTGAACACGTACCTGCACTTATTTATATTCTGAGCTAGCCTACCTAGTTCCCTGAAATTCTCACACAACATGTGTATACAGCTCATTCCCCTTCTATTGTTTTCTAAATTTACGCCCTATTTCACCGAGATTCAGTGAAGGGGGTTAAGCAACCACACACTTAACATTATTCGAGAATAATGCCCAACTAATTCTTGTAGTTACTTATAATAATCATCATGTTTAAACAGTTATTTTTTCGTCATTAGTTTATCCATCTTGGGATTGGTTGGATGCGTACCTCCATTGATTTCTATTCTGGGCTAGCCTACACATCTCCCTGAAACCCCTACAGCCTACATCTTTTACTATCTGTGTGCAGTAGTCTAATCTAGGTCTGCCTCTTCTTCTCTTTTTTCCTATCTCATGCCGTAGTATGTGGCCTATCATCCTATCTCTTCCCTTTTTTTACCATTTTCCACATATTTCTTTCTTCCCCTACCATTTTTAGTACCTCTTCGTTCTTAACTTTGTCTGTCCATGATATCTTCATCATACGTCTGTAGCACCACATTCAAAGGCTTCTACCTTTTTCTTGTCCGCTTCTTCTATTGTCCAGGCTTCGCAGCCGTACAGTGCTGTGCTCCACACATATGTTTTAAGCAATCTTTTCCTTGTTTCTATGTTTGTGGTCTTTGAGCACAGTAGTTGCTTTTTCTTGTTAAATGTAGCACGACCTTGTGCTAATCTTTGTTTTATATCTTTTGTGCTTTTCCCATCTTGCGTTATTTGGCTTCCTAGGTAGCAGAAATCTTTAACCTCTTGTAAGTTCGTGCTACATACTTGTATTCTTGTTTTTGATTTATTTTCCCCACCTTTGCATACTAGAACTTTAGTTTTAGTTTTGTTAATTTTCATACCGTATCTCTCTGTAAGAACCGTTTCCATTTCATTAAGAGCAACTTCTAACTCTTCTTTGCTAGACGCTAATACCGCTATATCATCTGCAAATCTAAGCATATCAATTTTTGTCCCTGCATAGTAATTCCAAATGTCTTTCTGCATTTGACAGTATTCATTGCCTCTTCTATGTACAAGTTAAAAATCAATGGGGATAGGGCACATCCCTGTCTCACCCCTTTCCTAATGTTTACTTCTCTACGTTCCTGCTCTAATTCTATTACTGCTGTTTGCTCTTTGTATAAGCTATGTACTATTCGTCTATCCTATAACTCATTCCAATCTTTTGAGTATTTCAAACATTTTTTCCATTTACATTGTCGAATGCTTTTCCAGATTTACAAACCCTATATACATGCTTTACCCTTTTTCTATTGTTTTCTCCATTATCACTCTGAGCTAAAATAGCCTCCCGTGTTCCCCTGTTTCGCCTAAACCCAAATTGGTCTTCTCCTAGTATTTCTTCCGCCCGTTTTTCCATTCGTCTTTGCACAATTCTAGTTAATATTTTTGACACGTGTGCTGTCAAACTTACTGTTCGAAAATTTTTACATCTATCCGCGCTTTTCTTTTTTGGTATAGTTACTATGATGCTACGTTTGAAATCTTTGGGTATCTCGCCTGTCTCATACATATAGCTTACAAGTTGGAAGAGACGTTCTGTTACTGCTTGTCCAGCAGCTTTTAGAGTTTCTGCTTGCACCTTATCTGTACCCGGCGCCTTACCATTTTTTAGACTCTTTAATGCTAATTCAAACCCATCTCTAAGTATAGGATATCCCAAGTCATCATTTTCAATGTCTGATTCCTGTTCAAATGCAGTTAGTTCTTCTCCTGCATATAAATTCCCTATATATTCTTGCCATCTACCCACTTTCTCTACATTTTCTATGATGACGTTTGCTTGTGCGTCCCTTATATTTTTGCTATACGGTTTTATATCCCTAAAATTCATTCTAATTAATTTGTCTGCTTCGTCTGTCTTTCCTATTTCCATCTTCGTTTGTACCTCTTTGCACTTTTTATCAATCCATTGATCTTTAGCTTTTCTGCATTTTCGAATAATTTCCCATTTTATGGCTTTGTATCTCTGTTTTCCTGTTTCGTCTGATTTATTTTTGTATTTTCGTCTTTCTTCTATTAAATTCAGGATATCCTTTGTTATTCATGGTTTCTTATTTTCTTTTTGTGTATACCCCAGAATATCTCTGGCCGCCATGTCTAGGCTGGATTTAATGTTATTCCATTCTGTTTCTACTTCCTTAGGTTCAGATATTTTTCCGATATCTTTGAGCAATTCATTTGACCTTTTTTCGAATCTTTCTTGAATATTTTTATCTTTTAGTTTCTCTCAGTCCAAGTGCCTTTTTCTTTTTTTCACATTCTTAAATTAAAGTGCGGCCTTCATAATTACGATGTTGTGGTCAGTATCTATATCTGCTTCTGGGTAGCTTCTACAGTCTTTTACTTGATTCCTAAACCGTTGTCTAACAAGAATGTAATCTATTTGATATCTTCCTATATCTCCTGGCATCTTCCACGTATATCGTCTTCTAGCATGATGTTGAAATAATGTGTTTGTGATGATTAAATTGTTCTTGTCGCAAAATTCTATCAGCCTATTTCCCCTGTCGTTTCTCGTGCCTAAACCAAATAAACCTACTACCGCTCCTTCCCTACCCTCACCTACCACGGCATTAAAATCCCCCGTAATTATTAAGTTTTCATGTCCTTTTACGTATCTTAATATGTCTTCGATATCTTTGTAGATGGCTTCTACCTCTTCGTCACTGTAGCTAGAGGTGGGCATGTATACTTGTATTATTACTGTGTTCACCGGTTTAGATTTTAATCTAACCATGAGTTCTTTTGTAAGTAATTTTCTACACAGTATCCTATCTTTTTCCGCATAATTATCCCCACATCCAAATTTCCTTCCTCTGCCCCTGTATGAATTACCCTGAAGTCTCCACTCCAAAAATCCCCCCCCTCTGGCCACCGAACTTCGCTAATTCCTACTATGTCTAGTGATAACCTATTCATTTCGATTTTTAGGTTTTCCAGCTTACCTACTTGCTTCATACTTCTAACATTCCACGCTCCGACTCGCAAAATGTTTCAGACTCTTATTTTTAACTTTCCGATCGCATCCTCCGAAGTAGTCCCCTCCCGGAGATCCGAATGGGGGACTATTTTAACTCCGGAATCTTTTACCCCAGAGAATGCCATCATGTTACAATTTATTTACAATTTAAGTACGCTGTGTACTTGGGAGATAATGCGGTGGTTTCCCGTTGCCTTCCACATCGCGATAGTGTGTCTTAGACTGCCATACCGACCCCTATGGTCTCTGCCAATCTAAGTACCGAAAGAGCCGCTGCCCTCTTTCGGGGACCTGTCTTAGTCTGGTTCCTCACTAACGACCCTACTACTTTGGTTGGACCTGTAGTTTGGCTCTTTAGCTCATTAGAACACGCAAGCCATTTCACCTGTTCTAGTAATCTAGTACTTCGGCAAGGTGCAGGTCCATTCGAAATGGAAAGAGACCTCACTACACTGTTATTACAATTTCGACTGCATCGTTACGTCTTCACTGCAGATAGTCGTCAAATGTATCGGCAAATTTTTATTGCACCCGATCAGCGTGATTATCAACAGATTGTGTGACGTTTCTCTCCTAATAATCCTATTAAGGATTTTCATCTTAATATCGTTACTTATGGGGTTAACTGCGCTCCATTTCTTGCCAAACGTACTCTTTTGCAACTTGCCGATGATGAAGGCGGACCCTTTCCTCTAACCGCTTTCGTTCTTCGTCATCACACCTATATTGATGACGTAGTGACATGTCGAGATACTTTTCAATCCACCTTGGATTTAACAGAGCAGCTTGTAGCCCTTTTAAAACGAGGTGGTTTCGACCTACACAAGTGGTCTAGTAATGATCCCAATTTGCTTAACGGCATTGTCGCCCCTCATCGGTGTTTGCAACCACATTGCTTTGAGGATTCTTCAGATCCTACCGTGAAACTTTTGGGTCTCCAGTGGAACCCCTCTTCAGATAACTTCCTTTTCGTGGTCAATCCTATACATACTCCGTGTACAAAACGTAATATTCTTTCTAATCTAGCCTGCATTTTTGACCCGTTAGAAATTCTCTACCCTCTTTCCTTTTAATAAAGCATTTCCTCCAACGTCTTTGGACTCTCAAACTAGATTGGAATGTCCGTCCATCACCGGAGTTTTGTCGTTTATGGGAAAGATATGTTGAGAGCCTTCCTCTTCTTGCAGATTTTTACTTACCGCGTCTTCTAGTCGTTTCTCATTACGATTCGTGCGAGGTACAT
The DNA here is from genome assembly GCA_036346225.1 of Platerodrilus igneus. Taxonomy (NCBI): domain Eukaryota; kingdom Metazoa; phylum Arthropoda; class Insecta; order Coleoptera; family Lycidae; genus Platerodrilus; species Platerodrilus igneus. Next base: position 5,688,495 of record JARFIW010000215.1, read on the forward strand.
TGTTTTGGGCACGCTTTGGAACGCGGCTACTGCACCGTCGTATATTTTCGTTTTCTTAACGGTTATAAGGTACCTATAGTTCGTTTGGTATGTGCGAAATCTAACGTAGCTCCATTGCGACCCCTTTCCCTGTCAAGGTTAGAATTGCTAGCCGCTGCCTTATCTGCTAAAATACTAGATTTTGTTCTGAATGTGTTTTCTTCTCATCTCACCTTTAATAGAATGTACTGTTGGTCTGATTCGATGGTTGTACATTCATGAATTTCCGCTACGCCCCAACGCTGGGAAACTTTCATAGCCAATAGAGTAGCCTTTATCCAACATAAAGCTTCTAACTTAATGTGGTTTTACATACCCCTAACGACAATCCCGCTGACGTTGTGTCACGTGGTTTGTTACTCGCTGAGTTGCTCCAATGTTCGTTATGGTGGGCGGTTTCACCTATTTTAGTACATTTTCAAGAAATAAATCATGTTCCACTTACTTGTTCTTTGGAACCGCAAAAGGTACTAAGTGAAGAACGGTCCGTTACACTCACTACTACTTTGTCCTGTAATATATTGCATGCCCTACTTAAAAATCAGTCTTCTTTTCTTTCCGTCGTTCGTATAACCGCTTATATCTTCCGCTTTATTAATAATGTCAGGCATCCTTTAACTAAGCGTACTGGGTCTGTATCCGCTCATGAGTTCCAGCTTGCCTTGGAATGCCTTGTTAAACATACCCAACAAGCATCTTTTACGGTTGAGATCAGACCCCTTCAATCCGGGACCCCACTTACTAAAAGGTTCCAAAAATTATCTCCCTTTCTTTTAAATGACGTGCTTTGTGTAGGTGGCTGGTTTAGTTACGTCCCTATTTCTCACGATAAACGATTCCCCGCTTTATTGCCCAGTAGAGCCGTTTCACGGATCAGTATATTTAGTACATTTGTTACAAATATTATCAGGCAGGTATTCAAACAACGCAATTCCTTATAAGCCAAAGATTTTGAATAGTTTCTGCGAGAAGATCTATTCGCCGGGTACTTCGCTCTTGTACTCCTTGTTCGAAAACACATTCCAAGTTTTTTCAGCCCTCATGGGCAATCTTCCATCTGCTAGAATAACTCAAGTTAAACTATTTTTACATACCGGTGTGGACTTTCGCGCCCGTTTACAATAACCATGAGCCAAATCCGCGGCGCCGAAAGTTTAAAAACCTACCTCTGCATTTTTATTTGTATGTGTATCAAGGTTTTTCACCTGGAACTAGTTTCCGATTTAACCGCTGATGCTTTTTTGGCCGCGTTTCGTCGGTTTTCTTGCTCGTCAATGGTCGGTGTGAACATTTGTACAGCACTGTGGTACAAACTTTGTCAGTGCCCATCGCCAACTGGTTTTCTTTGCTAAAGCCGTAGCTTCCCAAGAACTAATTACTTGGCATTTTAACCCACCTTCCGCGCCCCATTTTGGGGGTCTTTTGAAAACTGGCGTCAAATCCGTCAAAATCTTGCTACTTCATGTTGTAGGAGAGCAAGCTCTAACCTTTAAAGAGTTTTCAACCATTTTCATTCAAATTGAAGCTGTCCTCAATTCGCGCCTTCTGACTCCATTTAGTAATGATCCTAACGACCCCAGTTGTTTAACGATGAGTTATTTGTTGACCCTTTCCGCTCTTTTCGCCACGCCTAGTCCCGCACTGACGGCACTGCCTTTAAATTGTGTGTCTCGATGGCAATTATTGCAGCGCATCTACCAGGACTTTTGGGCGCGCTGGTCTCGGGAATACTTGCATACCCTTCAAGTAAAATCTAAATGGCATGTAGCCAAAAGTAATACTGAACCGGGAAATTAATTAAAGTCGATTCTCTTCTTCTTCTTTAGTGGTCATTTGGGCGTATTATCTCTGTGCATCCTCGCGCCGACGGGATTGTCCGCGTTAGAACAGCGCGTGGTGAGTTTAGACGTCCTGTGGTTAAACTCTGCCCCCTCCCTCTAGATGAAAATTAAAATGTTTCCATTTTGGTGGGCGGTATATTCCGTCCAACCCTGTATATATTTATTTAGTTTTTTTATATTATTACTATAAAACTTAAGTTTATTTGATAATATTTGGTAATATCTGCTCTTTTATTTAAATTTGATAAATCCAGTCGCGTTATCACCTTCAACGTTGTATCTTGTTTGCCATATGTTTGGTGACTGCGCGGCCTAACACAGTCTATTGTCACCGCTTGGAGAATATATTTCTGTTTTGGAGGTCAGTCCCCGTATAGGACCACCTCACCGCTTTATATTAATTTTCGAGTGTAGTAGTAATAAGTGTTGTGGATCCAAGAACCTTCACCGCGCTAACTGGACATCAGGTAAGAATATTGAAGGCCGCATTTGTTTAATATCTGTTTGATTATACACCCGCTTTTCTCTCCTGAGTATCTTTCTATGTACTCAACAAAATCTTTTCCGTATTTCTATGTTGGTGTTTTTAAACATAGCAGTTTTCTGTGGATTACCAGCTAGATTTTCTGAGGGGAAACTATGGATGAGGGTGTTAGAAAATTCATTTTATAATTTGACTATTAAACTTGCAAAAATTGCGGCTTTTTGTTACATTAATCAATTCTATGCAAAAAATACCTTGGCCTTTAAAATGCAGACCACTGAATGTCGGAGAAATAGGGTATATAATTGTAAAACAATAGAAGGGGGACCGAACTGCATCTAACAAGAAAGAACGGCATCTATGATGAAAGACAACAAACATAGAACAAAAAGTTGTTAAAAGCGTATGTGTGGAGCACGGCACAGACAGGTTGCCTACGAAATACGAGCAGTCTGAAAAACAGAGAGAAGAACAGTAGCAGCCTTTGAAATGGCGTGATTTAGATGTATGAGGATGGACGAGACAAAGGTAATAACAAATAGGTTATAGAAACAGTAAGGGAGCAAGGATATATTTGGGAAAAAAATATAAGAAATAGAAGGGCAGAATACGTTCTAAGGCATTTTTGGGGAATAGTATGGGATATATGACAAGCAGAGATAGGAAAAAGGAGGTAGATGTAGACCTAGATCAGATAGTGATAGATGCAGACTGTGCAAATTTCGGGGAAATCTGTAGGTTAGTTCAGAATAGGAAACAATGATGGTACGCGTTTAACCTCTTACGGTTTAAAATTCAAATTCTTACACTTAAAAGTTCATAAATACATCGCGCAAGCGCGGAAAAAGCGACGCCACGGGCGGTTGGTAACGCTAATCTTTGTACAGATTTCGGCGCGCCCATCTGCCAATGACGTCACCAATGCACAAATTTAATACGCAATTTACGAAAAATAGAAATTAAATTAGCAACAATTATGTCAATAAGGTACTCACATAATAGGTCCAGATTTCCACGATGTACGCCAATCGTCCTTCATGATAGATAAAGATGGCGTCAGCACGTCCATAAGGGCTGCTGATGGCCCTTTTAATGCAATTAACGGAGGGTACGTCTGACGTACATCCAAATGGCTTTGACGGGATCTCAGGGCTCCACTCCGGAATGATTAAAGATGGTGCTCCGGCGTGGAATGCGGTTCAGCCACGGCTGCAAATTACCTCTACCTATGTAGGGAAAGACAGGAACGGGTTGAAGGGCGACAAACAAAGATAATCAGGCAAGGATATCTACATAAATAAAGCTAAAGGCACGATACGATACCTGAACAAAACCGTTCTCCACGAAGGTCAGAGGTAAAAAGCCCGTTATAGCGTCTCACGGAAACACTACTCTCCCACTTTTTCTCCGCCACTCGCGTCGCGCGATCTGGCGCAAATGCACTCTGACGTGACGGAAATATACGCCAAGTCTTTTGAATTTGTGGCGCGAAACTTCCGCACATCAAAATTAACCTAAAAAATGTTTAAGTGCCAATTTATTGTCACGTAACAAACCAGTTTCAGGACTGAAGACCCAATGAAGATGAACACCAAAGAAAGAACTTTTTTTTTTGAAAAATGGTGTTTGTACTAAATTTGTAAGCTACAAAGAGCTATGTATTTCATTTAATAGTAGCTTAATAGTATTGATATTGATATTGAAACGCTTTTATTTATTTATAATTAGTGTTCATGCGAGATTAGGACCATAAGATCCTTTCTTACTTCTAACATGAATACCTTTGAAGTACATTTGTTATATACAAATAGTAAATACATTTATACATAATACACACATACATTTATTTAATTATTGTCCAATTGCTAAGGCCAATTATATGAAAAAGTTTCAAACAATTCATATATTGTAGCTATAACGTGTGCGTCAGATATATTGATATGCATTAAACATAATATATCATCAGCATTAGGTCTTCAGTCCTGGAACTGGCCAGACGCGTACTCTCATTGTTTCCTATTCTGTGCTACCCTGCACATTTTCCTGAAATTTCCACTGTCTGCATCTTTCACAATTTACGTGCAATAGTTCAATCTAAGTCTACCTCTACCTCTTTTTTCCTATCTCTGCTTGTAATATATCCCGCACTAGTCCCCGAAACTGCCTTAAAACGTATCCTGCCCTTCTATTTCTCCTATTTTTTTTTTGTTTTCCACAGATCTTTATTCCCCTACAATTTCTATAACCTCTTTGTTCTTAACTTTGTCTGTCCCTGCTATCATCTTCGTACATTTGAAGCACGGCATTTCAAAAGGCTTCTACCGTTTTTGTACGCTTCTCCTACTGCCCCTATTTCATAGACGTACTGGGCTGTGTGCTACACAAATGCTTTCAACAATTTTCTCTTTGTTTCTATGTTTGTTGTTTTCGAACATAGCCGCTACTCTTTTTTATTAGATGCAGTTTGGTTCCCCTTCTATTGGTTACAAATATATAACCTATTTCCCTTTAGTATGAAGGGGGTTAAGCAGCCTGCAGCTACCAAGATCCCCAACACTTGAACATTGCCGAATTAATAGTTTTCCAATATATCCTTCCACACAATCAACATTAGTTGAAATATTTAAAAACCAACACCTGTGGTTGTTTATAATAATCATCATATATTTAAGTGCAATAATTTTTGTCGTCATTAAGTTTTCCGTCTTGAAACTGGTTGGACGCGTACCTTCACTTATTTGTATTTTGAGCTGGCCTACATCGTTCCCTGAAATTCCCACAGCCTAGATACAGCTCGGTTCTCCTTATGTTGTTTCCTAATTGTATGTTCTATTTCACCAAGATTCAGTGGTATGTAAAGAGGGTTAACCAGCCCGATATTACCAAGGATTCCCCAACACCTAAACATTTACCGAATTAAATGTTTTCGAGTAAATCATTTTGCACAATTAACTTTAGTTGAGAAATTGCAAAACCAATACTTGTTGTTGCTTATAGTTATCATGAGGTTTAAGTACAGTTACTTTTTCGTTATTAAGTTTTCCATGTTGGAATTGGTTGGACGCGTACCTTCATTGATTTCTATTCTGAGCTAGTGTAACACCCAAAAACATTTTTAAATTAATTTAATTTTCAAATAATATTTTCGGCCAATCACAAATAATTCTAGATAAAATGTAACCTATCACTGACCAGAATGAAGATAGTTATCCAATCCTAGTTTGATTTCGGGGTGACAATTGACACTTTAAATTAACATAACCTATCAACTGATATCTAACATCCCGTGAAATTTAGAAGATTTTAAATTTAGGCGCCAAAGGAAATGCTAATTTGTTCTAGAAAGTTCAAAACCGGAAGTACGTAATTAAATGCAATCTGTAACGTGCATTTTTAATAGCTTAACATTTTACGCTTTTTCCCAATTAGTAAATACATTTCTGTAACTACTATTTCTATATTTGATTTTCAATTAATAAATAAATTGCAAGGAACGAATTTTAAATAGGATTATTTGTAAATTACTCTCCAACTTATCGAAAATGATAAACAGCTCGTAATTAATTAGTAAATATGATGGCTGCATTCATTTATTGGATGTTCCTTATGTGATTAACGAAGTCGAGATAATAGTCGATAAGAGGTTATGGTAACAACTATTGAATAGAAACAGATGAGAGAGCAGTTGTAGTTTGTGCTTTGTTCATATATATTAATTACGTTAAAAATACTGTTTCCTTGTTGCTTTGAAAATAGTGAGAATTAATGTGGGATAAATTTACTAATTGTGTTTTTAGTTGTTTTTCTTGTTATAGAAGTTGTATATTAACTGTAGGCAGTGTAGCTCTGATTACATTTGAAGGAAGTATGCTTGATAGGCGGACGTGTTTACTCGACCTGCACGTGCGTTTTACGGAACATTGACTTAGTGATACGCGTTGCTTTATTGATTGTGTTTTTTTAGTTGATTTGTCTTTTTATGTTTGAACTGTGTGTGCGATCTGGTTTTCGTGGTCCCTTTTTTTATCAGGGTAAGTGCAATACACTTGTACAGAATTTTTAAAGGAGCCACTTTAGTCATGTTTTAAACTCCCTAAAACATTTGCAAAATGAAATTGCAGAAGTGTTTAACTCATTCCGTATTAATGATATGTTAAATTTACCTTGCATTTAATAAGTAAATAAAATATGAACGTACATTTTGTTTTGTGAAGACGAGATTGTGAGAGTGATCGTGCTTTTAAATGTTTCACCGTATTCAAACAATGCCTGTACCAACTGAAATTAGCTTCAGAAGTTGACGAAGTTCTTTCTGCTGAAGCAGATCCGCAATACGAAAAATTCTTGGCGGATGTTTGGATCGGAATTATACTAACTTTAATTGTTCTTAGTTGCGTGTGTTGCATGTGTTTCTGTCTGTTGTACCACAACTTCCACCCCCGCGAATAGACTGTGAATCTTTGCCAAGCTACACCCGGGCATCCGGCTTATCAAGCTATCAGGAGGCTTTCGATCAGTTACAGAAAGTAAAAGAACAATCTGCAGTTGATAGTAGTGTCAAGTTTCAAGTTGATAATGGGATGGAACCATGGACACCCCACACTCCACCAGCTCCAACTGCAAGGCTATCAGTAGCCGAACTAGTCCAATTCTCTAGAAACTCTTCCTGTGCTCCTGGTTGTGTAAGTTGAACTATTTCATACTTGTTATTACTTTAAATATCTATCCGTTTGTTTTGCAATATTCTTCGCCGTTTTAATATCTTTTACAATAAAATTGCATGCTATTATTATTAAAAAAAAAAGAAAAAAATCAATACTACTGGATTACTCATATCAATTGTGTCTTACCTATTTATCTTTTGTTAACATTTTGTCTGATTTATGTTTAATTGGTGTGTGAGGAAACGTTTCTGCTACTCCCCAATATTACCTCACTTTGTGATAAAAATTTTTGTAATGCTTTTATCGTGATTATATTATATAGATTATCCAAACAGTTTTATTTACATTCTACAAAGTACTGAATAATTTATGCTTGATCAGCATGCTATGCTTATTCTTTTATTTCAGGTTGCTTAACTATTTTTATTGCAGGTATTGTAACTAATTCCTTACAGCCGCATACATTATATGTCAGTCTGCTTTCTACAACCCCCCCTAATCTCCGATTGAACCCGGTCATTCCTTGACTTTCTTTGTGTTTCGCACGGTTACGAGCCAACGTAGCATAAATTTGGCGCCCAACGTGGCTGCCTCGAACGAACGTAACAAATTTTTTGTGATATCTATCAAAATATTAACAGGGAATACTTTAGAATATTGCAGAATAACTTAAATTTAATTATAGGGTAATTTCAATTAGCAATGGCAATAATAAAAATGGATTTAAACCATTAACCTAAAAGCACATGTAGGGATGATACACAATTGTGAAATATGTAAGGTTTTTAATTAGATAGAACAATCACGTGATCAAAGGTATATAAATAGGGTAAGTGAAGAAATTAACACATACGTCACACAAAGACGATATACTAAGACAAAAGTAATGAAAGAAGGCACGAAATAATAAAGTAACTAGCCCGTAGCTAGGGCGAGTTACGCTGCAATGGCGTGTAGCTTTAGTGGTTATTTGACCGCGTAAATTAAAGCAACGGTTAGTGAACAGAACTAATAAATTCGTATGTTTATTACGAGAAGAATAGTGAATTTAAGTCGTTGATGGTGGACAAAGATAAGTTAGTCCCTTAACGAAGAGTTAAATAGCAATAAATTTAAAGGTTTATTAATTACCAAAAAAATTATAACTAACCCCACCTATACGGTTCATTATTGATTGATTGTGGAAGTTTGGATTTCGGGAGTTCGAGTCCAAACCCAATTGATATAGAAGTAGCGTGATATAAAGAGTTTCGAGCACAAAAGTTATCAACAACCGGGTTAAACATTTCCAACCTTGGTGAGAATAAATTACCTCGGACATTGTGTAGAATGGAGCAACAGTGGGTATTGCATACCCAACACAGGTATTGAGTGAATCTTTGAATAAATGTTTCGAGAGAACGGAACGTGTATATGCATGCATACACGTGGTTTGCAAGTATGAACTTTTATATAGTTATACATATGTTTTTACATGAATATGTTAAGTTGCTAGATTAAGGTTAAAATTTTTGGACTTTATTAATGTTACCGTTTATTATTACGAATTTTGTAGAGAATATTATGAGTTATTGGCTATGTTTAAGTTGGAAGCCAATTTGTTTGAATGTAGAATTTGCAGGGCTTAGTACAATATTTAACCACCCGGCTTAAAGTAACTTTAGTTAAGTAAGAGGTATTTGTTCTTATTGCATACAAGTATGTCAGTATAGTAAATGTAAATAGTTATATCATCACATTAAAGGTTATTAAATTCATTACTTGATAATTTTGAGATATATAATTAAAAAGAGTTTGTTGAAATACATTTAGTTACAGATACTTTGTACACTTTTGGGTAAGTTAACTCACCTGTATCGGTTTCAGAATTCTAGGCCTACCCACCCTGGGACATGTCCATGTACTCTCCGCTGTAGAGTAGCCGAGGCGTTTGAAGAAAGTAGATTAAAGAATATTGGAATAGGTAAGTGGACCCTTAAAACCCATAAAACGTGATATAATGTTGGCATTCGATTATACATGTATTAGGTAACTCGTTCCTTGTTTCTTTGACGGCTACATAGGTCAGGGAAGGAGGGTGAAGTGTTACACTAGCCTACACATTTCCTGAAATTCCCACATCCTACATCTTTAACTATCTGTGTGCTATAGTCTAACCTAGGTCTGTCTCTACCTCTGTTTTTCCTATTTCTGCTTCTAATATATTTCGCACTATTTTCTCTCGCCTTAGTATGTGGCCTATCATCTTATCTCTCCTATTTTTTACTGTTTTCCACATATTTCTTTCTTCCCCTACCATTTCTAGTACCTTTTTGTTCCTAACTTTGTTTGTCCATAATATCTTCATCAAAACATTGTAACATACTGTTTTAAGACGCTCTAATAGTTCTATTATTTCTAAAAACAGTTATTTTCTAGTATAATTTTAGCATTCTAATTATTAGAATGAAGGTCTTGTAGCATAAGTATGTCTGCAATTGTAAACGGCTGCTAGATTACCCAAGTAGCGTCCTAGCGAAGTTCCAGGAAGATATAATCCAAGAGTTAATTAATTTTTCTAAAAGCACTTTCCTTGAAAGGCACTAAACATGTCAGATTAGTTGCTATCTATGATTAGATGTCAATCATGTTCTAGGACCCTATTTATGTCTGGGTGGTCGGAAGGAATTTTTCAATTAGCGGAGTACTCAACTAAAAATTAGTCCCGAGATCTACTTGTGTGGCTATCTTAGCGCAATTGGCAGTTTAATGAATCTTAAAGATTTACGACCGGCGTATCCTAAGTCGAGTAAGAGAGCTAGGCAAGGGGTTATTTTTCAATTAACTTAAATGTATATAAGGATGCCAGCCGGTGGTAATCGGGTTGTTTATTTCCAGACGCGTTAGAGTTTAAAGCTGGCGGTTATTTGCAAGATTGAGTGAAGTGTTTTATTTCTCTGAAGTCAAGTGCGTGCCGTTATGTTCTAAGGTAGTTATTTCTCTGAGTAAGTAATTAGTATATGTGGTATTACCATGAACTCAAGGCTGTGTTATGCAGCATAAGTCAGTTAGTTGTTAAATACAGTACTTGTCGACTTCCATAAAATACAATTCCGGGTTAAAGCTCAGTTCAAGTAAATTGATCCGTTAGATTATTGTTTTAGAGACCGCATCGTTTTAGAAGGGTCTCCTATTATATTGTGTTTCGACGGTGTCAGAGGCCGTTAATCACTAAGCCACGAGACTACCTGAGTATGCAAAGCTCAGGTCAGGAGTCACGTTACTGTACTATTTGACCCTTGAGAAGGTCGTATTTTTCCTGGTGTTGATGACCCCGTGGTTAAAGGAGGGTCGTCGCCATATGCAAGTTAAGTAGACTACGGTAGAATTAATTAATTATTGTATTGGGGTGGTTTCACCCAGAACTGTTATTAATATTCATAAAGTAAGGATTTTAGTTTAGTTTAGTTAAGTTGTGTTTGTGCTAGCCGGAGACTTTAAAAGATTAGCCCCTGTGAAGTTATTTATTTTCTGTCCTGCAATCTTGGTTCATCGCCCATGAACAAAGTGCGACGAGAGCTATTACCGCGATTGGTCCATGGGCCGTTTAATTCCCATGGTGGCGCTCTATTGTAAATAATGTTATTTACTGTATATTTTTGTTATGCATATGTAATTAGTTGAAGTTTTAGTTAGTAGCCCAATTAATAAAACAATCGGAATTTCGTCTTAGTGTGTTTGTTTAATAAACCTCCTCTCACCGACTGCTGCATCTTGCGAGGCAATGTCCCGAAACGTGAGGGTACGATAGTGCTAGAGGTCCTGCCATTTATTATTTATTGTTAATTGGATACCCTCACGCGGTAGGTAAATATTTAAATCACAACATAATATACAGGGTGTAGATTAGATTTTGGAACATAGGGAATTAACATGTAAAACTAGTAATGTGCAAATATTGGCTCTCCTAATTGTTTTAGAAGAAAATGTTAAATACAAAAATGTAGAGCATTAAAAATAGGTCCCAATTCAGATCTTCTTTGTTTATTAACACCCTCTGGGACTTAACAATAAAAGGAAAAAGAATTGAAAAAAATTATACAAAATAGCAATAGCCATGAAAAATGTCACAACCAAAGCTAACAAAATTAATTAATTTGACACAAGAATCTGACAATTTTAGTAAGTTCTTTAAACCTGTTTTAAGTCGTTTGCAAGAAAATAAAACATGCTGAAATGATTTTCGAATTGTATTGAACGTGGTAATACAGGTAGTCGTAAAAAAAACTAAATTAAATGCTCAAACAAGTCTCCGTTCACAGCTTAACAGTACTCCAACCTATCGTAAAAAGTTTCTTTTGGTTGCAGCCAGTTGATAACACGATATTTGACGACATACTGCACGTATTGCCGCTTTTAAAATGTTCACATTTTCATATTCCCTTACATTGTATAGGTGATCATGCAATGTACCCCACAGTAAAAAATCATTTGGCAAAAGATCCGGAAATCTTGCAGGCAAATTTATTGCTCCACGTCGACCTATCCAGCGATTTGGAAATGCATGATTTAAATGATCCACACCGCCGTGCATGTGATGTGCTGGGCATCCATCATGTTGATACCAAATTTCATAATTAATTCTCTGCTCTTCGATGGCCGGTCCGACTTCTTCTTGTAAAAAATTTAAATACCTCGCACCGGTTAAGCGGTCTGTAATGAAGAAAGGCCCAATTATGTGAGGACCTAGTATACCAACCCAAACATTGACACTATTACGGTACTGTGTACTGGTCTGTAATGTTAAATTTAAATTTTGTGTGCTCCAGTACCGATAATTTGGATGATTTGGTTCATTGATTAATGGAAATCACCACTCATCGCTAAATAGAATTTTCGATAAAAAGTTGCGGTCAGCATTTGCCATTTCTAACATAATTTTGCAAAATTCCATTCTTTTTCCTTATCATCTTCAAAAATTTGCTGATGTATTTGGTATTTGTACGACCGAAACCGTGAATCTTGTCTTTTTAAAATTTTCCGAGCAGTGGTAAAATGAATTCCTAAATTGTTTCCAATTTGTCGTAAGGATACATTTTTGTTCTCCACAACGCTTAAGAGAACCGCTTCTACCTTCTCTCTACTTGGACCGGTTGTTACTTTTTGGCACTTACATGACTTATTAACCGTGCCGTTGGTTTCAAAATGCTTAATAATTCTTTGCAGTGTGCTCAAACCCGGAATTGGTCGCTGTGGGTAAAATCCAGCAAAATTTGCTTGTATGTCCCTAAACGACAATCCCAAGTAGTACAATTTAATAAAGTTTACTTTCTCTTCTTGAGTGTAGGACACCATTTTTTATAACAAATTATCAAACTTTTGATGTTTGTCAAAACGTGACATATTGCTGTCGGATTCGTGGCTACTACGACTTTTCGACACATTCCTAATTCTTTTTTTTCTTGTCTAGCAGGACCAGAAGGTGTTAGAAAATAAATAACAAAGCGTATGACATTTGTTTATAAATGCTTTTAAAGCATTCAGCACCCATTATATATTATTGTCAAATAAATGTTAAACGGTACATAATAAAATAAAGTTTTAAAGCAATCCAAGTAGATCAACGGTCGAAGCAGTAGCAATGGACAATAAGGTTTATTTCCCTGAATATTAAAAGTAGTCTCTATTTCTCTAAAGCAATCTAAAGGTCCAAAAGAGTATGTTTTTTGTTGTTCTTACAGGTAAATATCCTTCGGTATACAAATAACTGTGCAGGTGTTGTTCCGCGTTGGTTGGGTCAAAAACTATCCAGGTCGTTATCCCCTTATACCTAATTCACCGAAGGTAAATGTGAAGACTGAAATTCTATGTAGGTTAGCTACAACCACTTCCATTATTATCGTCGACTTTTAATCCAACAGTTAGTTACTTAAGTACAAAAATCTCACTATTTTATCTCAGTATACTTATACAATGCAAAAATATCTTAAGGACTCTCGCGAAGATATTACAAGAAAGGATTAATTACTTCTTATTAAGTAAAATACATATCTCTAAAAATTTTCGCATCGGCTTTTAGATTTTTCAGGTGTTGAATAGTAAATCTACGCTCTGAAGTATTGTAGGAAATTGAACTATATAGTACTAGAGCAACCTAACATTTTTTAGGAATTTTTAAGAATACTGTTGGTGTTTTAAATATATCATTTCCATAGCAACGTGTGATGTAAAGCTACTATATAAACATCTAAATTCTAGCTGTAGCTTAATCAGTTAAGTGAAACAATTTTGTAATAAAAACCATGCAAACGATTGCATGTTGACAACGAAATTATTTTGGCGACCTCGAAATTTTATTGTTTTCGTTGTAAGCGATCTATGCGATAAACTTTCTCTCGGTACGCTAAAAAGCAATTTTGCGGTCTTGATATACAAATACTTATATATACGCTACAATGTAGTATATATTAATTAGCGTTAGATTCTTTACTGCTGCATGTATTTTAAAATAACGATTTCAATAAAACTTTCGAAAACAATACTGCTACGTACCATGACGTAGCCGGAAAAAACAGGCTAACTACCAATCCGAAGAGGGGAGGGGTTTCTAGCAACACAAAAATAATACATCGCCAACGATTTTTTATTTATAAAAAAACATAAATATAGAAATTTTTATCAAAACAGCAAAACAAAATTAACTAAGGTTAGTATTTAATAAAACAATTTTACTCTATGGTCAAATTCACTAATTGTTCCACGAAGTGCGCAATTCGTAGCTAACATGCAATAAATCTAATCAGTACGAAAAAGAATAACGCTGATACTTTCGTATAAGCCGATAGGTTAATTAAAAAAACATTAAATTTAGAAATTTTTCTAGGAAGTATTTTACTAAACGGAGCATTTGTTATAACTCTAATCAGTAAAGAAAAGAATACTGCTGAAATTTTTGTATAAGCAGACGGGTTAAATACAAAAAGCAAAAGCATTAAAGTTTGAAACTTTTCTAGTAAGGATTTTACCAGAACAAACATTAGCGTATCTAATTTAAAATGGGGTTTATCCCTGTGTATGTTAGAAAAGAAAAACAAGTTACATACATGTGTCGGGATACTTATCTTGTCAGCTCTCAGAGGCGGATCGACACAACATCGCCGGGGTAGTCAGCAACAACCATGCTATTACCGTAATTGCAACAGCAGTCTACATGCAAGAGCAGTTGATCTACATCAAGAGATAATCGAACTACGCAACAAGCAATTTAGCCTCCAGCTAAGAGTGATCCACACCAAATCTACACACTTGATAGAGGAGAAACGTGAATCGCTCTTGTAGTAACACGAGTAGTTTTAAGAAGTGCATCGACGCACAAGCTGCAGAATCAAAGTTTAAAAGGAGCTCAAAATAACACGAACTTGAAAAGCAAACATACGCGTTATCGAAACGCGATTGAAACTGGAAAAACACGGTTTTACCGGAGAATAGTAGGATATATTATTTCGACAAATCTTTAGATGGGAAAACCACTAGAACGCAATTATACTTTATCGGGAGGTATAACGCGCTCATGGATACCTAAACAGGATATTGACTTATTTAAATTTTATTATAAGCTCGTCGTTTCCAGCGTATTTATTGCAGAAAAATAAAATATACAGGATGTAAACTATTTAAATGTAGCATAAACTTGTCGTTTTTAAAGCAAAAGCGATTCGAATTGAAAAGTATTAGACAGCGTATTTATTATTAACTAAGTTGACGGATGTGAGAATAGCAACATAGTTGATTTAATAAAATTATCGTAAAGCGGACTTATGAATTAACAAGGGAAATTTTAAAAGCGACATTGGAACGTAACAATACTTTAATCGTCTATTCGTGGACTATAGTTATAGAAGACACACCTCTAGGGTACTTGAAATTTTGAATTGCATACTTTGAATACTTTGATATTATCACCAGTAACGTAACTAGCCTTTTGTTGGGGGCAGACTAAACAGCCATTAATCATTTCCTGAATACAATATTTTTATCGTTTTCTGAACACTCTTCTTGGGTCGGGTTAGAATATTTGGGAGGGGAGGGGCTTAGCCCCCTAAGCCCCTTCCACCTCTGCTACGTGCATGATTATCACTTAATTTATTGCAGGGCAGGCGCACTCCTGGCATTTGACAGTTCCGTGTTTTAATAGGTACTCGCAACACCGAAGCGTTGTCGTCGCTAATTATAATAAAGAGGTTAAGAAAAAATACTACTTTACCGGCAAATCTGTCATATGTTTTACAAACGTCATTTCCATTTGAATATTTATTTAGTCAAATATTTAGAATTTGTGTTCATCCGTGGTATTTATTTATTTGTGATTTGAGTTTAAGATTCAATTTTAAATAATGGGGTTTAAGTGTTGCATTGCTGGTAGTAAACTATTATTATTGTAAAAACTCATTGTTTACTAAAGGATCCTGAGGTAAGTTCTTCAAACATTTTTAAATGCTTATTAATTTTAACTAAATGCTAAACTATTTCAGTATTTTCAAATTATCATATTAATTTATGGTATTTTAATACAGGATACTCTTTATTTATAATATTTTTGTGTTTATAGATTCGTCGTTTATGGTGCGCAGCAGTTGGCCGTAAAGATTTAATGAATTTTGATGATAGGCATAGCAGGCAGGCATTTAGAGTATGCGATATCCATTTTGCAGACGATGCTAAATTTGTGGCTAATAGAAATCTTACTAATTTAAAATATAATGCTGTTCCTACGTTACACCTTCAAGGTACCTAAAGTGATCATTGCTTTTACTTTTGTGTTAGTATTGTTGATTAGGATGCTTTTTGAATTATCCATTGTACTGTATGACCTATCAGATATGTTAACATGTAACATGCATTTTAAATTTCTTTTGTAAAAATTGGGGTTGCTCATTCATTCTTAAATAAATAAATAAATAAAAAATGTTTATTATTGTCAATATTAAACTTATGAAAGGCACTTATAGAGATTTTAAGGACATATTGTAAATTATCAATTCCTGCCTCATTTTATAATACTGTAGCTACAATTTTTGAAATGTTGACAAATGATTTCACTTACTAATAAATTTTGTTTTATTTAGAAGAGTTTGTTTTCTGTACCATTAACGTAATTGCATAAGAAAACGTCCTTGAAATCTTCATAGTGCATTTCACAAACCTGTATTCTTAAAATGCCAGAAAGATTTAAATTTGGCGCCAATGAAGATAGTTCATACTCGCATCGCGAGTGGCGCTAATTATGGTTTTGCAATAATATAGGGAGTTGCTTATCTATATCTACTTACTAATCTATGATTTATTGTCAAATACTAGAATTTGGCTGCAGATATAGTTTTCTATTTATTGCGGGAAAATGTATAATAATGCCATTATCGAACTCATGCCATAAAAAAAGGATAAAGTAAATAAAATTTTATTGATATATAAAAGAAACTACGTACTGATTTATTCCTTTTGGTAATTATTTTTTAAAAAGTTTTTAACCTAAAACAATTACGTCATTTTACTTCTATTCCATTAGATAATATGAATTTCTAAAGAATAAGGTATCCTCATTATCCCACAATTTGAAAATCCACTTTTTTTAAAGGAAACATTCGGTATATTATTTGAGTTTCAGGTTCCTTAAATTCTAATAACACTAGGTACCAATTTTCAATTGCTTGAGATATTAACCGATGAAGTTTGGTACCGTTTATACTGTTATTTTGAACTTTGGCACGATTTGTCAGTCGGTCAAATAAAATTTTAAAAGAACTAGAACAAAGACAATCAAATTATAGATCAAACTTCAATTCTCTTCATAAGTTTCAGTTTCTCAAAATAAGAAGGACTATAAAAATCCGTTTGTAACTTCATAAACATTGAAAATTGCTAAACGTTTTGTACTTTTGTTACATATTTCTAGGATTTTTTAAAGAATCAAAACTGAAATGATATACTACGGTATTTTTTTTAATCTTTCTTGGGAATAAAACCACTTACATTTGTTAAAATAATCTTTATTTACGTTTCGATCCATGACCTAGGATCGTTGTCAAAATAATAAAAAATTTTAAGTTTGACATTTATGACACAAATTGAAGGTAACTTTGATTTATTAATTTTTTGATTTGAATACATAGGTGAACATTTTTTAAGTTTAGAAGAATGAGTACTTTCAATTTGTGTTGCGTCCTGGGAGTGGCTTTTTAAGGTAGCCAATACGCTTAACGTGAAATCAGCTGATTAATTTTTATATAGTTAAATTTCATATAAATTCAATAACTTGATATTGGAACATTTTTTAACATGTTTCTATTTATACGGTTGAGGGGGTGGTTATTAAAAAAGTGTGAGATTACGTTACCGTAAGGCTTAAGCAGCCGGGGGCTGCTAATATGCCTATTGTTATGTAATTAGTTAATGAGGGAAAGACTACAAAACCACCGACACATTATTTATACGAGTGTGGTTTGAAAAGTTAGCGAAACGAAGGGGGAAATGAAAAAATTTGTTTTTAAAATATAGTTTATTTTTCAACATAATCTCCGTCAAGTTGAATACACTTCATCCAGCGATGTTCCAAACCCATTATGCCATCACGAAAGTGCGATTCTTCAAGACCTCTAAAATGGTCGTCGACAGCTGCTTTTAATTTTTCGTCCGTGGAAAATCGTTTTACTCCAAAGAAAACGTTTAGTCGTGGAAATAGGTGGAAGTCCGAAGGAGCCAAATCAGGCGAATAAGGTGGATGTTGCAACAGATCGTACTTCGGATCATTCAATTTTTGTATTGCTGCTGCACTTGTGTGTGGATGTGCATTATTCTGATGGAAAATGATCTTCTTCTTACGCAATGCAGGTCTTTTTTCACGAATATTTTTATCCAGTTGGCCTAGAAGTTTTGCGTAATATTCACCGTTTATTGTTTGGCCCTTGGGAAGATAGTCAATTAGAAGGATACCTTTAGCATCCCAAAAAATTGATGCCATAACTTTTCCTGCCGACTTCACGGACATTGCTTTCTTTGGTGGTGGAACACCACTATGTCTCCATTGTTTAGATTGTTGCTTGGTTTCAGGAGTATAATAGTGAACCCATGTTTCATCTGTCGAAATAAATCGTCGGACAAAATCGGTTTTATTGGAGTTAAGGCGGTCTAAACTCTGTTGGCAAATTCTCTTCCTCTGAAGGTTTTGATCAATTGCAATTTCGGAGACCTTTCGACGATCCTGCGTAAGCATATCATTAACTTTTTTGACGATTTCAGGCGTGGTGGCAGTTTTTGGTCGTCCGCTGCGCGGGTCATCTTTTAGGCTCTCACGACCACGTTTAAATTCCGTCACCCACTTGTGCACAGTTGTAAATGATAGAGCGGAGTCTCCTAATGTATCCTCCATATCTTTATGTATTTCTGTTGCTTTCCAACCTTTTTTTTACAGAATATTTGATAACAGCGCGAGATTCAGTTTTGTCCATTTTGAAAACTTATTACGGTATTCCGCGCAAACACAAAAGAAAACAGTAAAAGTAAGTAAATAAATAGTTTACGCCGAATACTGCAACAGAACGGGGATAGAATGGTAGAATTGGGCTAGCTCAAAAACGTCGTAGAGGGGCATGGGTGAAATAGAAAGAAAACACTGAAAACCTCTGTAAAACTATATTGTTAACATCGAGTCTTGAAAGAATATTTACAAACCAATAAAACAAATAAGTTGTGTAATCGTGATTGTAAACAAAGCGTCATAACATATAAAAATTGGTAAGCAAAATATATATAACATCTTATAATCTAAATACTTACTTAATGGTTTACCTTAAATACATATAAAAGAAAATTAAGCATAAACTGTACAGTAAATCTAGAAAAAGAAATATACCTAAATTATATGTACATGCTGCTTTGTGAAGTGCACCTCCTCAGAAATAATATAACATTAAAATTAGACACCCTAACTTAAATTAATCATACATTAAATACTTTTAAATTGAGGCATAAGTTCTTTTAGTTAATGTTTATACAGAAAGGCAAAAGAAACAGTAAAACGGACTTTAACACAAGCTTTGTATAATTAAATTTTTAATTTAAAGAAGGATTATTACATCGCCGCTCGTGCATTGTACATGTGTTTGGTAACGTGGTGGCAGCAAATAAAATGTCTATACTCCACAGCAGCATAAAATTACGAAAATAGAAAAACTGTACCTTGAACTAGTTGGCTTCGTATCATGTTGTGGATGGAAAAAAATGCGACTGCATTTCTTTATTGGCTGCATGCTGGAACCACCAACTTCACTTATACTAAGAAAGCACTTTTAGTAGCGCGACTATACATGTATCTTTGGTAAGAGGATGTTGTATTCAATCTTCAATCCTCTCTTTCCAAGCACGGTCTCTATTTTATAAGAGCAGAATCAGGTATGGGGGTAGGGTATTCGGCTTTCAAAGATATCGCCGAAGAATCAAGTTTGCAGAATTCCCAGACAACAGCTGCCGAAATACAAATTGTAACAGCTTGCCAACAAGCAGATAATGCAATCTTCAAAGGATTTTAGACAAAGGAAAACAATCTTATTACTTTGCAACATCTTAACAGCTGCAGAATACCAGATAACAAGTCCATTGTAAGCAGATGTAGGCAGGTGGTGAGTGGTATTATCTTTTAGAAGAAAGCTGTGAATTTACATGCACCTTTTAATTAAAATGTAATCACTGCAGATGCTAGGAAATATTGCAACTACTTTACAACATAATATTTCCTAAACAGCTGTTTGATTTTATAAAGCAAACTTTTATACAGAGTAATTACTTGAGAAATTGTAACATTTTTATTTTCAGTCATAATTTAATTGCATTGAATTACAAGAATAATGCGCTAAACGTGCATTGTTCCTTAGGGATCTACTTATATTAATATATCTGTGTCGCATAAAGCTATTTTCAAGCACATTTCTATTTGTTTATTTCGTATTCCCCGCCTCTAACGGCGCGACCACTCGGTTCTGGTTTCGACAAGTCAGTCGGCCGCAGATGTATTTTCGGCTGGAGGCTGGCTACCTTCGCATCAACTATTAATCGTTGGGATATTTTCTAATAACGGTTGGTAAAGTTGTTACGAATTCTTGTGTTGGCCCCACGTTGGGCGCCAAATTTATGTTACGTAATTCTTGGGCAGCCACGTTGGGCGCCAATTTTATGCTACGTTGTTCTTGTAGCCGTGCGTAACACAAAGAAATCACGGAATGACCGGGCTCAATCGGAGATTAGGGGGGGTTGTAGGAAGCAAACTGACATATAATGTATACGGCGGTAAGGAGTTAGTGACAATACCTGCAATAAAAATAGTTAAGCAAACCTGAAAGAAAAAAAATAGTTAAGTAAACCTGAAAAAAAGAATGTAAAAGAATGTAAAAAAAAACGGTTGGATAATCTATATAATGCAGCAACGGTAAAAGCAGTACAAAAACTTTTAATACAAAATGAGGTAATATTGGGGAGCAGCAGAAACGTTTCCTCACACACCAATTAACATAAATCAAGACAAAAATTTTAACAAAAGATAAATAGATAAGACACAATTGACATGAGTAATCTAGTAGTATTAGTTTTTTTGTTTTCTCTTTTTCTTTCCAATAGTCTGCACTTCTATTGTAAAAGGTATCAACACGACAAAGAATATTGCAAAACAAACGGATAGATATTTAAAGATAGAAAACAAGTAGTAAATAGTTCACTTACAGAAAGTCCTGCAGTAACGAAGTACTTCACCCTTGATTGTGATGGGGTGTGTTGAATTTAGTACACTTACACTAACGACACCGACGCACTTCACTGATGTTAGCAACAGACATTATCATACTAATAGAACCATGTGGCATTGATAACTTTCTTGTTAATTCTATTTCCTGAGACAATAATTCCGAAATATTTTGTAACACAAATCGCAAAAATTGTAATAAAAATTTAGAATTTAGAATCACGTCATTTGTAAGCTGGAATCACTGTAACATGTTAGTTGCCAAACACGTTTTTACCTTAACTGGCCAACATTATTGTTAAGAAAGATAGTGCACGAAGATATGTCTGTAACTCATTTCAAAAAAACAAAATGGGAAAGAATGTTACAGAATTAATTTGCTAATTAATACGTTGACAACTAAATAAGTATCTTGCACTAAGTAAAAAAGACGAGCTGTACATCGTATTTACTTGCTTGTAATCGCAGTTACCGTTCTTGCATTTTAAGTACAATACGTTGTAATACGATGGCGAAGCCACAATGAGTGAAGCACGTGTATCACTAAGTAAGTCCGTCAGATGTTCCGTAACGCACGTTATTTCAAAAGAAAACTCAACAATTTAAGGAACAAAGAAACACAATCGGTAACAGCACGTGTAGTTGAGTAAACACGTTCGCCTATAAAAGCATCCTTCATTCAATGCAATCAGAACTACACTCTGCAGTTAATATACAACTCGGTAAAATAAGGAACAAAGAACAAATACTAAAACTTAGTAGGCCCGCGTAAGCCATAAATACCGTATTAAAACTCACTATTCACAAAGCAAATCAAGCCACCGTATTTTCAATGTAATTAATAAATAGAACAAAAGACAAACTACAACTGCTCATCTGTAGATATAAAATATTTGTTCGCATAACATCTGAGCGCCTCTTATCTCCACTTCAATAGATAGCATAAAGACGAAAGTTATAAGACAATAATTCAATTTATTTATTAATGTAAATCGACCTTTATGCAACCAGCTATGCAAAGCGATGTATTTTAAGTACGCTGCCGAAAGGGAGCGTAACAAAGTATATATTTTACGAACTAATGTAACTTGAGGTAATTTATTTAGCGCTACACGTAGAATGAAACATGCAGGATTCGTCAACTAGAATCAAGAAAAAGTTAAGAATTACCATTATGTAGGAACAGTTGATTTGAAATTTGCCAAATAAAAAATTTGCCTGATAAGAAATTATGGATATTGTCGGAGGCTTTCACGGCCGGAGTCATTATAATTATTTATGGTTCCGGGTTGGGACCGTGTCATTTTGTAAATTAAGGTCGACGTTTCGCCCACTTTTGTAAGGGGCTTCATCAGGACAATAAAATAATTAATTTTTTTTTTAAAATTATATAAAAAGAAAAATGATAATATTAAAAGGACGAGTTACAGTGTAAAGAGAAGAGTTACTCCTGAACTAGCAGACTCACTATCCCATTCATAACCAAAAAGTGTCTTGTGGCGAAGTAGCTGGTGAAAATAACGAAAGTGGTGGTTTATATAGGGCGAGAACTTGATGCATGAGTGATCATGCATAGAGAGGAGTGTCGTAGTGGATCAGTGAGCGTCACGGTTCCGCTGTTGTGAACATAGGCTTGTTTTCCAAATAGGGGAAAGGTAGTAGCCATCGTCTTTGTTTAGATTATTAGAATTTTTATTTATTTCTATGGATTCTCTAATTTTTCTATTGTAGAAAAATGGAATTCTGGCAATTAGTTTCGTCTTGTCAAAGTTGATGGTATGGCCTGTTTCATGTTGGTGTTCGGCCACCGCTGAGCGATTGTACTGGCTTGTTCTTAAGCATCGCTTATGCTCGTTTAGTCTAGTCTGTACTGACCGTCCTGTTTCTCCTATATATATTAAACCGCAACTGCAAGGTATACTATATACGCCTGGGGCTTTAAGACTATTTTCGGAATCTTTTGGGGTTGGTAATATTTGTGAAATTTTATTAGTGGGTTTATAGATTGTTTTGATATTGTGTTTTCGTAGAATTTTGCCAATTCGGTCTGTTACTCTGTGTATATATGGAAGGATTGCTATAGATCGTGTATCGGGATTACAGCGTGGTTTGGGAGTTCGTGTAGGATGCAGATGTCGGTTTATTACTCTGCCAATATCTGAGTTGCGATAGCCGTTTTTTATAAGACTAGTTTTAAGATGGGCCAGTTCATTAGATAAGTTTTCTGGTTGTGAAATCTTAATTGCACGGTGGACTAGAGAGTTGATTACTGATGATTTTTGTGAGGGGCGATGATGAGACGACGCATGTAGGTATCTGTCTGTGTGTGTGGGTTTTCGATATACGGAATGACCTAGTCATCCGTTAGGTTGGCGCTCCACCAGAACGTCAAGGAATGGCAGAGTTCCGTTCTTTTCAATTTCTATAGTAAACTTAATATCTTTATGTTGATTGTTTATGTGATTTAGAAAATTATTAAGCGTTCGATGTCCATGGGGCCAGATTACAAAAGTGTCGTCTACATAACGGAGCCAAGTTTTTGGTTTAAGGTCTGTGGATTCTAGAGCCATGGATTCCAAAGACTCCATGAATATATTGGCCACAATAGGGGACAGAGGTGAGCCCATTGGTGTGCCCGAAGTTTGTTTGTCGAAAACAAAATAGGTAGAGGTTAAACATTTCTCTATGAGCATGCCCAGGTGCTCAAATTCGTCTTCTTGAGGTAGGAGTTCTTTAATAATGGAGACAGTGTCTATTACAGGTACGTTTGTAAATAGGGAACCAAATGTAAGCAGTAACGAAATAAAAGCAATTTGTAATCTAAAAACGATAATTCAATTATAATTCTACCTGCTGACAAAGGCAAAGCAACAGTAGTAATGAATAAAAACGATTACAACACAAAAGTCAACAAACTGTTGAATACTGAGAATTACACCAGTTTAGAAATAGACCCAACAAAATCAATTGAAAATAAAATATACAAAACTCTATATAAATTTAAAAATGAGTTCGAAGACAAAGAAAAAAGCAAACTGGTCCCACATTGCAGTAAACCACCCCACTTTTACCGTCTACCAAAAATTCATAAAAGAGACATTCCTTTAAGACCTATCGTAAGCTCCATAGATTCACCATGCCATAATTTAGCAAAATTTCTCCTAAAAATTATAAATCCATTAGCAGGCAAAACGGATTCTTTCATTAAAAACAACCAACATTTTTTAGAAAAATTATCAAACATAAAACTTGAAAATACACACACAATGGTAAATTTTGATGTGGTAAATCTCTTCACAAATGTACCTGTAAACAAAACGCCTAATATTATAATAAACAAACTAAAAAAAGATGACAATCTTAAAGAAAGAACAAAACTAAATGTATCATCTGTTGTGGAATTACTTGGTTTATGCGTCAATACCACATATTTTCAAATAAATGACCAATTCTACAAACAGAGCTTCGAAATGGCAATAAGAAGTCCACTATCTCCAATTTTTAGTAATATATTTATGGAGGAATTCGAAAAAGATGTAATATTCACACAAGAATTGAAACCACTAATCTGGTGGAGATACGTCGATGATGTCTATGCTATTTGGCCTTATAATACAGAACTGATTAAAAACTTTGTAGATTCAATTAACAAAATAGATCCAACTATTAAATTCACTTATGAATTAGAACAACAAGGAAAACTTCCATTTTTAAATATTCTAGTTAGCAAAACTGGTACAACAATTAATATATCAATATACAGAAAACCAACACACACAAACAGATACTTAAACTTCGATTCAAACCACCCGTACTGTGTCATACGAGGAATGATCAAAACCACATATGACAGATCAAAATTAATATTATCAAAAGAAGAAATTTTAAAGAAAGAGAAAGAGGTAATCAAATGTACACTAATAAAAAACAAGTTTCCTAAAAGAATAATAGAAAAAGAAATAAATATAATCCAAAAAAATAAAAAAGAAGAAAACAGAAACAACAATACGCATCAAAAAATACTCTCAATACCATACATAAAAGGATTCTCCGAAAAAATCCAAAGAATAGTAAAAAAATTTAAAATCGAAACAGTATTTAGAACCAACAATATACTAAAAACACAACTAACAAAAACAAAACCCAAAAACGCAATACAAAGTTCAAAAAACTACATCTACAAAATACCGTACGAATGTTACAAGTTTTGCATAGGGAAAAGTTCCCGATCATTTGAAGTTAGATTAAAAGAACATAAATCATATATAAAAAACAGATAATTAAAAAATCCATGATTTGCCAACATGCATGGGACTTCGGTCATAAAATAAAATGGGAAGACGCAAAAATTATCGACAAAGAAGAAAACCACCAAAAACGAAAAATCAAAAAATCTGCTTATATAACCCTACATAAAAATAACTGCATAGCAAACGAATCTGTAACTTTTAGTAAACAATAGATTCCATTATTAAAAGAAATAACAAAAGAAATTACAAATGAAAATCAAATGCCCCCAATATCTAGGTAGCATTGCAAGTTTTTCCTGGGTTTTCCTTGCGATATTAACATGAAATACAGCCTACATACATGATTTCTATTTATACATACAACTAATTACATAACAATAAGCATATTAGCAGCCTCCGGCTGCTTAAGCCTTACGGTAACGTAATCACACACTTCTTTAATAACCACCCCCTCAACCGTTTAAATAGAAACATGTTAAAAAATGTTCCAATATCAAATTATTAAATTTATATGGAATTTGACTATATAAAAATTAATCAGCTGATTTCACTTTAAGCTATTGGCTACCTTAAAAAGCCGGTCCCAGGACGCAACACAAATTGAAAGTACTCATTCTTTAAAATTTTCACCTAATGTATTCAAATCAAAAATTAATAAATCAAAGTCACCTTCAATTTATGTCATAAATGTCAAACTTGAAGTTTTTATTATTTTGACAACGATCCTAGGTCATGGATCGGAACGTAAATAAAGATTATTTTAACAAACATAAGTGGTTTTATTCACAAGAAAGATTTAAAAGAATAGCGTAGTATATCATTTGAGTTTTGATTCTTTAAAAAATCCTAGAAATATGTAACAAAAGTACAAAATGTTTAGCAATTTTCAATATTTATGAAATTGTTACAGGCGGATTTTTATAGCCTTTTTTTACTTTGAGAAGCTGAAACTTTTGAAGAGAATTGAAGTGTGATCTATAATTTGATTGTCTTTGTTCTGGTTCTTTTAAATTTGTTATTTGACCGACTGACAAATCGTACCAAAGTTCAAGATTTAACACTTTTGGTGAATTACTGAATTCTAAAAAACAAATAAATTGTTTATAGGTCACAGTATAAACGGCACCAAACTTGATCGGTTATAATATCTCAAGCAATTGAAAATTGGTACCTAGTGTTATTAGAATTTAAGGAACCTGAAAGTCAAATAATATATGTTTCCTTAAAAAAGTGGATTTTCAAATTGTGGTATGTAGAGGAAACCTTATTCTTTAGAAATATATATTATCTGATGGAATAGAAGTAAAATGAAGTAATCGTTTTAGGTTGAAAGGTTTTTAAAAAAATGATCACCTTTTGTTACGTTGTTCCTTTTATATACCAATAAAATTTTATTTACTTTATCTTTTTTTTATGGCATGAGTTCGATAATGGCATTATTATACATTTTCCCGCAATAAATAGAAAACTATATCTGCAGCCAAATTCTACTATTCAACAATAAATTAAGTGATAATCATGCACGTAGCTAGGGAGGGGACTTAGGGGGCTAATCCCCACCTCAAAATTTTCTAGTCTTCCCAAGAAGGATGTTCAAAAAACACTAAAAATATTGTTGTATTTAGAAATGGCTATTTAGTATGCCCCCCCCCCCAAGGCTAGTTACTTTACTTTTGATAATATCAACGTATTCAAAGTATGAAATTCAAAATTTCAAGTACTCTAGAAGTGTCTTCTATAACTATAGTCTACGAATAGACGATTAACGTATTATTTTCGAAAGTTTAATTGAAATCGTTATTTTAAAATACATGCAGCAGTAAAAAATCTAACGCTAATTAATATATACTACATGGTAGCGTTTAAATAGTTATTTGTATATCAAGGCCGCGAAATTACTTTTTAACGTACCGACAGAAAGTTTATTGCATAGATCGCTTGCAATGGAAGCAATATAATCTCGAAGTCGCTAAAATAATTTCGTGGTCAAAGTGCAACCGTTTGCATAGTTTTATTACAAAATTTTTTCACTAAACTGATTAAGCTATAGCTAGAATTTAGATGTTTATATAATGGCTTTACATCACACGTTGCTATTGAAATGATATAATTAAAACACCGTAGTATTCTTAAAAATTCCTGAAAACTGGCAGGATGCGCTAGTACTACATAGTTCAATTTCTTTAACTATTTCAGAGATTAGAGTAATATAAACTCATCTTTCTGAATTACTATCCAACACCTGAAAAATCTGAAAGCCGTGCGAAATTTTTTAGAGATATGAATTTTACTTAATAAGAAGTAATTAACCCTTTTTGTAATATCTTTGTGAGAGACCTTAAGATATTTTTTTTTTGTATAAATGTACTAAGATAAAATAGTGAGATTTTCGTACTTAAGTAACTAACTATTGGATTACAAGTCAACCATAATAATAGAAGTGATAGTAGCTAACCTACATAAAATTTCTGTTTTCACTTTTACCTGCGGGGAATTAGGTATAAGGGGGTAACGACCGCGCTTATTAAAATTTCGGACCGGCCCGGCCCGAGTCCATCCCTATATAATAAAGCAAATAAAACTAAATTAAGTCGGCAGTATTCATCTAAATACTGAAGCGAACATACGTGTATAGAGTGAATTATAATTTCCACTAAATAATTTCGAGTTACCGCGGGTTTTATACAAGTGATAAACGAATAACTTGTTTACTCGGTTGCGCGCTAGTATCCAGCCGGGATGGAAGATCCCGATGCACAAAACATCTACCAACCTCAATAGACAGCGCGCGCAAAGATTAAGATTATGGACAATATGGACACCGACCAAATAAAATTCCGCCGAAGCCACGACGACCTTTCATCCTCCGAAAAGGACATTAAAAAGAAACGCACAAACAACTCACTACCAGCAACACCTTCAACGAGCTATGCTAGCGCAGCAGCTAGCATAGCAACTCCGTCAACGTCCACTACACCCTCGACATCGACAACTAAAGCTACTGATGCAGGTGAGAAAAGATCGATCACCGCAAGAGTTCCGCCCATCCTAATTGAAATGTTTCCAAACTTTTTAACGCACGCGAGGGAAATACAAAAAGCACTTCAAAGAAACATCGATATCAGAGCCTCGGGGGTAGGTGCAAGAATCCTGCCCAAAGATGCAAACGAGTACCGTTTCATACAAAATTATTTAAAGGTAAATGCAATTGAATATTATACTTACACAATAAAATCCGAACGTGAACTTAAAGTTGTAATAAAAGGACTTGCGGTTTACATTACGACAGACGACGTACAGTACAGTACAGATAACAGATTTGTTGATGGATTTTCCCAGCTAAGCCTGTGCAAGTGTTTCCGGAGTCATGCGCAATGTTTCTTGAAATCTTCACTCAAATAGCTATAGTCTAAAGGCATCTCCAATATTTCGCGCCATACTTCGTCGTTTTCCACGTCAAAAACCGCCACGATGCGTTCTAAGGCATTTCTGGGGAATAGTACGGGATATTCTGCAAGCAGAGATAGGAAAAGAGAAGTAGAGGTAGACCGAGATCAGACTTTAGCATACAGATAGTGATAGATGCAGACTGTGCAAAGTTCAGGGAAATGTGTAGGTTGGTTCAAACTAGGAAACAACGAGGGTATGCGTCCAACCAGTTCTAGGACTGAAGACCTAGTGATGATGAATTAAAGTTGATAGATTTAACACCGATAAATACACACTTAAATGACAAGGAATAGCTTTTAACGTTTTGTCCCAGCACCGTGTAGTAAGTGACTGCTGTTTGCTATTGAAGATCGCGAGATGCTCGGTACAAGTCGGGCATTTTCGTGAGTGGTTGGTACCATGCTCAGAGTCGAGACGGGTCGAGTGTTTGAGTTTGCGTGAGTAATAAATACTATGATTACGAGGACCACTACGCACTAACTGTATTACTGTTACCGAACGGTTACTGATCACCCGTGAACAGATTAATCATTTTCTGATCTGATCTGCTCACTCACTTATTTCCAAGAAACTTTACACTGGATCTCAACCGGGACAATTTTAGCAACCGGGCGGGACAACGGGACAATCTTGTATATCCGAGACTGTCTCGGTGAAACTAGGGCGTATGGCAAGTCTATTAATAACAAAGAGGTTCTAGAAATGGTAGGGGAAAAAAGATATCTGTGGAAAACAAAAAAAAATAGGAGAAGTAGGACAGGATACGTTCTAAGCATTTGGGGAATAGTGCAGGATAGATTACAAACAGAGATAGGGAAAAAAAGAGGTAGGGGTAGAACTAGATCAGACTATTACACCTAGATAGTGAAATATGTAGGCTGTGGGAATTTCAGGGAAATGTACAGGTTAGTTCAGAATAGGAAACGCGTCTAATCAGTACCAGGACTGAAAACCTAATGATGATGACAACTTTATTATTCTCTTGCTGACTTGATTTGTTTTTGGTTTTTGAATAAATGTGAAATTGTAATTTTGGATTTTATTTTTACAAAATTTGATTGTTTTTCGTGAAAGTCGCTCATCTCTAATCATAATTGTTAAGTTTTTTCCAATACAGAATAAATATTTATGATTTCCAAATTGATTGTTGGTGATTATCCCTCATTTTTTACAACAAATTGTGAAGTTCGGTATTTTGGACCGCGCTGTACAAGATGATAACCAACTTTGCCTACTTTTTAAATTGTCATCCTTAATTTAACCAGCCAACCATAAATTCTCTCAGATTCGTAATTATACCAATTACAAACTTTTGTGACTTAAAGCTCTAGGTTCACGTGGTCTAATATTGTTTATGCTTAGTCTCTCTGCCTCGTATCTTGTCTGGGCTGTACCTGTTGACCCTCGGTGTAATTTGTAAGCTTATTTTAAAACCTGCATCGCCTGAAGCATAATATAAAATTTCAATACGTCTAATTTCGACATGACGGCCATTTTGTTTTTAGTTATAGTAAATTTCCCGCGCTTTTTAATGCGTTGATCTTTGGGTTTAGTATATGTTTGATAACAATTGATTAAACAAGGGGTGACATGCTGGTTTAATCACACCTACTCATATCTATTTTATCGATAACAATTTTGTACGAGCACGAGGTGAGAAAACAAAGCAAATCGTGTTTAAATGCGTTTCCTGTTACGTAGTAAATTAAACGCGACTTTTCACATAAACTTCTAAATTAGCACGATTCTATTGTTTGGATATTGAGAAGACCGGCTAAGCTCCCTTCACTTACCAATTTTCGCTTGGTTGCAGTTCCCATCCCCCACGCAATCTTTGTTGCTTGAAGCAATGGCCGTGGTTCAACACACTGCCCGACCGTCGTGCCCCGCTAAACACGCTTTTACAGGTACTGTAACTGAGTTGACACAACTAGGATTTAACATGAAATACGTATCTAAACTACAAAACAAGTAGAAAACATACACTAACACAATAATGGTGGCACTGGAAAACACACCCACATCACACAACATTTACAATTACACCAACCTACTTTACTGTAGCAAACTTGAAATAGTAGCGTTCGAGTCCCGAGTCGAAATAGGACAATGCTTTTCCTGCTAACGATTCGGGCACTTGAGCCTAAACTGCGGCTACAAACCAAGGTGCGTAAAATGCACAGGAAACCACCTAGCAGTCAACTGCACGAAAAACAGAGACACGTTTGCGTTAACTGCAGCGGGGCACACCCCTCCAACTATAGAAACTGCCCAGCCTACAAGCACGAATTACAGAAACGAAAACCGACTACAGCACCACCAACACAACCGACAGTTATGACCAGACTCAAACTACCTGAAACTGACGAGGAAGGATTCACCGTATCAAAAGACGGACGACACAGACTCCCACCAGCTACCTTAGTCGCAACAACAAGTAAAATGGTAATAGACAATACTTCCGAAAGCGACGAACACTCGAACTCTGACACAGAAAGTGAGAGACAAAAACATAAAGACAAAACACGACGTCGACGACGCAAGAACAATACAACTACTAAAACGAACGAAACAGAAACGAAAATCGAAAACACAAACTACGACACCAAACCAAGTCGCCGTAGCCTCGACTAGCACACCACAACACAGGCACACCGAAACCCACAACGTCCAACGTCGACATAACAACACACGACACCACCTCCAAATTCAGTAAAGTACTGAATAAAATTATCCACTGCGCACAGACACTAATAAGCAACTACATGACAGGGACTTTCGAGGTCGCATCAATACTAACAGCACTATGGGTCATTATACAGACCTTTAATGGATAACACGACTAACACACGGAATTTAGTACTTCTATCCTGGAACGCAAACGGTATACAAAACAAATTCACAGAACTCAAACATTTTTTACAGGAACATGACGTAGACATAGCACTTATATCAGAAACTAGGATAAGCACTAAAAAACCAATAAATCTGGCAAACTACAGCACTTACAGAAAGGACCGCGACATACCACCTGGACAACCACCAACTGGAGGGGTAGCCATCCTAATACACAAAAGACTTCTACACGAACAATGACACCTAAAGCCCACAGCCCTCGACACTGCAGGCGCACGACTTAAAACAAACGGACACTACTTAAACATCATAGCAGTTTACAGAAGCCCTCACAGACCTCACCTAAGCATGGAAGATATAGACAAATTACCTCAAAACGACACTCCGACAATAATCAGTGGGGATCTAAACGCCAAACATCAAGCATGGGGAGCAAGAACGGACAACACGAGCGGACGTATACTCCACTTACACTCATTGAACAAACACTTTGACATAATCGCACCTAACGAACCAACAAGAATCCCACCAACAAGACAATACGAAGCAGATGTTTTAGACATATGTATACTACAACACATATCTTACCCAATACAAACAGAAGTAATACACGACTTAAGCTCGGACCACCTACCAATAATCACCACGATACAAACACAATCCCAGACAACACACGTACGACCCAGACACAGACACAACTGAATGAAATTCAACGAAGCACTACAAAGGATGATCACGGACAGCAACCCGGACATAAACAAAGCACAAGACATAGACACTCACGTTCAAAACCTAACGAGCACAATGAAACAATCCCTGCAATACAGCAAAGAAACTATCACTCTTAAAAACACAAGACCGAACTTACCAGAAAACATTAAACAAGTGATCAAAGACAAAGAAAAGCTAGTACGACGATGGCACAATACACGTGACCCACACATAAAACGCACTTTAAACACCAAACAACAAGCAATTAAAATTATGCTGAAAGAACACTACAACGAATCATGGACAAAACACATACGCAACACACTACAAACCGACGGTAACCTATACAGACTAAACCGAAAACTACTATCAAAAAAGAACCCCAAACCCACTCCACTACAAGGACAACACGGTATGCTTTACACAGCTGAGGACAGAGCGACACAATTTGCGAACGTACTAAAAGAACTGCACTCTGATAACCCCACTAAACATAAAAACTTCACCAACTTTGTAAACACAGCACTAAATCACATACTACAATTACCAGCAGACAACGACATACAACACATCACACCACAAGAAGTAAAACAAACTATCAACAACCAAAGTAACACAAAAGCACCTGGAAAGGACCAAATACCAAACATCGCATGAAATAAAAAAATCATAAAAAAGACGCTCGCACTAATAACAAAAATCTTCAACAGTATAATCAACTACAGACACTTCCCTACAGACTGGAAATTTGCAATAGTGGTGATGATACCGAAACAGAACAAAAACACAAGAGACGCTAACGAAGGACAACCACACAGAAACCACCACGACTTAGAGGACAACAACTGACTTGGAACTCCACTATAAAGTACTTAGGCATACATTGACAGAGAACTCAAATTCAACAAACACGTAACTGAAACGCTGAACAAAACGAGACGCGCAAAAGGGTACCTTCACGGCATACTTACCCAGAAAAACGGACTACCACTAGACATAAGATTAAAGACATACAAAACATACCTAAGACCAATTCTAAACTACGCGACTGAAGCCTGGTACACATACACCAACCAAAGGAAGAAAGGAACAAACGCAAACTGGAAACACTACAAAACGTGACCATGAGAACTATCACAAGAGCACCTTGGTACGTACGCAACGAGACACTAAGACACGACCTACAACTACCAACACTAGAAACCTACTTTACACAACTAGCAACCAACACCTACAACACAATAGACATCACAGACCAAGCACACCTACGCGACATTGCAACCCCACATCCACACAACTTAAACAAACCAAAAAGAAAGCCACACCCACGACACATACTAGACGTCGGTTAGCAAGTCTTTAATATTTAAAAAAAAATCAATCAATCAATCAATCAATCAAACAACAACCAACAATCATTTCTCATAATCATATTATAACATACTTCTCATAGCTTGTACTATTCTCACATTCACATTCTCATATTCACACACAAACACAATCACAAGCAAAAAACACCACCAAATTAATTATTAAACAACTACCAACAAACATCAACAGTCAGCAATCATCATCCACTCACCAAGCATCAGTAGCCAAACCATTAACCACTCCACAATTCCACCAACCACCTTTACCAACCAGCAACCAACAAAAAGTAACCACCTGTAACCGGCATTTTTAATCGTTTAACACTTTACGCTTTTTCTCAATTAGTAAATACCTTTCTGCAATTACTATTTCTATATTTTATATTTATTAACTCCTTGGGCAAATGCGTCGTATTATAATGTGTGGATCGCTGTTTGTATGAAGTAAATACTTTCGAATAGTTTTCAGATTTGTATGCAATTTAACTCGTGTGTATTAATTTAAAAATAGATTAATTGAAGATTGATTTTCATTCATAAATAAATTGCGAGGAACGAATTTTAATTGGATTGTTCGTAAATTACTTTCCAACTTATTGAAAAATGATAAACCGCTTGTAATTAATTATAAATTGCATCGTTCTTGTCTGGCCGTTAAAATAAATTTTGTTCCTTATGTGGATATACAAGTTTAGATAAGAGTCGATAAGCGCTTGTAGTAACAACGATGGTATTATTAACAGATGAGTAGTTTGAGTTTGTTCTTTGTTCCTATATAATAATTACGGTAAAAATACTGCTTTCCGTTTTGCTTTAAAAATAGTGAGAATTATGATATGAACTTAAGAAATATTAACTGTAGAGAGTGTAGTCTGATTCCTTTGAAGGAAAGATGCTTTATAGGCGAACGTGTGTACTCGACCGGCACGTGCGTTTTACGGAACATTGACTTAGTGATACGCGTTGCTTTAATGATTGTGGTTTTTTTAGTTGATTTGTCTTTTGATATTTAAAACTTTAATACTTTGGATTACTTAAATACAGTGATACTGTAGTTTCTGAATTTTCTAACAACAAAGAATCTAAAATAAATCATTACTTGCGCAAATTTCGTTATTTGCGAAATATAACAGATTACCGGCTTACAAAGGTATTGGTTGAAGTTTCTCACTGCTTTTTGGGATGTTTATGAAAATAATATACATTTGGTCCCAGTTGAAATTAAACTAGTGCTACAGAATATTTCGAAATTATTGTCTTAGGAAATAGAATTTATCAAGGCTACATAGTTCCGACGCGTGATATTGTCTGCTGCTAACCCCAGTGAAATACGTAGGTGTGAGTAGTGTAACGTGTGATAAGTTCCATCAACACCCTCACAGTCAAGGGTGAAGTGCTTCGTTAGTGCAGGACATCGTTGAATCCCACACTTCAGTTGCAAGGAAGCGTTGCTGAAGGACTTCTGTAAGTTGAACTATTTCCTACTGGTTATTACTTTAAATATCTATTCGTTGCTTTACCATATCTTTGTCGTTTTGATACCTTTACAATAGACTTGCATGCTATTTTAAAACATAGAAAAAGAAAAGAAAGAAAGAAAAATCAATACTGCTGAATTACTCATATCAATTGTGTTTTAACTATTTATCTTTTGTAAACATTTTGTCTGATTTATGTTTAATTGGTGTGTGAGGAAACGTTTCTGCTACTCCCCAATATTACCTCCTTTTGTACTAAATATTTTTGTATTGTTTTTACCGTTGTTATATTATATAATTTATCCAAACAGTTTTTTTTTCATTCTACAAAGTACTGAACAATCTATGCTTGATCAGCATGCTATACTTTTTCTTTATTTCAGGTTTGCAGGACTAATCTTTTTATTGCAGGTTTGCTATTCTAATTTCTTTTATTGCAGGTACTGTTACTAACTCCTTACCGCCGCATACATCATAGGTCAGTCTGCTTTCTACAACCCCCCCTACTCTCCGATTGAGCCCGGTCATTTCTTGACTTTCTTTGTGTTACGTAGCAGAAATTTGGCGCCCAACGTGGCTGCCACGAAAAAAAATGTAACAGGGCGAATAACGCCCAAAGAAATAGAAAATGAAGATAGCTACAAGGCAGCCATAATTTTAAAATTAACGCTGTATCAGGAAGATGGGCAAATAAGCCCAGGATCGACAAGCTGAAATTTAAATTAACTCAGTTAGATTTTAAAAGTGATGTAGATCAAACATATTTAGCAAAATATTATGTCCATTCAAAAGGAACCGGAAGACCATCGGTATCTCCAGCATCATCCGCCGATAGTCGAATCTCCAACGTGATTTTATTTGATAGAGTTGATCACCGTGTACAGCATGCCTATGAAGAAAAAAAAGAACGTTGAGCTCTAAAAACTTGTAAATCGGGTGTATGAACAATGTGTTCCAGGTGCAATGTGGCTCTATGTATCGATTGCTTTATACCTTTCCATTCAGTTAATGCGTTATATTGTGTAATTTTTATTTTTAATACCTATTTGACTAATTTTTCCATTGTTTAGAAAATATATTCCTTCTAAAGGTAGTTTTATTTTAATGTTTTGATAATAACCAACTAAATGATCGATTTAGCAGTAGCTCAGATGCCTAGTGTTTCCAAATGGCAACAGCTCTTATCTCAAGAACGGTTGGAGTTGGAATATTTGTTTCTTATTCTTTTTTTGTTAGTTAGTCATTTCTAAGACTAAATAAATTAATATAAACAGTGAAATCAAAATATCCAGGCAGCAGCGGCCTTTGGGGGGGGGGCGAACTGGGCGACTGCCTAGGGCCCCGCGAACAAAAGGGCCCCGCGCACCGCAATGTATATTTTAAAAATTTGTGTTACACTTTATATAAAACGATAGCAAAACTGTTCAGAGTATAGCTTTATGCATCATAAATCTATTCAATACCTAGTACATATTGTGTAGTTTACACTGTAAGAATAAGAAACTTCCATGCTTACAATAAGAAACAATGAAACGTCCTGTTAAGGTCAAAGATAAATATAAGAAAGCACTAAGCAGTTACATTGTGTACCTAATACTTTTGAAACTTCTTAAGACTGCACACTTTACAGACTTCATTATCTTTTGTAGGGTGCCATGCCATTGTAATATTTCTTTTGTTGTTGGTTGTTTTCCCCATAGATAATCAGTGTTCAAACTAAGTACGGGTTACTTCCACATCATATCAGTAAATTTAGAGTCTTCAGAATAATAAAACTTTAAGTTAGTTCAGTTGTCATTGAGCATTGAGCTTTTCATATTCAACAACCTTATTGAGTTTTACTAATTTAGTTTATGTGCGTGTAAATACATTGAATTAATATTGTGGCGAAAAAGGACATATTTTTAATAGTGTAATTAGTTTTATAGTGAATTGAATAATAGTTTTGTGCAAGTGCATGCAATAAATAAATGTAATGAACTAATGAATTATTAAGTATCACGTGATTTGATTGTAATTGTAAATAAATTATTAGTGTTTTAAATTAAAATTAAGTCCAATAGCAAATAGCATAAACTGCAGATACACTGATTAATGATTATCTTCTGAAGCAAAATAATTAGGTAAGTTACAATACCTATAGGAATAGGATGGAATTAATCATTCACTTATGTTTTGAAATTTTGGCTCAATAACAGACAAGTTTGAATTTTTTTGCATCAATCTATTAACGAAATCGATATTGTTAAAGTGTTTATTATTGTCTAAAATAATGCATAAAGTGAAAAATATTTTTATTCCATCGGTAACTTCCACACTGTGTAATATATATATATATATATATATATATATATATATATATATATATATATATATATTAAAGTGATGGCATCGCGCGAACGAGACGTTGGTAGAAAATATGAGTCTGGAAGTTCGAAAAGAAAAAGATCCGAGAAAAGGAAGGAACAAGCTGGGCAACTAAGCGGATCTCTCGTAAAATATTTGAAAACAGGAAATTGTTCAAGACAAACGGATATGGAATCGTCATTGACATTGACATCAATCGATTTGACAAATTTAGCACCTGTTGAAGAATTACATTCAACAATGCTTCCTCCGAATCTTCACCGGAGCCTGATGAGTCACCCAAATCATCATCTACGCTTGGGTCACATACTTCATTGTTTTCAGCAGCCTTAGAGTATGAATCAGCTGAAAATTTCAACATGCCGCTCAATATAAATATAGAAAATGATCCAGGAATGTGGCCTACGTACATTACTGATGCAGCACGGTCTGTTATTGTGCTCAAAGGTCCAAGTGTCGTAGATATTAATTTTCCTACTGATGTTAATGGGCGACATTTTAGCAAGTTTTACTATACCCGCACCTTAAAAACGGTGAAGAGCAAAACAGAAGTTGGTTGGTATACTCAAAGCTGAAAGACGTTATATACTGTTTCGCTTGCCGACTATTTGGTAATTGCTCATCAAAATTAAGCTCCTATGAAAGATTAAATAAATGGAAGAATGTAGGTGATCTCTTAAAAGGACATGAAATTTCTAAATCACACAAGGAATGTCTTTTAAAATGGTTCGATTTACAAAAAGCTTTAAAATGCAAAACAGGTATTGATGATTCATCAAAGTCTGAAATTGAATCTATAAAACAACGATGGAAAGATATTTTAGAAAGACTACTTGCTGTAGTGCAATTCTTAGCCTTTCATAATTTAGCATTCAGAGGACACTCTGAAAATCTAGAAGATACGTCCAGCGGTAACTTTCTAGATATCGTTAAGTTAATTGGTCGATTTGATCCTATTTTAAAAATCCATTTGCAACAAGTAACTTCAAAAAATTAGCGATCACTACCTCGGAAAAACATTCAAAATGAACTCATACAACTGATTGCAAATCACGTAAAATCTAAAATTATAGAAAAAATACAAAAGTCTAAGAACTTTTCTATAATTCTTGATTGTACACGAGACACTGCTAGAATTGAACAAATGTCAATGATATTCAGATTTGTCGATGTAGATAGTGGTGACATTGAAGAGCATTTTATTGGTTTTATTGCCGCAGAAAAAAACACTGCAGAATATTTAACTACATATTTAACTGCACTGGAAAGCTTAAAGTTGCCATTAGAAAACCGCCGGGGTCAAGGATATGATAACGGTGCAAACATGCGTGGAGAAAAAAGTGGGGTTCAAAAAAGAATTTTGACTGCAAATCCTTTGGCGTTTTTTGTACCCTGTGGCTGCCATAACTGGAATTTAGTATTAGGTGATGCTGCATCCTCTTGTGTACAAGCTCAATCCTTCTTTGGATTTTTGCAACGGCTTTATACGCTTTTTTCTGGTTCTAGTGAACAGTGGGCTATTTTAAAGGAAAATGTTAATATTTCACTAAAACGTTTATCGGAAACGAGGTGGGAGTGTAGAGTAGAATCCGTAAAGGCTGTGAAATATCAGCTAAATGATATATGCAGTGCTATACAAAGTTTAGCCGAAAATACAACAGATTGTGCTTTGATTAGTGAATGCCAATCAATCGAAAAAGAAATAACTTCTTTTGACTTCGTAATGTCTTTAACAATATGGTACGATATATTACACAAAATAAATTTAATTAGCAAGATGTGGCAAGTAAAAAAATATGCATTTAACTGTCGCTTTACAACATTTGCAAGGTTTTATTAAATGGATAAACGAATACCGAGATACTGGCTTTCAGTCGGCATTAATTGATGCAAAAGAACTTGCTGAACAAGCGGAAATTGAACCAACATTCAAATGTAAAAGAAGCAGGCAAAAGAAACGCTTTTTTGATTATGAAGCAAAAGATGTGAGTTCCCAGACACCAGAAATTAACTTCAAAAATAATTTTTTTTAATGTGATTGTTGATACGGTTCGAGGAAGCGTTGAGCGTCGATTTGAAGCACTTAAAGAGCACAGTAATATATTTGGCTTTATGTATCAAATTCGAAATTTAATACATATGACCGATGAGTCTATTCTAAAACACTGTAAAGATTTGGAGATATCATTAAGCGTTGAAGGAAGCAAAGATGTGGATGGATTAGAACTATATGAAGAGTTAAAACTATTTATAAGAGCGTGTGATGGTGAAAACAGTGCCATTTCTGCATTAAAATATATCATTGAAAACAATTTAAATGAAGTTTACCCAAATATAAGTGTTGCTTTAAGAATATTATCTACAATTCCACTGACCGTTTCGTCTGCAGAAAGAAGCTTTTCCAGGTTAAAATTAATAAAAACATATTTGCGGACTACAATGACTCAAGACAGGTTGTCTGTTCTTGCATTAATTTCTATCGAAAACGACGTTGCTGCCTCGCTTAATTATCAACATTTGATACAGTATTTTGCTACAATAAAAAGTAGAAAAGTTTGTGTCTGAGAAGTTTAAAAAACTCTCAACATTTTTCTTATTCATCGAATTGTTAATTGATGTTTTTTTTTATTTTCATGTTTTCTTCATTTCCTACATTTAAATATAAGTTACTTTTAAATATTAAATTAAAATTCATTTGATCCTGATTCTAATCCTAATACAGTTCATGTAAAACATTTTATTGTGTTAACAATAAGAAAATCAGTATTTTGGTAATATTAAAATTTTTAGGCTTTTACCAAAAAACTTAAGTCCGCATTTCAGTAGCTTTAAATTTTGATTTTACGATAAAAAAGCCCCGCAAAAACTTTTTGCCCAGGGCCCCGCAGAGTCTAAGGCCGCCGCTGTATCCAGGTGCTGATGGGTTAATTAAAAAGTTTGAGAACCACTACCATACACAAATAATAAAATTAGTAAAACTTCTATTCTAGCAGCAATTTAATAATTTCTAATTCTACCTTGTAATTAATATGAATTGAAAATTTAGTTGTGGCTAATTTGAAACGATGGGCGAATACGGGTGACCCGCTGACCCGGATAACCCATTAAAACATTAATCCGCTTGGACCCATTGATCGACCCAGTTAATCCAATACCCATCACATTTCTACTAGAAACTGCCGTGATTACTATTCTAGAATTTTTCTCATATCATCAACTACTTTCTAGCCCTACACTATAAAACTACAAACGTACCTTGTACTGAATTCTCCTGAGTTGTATTGTTAATAATCAACAAAAAACCGAATTATTTCAACGAAAATAACCTACTTACCAATCTTCACATAATGTACTTTCTATAAAAGTAATTAAAATATTTTCGAACTACCTGGTTTGCGCTGAAATGTAAAGCCATTATAAATTATTGAGTCACGCTAATTCCGACCGAACGAAAACTTTCAAACTATTAATCTTTGAATTAAATAATTACAATTAGGGTCAAAATTATTTATATTACACAACATTAGCGACTTTTGTTTACATTAATCAACTAAGGCGTGTCTGAAAATTAAATCGGCATCAACAACTTTATTTGCGTTTCTTAGAAACGAGGGAATTTCTTTCCATGACAACGAAACTTATTCATTTTTGTTTATTTCTTAGGAAGAAAGTGAAAACACTTATATAGGGCGTTTCGTTTAGAATCAGAAAACCGAAAAATACAAATTATGGACGTCACAGAATGCAAAGCATTATGAATTTAATGTGTACAATGAATATTGTAGCGGGTAACTATTAACACGAGTTATGTATCCCCCAATTATCTATATGTATTGAATATATTGAATCTAATAGGAATTATTAGAAATTGTTAAATAAAGTATAAGTTCATTGCAACAATGTAATACAAGGATAACCCACAGAGGTTATCGACAGTTCATGAAAACGGACATGCAACTTTGCATCCGAGAGGGCAGTGATACTACAGGTGGCAGGTCACAGGCGGTTAACATACCGCAATTACTTAGAAATAAGATTGTTACAATGTAATAAAGTGTACAATTAAGAGAAAAGCAGATATGAGATCTGCAAGTTCCCACAGCCATGTGAGGGGCAGGTTGTTATAAAAAGCCCG
The DNA here is from genome assembly GCA_036346225.1 of Platerodrilus igneus. Classification (NCBI taxonomy): domain Eukaryota; kingdom Metazoa; phylum Arthropoda; class Insecta; order Coleoptera; family Lycidae; genus Platerodrilus; species Platerodrilus igneus. Next base: position 5,729,905 of record JARFIW010000215.1, read on the forward strand.
GGAGCTCAAGGCCCGGCAATCAGTCTTCGAACTCCGTACTTCGTTGTTCAAGCTACTCACATTATTACAATTAATTAAATGTTTTTTGAATTAAAGTTATTTTACAAGTTATTCAAAATTTCATTGTAATTTCTGTTTTAAGTTAAAATAAATTTGTTAAGTCTTCGGAATTGTTTTTAAAAACACCGCTCCAAAGGCCCAAACCTTAACTTGCGTTCGCCAATTTAGAACAAGTAATAACAAAAGTTTTTATTATTTATCATTCACAAATTTAATTAACAGTATATGCCTTATTTATAGATGTTTTCAGTCCAATTAACAATGAAGCCCTATCACACTAATGAATTTACAAGCACTAATAGCTTCTTAAACTAGTTCCTTAACTATAAGTCTTCTTAGCAACACTAAACACTACTATAATTTATTTATTACACTTTTGTCTATTTATGTATTTTACAAGCTGGTGGTGCAATATACACATTCACATAACACAAATTTATACTTACTATAAGACCTTTAAAACGTAATGACCAACTAACCTTGCACGTTATGATTTATATGCGACATTTGGATATAGACTAACTTATGTACACTCATCACCGATCTTATATATACCCTAAAATTAACTAGATCATTCATAGTCTGCTGTTTGCTCGAATGTTCGATACTTCTGTAGAATACACTTCGGTTATGCAAATTGCGTGGTTGATAAGTTGCTTAATAGTTCGTAACATTACCCCCTCTTTAAAACCGTTACGTCCCATAACTGTAAAAACATTGTGACGCCGATTTGGTGACTGATGACGGTATTGGCAGCTATTTCCTCGATGCATCCACCACGTCGTTGAAAATAACAGTCAACACTTTTTGCTTGGTCTTGGTGGGCAACCGGTTGATAGAAACAAACAAGGACCTGAATGTTGGTTTCCTGAAAAATTACTTCTAGCATATTTCGAACTATTCTCCAATCTAAACGATCCAGTCCACAGCCTAGCTTGGGCACCGCTAGTTTCGTTACTAGTGATGGATTCGAACCGAACCGAATCTTGCCATAGGTTCAGTTCGGTTCGAAAACTTTTTAGTTCTGTTCGGTTCGAAAAAATATATTCCGGTTCGGTTCGGTTTGGTTCGAAAAAAACGAACCGAACCTCGAACAGAACCGAACCGGTTCGACATTTTGATATTTTAAACAACTAGTGCGTTCAACTACAACAATTTAAATGTTCGATGTAGTTTTTATATTTAGTAGTTGCTACTTTCAAATAAACCCAACATTAATTTGCTTTAGATTTTAGTAGCATAAATCATATTAATACTATTTGTCCATGTTTGTTTTTTCAATACGTACTATCTTTAACAAAGCGTAATTACAATTAGGTTAATAGTGAAAGTCACCTCTAAAATTTAGAATGTGTTAATAATTGATGATTTTTACTAATGTTATTTTATCGTCCAAGAACGATATCACACGATCTTTGCGATTACTTTTATTTTTGTTTTAGTGAGTATAAGAAGAGTATCAAGACAATAAAGTGTTGCTGATTTTTTATACAGTACAAACAAAAAGCTATTTGTCAGGTATCTTTATTATTATTATTATTTCTTTTAAAAGACAATATCAGATAGTTCTTGGAAAGAATCGTAAATCTATCTCAAACAGCGTTTACATTTTTCATAATAAAATATAAGTTTTTATGGCACGGGCATTGTCTGCTTATTATTTGCATTATACTGTGTTATTTTATGTCGGCATTGATTGAAAAGTTTATGCCGCCATGAGTCACAAACTTCAACCGTTGGTTTTGAGAGAAAGTTCGGGGTCATTCTTCTGGGGTATCGGCTACTTCTAAAGACGTTGGTGGTAATGGTCACACTAAATAAACAGTAAATAGTATGGTACCGTGCGTTTTATAACACCATTTGTTGAGCGATTATGTGTACAAAAGAAAAAGGAGATTGATTTTTGCTACAAGGCTACATTTTCTAATATTAATAGAGAGCTGGTGTTCATACACAAGTAAACAATTCAAAATGATGGATTAGTAATACATACTTAATTAAAAATTAAATTGTTTTGTTTATTCTGAAAACTTCTGTAGTCTCTAGACCGTGACGTCGGCTTGTATATGCTTAAGATAATTTTTAACACGACTTCTGTTTATTAAATAAAATAAGCTTTGTAACGGTGGTTGTTATGTTATTTAATTTGAAATGGGGTTCTGCTCGATTTAATCAACAGATGTATTTTGTGTTAAACTTTTAATGAACGTAAACCAAATATACATAAATGTAAAACAAACAAACTTAACATTTAGGTAAAATTATTGATATAGATTGCAACAGTTCACGGCGCGTTATAAACCGACCGGCGTATATAGATGGACTCTGACGACTGACTACCGATAAGGCGCGCTCGGCTTTGTTCCGTTTAAAACGTACACTACGCGCAGGGTCGGACTTATTGTATTTGTTACAGTCTCCACTCCCGGTCGCACACTCGTCCCGAGAAGTGACCGGCACATCCACAATTTTCCTTTTTGGTTTTCCTCGTAAACGCAACTCAGCAATCGGCTTCTCTGAAGGGTCAATGTTAGCAAGGGTCAGAGAAGACACGTGATAAATTCCCAGAAGAATGACTCCAGGACCAACTTTTCCGACTTCATAGCTAACGGGTGAGACAACTCTCAAAATCTGGTAAGGACCATCTCTTTTAGGGTAAAACTTCGACGTTTGTCCCTTCGCCGAATTGCTCGTAGCATGAGTGCTAACCCACACCAAAGTTCCAACCTTGTAGGTTTCTACTTAGCGTCGTTTGGCGTTAGCATAGACATTTCTCTTGTCCTGTTTCGTTTCTGTACAAAATTTCGCTTCACGCCAAGTTTCGACCATTTTCTTTAAATATGGAGTTATCTATGGCACAAAAGTGTCACTCTCCAATACAACTTTTACATCATTTTTAATATCATCCAAGGTCCGAATTTCTCTTCCAAATGACAAATACGCAGCTGTATAACCAGTTGTTTCACACCAAACCGAATTCATCGCGAACCGGATAGAGGGCAACTTTACAGGCCAATTTCTATCTTCCGTACTCACAATCATCGCGAGTCTTGGCTTCAAATCTCTATTTTTGCGTTCCACCATATTCGCTGATGGGTGATATAAAGGAGTAAACGATTCCTTAATATCCAAAATAAAACAAATCAGCTGCATCACAGCAGATAAAAACTGTACACCATTATCCAAAATAATCTTCCGAAGTATGTGATAACGAAGAAATATTTCGTCTACAAGAGTGATAGCACACTCTTCTGCTGTCGCTCTAACCAAAGCAAACAATTCTACCCATTTTGTAGCGGTATGCTCCACAATAAATATCCACTTTTCTCCTTTTGGACCCTCAGGCAGTGGTCCAAATAAATCAATTGTAAGAACTTCGAACCGTTGAGCATAAACGGGAGTAAGCAATGTTCCTGGTGGCTTTTAATTCGTGGCTTTGTACCTTTGACAATCGGCACACTTGCTTACATAATCACTAATGTACTTTCTCATACCAGTAAAGTGTATTTTTTGGCAATACGAAGATACGTGCGCTCTGTACTATAATAAGCGGCTGTGGCTGCATCATGCAGCTCCCGTAGAACCCGTTCCCTTTCATGAACTGGAACAATTAGTTGTGCTTCCTTGCCATCATCGGCGGCATAACGGTAAAGTATGCCTTGAGACAGCAAATATCTACGATCCGTTCACTTAGAAAATTCATTATCGGTCGGATCTTCAAAACTACGAATTATTTTTTCAAGGTCCGGATTTTTGAGTTGTTCGCGTCGAATTTCATCTGCTGAACGATGAGGCAATTCTATGGATATTTGACATACAGCACAAGTCTCTACATTGTCGTGACTACAGGGAGGTCGTGATAATGTATCCGCGACTACATTTCGTTTCTCTGGCAAATACTCAATTTTTACATCGAAACTTTGTATTAACAAGGCCCACCGGGCCAGCCTTCCAGTGGGAGACTTAGGGCTCATTAACCATCGCAAAAGTTGATGATCCGTTTGGACAGTAACAGAACAGCCTTCAATGTATCCCCTAAATTTATTCAAAGCCTATATCACCGCCAAGGCTTCTCGCTCCGACGTGGCATAATTTCTCTCGGCGCTAGTCAAAAGTCGACTGGCGTATTCTGTTATTCCGTAGGGTGCTCTTCAGCGCCTTTGCCTTGTAAAAGCACTGCTCCTAACGCACAATTACTAGCATCCGTACGTATCAAATACGGTCTTGTTTCGTCACACTGTCCCAAGACCGGGGCTGAAACTAACGATTGTTTTAACGCATCAAATGAATTTTGTTGGGTTTCTTCCCATTTCCAAATAGCATTTTTCCTCGTTAAATCACTTAACGGTCGCGATATCGTAGCAAAATTCTCAATAAACCGTCTATACCAACTAGCGGTTTGCAAAAAGGATTGAACTTCCTTTACATTTCGTGGGGCGAGTCTATCAACCATAGTTGCGTTTTTTCAGGATCCACAGAAATACCAGAAGGCGTAATAATATGACCTAAATATTTGACTTGAGCACTAGCGAAAACACATTTTTCCCTATTTGCACGCAGTTTAAACTGGTCTAATCGGTCAAATACTAATTTCAAGTCCTCTAGATGATTGTCAAAAGTGCTTGATAACACGATAAGATCATCCAAGTATGCCAACACTAAAATATCACCCAGTCCTCGACGGAACTGGTCCATTAATCCTTGAAAAGTACTCGGAGCAATCTTTAGTCCGAACGGGAGACGTAGGAACCGATACGTCCCGAAAGTGGTTACAAAACTAGTTTTATCTCGATCACTATCTTTCACGGCGATTTGGTGATAACCAGAACGTAAGTCGATAGTTGACATGAAAAATGTTCGCTTAGCAGCATGTAATAAATCGTCTAAGCGCGGCAACGGATAATATTCATTCACAGTGATCGCATTTAACCTCTGATAATCTACACACAAACGTACACCTCCGTCCTTTTTCGGTACCAATACTATTGGAGCCGCCCACGGACTTTCTCACTCTTCACTTATACCATCTTTAAGAAGTCTATCTAATTCAACTTCTAACTGTTGCTTTCTAACAGGAGATAAACGATATGGAGGTAAGGTGATGGGTGCATGATCGTCTGTATTTATGCTATGCTGAGCAAATGGTGCGGGGTCCCCCCCAGACTGAAGGTATTATGTCGTTCTTCAAGAAACGCACTGAGACGACCACGTTCCTCTAACGTCAACGTCGCGCCTTCATCTTACTTAAGATTATCCAAACTACATAGCTCAAGAGAGGGTGCATTTTTAATCGCAGAAATATTCCTCTTAAACGAATTCTCAAACTCCAAAGGAAAAATATAATTTGGCAAATCCAGGAAATTCCATGTTTCACTGGCAACGTCCAAAACAATTTTCGCCTGTTTTATAAAATCAATCCCAAACAACGCATTGTTTTCAGAGTCGGGTAGGATTATAAATTTCGTTGGAATAACCCTATCTTTCAGATTTACATCAACCAACGTAGTTAAAACGTCCTTTTTCTTGAAGGAGCCATTCGCAAGTTTAATAGTAACAGATACTTTTTGAAATTCTACCCCTTTACTTTGAAAAATACGGTTCAGGGTACTGCCTGCTATACTTTGTTTAGCGGCCGTATCCACCATTCCCAGACCACAGTGATTGAAAATATTCACGCGCAGGACCGGTTTCGGTTGCGGAGAAATCAAAGCGTCTATGCTAAGAAATTCTAGTGCATCGGTTTCAATGGTTTTACAGGAAGGACAGTTTGCACGAATAAATCCCTGTTTACCACAACCATAACATGCAATTGGTTTAACCGAAGGTTTTTCTTTAATTTCCGAATTGTCCTGTAGCGAAATTCCACTAACAACTATTTTTATTTTTCGACAAAAGTTTTTGACATTCATTTTTTGTATGTCCCGTATCTTTACAGTGATGACAACGAATACGTTTAATACTATTTTCGGACTCATGTCGCTCAAAACTTTCTTCTACCAATCTCGACTGAGACAAAAAAGTTCAATAAAATCGTTAACTTTATCGCGCGGTATTTTCTGTCGAACATTGTTATGCAAAAGTCCATAAACCATATCTAGTTGCACTTGTTCAGATAACGTTCCCGACGGTAATTGTGCAAGAATTGATCGCTCTTTACAAATAAAAACGTCCGTAGGTGTATAAGAATCTTGCTCTACCGCAAACAATTCACGATACACTCTGTATGGCAGCGTTTGTGGACCAAAAGTCGTTCTAAGCAATTTTAGCGCCATATCCCATGATTGTACTGTATCTTTAACACCGTAATACCACTTCGATGCAAACCCATCAAGTAACATCGGCAACCCTTTGACTGCGTTTTCGTCAGTAACTCGCATACAATCTTTATAAATGATTACCGCATCAATAAATCCATTACCATCCGAATGTTTTGAACCATCAAAACGCGAAGCGCAATTTGCTAAATTACCTGTATTAACAGAAGTCGATATTGATTGTTGCGCCATTGACAAACGCCTTAGTAGTTCTTGGAACTGTTCATTACTAAGAACCACATTGTTTACAACCATTGTGGATTCTCGAACAAACACTTTGTTTACAACAGTTTCTAAAATTTCCGAAACAAGATCTAGTACTGAATTCTGCTTGCGAACAATTCTACTCGTAGTAGAGCGAAGCAAATATCTTTCTTGACCTTCCAGATTAATTATGTGTGTATACAAACAAACAAAGAGTACTTACAGGTTTTTATCCAAACATCCAAAAGTACCTTACAGAATGCCAGCAAGCGTAGCCTAATTCCAAACACTGTACTGCATCAATAACTTTCTGAATAACACACACAAAACTTTTCAAAATTGTATCGTAACGTAAACACGTAAACAATAATAATCGGAATCGAAATACTAATCTATTAACCTGCGCAGCACGGTCACGGTCGTGAACTTTAAGTTGTTTACGATCGATACTTAACAACGTCACGAAAACATCTGCAATTAAACCTAAGGGCTCACGTTGGGCGCCACTTTTTATAACGGTGGTTGTTATGTTATTTAACTTGAAATAGGGTTCTGCTCGATTTAATCAACAGATGTATTTTGTGTTAAAATTTTAATGAACGTAAAGCAAATATACATAAATGTAAAACAAACAAACTTAACATTTAGGTAAAATTATTGATATAGATTGCAACAGTTCTCGGCGCGTTATAAACCGACCGGCGTATATAGATGGACTCTGACGACTGACTACCGATAAGGCGCGCTCGGCCTTGTTCCGTTTAAAACGTACACTACGCGCAGGGGCCGACTTATTGTATTTGTTACAGCTTGTTTTTAAAACCAAATTTTCAAAATCATTTCGAGTTTCTTTAATATCTAACACTAGTTATAAACAAAAAACAATTTGAAATAAGGATCATTAAACAAATCAAACTAATCTAGAGTTTTTTGATCTACAAACCAGCCTCGATGACAAAATTTATTAGATATGTAACACTAATACCTATTACATTTTTACCTATTGGCTTAAAACTCGATGACCATGTTACATTAGAAAATCGTTCTATTTCGTATATGCTTGCGACTAAAGTTTTTAAAATGTGCATTTGGGGGAAATTAAGATTGACATGTTTTTAGTGAAAATTAAATTTTTAAACTAAATTTTTATTTAAAAAATCGAACCTTTCGAACCGAACCGGACAGAACCTTCAGCTAGGTTTGTTCGGTTCAAAAAATTTGTCGGTCCGGTTCGAGGTTTGGTTAGAAAATAAAATGTCCGGTTCGGTTCGGTTCGATTCGAAAAATCTGTTCGGTTCGTGTCCATCCCTATTTGTTACTCTATTTTCCATCATCTAAGCCTTGAGACTCAGCAAAGCCTCCCATAGATGTCCATAAATAGGTCTTTGCCATGAAGAATTTTTGGTGATCAGGTATTAAACATTACAATTTCCATCCTGAAGAACCAAGGTTTTTCTTACAGTTGGTTGCTGTTGTACTAATTTATCCACACATCCAAATTTTTTCTTGAAAACAACAACTATTCTTCTAGACATTTGCAGATCTTGAGTTACGCAATGTGGGAGTTAATACCCTGCTAGTGCTCTAAACAGATCTTGCTGTTTTTCAACAACGTCAAATCACGCCTTAGCGTAACTACCATACGCCGTCATGAAACTCCCAAAATCTACATTTGGCTTACGATTAATAATTCTTCGAACACCATTTTCATTACTCGAGTCTTCCTGGTTGTTGCCAGCGTAAGATATTAAACGCTCAAAGTGTACCACTTTCGGTTTACCACGGGGATATCTTCTGATCCGGTACACTACATCATTAACTATTTTTAACACTTCGTACGGGCATTCCCATTGTCTTTGTAATTTTGGCGACAATCCACGCTTTCCATGTGGATTGTACAACCACACTAAATCGCCAAGTTAGTAACCACCTTCTTCTACTCTCGTGTCATATTGTGATTTCATTCGATCGTTTGCGCCTGGATATTTTTTCGGACGTTTTCGTGAATGCTATTTAATCTTTCGCGCAGCTTACTAACGTAATCTTCGCCTTCGACCTCTTCTCCAGGTTTAAATCCAAACTGAAGATCACATGGTAGCCGCAAGTAACGTCCTAACATAACGCAAGCGGCAAATTATCCTGTGTTGTCATGTACCGAAGATTGGTACGCCAATAGGAACAAATGTAAATATTGGTCCCAGTCTTGTTGATGTTTGGAGACAACTTTGGCTAGGTACCTTCTTAACGTTCTGTTCATTCTTTCAACCATTCCATCCGATTGAAGATGAAGTGGCGTGGTTTTAGTCTTCTTGATTCTAATATGCTTGCAGATGTTCTGAAATAACGCTAATTCAAAGTTCCAACCTTGATCGGAGTATAATTTCAACGGAACTCCAAGAGCGACAAAGCAACTCTCTCACTAGAACATGTGCAACCCTCTCTAGGCTTCTTGTTTAGGTATAGCATACGCCCCCGGCTATTTGGTAAAATAATCCATTGCAACCAAGATGTATTTATTTTTTTCTGTAACTCAGGAAACAAACTAGCTATATCAACGGCCACCCTCTCAAAAGGATTCCCCACGTTATACTATTTCATTGGTGTTATCTGTTTTGTGACCGGACCATTTCCAGAGGCACATAACTCACATTTCCGGCATCACTCCTTCACATTTTCTTTGCACTTCACCCAATAGAATCTTTCTCTCGCTCTTTCGAAAAGTTCTTTTTACGCCAAAGTGCCCTCCGGAGATACCATCGTGCAAGCGCTGCAACACTTCCGGCACTCTGTTTCTCGGCACTATCACTTGAAGTTGTCTCTCAGTGCCATCTTCATATTCCAGACGTCGTTCAAGACTCTATTTTCAATCACCAAGGAATCCCACTGTGCCCATTATGCCTTCAGGCTCTCACGTGAAATACTAATTTCTTCCCAAGCTGATCGTCGTCCTCTACTCTTCCACTCAATAATACGTTTAATTCGGCTTCATTCTCCTGATCTTCTCATATTCTTTCGGGTTGCCAAGTATCATCCGTTACCGTCATTCTATGGATGACACTTATTTTCTCTTCCATCTTGGAGCAATGATTGCAGTCTACTGGATACGGTCTTCTTGACAGAAGGTCTCCATTTCGATGGCCTGTTCCTACCCGGTGTTCTGTGTCAAACTCATATTCCTGCAGCCGTTTTATCCACCTTGCAACTTACCCTTCAGGATTTCGAAACTGCACTAACCATTTTAATGCAGCATGGTCAGTTCTTAACTGGAATTTACGGCCCGTATAAGTACTTATAAAAGTGCACTACGGATTTGACGACGGCCAACAGCTCCCTTCTTGTTTCTTTCTGGCCGCGACAAGACTTTGCTGAAATACCCAATAACATTTTCTTGATCGTCTTGCACCTGAGAAAGAACGCTTACTATAGCTGTGTTGCTGGCATCGGTATCTAATACAAATTTACCCTCCGTCCGTGGATAACTCAGAATCGGTGCTGTAACTGGTAGCCGTTTCAGTTGTTCAAATGCCCTGTGGTAGTAGTCATTCCAATTATATTCTTCTCCATCTTCGGTTAATTTCGTCAACGGTTTGACAATTTTCGTAAACCCAAGTATAAAACGTCGGTAATATGTACACAATCCCAGAAAACTGGGTAGTTGGTATATATCTGCTGGTGTAAGCCACACTTGCACCGTTTTTATCTTGTAAGGGTCGTCTCTTATTTCGGTCTCCGAAACGACATGCCCTAGGTTTTCACCTATTTTCCAAATGGGTGACATTTCTTAGGGCTCAAAGTAAGGTTTGCCCGCGTAATCTCTGGAATATCCCCTCTAGGTTTTTAAGATGTTCTTCAAAAGATCCGCCTAACACTATCACATCGTCTAGGTACACCAGACATATTTTCCAAGACACTCCACGCAGAATCGACTCCATCAAACGTTTAAAAGTAGCAGCAGCATTGTATAATCCAAAGGGCATGACCTTGAACTGCCATAATCCAGTCCTAATTGTAAACGCAGTTTTCTCTTTATTATTTGGCTCCAAGTGTTCAAGTTTCAAATAATATAGCTAGAACATCAAGCCCTCCTCTCTCTTTAAAATGTAAGTATTCTCACAGGTTAAGGTTGATAGACAGTAGTAGAGTTATGTGAGTGTCATGGGCTTGACAAGACAGTTTAGTCCCATATTTTCGATGTTAAGGCGTTGTAAACACGATGTACGTGTCTTAAATAAAATTGGATTTAAGTTCATCCTGTTTCATTATCATGATTTTTAAATAAATGCGCATATTCATACTAAACACCAAGCCTACCTGCCAGTATCCGCTTTTCAAGTCCAAGGTCAAAAACCATTTAAATTCGGATAGAGTATCCAAGGTGTTGATAAACACGAATTCTTATCACTCAATTTAGCGACTCCATAGGCTCGTGTATTCACCAAATTTGAGTTGTGCTTAATTAAATAAAAAGCTTGAAAAATAAATCGATTATAGTGGACTGTGTATTTATTAAAAAGATTGAATAAACTGAAGAACAATACCGTGCAACATAACACATGTGCATCGATAAATAAAACTATAATACAAATTTTAATGTGAGAGCAATACAACCACGACCCGCCGTTACCATAACGAACGTGCTAATCCGAGCATGGTCAAACCGCAACTCCTCGGTTCTTCGCGCAAGCAGTCCCTTCTTCCTTGAACAATGTAAGAATGGTTGCTCGTCGCTACCAGGTGTCATCAAGTCCTGTGCAAAGGACAGTTGTCCTTCTTTGTGACATTGTTTATCCGCCGGTAGTCTACACAAAACCTTGTCGACCCATCCTTTTTCTTGACAAGCACTACCGGGGATGCCCATGGACTATTCGAGGGCGCAGTCACTCCCTGTTTCTCCATGTGAAAATTGCTGTGATAATTTGCTCGGCTTCCTTACATTTTGCCAAAAGAAGCCGCTTGAGATGTTGTCATATTGGTTGCGCATCTCCAGTATTGATCTTGTGTTGGTTGCACCACATTCATTTTTTTTTCTCACTATCACCCAGTGCGAATACACTTCTATATCGTCCGACCAGTTCTTTTGCTTTGTCCAGTTGGTCGTCATTTAATCCTTGACACGAAGGTATCAACATATCCAGCAATTTCTGTGAGCAACCGTTGACTGGTTTATCCTTTGTGTCGTCCTCACAACGCTTAATATTTATTTATTGTATGTTGGAAATATACAAGTCTAAACCTAATTACATATTTCCACTAGGAATAAACTAACAAAAGAAAAGAAAAATGTTAACTTAAGATATTTCCTTCCTCATATTGATGAGAATGCATTACAAATTTTAAATGAACATGTTGGATATAACTAGACAGTAGGTTAATTTTATACTATAATTCTGTTGTGTATGAGTGTATGTGTTGGTGTGTGGATGGATGAGGGTGTGTTGTTTATATGTAAATATGTGGTTATTACATTTAATGAAATTATTTTACAGAGGTTTTTTTTAAAGATCCGTAAGGTTTTGCCAAACAATGGTATATTGGCTTGTTTGAAAATGTTATTACAAATCGACAACGTTTTCAACGAACTTCGTTCGTTTATGAAATCTATTTGTCTGTGTGTCTGTCTGTGTGTCCGAGGCCTTTTTAATGGTCGGACATCAATGTGTGATACATCAATCGATTCAGCTCGGTGTCCAGAGCTTAAGTTTTGATGTCAGTTGAAATAGGGCTACGGGGACGCCGAGCCCGCAGGAAAATCTACAGGGATAATTAAAATTTTAAATAAGTTTAAAATCAATATGCGACACATATTTGAACAATTTATGGCATTTCATGCCAATTATTCTAATATTATAGACATTGTTTAAACTTAAATTTTGATTACCGAAAATAATTAGATTCATATAAAATTCATTTAAAATATTTATTCAATAAAATAAAATATATTAAAATGTCTCTTTTGTTGTTTATAAATTTTTGTATTTTATCTGAATACTTATAATTATTACAACATAATAATTTTAATTTCTTTAAATTGTTTTAAAGTAAGTCTACATTTGGAAGTTCGTTGCGACAATGCCTTGCATTTTCAACTTGTTATAAATGGTGTCTTAGTTGAGTACGATAGTATGGAATATAAAAGAGATCTATTCTCCTACCAGAGTACAGCGAAGCATAAAAACCAATTTTACATACTGCAACTCGACAGTCAATATAGTTATTAATTATTTTGAACAAAAACGTGAGTGAGACCGCTATCCTACGCCGTTCTAATTTCATAATATTTAACAATAACCTACGAGATAAACTAATTTTATACAGTCTGTATTATTTGCGAATGCTTACGTGTGTCAGGATCCTAGACTGTATTTGCAAACTCTAATTTTGATCTTACCATGTATCATATACTTTTCTGATGCATGTTCTGATTATGTTTTTCTTTAGGGTTAGTGTATGCGAATTAATGTTTAGCACCCTTGTTGGTATTCTATTTCGAGACTTTACCAGTGTTCTTCCAATCAGTAAACCCTCCTGACCCATTCCCGATTCAGTTGCTTCATCATGCATACTAGTCCTTCCTGGAGAGCACCATTCGGGCGTCCCATCCTCTCGGGTATTTTCATATCACAAATCATTCAAACTTGCATCGTCTAGTTATTCGTCCCTTGAAATGGAATCTCATCATCATCTATTCGAAGCACATTTTCTTTCATGAAACCCATACTCTCTCATGAGATCCAATCCCAAGATAACTTCTTCTGTAATTTCAGCTACCAACACCCGATGATTAATTAGTTTGTCTCCAATTCCCAACGTTACGGCAGTCTGTACGTGAGAAGAAATCTTCTCACCATTTGCCGTTCGAAGACATATCGATGCAGGTAGCACTTTTCCATGACAAACCAAATCTGGTCTCACAACAGTCCTTGTTGCTCTTGTATCCACGAGTAATCGACGATGCAGCACGATAATCTCCAGGACACTACGTCGTGCCGTCGACGTTCTCCCCCTTACATCGACTTACTTTAGTTTTTCTGCTGCTGAATCGGTTGTTTTTTTGGTTGAGTACAGCGTCTCTGTATATGACCAACTTCACCGCAGTTCCAACATCGTAGACCCCATCTCCGCGGTCGTTATCTTACCATCACGACACGGTCCGCTTGAAAAATGTTAGGTGAGAATTTTTCACAAAAATACGCCCTCGTTCGGATGAGAGGTAAAATGGAGGTCCCGTGTGTGAGTGTTGTCACGCACGTTAAAGATCCCTACCTTGCTTGGAACAGCAAGGATTTGGCAAAATTTCAATTTTTCCAGGTAAAAAAAACCCGTTTCCTGGGCAGTGTAGTACGTTCTGGTGGAGCATTGGAAAAAATCACATATAAGGTCGTTATCTTACCAACCTTGCCGTCTTTTGTTTTTCAAACAGACGGTTGATTATTTCTTCTATGCTGTTTTGAGATGCACTAGGTTCTTCTAACGCAGAACGAAGTTTGTGACTCACCCTGTGTGCTGTCTGCATAGTTGCTTCAAATTCAAGCGCATTGGCCAGTGCGTCATCTAACATTTTTAGCTGTGGCAATCTTAGCGCTTGATGTATTTCGCCATCTTTAACGCCATCCGCAAATGTTTGAATAGCAAGTTGTTCGAGGAAGCTATCTGGTGCCGTTGGGTATGCCAATCTAACTAATCTGGCAATGTCAGCTTCGAATTCTTGCAGGCTTTCATTTGTTTTTTGCGAGCGGTTCTTAGCTTGCGCTGCAACTAATTTTTTCTTTTTCTAAAAGGCAGTGCAACTGATTTTTTCTATAAGGCTGGCCCCACTCATGGGTGCTAGTGAAACTGACCTTTCAAAGAGCACCACGTTGTATGCTAGTGAAACTGTATTTTTTCTATATCTAGCTAGCCTCACGCATCAGCGTCAGTGTTACTAATTTTCTAAATGGGCGCCAGAGAACAAAGTTTTCCGACACAGCTAGGGGTCTATTCCTTGGGCAGAGCTATGAGAAATGGGAGGGGTAAATCGAAATCTGTTTGTAGGTCAAACTTAAACTAAACCAAATAGGCGCCACCAAGTCCTGACTTAATTATGATAATTGCATGGCATATTTCTAAGGGCGGACGTGGAGACCCAAAGAAAAAAAGATCGCCTTCGCTGACAAAAACCTGTCTTAATAAAATAAGACGCAGCTCCTGTAAGAAATTGTAATAGTTAAATAAATAAAAAGGTGGAACACCATTTGTGTCCAGCAAAAATACATAAAGAAATAGTAAAAAGGTATTTCCAATATAAAGTTGGCATCAAAGACCTACTCATAAGGATGTTAGCTTTATGTTATTAGATTTGATCATACTTGATCCAAATAAAAAACTTTAATCTTGAACCAATTGTTTACTAAAAAGAATCTCTTTTAAAATAATATGATTTGTAACAAAAATTTAATCAATAACTGTATCAATCTATAGCTTTCAACTTCATGTTTATCTTAATTATTTTTAATCAAATACTTTACAGTATAACATGAACTTGTTATACAAATAGGGTTCCGACCTGTGCAGATCTGTTCAGGCAGATGACAAATTAATAAGTTCTAAAAATGTTAGCATTCAAGTTACTAAATTACATATGCAAGTTTTAATTTATATAAAGCTGATCACAAAAATAGAGGTGTTTACATCTCTTGTACTAAAGCTGTTCGAGGCACTTGCCTTCAAAAATACATCTGTCAGCAGTACACAGCAGAAAAATATATGACGTCAGTAACACCTGTTGACGTTACCGACGATTCATAATGAACCACGCATGTTGTTTTCTTAAAACATCAAATCTGTAAACTTTAGTTTTAATACTGGAAAATCCAGCTTAGCAATTAGTTGAAACTTTTACAATATTCATGCTTTTACGCATTAAAACAAATTAACGTGTTCCTAGTTTGAAACACATAAAAAGAACTTATCGCTATCTACGAACCAAAAACTGCATTTGTCGCATTGTTGCAAGGAAAGATGAGATCCTCGTTATTTCAAGCAACGATAGCAGCGTTGTAGTGTGAACCAAATTCATCCAAAACAACTTCTACTATGAATTCGTCCCACGTGTCGAGTCAAATCCTGTTACAATACATTCTGCAGCCGTTGTAATCCTGAAGTTGAATTACGCCGCCTTATTAAGGTAGCAGCTTTACATTGTTCTTGTGTGTCTTAAAAGTTTGCATTGCAAGTATCGTCTTCTAAAAAATGCCTTCTAAATTTCGTATTCTAAATTTCATGTTCTAAGAGTTGCATTGTAAGTTGTCGCGCTAAATAAATTATCTCAAATTAAACAAGTTAATCAAACTGTATACGTTACTGACCGTTATTCGAAGATGTGTTCACTCATTGAAGTGGATTCGCAAATTGCCGGCCTGCAATCTAGGGTACATGTTGGTGCTTCTACTACATATGGCCGACTATCTACAAAACTAGCTCGGGCGGCCGAGGCGTCCGGAGGGGGGACCGTCAAACAGAGATGTGTTTGTAAATAGCTGTAGATGACACAGATATTTAACCACAAGTAGAATACCAAAGGACGATGCGGCTTTAACGTATTACTATTGTTTGTTGAATGCAATTTACTATTGTTGTTTAAAATTGTTATATTATTCTCGCAATTTTATAGAGGGATTTATTATCAAAAATAAAATTGTTACAGCGCATGGTAAACCTGTTGAAGGTAAGCGTCCCCATATCTCATCTCAAGCTTCGATCTTAAGATGCCGTAATCATTCTATTATTGGTGATCGAGAATCGTTTGCAAGATGTTAAGAGCTTCATCCCGTAGGGCCACTATTAAAGATGTTTACGCGCGGGGGTCTTATAAATTTATATATCGCCTTACCTCCGCGGTTTTTTGTTGTTCTAAGCTGCAGTTCCTATTCCTTCAACTAAGTGGACTGTATGCGAGATTTAGTCCGTGTTACGTTGCACTTGCACTGTGTTTTTTAGGGATTTAACAAATAAATTCACATTCCGATGCACTATGACTAACTTAAGTTACCGAACGAAAAACCGACCGTTCTGCTTCGATATCCATAAGAGAGTGTTTGTTCACTACTCTTAGTCCAACTTATTCACACATGCACAAGGAATTTTTACGGCAGGATATAAGGGAACAAGGGATGACAGTTTTACTATTAGATTTACAACTACAAATTTACGACTTAAAATTAAACACAACCTGCGACAAAGAGACCGAAAATCCCGCCCACCAAAATAAGTATGAACTAACTTATTTTATATTTAAAACTAATTAGAGCTATTAACTAAGATACCTAACCGACAAACTTATATAAGTGAATATATGTGTACATACCATTAAATATCAAGTAACTGGCAGTAAACATAGTTTCACTAGGGGGCATTTAACTAACCCTTGGGCTGTCTTGATTGTAGGTATCCGAACGATACTGTCCCTACCAGAATGTAAATGTCTTTCATGGCAATCTAAGATAATAATTTCAGTCAACCGATGCGACCGAGGAAGCAACATTGGAAATTTTCCATCATGCGATAACTCTGAGTTACGTAGGCGACCGCCCACCCTCAACACATCACGACTATCTAGAAACGGACTAAGGCTACGAAGTTGTTTACTAACAAGTTTTCCACCTTTGATATTTGTAATGTTGTGAGCAAAAACATTTGTTTGAACTCTTTTAATCAATAAATGTATAGCCTCTTGCTGCTGAGCTAGAGACAAACCATCAAAATATTTTGAACGCAAATCTACTGGACATTGAACATTACGAATGAAATGACGAATACAGGTTTTGAAAATTTGTCCAACAACAAATCCAAGAAATTCTCAGACATAATGACTGTTAACGACAAAGTACGATATTCGACATCCATCTGAAATGAGTCGATAAGGTTTGGTAGCGACGTTACTAACCATTCTTCGCTACGACGCACTAACCAGGAAGGTCCTGTCCACCATAATGGATGATGAACCAACTCTGAAGCCAAAAGTCCACGTGAGGCACAATCCGCAGGGTTTTCCTGGGACTTAACATGAAACCACAAAGATGGAGGAATACGTTCTTGAATCTGCGAAATGCGATTGCTAACGAATGTTTTCTACTTATGCGAGGAAGACCGAATCCAAGACAAAACAACAGTAGAATCTGACTACGCGAAAATATTACTAAAGGATAAAATATCAGTATAAGTATTTTTGACGAAATCTACTAAATCTGCCAAGAGTACGGCAGCACACAATTCGAGACGGGGCAATGAAACGCGATTAGTAGGAGCAACCTTCGATTTTGCGCATACTAAGGACATGGTAATATTACCTTCTAGATCGAACGAACGAACGAAAATAGATGACAGCTGCATACCCAGCTTCAGAAGCATCACAGAACCCATGCAACTCCACCTTTTTAAAATTATGACATACGATGCGACGCGAAATCTCAATATTCGAAACCGCTGGCAATTCACCCAAAAAATTTTTCCATTTTTGTATGACTTCCAATGGAGGATCTTGGTCCCATCCGAGACCTAAAAGCCAAAGATCTTGAACTAAACGTTTAGCAAACAGTACTACAGGTGCTATCAAACCGAGAGGATCAAAAATTTTTGCGATAGCCGACAAAATATTACGCTTAGTGCAAGTGCGCTCTTCAACGTCTATGTTGTATAAAAATGCATCTGTAAGTGCACGCCACGAAAGGCCCAAAATTTTTATTGAACCACTATCTTTATCTTGAAATGTAATTGCGTCCGAACTGGACAGGGACTCCCTCAAGTTGGACATCACTTCCGGGCAATTACTACTCCATTTTCTTAATTGAAAACCACCACTAGAGCAAATACTATTCAATTCACCAATTAATTGATTAGCAGCTTCAATCGAATTTGCATCCAGTGACTAAGTCATCAACATAGGTATCGCTCAATTGATTCTAACCTTGCCAATTCTGGAACAGTACGCAAGGCCAAAAAAGGCGACGGCGAAACTCCATAAGTTACAGTATTTAATTTAAAGTCCATAATAGGATCTGACGGAGAAAATCTCCAGACGATACGTTGATAATCACGATGAGTATCTTTAACCAAAATCTGCCGATACATTTGTTTAATGTCAGCTGTAATTACGATAGGATGTACACGAAAGTGCAATAACAAAACTGTAATGTCTTTTTGGAAAGCAGGGCCAATAGCCAAGCTATCATTTAACGACTTTTCAGATTGATCCTGACACGAAGCATCGAAAACCACACGCAATTTGATGGTAGTGCTATCACGCTTATGTACAGCATGATGGGGAATGTAATACATTTTCTCATGAACCGATGAATTTTCATGTGATTTCACTTGAACCATGTGACCGCTTGTGAAATAATCCTCCATAAATTTTTTATAATCCGAATACAATTCAGGATTTTTTAACAAACGACGTTCTAACGACAAAAATCTTTTAATACAAATTGATCTCATACCCACGAATGAGGGTTCCGAAATTTTAAAGGGCAAGCACACTACAAAACGACCGTCCTTGTTACGTCTATAATTTTCCACAAATTGATTTTCACACCTTTCTTCTTCAGGAAAAATGTGTTTTTTGAAGGGAATATTTTTTAATTCCCAAAATCGACGAATGTCGCTGTCTAAGGGCTCAACGAAAGCACACAACGACGTAATAGAATTATTCGGGGAAACGACCTTTCCCGTTAAAACCCAACCAAAGGTTGTTTTAATAGCAACTGGCTCGTTAGCGACACCCCGACGAGACTCGATCAACAAAACCTGAGCAAAGATTTCCGCTCCGAGCAGCATGTCAATTTTACCAGAAATATTAAAATTAGGATCAGCTAAGGCCAAACCTCGAGTATGCGACCATTCCTTGACCCCTATCGACGACGAAGGTAATTGATTACAAATGTTAGGTAAAATATAACAATCAATTCCATATACCGGAGACCGTGCTCCCGAGGGGCTGACTACACACGATAGTGCACTAGACACCAACGACGAATTCAAGCCAAGTCCTTGAACAGTGACATTGGCTCTCCGTTTCCTTAAACCTAATTTCTGACGGCACCTTTCAGTCATAAAACTTTCCGTGGATCCGTTGTCTAATATTACACGAACAGGTTGCAATTTTCCTGTATAATCAAGCACCGACACCATTGCCGTAGCCAACAGCGTGGTTGTGTGTTCTAATGACGTCGAAATCAACGAGCTAGTGACAGGTTGTTCATTCACAACCGACAACGACAGATTGTCTTCACTAGGTCTACTAGTAGCAGTAAGTCTAGGCGCCGCTCCCCGAGGAGACGCTGACCTTTGACGATGGGTTTGTCTGCGTGGAGACACCGATTTTTCTCGTTTATCGAAGTAAAGCAACGAATTGTGTGACTGATGACATTTTCTACACGACCAATCTAACGTACAATTTTTCATCGAATGTGAAGAATTTAAACATTTAATACAAAGATTTTTAAGCTTTACCACCTCAAATCTTTCCTGAGGGGTTTTTATCGAGAAACTGCTTACATCTATAAATAGGATGCACAGCTCGACATAAACTACAATTTTTACCATCATTGATACTACCAACTAAAGAGGTTTTAGCCGAAGTGCTAACAAACCTTCCCTTATCCTTTTCTTTCACGGAATCTCGAGATCTTAACTATGTTCCTGAAGCAATGTCATTTATTTCCAACACTTTACATTGTTTTTCAATGTACGACCTTAAATCTTTAAACGAGGGAATCTCGTCACTATTTCCTAATTCAAAACGCTTTAAAATGTTTGTATCTAATTTTTTCGATAACAGATTAAACAACATGAAATCTAATAAATCTATTTCCATCTGCTTTAACGCGAATATATTTTCATTAAAACAACTAATTAATTGCCGGAGTTCCGCATGCGAGTCTGAGGAACTGACCTTAGGGCATTTTTCGAGAGCATTAAAATATGTTGAAAGTAATAACCTCTTGGACTGAGAACGATTAGTAATGATTTCATAGGCTTCCTCGTATGCATAATCATTTAATGGCAAGTGTTTTATTAACATACGCGACGACTCATCTAGTGTATCAACGAGATGACAAAATTTTTCCACAGGGGACAAACCGACATTATCGTGAATCAACCGCTTATAAATTGCATTATAACTCTCAAAATCTGAAATGCGTCCGGAGAACCGTGGGACTGAAAGATGTTTCAAGCCACCCCCACAATTTGGCGAAAAAGAATTATTCATATCTTTCACCTTTGGCTTATCTTCTACCCGATCTAATTCGCATTGTTCAGCGATAATACGAATATCTAATAGATAATCATCGATTTTCACCCTAAGAGCCCAAAATTCATCCAATTGTTCACTTTCTTCATCAAAGAAAATATCCCTGCAAAAAGATTTGAAATGGGTTTCAATTTGCTCGACACCTTTAATCGATGCTCTAATTAAAGCAATCGATACGTTTCCCGGTTGGTTAATTTTACTGTATATATGATCCTACCTTTTAACTACAAATTTAGCTTCAAGAATAGCTTTTTCAATTGATATAACCATATTTGATTAATGATTAATGAACGACAATAAAAATTAATATAAAAACAATGCGTAACTCGAATACGCTACAAATAATTAATCTACGAAATTAAATTATTAATCGACAAATGCAACTAATTACATTGCTCGCCCGACAAAGCGTTTAACGTTTCAAATAAATTTCAACCGATGGTCCCTCGAACTTGACGACGAAAAATAAGGCAAGAATTTAAAATACAACAACCTTTCAACAATGGTTTACCCAAAGACACCGACGATCAACCCTAATCTTTGCTACAAAGGATGAGAGATGTATTGTAAAATCTACCGTTATAACCAGATGTTTCTATCATTAAATTTGCAAGCAAAATGTTCTTCTCTGTGTAACACGTTTAACCATAATAAAAACTACGACAATTTTATAAATTTAAGTATAAGAAGCTTAAAGGATAGGAACTAATTAATTAATTAATAATCCGGTGATGAAGGCCCAATTTGTTTACGCGCGGGGGGTCTTATAAATTTATATATCGACTTACCTCCTCGGTTTTTTGTTGTTCTAACCTGCAGTTTCTATTCCTTCAACTAAGTGGACTGTATGCGAGATTTAGTCCGTGTTACGTTGCACTTGCACTGTGTTTTTTAGGGGTTTAACAAATAAATTCACATTCTGCTGCACTATGACTAACTTACGTTACTGAACGAAAAACTGACTGTTCTGCTTCGATTTCCATAAGAGAGTGTTTGTTCACTACTCTTAGTCCAACTTATTCACACATGCACAAGGAATTTTTACGGCAGGATATAAGGGAACAAGGGATGACAGTTTTACTATTAGATTTACAACTACAAATTTACGAATTAAAATTAAACAGGACAACCTGCGACAAAGAGACCGAACAAAGGAGATAGCCTTTTCTTTGTTGCACCAACCGTTGGCTATTGCAGCAGCCTTCAAATTGTTTCAAATATGTCGACCAATATAACCTAACAGGAATTGTAGAACTATTGTGGCTGCTAATAGAATTATTGTTAAAAATGAGATGCCACCGTCACACCAGCGCAATTCCCGTTCTCTATCGCAAACTTGCTTCAACTTAGAAGTTATAATTTCAAAAGTAAAGTAACGAAACGCAAAGTTGAATTTTTAAAATTATATTACAAATAAACAAACATCAAATTATAGAGACATAAATTAAAAATCGAATTGACTAGATATAATTAAAATAGTGAGTATTTTAATAAATAGCATATTTAAGTGTCCAAGACATGATTTAAATATGCAATATAACAAATAGCTAAGCGTAATATTTCAATTTTTGACAGTTTCTTGTCTGGCGGTAACGTTGGCAAAAGTTTTCTTAATTCTGCAAAGGCTACATTAAATGCTTCAACTCTGATTCTTTCTCGTGTTGCATGGGCAGTTCTGTATTTCTGTGTAGCTCGTCTTCGTCTTCTTCTTTCTTCGCGACTTAGGTTTCCCATATCATTTCTATCCCTGTAAACAAAATTATTCTAAGTTTTTTCAAAACTAACTGTGATTTGTGGCTTTTAAAACCGTTGGTTAATAGTAAAAAAAATATCGATTAGTCTAAAATAAACAAACACATCGTACTATGGATTATGAAGAACTATTAATTTTTTTATACAAACAGACATTAAGTAGATATACAACACCGAACTGACTACAATTCAAGAACATCGTATCAGAACTGTTTTAACACATTTACTGAATTTCTTATGATTAATTTTTTTCTTTCCATAAGAACATCGATTACTAAGACCATCAGCTCCTGATTAATACTGTTTATAAGGTAAGTATTAGCTAATATCCTACACTCACTTCTTAGACTACAAAGTAATCATTCGCTTTTCAAGCTAATGCATATTATTACCCTTTATGCTAGCATTAACTGGACAGGTCAACGGGTGTGTCTTACTAATTAATTTGTGTATAAAAGTCAATGAGCTAAAGAGCCGAACTATAGGTTTAACCAAATTAGTGGGGTCTGTAGTGAGGAACTAGACTAAGACAGGTCCCCCGCAAGAGGGCATCAGCTTTTTCGGTAATTAGCGTGGCAGAGACCATAGGGGTTGGTATGACATTCCAAGACACACTACTGCGACGTGGAAGGCAACGGGAAACTACCACATTACCTCCCAAGTACACCGCGTACAAAAATTGTTAAACATGATGGCATCCTCTGGGGAAAAAATTCCCCGGAGTAAAATAGTCCCCCAATCGCATCTCCGGGAGGGGACTACTTCGGGGGATGTGATCCGAAAGTATAAAAAAGAGCCGTAAAATTTCTGCGAGTCGAAGCGTGGAATGTCAGAAGTATGAACCATGTAGGTAAGCTAGAGAATCAAAATTGAAATGGATAAGTTAGCACTAGACATAGTAGGGATCGCCGAAGTTCGCTGGTCAGAAGTGGGGGATTTTTGGAGTGGAGATTTCAGGGTAATTCATACAGGATCAGAGGGAGGGAATTCGGGTGTGGGGATAGTTATACGAAAAAAAGATAGGACGATGTGTAGAAAACTACTTACAAAAGAACGAAATAGTACTCATGGTTAGATTAGAATCTAAACCTGTAAATAAAGTAATAATACAAGTATACGTGCCCGCCTCTAGCGACACTGAAAAAGAGGTATAGGCTATCTACAAAGATATCGAACACATACTAAGATACGTAAAAGAACACGAAAATTTAATAATTACGAGGGATTTTAATGCAGTGGTTGGTGAGGGTAGGGAAGGAGCGATAGTAAGTTTATTTGGTTTAGGCACGAGAAATGACAGGGGAAATAGGCTAGTAAAATTCTGCGATAAAAACAACTTAACCATCACAAATACATTATTTCAACATCATGCTCGAAGACGATACACGTGGAAGATGCCAGGATATATAGGAAGATATCAAATAAATAACATTATTGTTAGAAAACGGTTTAGAAATCAAGCAAAAGACTGTAGAAGCTACCCGGAAGCAGATATAGACACTGACCACAACATCGTAATTATAAAGGCCACACTTAAATTTAAAAATCTGAAAAAGAGGAACGGAAAAAGGCACGTTGACCGTGAGAAGCTAAAAGCTAAAGATATCCACGAAAGATTTGAAAAAATGTCAAATGATTTGCTGAAAGATATCGGGGAAAATTTCTGATACTAAGGTAATAGAAACAGAATGGAAGAACATTAAATGCAGCTTAGACATGGCGGCCAGAGATATTCTGGGGTATACACAAAAAAAAAGATAAAAAACCATGGATAACTAAGGATATCCTGAATTTAATAGAAGAAAGACGAAAATACAAAAATAGATCAGACGAAACAGAAAAACAGAGATACAAAGCCATAAAATGGGAAATTATTCGCAAATGCAGGAAAGCTAAAGAACAATGGATTGAAGAAAAGGGCAACGAGGTACAAACTAAGATGGAAATAGGAAAGACAGACGAAGCATACAAATTAATTAGAATAAATTTTAGGCATATAAAACCATATAGCAAAAATACAAGAGATGCGGGAAGAAACGTCGTTATAGAAAATGTAGAGAAAGTAGCTAGATGACAGGAATATATAAGGAATTTATATTCAGGAAAGGAATTAACAGCATTAGAACAGAAATCAGACATTGAAAAGGATGACCTGGGATATCCTATACCTAGAGATGAGTTTAAATTAACATTAAAAAGTCTGAAAATGGTAAGGCACCGGGTACAGATAAGGTGCAAGTAGAAACTCTAAAAGCCGCTGGACAAGCAGTAACAGAACGTCTCTTCCGACTTATAAGCTATATGTATCAGACAAGCGAAATGCCCAAAGATTTCAAACGTAACATCATAGTAACTATACCAAAAAAGAGGCGCAGATAAATGTGACAATTTTTGAACATAAGTTTGACAGCACTTTTTTCAAAAATATTAACTAGAATTGTACAAAGACGAATAGAAAAATGAGATGAAGAAATACTGGGAGAAGATCAATTTGGGTTTAAGCGCAACAGGGGAACAAGGGAGGCTATTTTAGCTCTGAGGGTGATAATGGAGAAAACAATAGAGAAGGGGGAAAGCGTATATATAGGGAAAAAGCATGCGACAATGTAAAATAGAAAAAAATGTTTCAAATACTCAAAAAGATTGGAATGAGTTTTAAGGACAGACGGATAGTACATAGCTTATACAAAGAGCACACGGCGGTAATAGAATAAGAGCAAGAGAGTAGAAAAGTAAATACTAAGAAAGGGGTGAGACAGGGATGTGTCTTATCCTCGTTAATTTTTAACTTGTACATAGAAGAGGCAATGAATACTGTCAAATGCAGGAAGACATTTGGAATATGCAGGGACAAAAGATTGATATGCTTAGATTTGCAGATGATATAGCGGTATTAGCATCTAGCAAAGAAGAGTTAGAAGCTGCTCTTAATGAAATGGAAACAGTTCTAACAGAGATATATGACATGAAAGCTAACAAAAATAAAACTAAAGTCTAGTATGTAAAAGAGGGGAAAATAAATCGAAAACAAGAATACAAATAGGTAACGAGAACTTACAAGAGGTTAAGGATTTCTGCTACCTAGGAAGTCAAATAACGCAAGATAGAAAAAAGCACCAAAGATATAAAACAAAGATTAGCACAAGGTCGTGCTATATTAACAAGAAATAGCAACTACTGTGCTCAAAGTCCACAAACATAGAAACAAGGAAGAAACTGCTTAAAACATATGTGTGGAGCACAGCACTGTATAGCTGTGAAGCCTGGACAATAGGAGAAGCATATAAGAAAAAGGTAGAAGCCTTTGAAATGTGTTGCTACAGGCAGATAGTGAAGATATCAAGGACAGATAAAGTTAAGAACAAAAAGATACTAGAAATGGTAGGGTAAGAAATAATTATGTGGAATATGTTGATTGGCGTATGACTACTAAACCCAAGATTCCTGGTTTGATTCCCGACACGAGTTATGCATCCTCCAATATATAAGTACCAATAATAGAAAGTATTAGAAATTATTAAGAATTATAAAGAATTACTAAGTTAGATGCAACATTGTATTTCAAGAATAATTAAATAAAGGTTAATGAACGTTCGCAAGTAAGTTGTGAGAACGGATGCAATACATTCTATTCTTGACGATAGTGATACTGCAGGTGGCAGGTCACAGACGGTTAAGAAACCGTAATTACTTAGAAATTAAGATTGTTACATTGTATAATGAATAGAATTAAGAAATAAACAGACATGTGAGGAGCAGAGACAACATAAATACCCCGGGAGCCCCAAGACCATCAGTCGGCCTGAGTCATTCAGCTTTAGCATTGTTATTTACTTAGGCTACTCACCCTAATATTAGTTCAATTATTATTTTATTTTTTGACTTGGAATATTTACAACAGTTTGTCAAAATTTCATTATTAGTGTCTGTTTAAATTTGTTACAAGTTTTGGAAGAAGTTATAAAAAGACCGCTCCCAAGGCCCGAAATGTAACTAACGCAGTCGGTAGGATCGAAAAAGGCACTACGAATTCAAAAATCGGAAGACTGATGACCAAGAATTTCAATTCACAAATTTGGAAGAACGCAAACAAAGTTGGACCAGGTACATGCATTGACCGAATTCAACCAAACAAACCTTAGACGAGATACAAACATCGATCGAATCCAAACCAAACTAACGTGGACGAAATATAAAAATCGACAGAATCCATGAAAGCGACGATGAAACTAATGTAAGTTCATTTTCCTTAAAACCAGTTGATTTTTGACAAATTATTTGATATTCGCTAGTAATAGAAATTTTTTTAAAATTATTTTCTGTATGTAAAGATTTTTTAATTATTGTAATTTATGCCATTTTATGAAAATATTTTACTAAGAGAAATTATTTTTAAACGAGAACTATTTTAAGAGAATTATTTTTAAAGCAAGAGAATTTTACAGAATTATTAGTACAATTATTACGAATTATTAATAAACCAAAACATAGCTGCGCACGAATTATTAATACAAAACACAACGATTTAATTCAACAAACTTCAAAAATAGAACGTAATTAATTTTACAACTTTATGTACAAAAATCATCACCGAAAGCTTAATGTATAAAACGCAACAACAATTAAATATAGAAACGATTTATTTAAACGTATCCTTCATCGCACTTCTATGAATTAACACTCCGAGTGTATAAATTATAGAAGCACTTTGTAATTATTATTATTATATTAAACCATAAACTCATTATAAACTGAAATAAAGCGTGCAAATTTATAGCGCTATTTTCATATAAATTACTACCGGAAACTCTCATCATTGTATAAAAACCATTCCGTGCGAATATATCTAATTATAGCGAAACATTTACATCACTGAAAAGATGCATTCAAAAACGTGCATCGCAACTTCATAAAGTATAATTGCTTATTTTTAGTACGAAGATATCTAATTATAACAAAAGTATTTACGCAATTACTTTATCACGAGGCTCAAAATAAAATCTTTCAATAGACTAAAAACCTTGTGATTAAACAATTTATTGTATAATTATAAAAGGAGACTTTGATGCAATTACTGTAACGAAACGGTAGACAGAAAACTTGCTAACTCTTTATTTAGACACTCAGGATAACGAGACAATACAATTACAGAGAGACATTTAATGCACTTCAATTAACACCAACGAAGACGGAAATAGCAACACCATTACAGACATTTAATCAGCAGGAATAAAATAAGATCGTAATTGTCGCAACAAAACGTACAAAGTACAACACAGTTATTTCAATAAATTAATCCACATAGAAATCTTTCAGAAAATAAAACCCGGGACAACTTTAACATGCGCGAAGAATAAATAAGCGAATTCAAGGCTACAGCAATTAACCAGACTTTACCAATATATATATATATATATATATATATATATATATATTGCCGTGGATCTTGGATTAAAAATCGAGCCCCTCTAATTATCAATTTTATAACAAATCGAAAATTTGCACACAATAGAAAATTTAATCAAAAATATTTTCTTACCCTGATTCCGGCTTCCTTGGTTGAATTGCTTTCTTCAACTGCTTCCCTGGCTAGCTCAGTTGGACCTCCTCTTGTATACCTAGATTCACTCTCATACTCTCTATCGTTCACGCACACTCTCAATAAATTCACAAAATAATACAACAATCATACAATATCTATTTTCCACTATTTACAAATAAAACTTTAAAATTATTTACATCTCAGTGGTCAAGTTACGCCTCAATAAATTCTATTTTGTAAAGTCCAGAATTTTAACTAGCAAAATCAAACACGTTGAATGTAACCTGAGTAAAGGGGCCCTGAATAATACCTTATCTTTCTTTCTGTATTTATAATTAATTTCAATTAGGAAACTCTGGAGTATGGTGAGCTCATGATAACCCAGTTAATTATGTTTAATGTTTGCCCTTTACCTGGCATATTCTTATTACAAACACAACAAAAACCCATGTACTCATAACAAAAAATATTTAACTTCCTGAGGAATGTTAATCAGCTTTATATACACCTTTATATTTCTATTTAAATACCACAATAAAAGTTAGTTATACGTGTTATATTCAATACGCCAAATAATGTAAAATACCATCATAGTTCACTCTCACCCATCAAAATATCCTTCATAGTTTATCAACAACAACAAATTCTTAAGCGTTACCTGGACTTTCTTGAAGATCTCTGCTCCGTTGACGATGATGCCATTAAGTTGTTTCGTGGTACTGCTCTGGTCCCGCCGCCAGATATTAGTAGTTGAACACCCTCTAAGTAATGCTGCAATGCTGTTCATACACGATACATCCAACTCCAAATCCAATTATTACTCTTCTTTTATTTTAATTTAGATTAATTCACGTTACATAACGTCACTACACGAGCTTGT
This sequence comes from Platerodrilus igneus, assembly GCA_036346225.1. Classification (NCBI taxonomy): domain Eukaryota; kingdom Metazoa; phylum Arthropoda; class Insecta; order Coleoptera; family Lycidae; genus Platerodrilus; species Platerodrilus igneus. The sequence goes on from JARFIW010000215.1 coordinate 5,758,944, forward strand.
TAAAAAATATAAGTTGCACCTCAATAAAATTTAGACTCGGCACTATCCGCGTACAAATTATGAGGCTAACACCGTACTATTTAATTTAAAATAATTTTCAATACTTACAAGCTCGTGGTATCTTTTGTACGTAGTTTGAAGCGATCAAAATACTAAGGGATTTTTATTCATTTTCAAAAGTATTTATACCATTTACGATGCCACCTCTCGGCCGCCTTTCACGCGAAGTTTTTCATTTACAATAATATTTCTTAAAATTTTGGGTTCAACCGTCTTCTAAACTCCCGAAATTTAGCGCGTCGATACGATATTTTCTGAAAAATTAACATTCAATATTCCCGTGTTTGTCTGATGTACAACTAACGATATCGACCAATAGTCTATGCATTGACGTCTTAAAAATCCCGCCTATATTAACGCTGTCCCTTGCTTATGCATATTCTACGTTTCCTTCCAACCTTGGGTGAGTGGTAGAAATCGATATTCCTCTCCATCTGCTATCTAACCCCACGTGGACTAGCATACGTGCTTTAAATAACCCCTTATTAGCGTTTAATGCAAAAACAACCGACCATTTGTACAATATACCTAGAACCTTGACCTTTATCTGCACAAAATAAGTGGTACCTGACATTTAGAAAACATGCAGGTGTTTAATTAACGATCGTTTTAAAATAACATTTCTAGGTTTTCGCCTTTCGAAGTATTTCATATCCAACGGCTGTTCGTTAGTTAGCAACGCGTTTCACCTTGGTATTATCGATTTTTCAAGCTCTTACGCGTTTTAAACGTTATATTCCTTTGAATTCAACTCAATTAAATTAAATAATTATTTCCATTGGCTTATGCAATTTATTTCTTTACGCACCTATTAAATTCTTAATCCCTAATTATAAAATAATGGAAATACTTGATACTTTAAATTGAATAAGATGAGATAAATTTCGCACGTAAATTTTGGTTGTTTCCTTTATACAGGGTGTTTTGAAATTGCTTTGTTTATATTTACATTTAACCCTTTAAAACCACTACAATATATATATATAATATATATATATATATATTTATTCTTATATATTTATTTATATATATATATATAAGAATAAAGAATAAGCATAAAGAAAACAATTTTAGACATAAGGAAACAAAAGTAAATAAAGAAATGACAAATGTACCCTTGGAAACAATGAATTTAAAAATTAAGCCAAGAAAACCTTATTTTTTCATTTACGTAGGGAGGAGTTATGTATCCCTCAATACATAAGTACCATTAATAGAAAGTATTAGAAATTATTAACAATTATAAAGAATTACTAAGTTAGATGCAACATTGTATTTCATGAATAATTAAATAAAGGTTAATGAAAGTTCACAAGCAAGTTGTGAGAACGGGTGCAATACATTGTATTCCAGACGATAGTGATACTGCAGGTGGCAGGTCACAGACAGTTAAGAAACCGCAATTACTCAGAAATTAAGATTGCTACATTGTATAATGAATTGAATTAAGAAATAAGCAGACATGAGCTCTGCAAGTTCCCACAGAAATGTGAGGGGCAGGGACAACATAAATACCCCGGGAGCCCCAAGACCATCAGTCAGTTTGAGTATTTCAGCTTTAACATTGTTGTTTACCTAGACTACTCGGCCTAATATTAGTTCAACTATTATTTTATTTTTCGAATAGTTGCAACAGTTTGTCAAAATTCCATAATTAATGTCTTTTAAACTAATAAAATGTGTTACAAGTTTTGGAAGAAGTTTTTAAAAAGACCGTTCCCAAGGCCCGAAACGTAACTCACGGGCCAATTGAAAAATGTTAGGCGAGTATTTTTCACAAAAATACGCTCTCTCGTTCGGATGAGAGGTAAAATGTAAGTCTCGTGTGTGTGCTGTCATTCACGTTTTGATCAACCTTTACTGTTCGAAGCAAGGTAGAGTAAAATTCAAATTTCCATGTAAAAAAACTCGCTTCCTAGCCAATGTAGTACCTTCGGCTGGAGCATTTGTTACGTTCCAATTTTGTTTTTAAAATTTTTCCCTTGTTAATTCATTACTCGTTCGAATAAATTCCGTTTCAATTCCTAAACTCCTCAACTCAAACCCCTTTGTGTTTTTAAAACGAAAATTTATTCTATAAAGTAAATAGCTATAGCCTGTTTTTAGGTAGCCGCTATCTTGGTATATCTTACGCTCGCTGTATAATGGTTTTCTCTATTGTTCCAAGGTAAGGACTTGTTGAGATAAGATCGCGCACGATCCGATATAAACCTGGTTTTTTAGTTTTAACGTGCTTCGCTAAGCTAGAAATTGGCAGTTCGAATTCGTGTTGTTTGAACCATCGTTGAGTTTGATTTTGCAGCGTGTGTGTCGTTGGGTCTTCTACATTTTATTCGTCACTGTATTTCAAATAGCGATGCACGTCTTTCTGTTCAACAACTAGGAGGTGTCCTGCGTGTAGTCGCTTTTTTCAACAAACTTTCGTTCGTTTATGAAAAAATCGATTTGTCGTCCGTCTGTCTGTCCGTCCGAGGTCTTTCTAATGGTCGGACATCAATGTGTGATACATCAATCGATTCAGCTCGGTGTCCTGAGCTTAAGTTTTGATGTCAGTTGAAATCGGGCCACGGGGACGCCGTGCCCCGCGATATTCCGTCGGGAAAATTAAAATTTCAAATAGGTCCAAAATTAATGTGCGATACATATTTGGACTCCCTAACATAGCTGAGTCGGAATATGGTACCCCCCACAAAATCTGACCACGGATACCCGACCCCCCCCCCCGGAGAATTAATTTTTATTTTATCTGAATACTTATAATTATTACAACATAATAATTTTAATTTCTTTAAATTGTTTTAAAGTAAGTCTACATTTGGAAGTTCGTTGCGACAATGCCTTGCATTTTCAACTTGTTTTAGCTGGAGGCCAAATAGGTTCTTTCGTTATGTAAAACAACTTCTTTCGTTATGTAGAACAACTTCTTTCTTTACGTAGAACGATTACTTTTGTCCATAGACTGCTGCTGCAATTATGGTAGCAGAGTAAATGGAGGCTGACGACCATGGCGCTTCTATGCTAACTCAACTCCGACGGCTTGCGAGCTAAGTATCAGGATACCTACAGGTAGGCAACTTGTTTTCTTTTATGTGCGTCATGTAGTGACGTGACAAGAAACGTCACATTGTAAAACTATTATTTGTTGCTGCGATCCGATATTATCACTCTACAGGTTGCGATGTACTATTTTTAAAGATGCGTGACAAAAGAACGCACATGTTTATTCACTTTATTAATTAGTTACTTTACAAAAATTATTAGGTAAAAATTTAAAAACACTTGACAAAAGCTCTCACAGTTTTTATTCGATACTGATTAATTCTATTTTGTGTAAATACGAGATGCGCACTTCGTAGCTAAATTTCTAATTTGTCCGTAGAATATAATTATTGGCTGTAAAATGGTAACGCTTAATTTATGTTCCTTTAGCTTGTTTGTACAGAATCCTTTATTTATTTTTATGTGTTAATAGATAATCGTGGGCGATGTACTTGATTTTTTTTTGTTTCTTTTTGGTATGTAGGCGAATCCCCCCACTCTCCGCGGTTGGTAGTTAGCCTGGTATCTACTCTTCGTCCGGCTACATCTAGGTACGTAGCACATTGGAAAGTCAAATCTAGTGTATTACAACTCATTCACTTTAGAAAGTATGCTTCTTTATATATTTTACTATATCAGATGCATGTCGGATGTATATCGCATGTATGTTTAGAAATAAAAAAGTTATAAAATTAAGATTTAAGGGCTGTAAATTTCTGATGGACTGATCCTATGTTAAAATTAATGGTAGATATTTGTATTTCCAGAAAAATTGCTTTATACGCTAAGAAAATGTTTATAAATAAAAATGTTAGAAAATGTGGCTTTAGGTCTGGTAACTCGATAAGGGTTAGTCTTAAAGTAAAAAAGTAGAAAATTGAGAATATAAAAGTTGCGCGGAGTCGATAAGTGTCCAGAGATACTCGAAAATTTTAGAAGTGCGTTACCACTTTTCAGGAGTAGTAATAAAATTATTTAAAAAGCAGTTGAGCTAACCCAGGTTAGTTAGGAACTATTCGGAGCTGAACTACACAAGGAGGGTTATGCTTGTGGAGCTTCAACCTCCTTATGGGGATTCCTATAGTTAGTCAAAAATTTGCAAAATAAACCTTAGATTCTGTTATGGTGTAATGAATACGATTTCCTTCCCAGTTAATTCACGCCTTTTTATAATTATCGTTTATAAATATTCTTTACGGTATTGAAAGTATAAATTTCTATTCAATTACAATACTAGCTTTATTTAGCATTTCTGTTCAATATTTAGACTTGCGAATATTTTAATGCAAGAATTCTGTTTTACTGCGCTTACTCGCGTAGGAACATACTTTAGTCTATTTTGATTTGAGGATGTAATTGGAAAACCGGTTCGGACGCTTGGTCGAGTAGATTGTTTGAAGTCCTGGAGCCTAACAGGCACGTGGCTTGAAAGAGAAGGATGTCTTTATATTTAAAGGAAAAACCGTCACAAGTGTAGATACTGGAGAGTCGTAAAGAAAATTTTTGGTTTGTATTCTTTTTTGGTTAGTCGACTCTTGAGATGATTTATATGGTTTTGATGCGACGTCATTACGGTATGTAATTTTTTTTCATTTTAAATTTAAATTAATGCTTCTTGATTTTTGTAGTAAAAGTTTTTTTAAATATTTCAAAGTTCAAATATTAAGTTGCCCATGTTGTGAATAAGTAAAAATTTAAGCGTTCTTTTTCGAATAAAAATCAAGCTAGTAGTTCTAGGCATATTTAAAGGACATACATCTGTTGTTGGTAATGGTCATGAAAGTTATTGGGTGATGACGCAAAACTCGTTCTCAAATAAGTTGGTAGATGGCTGCTACCGGATTTAGATAGAGGTCATGCAAACTTTAGCGGTGAGTGATTTCTTTATTCAGTTCTCGTCAAAAAAACTACCGGAAATATAGCGCTTGCATTGTTTTTGTAAATTCTTATAGTAGTCTAAATGTGAGTGAATATTTTTGTTCAATATTTAAAAGCTTGAACTTTTACAAAGGTTCATATGAACGTTTGAGATTTAAAGATAAATTTCAAGGTATAAAAATGTTAAAGAAGAATTTGTTTGTAACTTAACAGGTCACTTTCTAGCACTTGCTTGTCACATTCAAGATTCCAGTTTGATTAGTACCATAAGGTTATTTAAATCTTCGTTCATGATTTAAATTTTTAAAAATATCTCAACTCAATCTTATATCATAAGCTCAAAACATTTATGCAATTGTTTGTAAACCAAAACAGGATCCTTTTTCGGTGATCAGTAAAAAGTTGTTACTTATAATTAAAGTTTAATATATTTCTTAAAGAACTTTAGTAAATCTATAATCTATAATCTATAAAATGCACTTATATAATGACAGATAACGAATAAATGTGATAGTTTGATTTCTGAAACAATGATGTATATAAAGTTGCATAAAAGTTGTAAATATTTTTAACAAAATAGAAAATGGGTTATGTTATTCTGAATGAATTTTTTATTGAAGTAGGTAATAGTTTCTCACAGTTGGTTCAAGCAAATTTGCAAGATTGATGTGTACAGTGAGAAAGACTACAAGCATTTTTCGCTAATATATTTCAGAGTTATATACTTGAATTGTTCCTTTTTGAAATTTTTTTATGATAATTAGTCTAGTGAAGCCCTAGTTCTATGTATTCTTTCAAGTGATTATATTTTCAGACAGTACGAGATCATCGTTCCAATTTAAGTTTGCAGTGTTAAACGTAAGTAAGTATTTTGTTTTAACGTTCAGATTGTTCAGTAGACGTTTTTTTAAGATTTCTGTACCTTATCTTCGGATGTTAAAACTACAGCTATTATTAAGATACGGTGGCGTCCATAATATTTTTTTTTATCGTATACCAACCTACGACCATAGCTCATAGCTCTGCCCTAAGTTGAAAAACTTAGCTAGCTGGAAGATCTTATTAGAGGGTCCTTTTAAACGAAAAGCCGCTTCCCATACATTTTACCCTGGACTTGAATTTTAGACAGGAACCCCTCTTTTGGTGTGTGGTGACTCTTCTGTCCACAAGGTAGAGAGAAAAAACTAGATGTTACAATGGGAAAATATTTCTTAAAATGAACGTTTTGCTCTCGTATGAACATGAGTGTGTATGAAGCAATGCATAGGCGAATGAAGGTATGTAAGGACAGTATTAACAGAGCCTGAAAGTTCTGCAAGACAAATTAAAAAGTAATATTAAAATAAAGATTTCGGATGGCTAGCCTACCGCTTCCAGAGAATGGTGTGAAGGCACTATCTAAGTACAAACAAACTTGTTTTTACAAAGAATTACCGACTTTCTTAATTCAACATTCTATTACTAAACCTCTAGAGAATTTGCGTATCAGACGAAAAATTTCATATTTCAAAAATATATTCCAGTAGGGAAATTTATGGATCAACCAAGATATTTATATGAATATTTATATTGCTGCATAGCGTGACACATGTGCCTCATAAAATTGATGTGCATGTTGGGAACGCATTTAGTCAATTTTTGCAGAATCGATTCTGATACGAATGCTTTTACAGTATTTGCGTGTTTACGGATGTCTTGGAAATACAAATTCACTTGTCATATATAATGCAAGCATAAAAGCTATCGGATTAAGCATTTTATTTAAATTTGTCGTGACCCATAGACATAAATAGGTTAATGGTCATTTAAAATTTCTTTTAGAATTTTGCTTCAGTTTTATGGAATGTATCTGTAACCTTGTATGGATCTTGTACATTTTTTGTCAAGCATTTTAGAAGTAGTTGAGTTTCCAGAAAGACAAAGACTAAGATAAAATCGTCAAATTTACCTCTTGTCTTTTAAAATAATTTTTTTCAGTAGTGTCTTACGCAAATGATTTTATTAAAGGTGGGGCACACCATCTGTGTTTGTTTGTGAATAATGTTATTATTTTGTAACGCTCGCGCATTAGTTAAGCATACATTTGTCAATAGAAAAGCATTTATTAATTTCAACTAGTTCTGGAGCTTCTACTAAGAAAATACTCTTAAAATTCTATACACACATGTGTAATTTATAGTTAATAGAGGAATTATTTCAATATAATGTTAAATCAGGGCATGTAAATAGGTAAAAAGCACTTAGTACTTTTTTAATATAAATAGCAATAACACTAATCATATTCAATTAGAAAAATTACCGATAAAATTCGGAGACGTTATTGCCCACAATAATATTTGTATCAATTCACATGGGGGTTTAAGAAACCGCAACAGCAATAAAATGTTATAAACTTAATGACCGTTCACACGAACTGAAGACATTGAGCTTGACTTTAAGAAAACTTTAAACGTATAATATGTGAGAACGTATTTCTGAATTTTTTAAAGGGTAGGAGATTAACAGGATTAAGGACTAACGAAATTAGTACACGAGTTAATCAGGAAAATAATGAAATTATACGTTAGTGACAACGGACGCGTACGTAGTCCGTTGACCCTTCTATGAGATGGCCGACCAGAAAAAGTACAGAATAATATTTAAGTGACAGTGGACGTGTCGTTGTCGGCAAGGCAAATTTGCCCTCAGGGTCCGATATCGAATTTTTTTAAGCTTTACTGAATATGTTGTAAGGTTAAAACGCACAGGTAAGACAAAAACAGAAAAGAAAGCGAAATAAGGGGGCCCGCACGAATCATGTTTGCGTTTAAAAGATAAGAGAGTTCCAAAAGACTGGGCTAACTACAAATGTGGAGAGTGAAATGGTTCACATAGACAAAAAAAAGACACCGCCATTGATTATTTATTGACAATCAACACAAAAAAATTTCTATTTTAAAAAAAATAAATAAAGAGTTATATTTTATAGAATTGACGTACGAAGTGCGCATTTCGTCGTTTAACATAAAAAAAAATCAATAAGAAAACGCAATGTTTGGCTAAATTGCAGGTATATTAAATTACTATATATATATTTCAGAAACATTTCCCGTTAGATTAAAATAAAAATCATTTCCGGTACTATTTTAAGATGTCACATGTAACGTCCACCAAGCTAATCGCAAAGCGAGCTGTAAACTGGTTTTGTCCGTCGGGACAAAATTGCTGAAGTTCATCCGCCTACCTTGGTTACGCACAAACATCCAAAAGTGGACAGACAAGATAGACAGCGGAAAAGATCACAACGCACCTCCATGTACCGTGATACTTATTTTGCATTTGAATCTACGGAGATGAATCAGCTAAGCGCCTTGATTCTTGCCCACAGCGGAATCGCCATCATGGCGATCAGGATTATTCCCGCTACTACCGTAACTGCAACAGCAGTCTACGTAAAAGAGCAATTAGGCCTGTATAGAAGAATAATTGGGCCTACGTAGTAGAACAGTTGAACCTACCTAGAAGAGCTAAAAAGAGAATCGTGCTAGTTTTGATAAGCGCGGAAGAACTTACCGATGCACCCAAGATATCAACTTCTCGTAGAAGACGTGCATCGCTCTTGGAGTAATAGAATTACATGCTAGGATGACGAATGGTAGAATAAAATTGAAAATCAGTTTAGGAAACGATATGATAATCGATCCAAATGTTAGAGTAAAACATGTCAAAAGAACACTTCTAAATTCATTGTAATGCATAAATAGACAACGAAAACCGGCAAACTCAAATACAATTGTCTTGCTGTACTTCCCATAAGGTGTCTGCATTAAATATTACAACTTTGCTACTCCTGTCCCTATTAGGGCGAAACGCGTCGACAGGATGCCCTCGTGGCTGAATTTGAGTCATTTGCCAATAATTCTTTTTTACTTTGTATATATATTGTATATATATATATATATATATATATTGTATATATATTGTATATATATATATATATATATATTGCTATGTCAATAAGATCATTTAGGGGTATATAGGACCAATAGTGTAGCGCACTTCATATAAATTACACGAGGGCTCAGAAAAGGAGACAATTTTCTGAGGAAAACAAGAAATACGATGATCAGGCTGGAAAGTAAATAACAACGCCCTGTATATAAACCATAATTATAATTAATTTAGTTAATGAAAAATATTTTAGAAGATTCATTTTTATAAACAAATTTGCAAGTCGTAAAACAACATGAATAGGAACTGAAACACGACACTTATAAATAACGCATCATTATTACACCAAGAATCCCAATTAAAAGAAGCAAGTTTAAAAATGCGTAAGATAACATATGCATATAATTTAATACATAAATTATATTAAGTCTACGTGACTAGAAGGCGAAGATCAGCAACTGATATATTGGAAACAAACACGGCATGCATGGTGATAAAATCAAAGTTCACTAAATTTATTTGGACAACCAATGTCTACGTGATCTAAAAATATGAAAATCCAGGAGAATGAATGCTATTAACTTGAAATGCTACGTGCCGAAATCAGAGCGTTAATTTTAATATACAACAGAAATACCCAAAACCTGGTATGTAAGAATCACGAATACGACCGGATTTGTAAACAAATGAGTTCAACATGAATTAAGGCTTAGTCCACATCACTGAAAAGAAAATATTTACGTGAAGTGATTTATTGTGAAGTAATAAATCGTACAATGGTAATTGTGAAAAATTAATAGAGGTTTGTCGTTTTAACCCTTTAAAAACGACTCTAAATAATTACTGGATCTTATGAGGAAATGCAACAAGCATTTAATTCAATTATTAATTACTGGGAAGTTTAATAAAGGACACTAAAATAATTTTAAAAAATGGTAAAAAAATGCAGACCCTATCTAAAGCAGATCTGGATTAAACGTTGGGAGTATTAAATCACTAAGCTGAATACCGGAGCAGTTGCTGCAGGGACTTATTCGAGCTGGAAACAACAGGTTATCCAATCTTAATGTTTTATTATTTTTATTTGTGAATATTTCGTTGTATATTTCTAATCTAAATAATTTAAAAATTAATATTTCATTGCATATTACTAATTTGAATAATTTAAAAATTGCTTTTATGAAAATTTTATGTGAGGATGAATAAAAATCGTTTTCTTTTGATACACGTTATAAATTACGTAAATTTTTAAAGAAGTTGAACGAACGTTCATGGAGCTTCAGATAATAATAATAGGGGTAATTTTTGCCGGATTTTTGATTAACTTTGGGAATGATATTACTAATTTTTATACAATTATTAAAATTACTAAATTTTCTATTTAGAAAACTCTTAAACTTTTCACACGTTGTAAATATTTTTGGAAATACTATAATAATTGTGCTTAATGGTGTTCTGGTTTAAAGAAACAGGAAGTAGAGGTAGAAGGTAAGGTTAAAATCTTTATTTGTCGTACTGTCGCAAGCTCCTACGTAATTAAAAACTGAGCTAACAAAGGTAATTAAAATTATATATTAAAAATCAAAAATTGACAGAATAAAAATTTTAACCATTTTAATTCACAAAAAGGGCGTACCGGGCTATTGCTACCGTATCACAACAAGATATATATATATATATATATATATTGCTGTGGATCGTGGATCTCCCTAAAAACCATTTAAGCCCAATGTTGGGCCGTCATAAGATTGCTGTGATCGGGAACTTATGGGTTTGACATCGCCAGTGTCAACACTGATTTTCAAAAAAAATAAAAATTTTTATAAAAATATTCTTACCCGTTCATTCTGCTGCAACAATCTTCAGCAGCTTCCTTGGCTAGTTCAGCTGTGCCTCTTCTCGGATACATTTACTGTATTATGAATAATTTTTAATACTCACAAGAACTTTACTATAACGTCGGTCTATCGTAGTAAGTAGTTAAAAGCGATGAGAATATAAAGAGAAAGCTCCCAATTCTCTCAGAGTATTTATATCTTTAAAGTGCCACCTCTAAGCCACACTTCACGCGAAAAACTTATTTTAAAATAACACTTCTGCAAATTTTAATATAACTGATTTAAAGCTACCAGAAATTCACCTTGTGGGCACGCCGTATAATCCGAAATTTGCTTCCACCTGTCGCATGTTTGTCCGTTTGTAAAACTATCCGTTTCAACCAATGATTCTGTTCTGTGTCGTCATGAAACTCCGCCTGTAATATTTTTATCCTGTCTTATGCATATTTGATGTCGCGTTCCAAACCCCACTTGAGTTGTTGAAAATCGATATTGCTGACAGCGTCTCATCACTCCACGTGGATTAAGTACATGCGTTTCGAAACCAATGCTTTTATATCCGTCTCTATCTGTAGCATATTACTGATGTGTATCTCCTCTGCTCTTTAAGAAACTTTGTTAGCTTGTTACTTGAAGCAACTGACGGTTGAACACTATTTTCTATGAAGCCCGCTTTATTATGCTGATAATTTCGAAGAAGGTAACCCTTTAAACATGCAGGTGTTCTTAATTATAGACCGGTTAAAACAACAATTCTTGGAGCTTATATTTCACTCTATTCGATACAACTAATGTCCTTGTTTGTTATCAAGGAACCTTTTGCCTTAGGATTATTGATTTTCTATACCCTGGTGCGTTTTCTAATGCTATTACACGTTGAATTAAAAATAAATTAAATTAATTATGCGTTTCTAGTTGTTTTTAAAACTGGTTTTCTTTATGAACCTTTAACCTTTCAATCATTACTTATAAAATTACGTCAATACTTGTCCGTTTAAATTAAATAAATTTTGCGCGCAAATAATTTCTTCGTTTCTCTATACAGGGTGTTTGAACTTGCATTACTTACCCCAAATTTAACCCTTTAAATCCATAACAATATATAGATATGTTTCTGTGATATTTGGGGTTTAAAAACAGCATTTGTATTCAATTTGGTAATTATTTTAGGATTCTGTATATAATACAAATAATAAGGTGAAACGCTTTTCTGTGAAGTAAAAATCAATAATTGCACTAAATAATTTCAGTAAGCTAAAAGTCTATTAGCATCATCCTTTAATTATGAATATTATTAAGAATAGCGTGTATTATATCATAAACATATTTTTACGGTTGTATTTAAGAAGTATAAAGCATTGCAAATTTCATATTATAAACCACGGTATGCATCAAAAGTTAAATTATAGAAAAGCCTTAGCATTTGAAACTGTTTTAGTTTGATGCTATTTGTCGAAGTTTTCCGGTATAGTTAAGGAACGTTAAAAGGTAAGGCGACACAAATAACAAGCAAATTCTTAGTGGGGTAAGGTGGCTGTCAATTAAAAATGAATTATAGTTTTGGGGGATCTAGGCGGTTACTAGCATTGCTTTGCCAATAGAGAAACAACGAAGGGTTAGTTGTTTGAATACATAGGAGTAAGATAGAAATATCACGTGTTAACATAGACATAGTTTAAACTTAAGAAGAGAGGGTGATTTTGTCCGTTACAATGGAACTTTCAAACCAGTAAACAAAGTTCGATTGTGTTATAAAATAGGTATGAATGGGATAAGCAGAGAGGGAACTTTAACGTTCAAGAACAACGGCGATAACAGACCAAATAGACAAGTAAATTAGCGCGTATGTATTGAAGCAAGATAGAGATAACGAGTCTTATTAGAGGCGTGTTTTGAACGTTAACTTTTGCTAGTAGGATTACAAGTTTGGAGAAAATAGTTATAGCACATGCGTTGTTGAGAGTGTAAACTTAAGTTTTCGGAGAAAAATCTAACCGCTGAGAGTTTCAAGAATTGAATGTTTGTATTGACGGTATTAACAAGCGTTAGAGTGACAAACGAAGAATATATAAGCCCTAACGAAATGTGGTGAGGCTTTCCCTCTCTCTCGTTCTTTCAAAGTTTTCAGCAAGTGTACGTCTTACACTGGTAGTTACAACCAAACAACAGCGCCAAGTATTAAAGTTCTGTAGGTAAACTTGTTACATTTTCATTTTGCACGAAGTGTGCTTTGTATACAATTGCAAATGAAGTAAGAGATAGTGTTTATCGTACTGGTTGATTACCTACGCATTATAAAAGAGGTTTTGGAGTTAGAATAGAGTATAGAAGTCGAAAATGAAATAACCCTCTGCTGATATGGTTGCAGTTAGCAGTCGTTGTGATGGCACTCCAGATTGGAGGTTCCTGTAGGCAGCAGTCGTTGATGGTATGATGTCAGTCCTGGGGGCAGCAATAGAATCCAGGTAACTTGTTTTGTTTACGTATGTGTATAAACAGATGTTTTGTGCTTTATGGGAATATTGCTATGAATTAAGAGGATAACACTTGGAAAGTGTTATGAATTGAACTTTTGCTGTTACATTATTGCACTTTATTTCTTTGTGGAAATTTAGGTTTAAGAAATAATTGATGATATTAATAATTTTTGGTATGTACAAGATAAAAGCGTATTTTTGGGGAATTAACGTGTTATATTTGCACGAAGGTTGAAGGATTATTATGAGCTCGTACTAAACGGGAGGAGAAGCAAAGACTGTGGGAAAGTCTTGTTACTTTTTTTGTAGATAATAAAATTGTAAATATTTATTTGTGTAATTATGGATTTCAAAATGTATTGTGAAATGTGTTTTTAGCAAATTAGCAAAGAAGATGTACATGATGTATAATTAATGAGTGAACGAAGAGTTTTATGTTGATCTGAGAGTGTCTTTGTTTATGAATATGTTAATAAACTTAGGCGTTTTCTTACCGTAGCAATTTTTTCTTGTAGTTAGTTTGGTTTTTCAAAAAAGCAGCTGAGCAGCCGTGGCATACTTCGTTGCGAAGCAGAGTTATTGTAAACTTTCGTAGGTATATTCGCAGCATCGAAGGTTTGTAGCATGTTTGCCAATAGAGGAGATTTCACAGTATTTATGGCCACCTAAGTCTAGGGGCTTAGATTTCGCAGTATTTATGACGCCTGAAGATACGGGCTTTTGTACAGGTAGATTTTAGAGCAAAATGACTACCTAAGCGAAGGGTTTAGATTTCGCAGCAATATATATATATATATATATATATATATATAAAACTGACATAAGTCAAAAACTTGACAATGTCAGATGTGATTGACAAAAATGCCAAATGTAATTGAAAGTTAGGTTTATGTATAGTTGTGTACACGATTTAAATTTGTAAATTTCCCAAATGTCGTCATCGGTCTCAGTGGCGTAATTGGTAAACGCATGGTTCCGGCAAAACCAAGATACAGGTTCAAGTCTTGTCCAAGACCTTATATTTTCCATCTTTCAATTATTAGCTCGATTTGAAATGATCATTTGGACTTTGCGATATTCTTCTTTGCTATGCTATTTATCCTCTTCTGATGTTCTCGTTCCACGTTGATGTATCATATAACTTTATTGCTATGTTCGTACTCGGCTTTCTACTCTGCGTCTCTAAACCTACACCTCTTTTTATATATCTGCCACGGCTAGCTTAATCTAATTAACACAGAGTGCCCTACGACACGAGAATAAAGACTGTTTAACCCTCTTTCCCTAGCTCCTATCTGTTAAAATAATGTAAATAAAGCAAACCAAAAATTCGTATAACAATCGACAATATTTACATTTATTTGTATTCTAATAACTTATTAATTTGGTTTTATATTCAAAAATTAGCCCCTGAATAAAATATTAATATTTATCTGATTCCATCAGAATTAGACTCCCTGAAAGTCAGGAAAAATACCACTATAATTTACTTCGAAGCCCTGTTGAACGTTCAAACGATCTTCTATCTATTTTTATAAATTTTTAAAAGATTTTTGACGACCCTTACAAATACTTCGATAAATAATTGAAAATGTTAAAAATTTGAAAATAGAGTCTTATACTAATAAGGATTATAAATCTCTGACCTGTGTTTTCCCTGTTTGTTTCTTAGAACTGCTTTTGTATGTGGATGGATTGTTTCCAATTTGATTCTCTGTTGCCGCTTCCCCAGTTGACTTTTAGCGTAGTTTCCTCAACTTGTTGACCAGAATAATTACTTAAATCTGCTTGAATTCTTCTTTTTATAATTACTTGAAATGACTTGTAGTTTAATTTAAAGTTTTCTTCGAACTTATTTGGAATTTAATTTTTTTATAATTCATACGTCGTTGTTTGAAGGTTATTTAGAAGTTTCTTTGAAAGTTTATTTAGAATTGTTTCCTTGAAGCTTAATTGGAGCCCTAAATTCTTAAATATTAGAATTATATTTAATTGATAGTTTACCTTACGCTTTTAAAAGCAATTAATTAACACTTTACTTTGCACTTTGATTTCACTCAATTATTAATTTTTACTAAGTTTACTTTGCGTAGTAATTTATGTTTGACTGACGTGATTCGTGCCTTGGTTATAGAAATACTGGCTGTTTACAAGGTCCGCCTTATTTATAAAAACTACACTTCCTATTTGTTTATTGGTTTTCCTCGCGTGTTCGTAGATTAAGGCGTCGCACCTTGCGCTTATCATTGTAGGACTCCGGTATTCCTCCAAGTTTCCTGTCTAGACTCTTGGTAAAACGCTTTATTTCTCACGTAGGCGTTCTATATTATGTAGTATATTTCACAGAAAATCCAAGTTTCTATTTCATTTGTCACGTCGTCTTATTTGTGTTGGCAATAGTTAAATTTTTATCACATCACGGGCCGTCTGTTATTTATTGTTTATTACTCTAAATATGTTGGATTTTATGAAAATACAACGTCTTTTGGTCACGTATTAACGTTTCTATAATAACGTATTTGAATGCGTTTACTTATTTATGCGTTGATATTTTGAATGATGTTATTTTATAGCTAGGATGTCAGATTGTTTACCTTTACGGATTGCATGTTTATTTTGATAAAACTCGTTGCGTTGAAAACATTACTTTTGCTTGTTTCTTTTTCATTTTTTTTAATCTAAAACATATTATACGACGTACACATTATTATTCTTGCCAAATATGATCTGTTTATTGCAGAATGAGCTTCCTTTTATGAATTAAATTAGTTATGATTTATGTACAGTGTGCTCGCTATTGACTTTATGTAAAATTGTCGAGTTACTCCCATTTAATGATGGAATTGTTTAGTTTTCTAAACGTAAATAATATTTACATGTATCTTACGACCTCTATGACTTAATCTACCCTTAAATTACCCCCTTATCACAGCAATATATATATATATATATATATATATATATATATATTGATATGATAATGCTGCACGCCGAAGTAATAAACGTCCAGCTGAGCGCCTCTGCTCTGTGTTTTTCTCTAATCTTCTAATTTAATTATGCCACGGCTAGCCCAGTTTAATTTACACAGAGTACACAGCGTTACAATAATCAATTTAATTTACCCCTTTAATTCTTACCTGTTTGAATTGATAAAATTCGTATAATGAAAGGAAATAATATTTACACTACACAATTTTTGTAATCCTTTAAATACACCTTTCAATCAATTAATATTATTTAAATCATTTATCCCAAAATTTATATCCTTTTAATTTAATTTTAAGGTCACCTAAACCGACACCTTTTACTAAAAAACTCTGGAACGTTCAGACCCTTTTATGATTATCAGTAAATTTCAACGTATTCAATATTTTTGTTGACTCTTTACAAACTTGAGAGAAAATTAATATATTCAGTATTAAAATTAATATTTGAAAAGATTCCTTAAACTAGTTAGCCCTGACCTATGATATCCTGATTTGCTGTTGTTTTGTATTCTTTCACGTACGTTGAACCAATAATTCAGTATGGTTACTCCCTATTTTTCCAAAATTCACCTCGTGCTTTATTCTATATTTTTCTTGATACGTTTTCGACCTCTTCACTTAATTACAAACTGGATTTCTTATGGTCTTGAATTAGAATTATTCCACTTAGAATTCATAGGTTTGTTAGTATCGTAAATTAGAATTGGATTTCTTATAGTCGTGAATTAGAAGTTCTGAATACCAGACTTAGGATCGTGAATTAGAATTATTCCACTTATCGTCGTGAATTGGAAGTTCTGAATACCACACTTAAGATCATGAATTAGAAGTCGTTTTCTGCAAAACGGCAAAAGCTTTTTTATATATTTTTAACGCAATTCGTCATCAACTATTATTCTTACACAACACTATTTCGCACTATAATATAAAATTTATTTATTTGACGCGTAAATATTTGATTAAGAGTATTGTAGGTTTGATATGCTTCAAATTGAGACTGACCCTTTCTTATCAACTCATGGGCGTTATATAGTTTTTGCTCTCTACATTTGAATTTGTTTTTCAAACAGACTTACAAAGTGTTGCAACCAACCATATTTGTTTTGGACATTCCTAGCATTTTTCAAGCTGATTTCTGACAAAACTATCTTGGAGTTCCGTATCATGCTGTTATTTACTATTGTTTTACGATCTTTGATCGTTTTGTTATTGTTATTGTTGTTGGACTTTACTTTAGCTTATGTCTGTTGTTTTGTGTAGATAAAGCTTTTGGAGAATTTGTACAAAATAACTGATGTAACATGAGTGCTGTTTTCGTTTATGTATCTATTTAAAACTCATCTTTGAAAGTGCGTTTCTTATCAAAGCGCTTATAGTTCCTTCTTTCTCACAAGCGTAATTGCATTAAGATTTACTAGGTTTTATCTTATCTTCTGCGTATCTAGACGTATTTTAATTACATGTATGATTATTTCTCTGTTGAATACGCATTCTATTGTTGAAAGATATGTTTACTGGCATTGATTAAAGTTAATTACGGTCCATATACAAGGTGTTAAATGCTTCCTATTTACATAATGTGCAAATTATTTATTTTCCTGCTAAATAAATGCAGTTTTTTGATACCTATTGCTATTTACAGTTACTACGCGACCCTTACGACCCAATACACCCCAAAACAACCCCTTATCATAGCAATATATATACATATATATGCTAGTGTTTAACAGGTTATAGGTCTGCTGGTAAATAAGTAAACTCTTCTTTATATCCTAAATTTTTGCATATATTTTCATTACTTGATCACAGGCACAAATATGATAGAATACAGCACTTGTAAAAATTAATCATAATTGTAGTATGTAAAATAGTTACAATGAGGTTAAATGTTGTTAGTAAAGTAAAATAAATAACATGTAAATTGGTATATAAATCATTAAATATAAAAATATGTATAAATAAATGTTTGTTTTTGTTAACTTGGCAGATTAATGTTTATTTCATTTAAATGTATTAGTATTATATGTATTGATCATGTATGTATTGCTGTGTATTTACTGTATGTGGTTGTATGTGTGTGCAGTGTGGATTTGTGTGTGTTTGTGTGTGTGTGTTGTGTGTGTGTGTGCGCGCGCGAATTTATCTACGAGTAAAGTTAAAAGTAAGCCATTTCGTTATTTAGTTTGTAAATTGTCATTTAGTGTTTTAAAATATGTGTTATGTTGCGCCACTTGTATAACCACGTCTGATACTAAGTGTTAGTTTATTACTGTCATTTCTTTTTAGTAGTGTTCAAGTTTCAATTTATTTATATAGGATATATTTTTTACATTTGTAATGTTAAATCTTATAATTTGTTAAATTAACAGGAATTCCCATTACTTCTTTTGAAAACATACGCTTTTATATAATGTCCCTTAAGTTTTTTTTTAAAATGGATTCTTTTTAAACTTAATATTTGCAATTAACTATGTGATTACCTTTAAGTATCAACTCACCTCCTCTTGTGTAGATTGCCGTTGCAAGAAGTAATTGTTTGAAGTACTTCTCTATTCTCTTGATAACAGTTCATTCTCGCATGATTAAAATGGAGAGGTACCTAAAGAAATACAGGGATTAAAATATTATAAAGCTGTTTTTTAAGATTATTAAATAAAGTGAAGCATCTTCTTAAACAAGAAATAGAGATAGAGAATATTTCAAAAGTTGAATTCAAACATGAAAGGAATGAAGAAAAAATGAAAGCAACCAATATCCTATTACGTGCTTGCAAAATCTTTAAGTTTATACTCCTCCAAAATTAAAGTATTAAAAATGACAATATTATAAAGAAGACATTAACAATAAAACTATATTTACAAAATATGTAATCGTGGTTCTAGCCATTAATTTTCAAAAATACAATTCAAATTGCTTACAAATGTATCGTTTTTAAATCTAAGCAATATAACGAATAATAACGAAATATTCAAGCAGAAAACATGGATTTTGTATATTTCCTAAATTAGGCAAAGATAGCTGAGACTATACTGAAGAGTTAGTCGAAACCAATTAAATTTTGAGCAATGCACGTATAGCATTATACAATACACAAAGCATCCATAAACATTATTATGTCTCGGGTGTGGGGACAAATTATTATGTATCCCCTTACTCAACACTGCAATTTTCTACACACTGTTACATGCCAAAATTGGACATGTACACTTTTTAAATTTGTGAGTAAATTCCCGCCATTATTTCAAATAGACTCGTGCATTTCCGTCATTTCGAACAGTTGCGTTTGCGCAAAAGGAATGCGCAGACGCGGAGTGATGGCGCAAGCGCGCGGTGTGTGACACGACATTATTAGCCAACGATACGTCGTACAGTGACGTTTACCTGTGTCGTTCCTTTGTCTTTTCTCTTTCAGAATGTAGGTTTCCATTTACCTCTACCGTCTATCGTTGTCTTCACCTCATCCCTTCGTCCTGCCTACAAACAGACGAAGAGGGAAGACGATAAATCTGGATTCAACGAGGGCATAACGTAACCCACACCCCAAACAACGCCCAAACAACACCCTAAACAACACCCAAACGAGCTGCATGGAAATCAGCACGGCCCCTGCGCAACGATGACCGCGAAATCGAGAAGAGTTCCACATTTTTGGGTGCATGGTTTTTATTTTTTTTAGGGTGCATCTATAATTCTTGAATTCTTGAATTCTTGAATTCTTGAATTCTTGAATTCTTGAATTCTTGAATTCTTGAATTCTTGAATTCTTGAATTCTTGAATTCTTGAATTCTTGAATTCTTGAATTTGAATTCTTGAATTCTTGAATTCTTGAATTCTTGAATTCTTGAATTCTTGAATTCTTGAATTCTTGAATTCTTGAATTTTGAATTCTTGAATTCTTGAATTCTTGAATTATTGAATTCTTGAATTCTTGAATTCTTGAATTCTTGTATTCTTGATTTCTTGAATTCTTGAATTCTTGAATTCTTGAATTCTTGAATTCTTGAATTCTTGAATTCTTGAATTCTTGAATTCTTGAATTCTTGAATTCTTGAATTTTGAATCTTGAATTCTTGAATTCTTGAATTCTTGAATTCTTGAATTCTTGAATTCTTGAATTCTTGAATTCTTGAATTCTTGAATTCTTGAATTCTTGAATTCTTGAATTCTTGAATTCTTGAATTCTTGAATTCTTGAATTCTTGAATTCTTGAATTCTTGAATTCTTGAATTCTTGAATTCTTGAATTCTTGAATTCTTGAATTCTTGAATTCTTGAATTCTTGAATTCTTGAATTCTTGAATTCTTGAATTCTTGAATTCTTGAATTCTTGAATTCTTGAATTCTTGAATTCTTGAATTCTTGAATTCTTGAATTCTTGAATTCTTGAATTCTTGAATTCTTGAATTCTTGAATTCTTGAATTCTTGAATTCTTGAATTCTTGAATTCTTGAATTCTTGAATTCTTGAATTCTTGAATTCTTGAATTCTTGAATTCTTGAATTCTTGAATTCTTGAATTCTTGAATTCTTGAATTCTTGAATTCTTGAATTCTTGAATTCTTGAATTCTTGAATTCTTGAATTCTTGAATTCTTGAATTCTTGAATTCTTGAATTCTTGAATTCTTGAATTCTTGAATTCTTGAATTCTTGAGTTCTTGAGTTCTTGAGTTCATGAGTTCATGAGTTCTTGAGTTCTTGAATTCTTGAATTCTTGAATTCTCGAATTCTCGAATTCTCGAATTCTCGAATTCTCGAAGTCTCGAAGTCTCGAAGTCTCGAATTCTTGAATTCTTGAATTCTTGAATTCTTGAATTCTTGAAGTCTTGTAGTCTTGAATTCTTGAATTCTTGAATTCTTGAATTCTTGAATTTTAGAATTCTTGAATTCTTGAATTGTTGAATTTTTGAATTGTTGAATTGTTGAATTCTTGAATTCTTGAATTCTTGAATTTTGAATTCTTGAATTCTTGAATTCTTGAATTCTTGAATTCTTAAATTCTTGAATTCTTGAATTCTTGAATTCTTGAATTCTTGAATTCTTGAATTCTTGAATTCTTGAATTCTTGAATTCTTGAATTCTTGAATTCTTGAATTCTTGAATTCTTGAAATCTTGAATTCTCGAATTCTCGAATTCTTGAATTCTTGAATTCTTGAATTCTTGAATTATTGAATTCTTGAATTATTGAATTCTTGAATTCTTGAATTCTTGAATTCTTGAATTCTTGAATTCTTGAATTCTTGAATTCTTGAATTCTTGAATTCTTGAATTCTTGAATTCTTGAATTCTTGAATTCTTGAATTCTTGAATTCTTGAATTCTTGAATTCTTGAATTCTTAAATTCTTGAATTCTTTAGGTTTACTGCTAGTCAATTACGGTACCACTGGCAGAAATTAATCTCTAAGGGGAAATCTTGAGAAAGTAGCGCCTGCGTTCTTTGAATATGGTAAGGGTAATATAGAGAATCACGCAGCATACTTGATGTTCGCCGATTTTTCTGGCATTAGCACATGCCTGAATGTTCTATTTCTGTGATGTTCTAACAGTACGTGATGTACCTGCAGCATTAGCATTCTTATTAAGTGCTTTAGTTTCTACAAGACACCTCTGAATAACCGAATATACTCATTGATCGGGTACATTTTATTGGGATAACGCTGCATGTACAGACTATGGCTTCTCTTGCATTTATTTGCAGGGCCATAGATAAAATGCATCTCAGCCATTTTAGAATTCGTAAAATTTGACCTTATTAGATTACAAGTATTTAAAACACTTCTACACCTTACAGTTTACAACCTAAATTTTTAATTTAATCAAAATGTAGACACAAGTTACGATTTCAAACACGAACTGTCAAAATTAATAAGAACAAGAGATTATCCAGAAGAAATTCAGAGCCCACTAGACAATTTTAAAATTTTTAATTTTATTTAGCCATTAACAGAAAATCGTTTTGTATTTTTTTCTTCAATAACGTCGCAAGTTGAAAACCTGCAATTGATCAAAAAGTTCCTAAACAAAACAGAAAATTTATTTTGTATTTTAAAATTTACTAGGGGGTGAGTAACATATCACCCAAATTAGGATATATATGTAATCAAATGGAATTACTGAATCTTAA
This sequence comes from Platerodrilus igneus, assembly GCA_036346225.1. Classification (NCBI taxonomy): domain Eukaryota; kingdom Metazoa; phylum Arthropoda; class Insecta; order Coleoptera; family Lycidae; genus Platerodrilus; species Platerodrilus igneus. Next base: position 5,781,276 of record JARFIW010000215.1, read on the forward strand.
GCTAAATTGTTACAATGTATAATTGAAGGACATATTACAAAAGGTTAATTGAAGTTCATAAACCAGACATGAGAACGGATGTGAATACTTTGTACTACAGACGTAACATGACACTACAGGTACAGGTCACAATAGATTATAAGGAAATTATTGTTAGAATTAAGATTATTAAGAAGTAATACTTTGTATCGAATAAAGAAATAGCAGACATGAAATCTGCAGTTCCCATAAGCAATGCGAGGGACAGGGATAGCATAAATACCCTCAATATCCCAAGATGGCCAATCAGTCTAGAGCTTCACAACTTTAACACCCTAATTTTTGTTCATTTAAATTAGTGAATGTCAACTTAGAATAATTTTGATCTCAATACGTTACTGCATATAACGTACCAGTTATTAAAATTCAAATTGTAAAAATCTGTTTAAATAAAATCGATAGAAGTTTTTGGAAGAAGTTTTTTTAAAAAGTCGCTCCAAGAAGCCCAAAACCTATCTGGTGCTTCACAAAAAAGTTCAGGCGGAGAAAGGGACATGACCTCTGAAAAAATATCCCCAGTAGATTCTCATAATCATTTGACATGCCCTCCAATGTAAGCTCTACAGCGTAACCTATATTCCAAATCTAAGAATCTCAAAAACTGCAGGAGTTGTAAAGAAAAACTAAAAAAAGTTTTGAAACTCCAGCACTCTGTAGATAGGTAATGAAACGTTTGCGGACCTGTATTTATATGAATTTTCAGTCATGAAATAAGACATAGAATTACATCCTTTCGTATGTATCCATTGAAATTTACTTGCAAAGGGATTAAATGGGCTTTCTAATTATTATGCAGTGAAAATCGTTAAAATTAGCCCAACATAAACCAATGGCTGGTGCAAATTGCAAAAGTCTTATAAATAGACAGATTGTGGTTTCTCTTCCTTATGTAATATATGACTTGCATTTTCTTCCAAACACGTTCGTAGGATTATACTTTTCGAACCCAACTGACGTATTTCCCTTTCGCTTAAATATACATTATAATGCATGAAATCTGTAAATAGGAAAATACAAAGAAACGAAACATATGGGTGTTTATTTTATCATTTATAAGGTCAATAAGCGAGGGGAATTACCAAATACGAATAAGTTTACACGGTATTTCTCCCAAAGGACCGATGCGGCTCCCGAAGGAACTCGACGTGCACGTGGCTTTAGTTATCACCCCCGAATTACGCTATTATCAATCATATAAACAACAATATAATTAAATTATAATCACACGGCTGGTGGGAACATTGTTACGAAGAATTTGTCTTTGCGTTAATCAGTAAGAGGGTTGTTCCTACAAAAACAGAGAAGAAAACCGATATGTAGGCACGTGATGAGATATTTTAACTGAAGTTCGTAACTGTTTCTTGGGAGTATGAAATCTAGCTGGTTGCAACTAGTTTGCTGACTTTTCTTACGCAATCCCAGTCACAATGGGTGATAAAATGTAACAAAATAAAAAACAGCCCTTTAAACATTTGTTCACTTTAAAGTATTTACATGTAGTTTTGTTCTAGAAAACGTCGGTATTTCAGAGAGATTCCGTGAATTATTACGGCTAAAATTATATACTCCGAAAAATTATTGTCGATATCAGTAAAGAAAGTAATGGTACCGTTAACTCAGGGAAGGGATGATGTGTGATTGATGAGGACTACAAGTATAGTCTTTGGAGAATACCTGTAATAATTGATAAAGTTGATTGTCGCTTGATTTTAATTCATTTCGGGGACTTCAAGGGATTAGCCTCAGTTGAAATGCATAGGATACCAGAACTAGAAATCGAGAAAACTAGATCTGGTGGTGTTCCACAATAGTACACAATAAGTTTTGTAACATTCGCCCAATAATTATGCATACGTCGGTATATGGAAAATATTTTTCAATTTTAACTAGTTTAGGAACCGTAGTAAGAAACTACTCAAACAATTTTATATAAGTTCAAGTAGTTTACAGTTTAAAATGAGACTATGGCATCATCTTATTAAAGTAAAGTACCGAAATAAATAGTAACGTATTTAGTATATTTTTGCACAACCAAATTCGACATTTTCATGACGAATCAGCCTACAAGCATGGAATTGAAAATATTCTCATGCTTAGCAACGTTACCGAAGCATTGATGTTACATGCCAAACTGGTCATGTATCATGTTTTAGGTTTAGATATACATTTATAGGTTAATCGTCGCGTATTTTTGAAATGATACACTAACTTCCGTCGTCACTGATAGTCGAGTTGGCGCAGAAGGAATGCGGATGCGCACGAGCGGAGGAAGCGACAATAAGCAACGAGACATGGACTAAACCACAAGTATCTAAGTGCGGTGAAGTTTTTAAAGAAAAACAGGTATGTAGTCTCCCTTTACCCAACCCCACCCCCGTTATCGTTCCGCTACCTATTTCCCTTCAACTCCCTACGAGATGCAATAGAAGTTCAGTGACGGATAATAATTCGATGTTCAACATGGCGTAATCAAACCCAAACCATGTGCTGGATCCTGAGATTAAGTTCCGAGAGATCACGTAAGTAATTTGAATTTTACCTAGAATGTGCATGTAAATTTGACTTAGACAGCGATTGCATCATCCGGTGAAACAGGGTCTGTAATGTTATAACAATGGCGTAAGAGCCACGCCTAAAGTGTAAAAATAGCGCGTAAATTGCGGCGGGAAATGTAACATTGTAAATTATTTAATAGACAGAATGCATAAAATGTCATATCGTTTAATGCGAGTTATGTGATCCCCCATTTATTATATCAATATAAAACTAATACCTAAGAAAGTTATTAGGAAATATTAGGAAAATGCAACAATGTAATTAAAAGACAATTTGTTACAATATATTTCAGTTATAAACGTTCTCATGTGAACGGAAGCGCTACAAAGTAGCACAAGGATAATTGACACTGCAGATGTCAGGTCACAGACGGTCGCAGGAAGTCACGTACCGAGATTACGCAGAATAAGCCTGCAACATTGTAATTATGAATAGCTTTTAAGATAGCAACTATGTATCATGAATAGAGTCAAGTGTAAGCGGACATTAGGTCCGCAGATTCCCACAGAATTGTGAGGGGTAGGGAGATTATATAAGGACCGGAAGCTCCACTCGCGGTCAGTTCATCAAACGTTCAGCTTTTGCATTGCAGTTCGTAGATAGCTCAGTTGTACAATTAAGTAATAATTTTGGACTTAGAGTAATAATTCAAGATTGTCTAAATTCAATATTTAACTTCTGTATAAAACTTAAATAAATGTGTTAAAGTTCAAAGAAGTCTTTTTAAAAAAGGACCGCTCGAAGCCACGAACCTTAACTTGCGTAGGGACAAACTCTGGTGCAGATGAGTTAGTAAACAGATCGTGTAAAAATACGTTGGGTCGTTCAATAAGTTTTTAAAAAATCCAAGAGATGGCACTCGTAGTACCGAAAATTAATTTTTCACAGTAATCAGCACTCCTAACTAGTCAGCTGTTAGGGTTTCAGCCGTATCCATCACGTAGTTTCATTTTTGTTGTTGATTGAAGTAAAAACTTTCATTTGATTATAACAATGGATAAAAGTGAGTTTCGAGCAGTGATGAAACACTTGTATTTAAAAGGGTTAACGGCAAAAGAAATCAAAACTGAGTTGGATGAAATTCATGGCACATGTGCTCCTGTGTTTGCAACTGTTTACAATTGGGTGAATGAGTTTAAACGTGGCCGTATATCCACAAAAGATAAACATCGTTCCGGACGCCCTGGGGAAGTGTCTACCCCCGAAATGATTGACGAAATCCACAATATGATTTTAAATGATCGACGAATAAAAGTGCACGAAATAGTTGAGGTCACAGGCATATTGCAAGGCACAGTCGCTTCAATTTTGCACAGAAAATTGGCTGCGAAAATATCTCGGCAAGATGGGTGACGCATTTACTCACAGTGGAGAATAAACGCAATCGTGTGGCCGATGCTGAGGCTGTTTTGGCGCTTTTCCGTCGCAATCCTGAAGATTTTCTGCGGCGATACATAACTGTCGACGAAACATGGATACGCCACTACACTCCAGAGACAAAACAGTGAATTTTTGAAGGACTCCAAAGAAGGCGAAAACGGTGAAATCGGCTGACAAGGTTATGGTCACGGTCTTTTGGCATGCACGCGGAATCATCGATTACTTAGAAAAAGGAAAAACAATAACACGAGCGTATTATGCGTCGTTATTGGATCGGCTTAGCAAAGAAATCAAGGAAAAACATCTTCATTTGAAATGGAAAAAGATCCTCTTTCATCAAAACAATGCACCGGTGCACACCTGTGCAGTTACGATTGCAAAAATTATGGAATTAAAGTTCCAATTATTACAACATCCACTGTATTCGCCAGATTTGGCCCAGTGACTTTCTCTTATTTCCCAACTTGAAGAAATGGCTTGACGGACGAAGGTTTACGTTTAACGAGGAGGTCATCGCCTAAACAAATGTCTATTCTGACGAGTTTCCAAAATTGTATATTTGGACGGCTTAAAAAATTTGGAAAGACGCATAAAAGTGTATAGAGCTGAAGGGAGATTATGTTGAAAAATAAAAAAAAATCTACCAAAAAAAAACTGTTTTTCTACTTTTTTCTAAGGACTTATTGAACGACCCTCGTACCATTACGCATATTTCTCATGCACCGAGAAACCCTTGACTTAACCACAAGTTCGGTGTAAGTAACACGAATTCTGGGAATGAAAACATCACATAAAACCCATGGGAATCGAATCATAATAGTAGGACGCATTAAAACACAATCTATCAGTGGCGGTGATAATTTAATCAGACGGCTCCTTGTCTAGTTGGTTTCCGTGTGACTACTAAACCTAAGGTGTTGGATTCAATTTCCGACACGAACCGCTTGAAAAATGTTAGGAGAGCATTTTTCACAAAAACACGCTCTCGTTGGCATGAGAGGTGAAAATGGAGGTCCCGTGTGTGTATGTGTGTGTTGTCACGCACGGTAGAGATTCCTACCTTGCTTGCAATAGCAAAGGGTCAGTTAGATTTAAAATTCAAAATTTCCAGATTAAAAATTTGTTTCCTGGTCAATGTAAACTCTTCGTAAGGTGCATTGGAAAGTCAAATGTAACGTATATCTTCTAGACAGCTTCACTGATTAGACAGGATAGTATGTGATTACTATGTCCAAGGTCCTGAGTTCGAATCCCGACACGGTCCGCTTGAAAAATGTTAGGCGAGCATTTTTCACAAAAATACGCCCTCGTTCGGATGAGAGGTAAAATGCTGGTCCCGTGTGTGAGTGTTTTCATGCACGTTAAAGATCCTTGTCTTGCTTGAAACAGCAACAGTTAAAAAAATTCACTTTCTTGCTAATGCAGTACCTTTGGGTGGAAGATTGAAAAATCAAATGTAAGGTGATAATTTAATCTACAAGCACCACCGTCGAGTGACAATAAGGTAAAAAGTTTGGTAATTTCATAAACTCAAGTGTGCTTAGGGAAACGCTAGTTATGTATCCCCCAATTACATATATATATATATATATATATATATATATATATATATATATATATATTGATATATTGAATCTAATAGGAATTATTAGAAATTATTAAGTAAAAGTATAAGTTCAATGCAACATTGTAACACAAGGATAACCCAGTGAGGTTATCGACAGTTCATGTGAACGGACATGCAACTTTGCATCCGTGAGGGCAGTGATACTGCAGGTGGCAGGTTACAGGCGGTCAACAGACCGCAATTACTTAGAATTAAGTTGTTACATTGTAATAAAGTGTACAATTAAAGAGAAACGCAGACATGTGATCTGCAAGTTCTCACAGCCGTGTGAGGGGCAGGTTATTATAAAAGGCCCGGGAGCTCAATGCCCGGCAGTCAGTCTTCGAACTCCATACTTCGTTGTTCAAGCTACTCAACCGAGTCAGTCTTCAAACTCCATACTTCGTTGTTTGAGCTACTCACCAGTACAATTAATTATTTTTTTATTAAAGTTATTATGAACCAGCTATTCCAAATTTCTTGTAATTTCTGTTTAACTTATTAAATAAAAAATTGTTAAAGTGTCGACGTTTTTTTAAAAAACCAGCTCCAAAGGCCCGAACTTTAACTCGCTCTCGGACGCAGATTTGCAAACACGGGTGTTACGTCATCATCGAACAATTCGGTATTTGTGACAATAAATACCACCAGTGCGTGCATCCTACAGTTTTCAGTGAAACATTTTATATACCGACAGTGGAAGTGCGTTGAAGAAAACAGTCGCATTCGAACCCTTGCAGAAGACGGTTGTATGAGAGCTTTTGAAAGCGACGCCGACACCAAATCGTGCGTGTTACTGGTTGTCCGTAAAAAGCTTTTGTGTGTGAACGTTTATTGCCCACAGCGGCACAGGATAAAAGGTATTTATACCCTTTATTAAGTAGTTTGGTGTAGTTGTTTTTTAGTTATTACATAACCGCTCCGCCGCTATTGTTATTGCTACAAAAAGCAATTGGTCCTTCCCTATAATAGCATATTTATATTATCTCCTTAATCCCCATTAATCCATTGGTCCTATAAGTCGATCCGGATTCACCAGTCCTATGTTAATACGCATGTCCTAAATTAAATATCATTTTGCACACCAGCGAGCTTTTAAGTAATTATTTTAGCTTTAAATTTGTGTTCAAACCCCACATGTAGCGGGTTAAAATGTGTAAATATTATTTATACTTTCGTTAAATTAAATAAGCGATTTCGCCGTTTAGTTACAAACAAATACTTTAGCATCAAATTTGTTAGTTTTCAGTTTTAAATATATTTTAGCGGTATATAAAGCACACAGCAACCTGAAAATTATAGTCGCTTTATACTTCTTAAATAAGAAAGGAAAGGGATTTGCTTTGTATTTAAAAGCCATTGCACGTTTTTGTATTACACACAAACCTGCTCGGTTTGTAAACCTAAAATATTTAATACATCTGCAGAGTAATAAAGTTGCAGAAGCTGCATCTTTCGGCAAATATGTTAAGCCACATGTTTAAACGTTCCTGTGAGGTTTGAGGGTAAAGGCCGCCCGGGTTGTAAGCTGTAAATCTTATCTTTAGGCTTTGTTTGACAAACCGGTAGGTTTTCGACGTCTCGTTTTAAGACCACATTGCAGGCTAATAGTCATAAAACGTGATTTATTGGTTTATACGCTATCTTACCTTTTCGTGCCTCGAACAACTCATAATATTTTAATATTTCTCAGTGCATTTGAGCTTTACCGTTTTAAAGCATTTTTATAGTGTAGGCTTTCAGAATAGCTTTCAGAATGGCTCCCAAGAGAATACAGGTAGCCGAACTAGAATTGCTGAAAATTCGCATTATAGAAATGTTCGAACTGAGCAACGTTATACAAAGTGACCCAACTTTAAAAACGTTGTTCCTTATTCAAACAAGGGGCGTAAATGACCTTTACAGAGATTTCAATACAATTTTAGTTGCTATCTTAGCCTCCTGTGACGAGGCAGAATTATTAAATTACAACGCCTTACGGAAGGAAGTAGATTCCGCTTATTATTGCATACTGCTGCATCTCGAAACGATGCAAGAAATGAAAGCACCACAAATTACGGAAAATGCTCCAAGCAGCTCGGGATCAAAATTGTTACCGTTAAAGCTCCCACTTTTTAATAATGAGGTAACTGAATTTTCATCTTTCATCGATTTATTTGACAGTCTGGTCTATAATAACGCGTCGCTGTCCAATATCGAAAAATTAAATTACCTTATCAGTTGCTGTACCGGGGAGTCTTTGAGAATCATTAAATCGGTACCCATTTTGGGAGATAACTTTATTATTTCCTATAACGCTTTGCGTGAGCGATTTAGCAATCCGCGTTTATTGGCAACTTTGCATTGGAAAGCTATGAAAGACTTTCCACCTTTAAAATCAGAAGACCCTAAGAAACTTAGGGCACTTGTTGATTGTTTTTCAGAGAACCTTGCTGTTCTAACTAACTTAAAGTTTCCCACTTAACATTGGAACCTTATTCTGGTCGATTGTCTTTTAGAAAAACTCGATTCGTTCACTAGAAAACGCTTCGAACTCCAATCGGATCCGAAGCAAATACCCAATTTCGAGGATTTGAGATATTTTTTAACTCAACAATGTGCAGCGTTGGAAACCTTTTCTTCAACCGCACCTGTTTCTTATTCGACGACTGTCCATACATCTCACACATCAGTGCCTAAGAAATCCTCAGCGTTTCAATTTAAACCAAGAGTTTCTTCTAACGTAGTCTCACTGGACACACCAAGTAGCTCCAGTGACTCAAAGAATTCATTTTCGCACCATTGTCCTTCTTGCAAAGGCAATCACTTAATTTACAGATGTCAATCGTTTCTAAAGAAAACTCCGACAGAACGTTTCGACATCGTCAAACGCTTACGCCTTTGTTTAAATTGCTTACGAACAGACCATGCGTCCATGCAATGCAAATCTTATAATTCCTGTCGAACTTGCGCCAAGCCGCATCATACCTTGCTACATTTTGAACCGCAACCTGCTTCTAGCCATTCAGCTGAACCGATCGCTACACCTATGCATAAAAATGCCAATAGGACGCAGTCAGCCTCTCCTATTCCGGCAAATGTTTTGTCTTCACAGACGAATCCAAATCTTGGGGTTACTGTCTTACTCTCCACTGCTGTTGTGGAAGTTCAAGATCGTTCTGGTAGATACAAACCGATAAGGGTACTCTTAGACCCTGGCTCTCAAGCTAGCTTTATTCGAGACGATTGCGTGAGCAAACTTTGGCTTCCACGCATACATTCTCAAGTTCCGATTTATGGACTTGGGCAGACAACTTCAGCAGTCAATAGGGGTGCCGTCAGCTGCACCATTCGCTCTATGTTAGACTCTGAAAAATCTCTAGAAGTCACAACTTTTGTGCTTTCGTCAATATCTGGCAAATTACCCAGCGTTGAAGTTCGTAATAATTGGGAACACTTATGCGGCCTGCACTTTGCAGACCCGACCTGGAACTCTCCAGGAACTATTGACATGCTCCTTGGAGCAGATGTTTATCCGTTTATCATCAATGGCGGTGTTATACATGGCAAATTTCTTCAGCCTGCCGCCATAAATACAATTTTGGTTGGACTATTATTGGTCCCACAAAAGCTTGCAGTCTGATACTGTCCAAGCATTTTTACTTCTGTAGAAGATCCTATCGACCAGACCCTAAGGCGGTTTTGGGAGATAGAAGAGTTGCCATCAAGCCTTATACTTCTCCAGAAGAAGAAAAGGCAGATTTGATTTTGAAAACACGTTTTCTCGTGACCCTAGCGGTCGTTTTATTGTTGCGTTACCGTTCAACGATACTTTGCCCGTTTTTGATAATTGCTTTGAGATGGCTAAAAAAAGACTATTTTCGTTGGAGCGCAAATTGCATGCTCAACCGGAGCTACGCGCACAGTACAACAATTTCATGCAGGACTATCTTGATGCGGGTCATATGGCATTACTCGATTCTCCGCCCGTTGGGAACGATAATTATTTTTTACCCCATCACCCCGTGTTTAAAGAGGAAGGTCATACTTCTAAAATTCGTGTGGTTTTTGACGCCTCTGCAAAGGCTAAAAACAACGTGTCACTTAATGACACTCAATTGGCTGGACCTAGTCTCCAAAATGACATTTCGTCAATCTTACTTAAATTTCGCTCTCATCGTTTCGTTTTTACTTGTGATGTTCGCCAAATGTATCGACAAATTTTGGTTACCGAAAAACATCGAAAGTTTCAATTAATTGTTTGGCGGTTCTCCGCAGAAGAACCCATTCAGACTTATCAGCTTAATACAGTGACCTATGGTATTAAGTCATCGCCTTATCTAGCATTAAAAACTCTTCAGCAATTAGCCATTGACGAAGGCAAAAGGTTTCCGTTAGCCGCTGAGGCTATACGGTCAAATCTATATATTGATGATTTCGTCGCCGGTGGAGATTCTATACAATCGGCCCGCGAAATTAAAGATCAACTTATCCGACTTTTACATTTGGCTGGTTTTGAACTTCGAAAATGGAGTTCTAATTCAGCTTCTATTTTGGAAGGCATTCCGTCAGATTTTTGCCAATATACTTCTCTCGATTTCGATACTGACAAATCAATAAAAATATTAGGTCTTCAATGGTCACCTACAGAAGATATTTTCTCGTTTCGGGTTAAACCATTAAACCCAATATGTACAAAGCGCAACATACTTTCGCAAGTTGCCAGAATATATGATCCATTAGGGTTTTTAGCCCCACTAACACTTTTTGCAAAACGCCTAATCCAGCATCTGTGGATGTTAGGTTTAAATTGGGATGACATCCAACCAGCAGACATTTCGTCTCGATGACAGCAGTATCAAGAAGAGTTGCCGTTATTATCGTCATTAAAGTTACCACGTTGTTTACCCCCTTCGGATCCTTTTACTTGTCATTTGCATGGGTTTTGCGATGCTAGCGAGGTAGGGTATGCAGCGGTAGTGTATTTCCAGTTTATAAATCAAACTACTGGAGAAATAACTGTACAATTTGTAACCGCTAAAACAAAAGTAGCTCCAATTAAGCGCATTTCAATTCCACGTTTGGAATTATGTGCCGCCGTTTTATTAACCGATTTACTTTCTTTTACCATTCGTTCTTATCAAGGCTTGATTGACATCTCCGATGTTTCAGCGTGGAGTGATTCTACGGTCGCTCTCACTTGGATACGTTCTCCACCCTTTCGTTGGAAAACTTTTGTGGCAAACCGTGTTAGCCACATTCAAGAGATCATTGCACCTAGCCGATGGTTTTATATTAAATCTTCGCATAATCCGGCTGATCCTGCATCTCGGGGATTAATGCCAAGCGCGGTTATTTCATGTTCGCTATGGTGGGCGGGGCCTAAATGGCTTCACTACCCTAGTGACTCGTGGCCGCCTCAACCAACATTGTCAACCTCAATTGCTGAGGTAACTACGGAAAAGAAGGAAATAGCTTCGATCAAGGCAAACCGTAAATTACCTAAAAGCTTGCGAAAACTTTCTCCATTTGTTGATCCACAAAACATCTTAAGAGTAGGTGGGCGCTTGACACATTCTTCGCTTTCCTATTTCGAAAAGTTTCCTGCCTTATTGCCTCAGCGGCACCGATTAACCGAACTTATCATTCGGTCAACTCATGAAAGGTATTGCCATCCCGGTGTTAATACCACAGCGTATCTTATCCAACAGAATTTCTGGATCCTTTCCATTAAAAATTCAATCAGAAATTATTTATCATCCTGTCATAGATGTTTTCGTACCAAACCGGTCCTGGTAACTCCTCCTATGGGAGATCTACCGGCAGCACGTATTACCCAAATCAAACCGTTCAGTATTGTTGGTGTTGATTTTGCTGGCCCTCTTTTAATAAAGGCTAACCGCCTACGAGGCTCTAAATCTCTTAAGGCCTATATTTGTATTTTTGTTTGTTTTGCCACTAAGGCAGCACATATTGAACTTGTGTCGGATTTGTCAGCAGACGCGTTTCTTGCCGCTTTGTGACGATTTATAGCACGTCGAGGACGCTGTTCTCAGATATTTTGTCATTGCGGTACTAATTTTGTAGGTGCCTATCGTCAGCTTATGAGTTATCTGCATAGTGCAGTAACCTCAGAAAAGATAAAGTGGTCGTTTAATCCACCTAGCGCCCCTCACTTCGGTGGCTTGTGGGAAAGCGGTGTTAAGTCGGTAAAGACACACCTAGCTCGCGTAATCGGCGAACAAAAACTTACCTTTGAGGAACTTTACACAGTTCTTACGCAAATTGAATCTGTTCTAAATTCAAGGCCACTCTGCGCTTTGAGTTCGGATCCAAATGACTTGCGTTGCCTAACACCAGGTCATTTCCTAACTATGGAGCCTCTTTCTGCACCACCAGATGAGGACCATTCAACCAACGTTTTACCATTAAAAAGCAGGTGGAAACTCCTGCAAAAACTCCACCAAGATTTTTGGGCTCGCTGGAGCCATGAGTACTTACATACTCTGAATCAAAAGGTTAAATGGCACTCTAAGGTAGGTGTCCGACAAGTCGAAATGGACACTATTGTCCTCATCAAGGACGACCAGCTTTCTCCACTTCAATGGAAGTTTGGTTGTATTATTAATACTTTTCCCGGTGCGGACGGTATTATACGTGTCGCTGAAGTCAAAACTGCACATGGCACATTAAAATGACCTTTGGTCAAACTAGCACCGCTTGTTTGTTGTTGAGAACACCAGCCTGCGGGTGAGGAGAATATCCTCGATAGTGTTTAAAGCAACAATATAGTAAATTTACAGCTATTTTTTTTTCCCTACTGATGATGACCACATAGTGGTCGAAATACGTATCTAGTAATTTAAATATTTTTTGTGGTTAAGGGTTTTTATTTAATTTTATTTAAATCGTGCCACAGTGTTCCTATAGATTATTATTAGCACCGCTACCGGTATTTTAATTTTATTTTATGTTTAGATGTATATACACATTTCTTACATGTATAGTAGTATATTATTTTTACATATTTGCTTATTTACATATATATTTTAATTTTTTTGCATAGTTGGTAATATCGCTCGCTGTAGTGTACCACCCTATCTTTCGTTACCTGTTTTCCTAGCAAGGTCAAATCCCATGTGATTTCCTTCACCCAACCTACTTCCCTCCTTTTCAAAATTCTATAAAGTTGGTGGGCGGTATGTTACGTCATCATCGAACAATTCGGTATTTGTGACAATAAATACCACCAGTGCGTGCATCCTACAGTTTTCAGTGAAACATTTTATATACCGACAGTGGAAGTGCGTTGAAGAAGACAGTCGCATTCGAACCCTTGCAGAAGACGGTTGTATGAGAGCTTTTGAAAGCGACGCCGACACCAAATCGTGCGTGTTACTGGTTGTCCGTAAAAAGCTTTTGTGTGTGAACGTTTATTGCTCACAGCGGCACAGGATGAAAGGTATTTATACCCTTTATTAAGTAGTTTAGTGTAGTTGTTTTTTAGTTATTACATAACCGCTCCACCGCTATTGTTATTGCTACAAAAAGCAATTGGTCCTTCCCTATAATAGCATATTTATATTATCTCCTTAATCCCCATTAATCTAACGGGAATGAATACGTTTCTAATATGTAGTGAGCGTGATTTGGTTATTAAACGGTTTTGGCAACATTTCGTTGGAACCAAAACATTACTTCATTATCAACGCATTTTTGTCTGCATTAGGTTTCTTTGATCTTGTAGAAAATATAACCTGTAAGTCGTTGAATTGTTTCTAACTATTGTATACTTCAAACTGTTTTTCAATATCTAAATGTGTACAACTGATTTGTATTAACCGTACTGTTACTTGCATGCACGCTTGTATGAGAACGATTTGAAACCAGGGAAAATACCACTATTGTAATTTCAGGAATTGAGATTTAATACTTATATCTAATAAAATACTCTTTATTTCACGTAGATTTAGCCAAATAAGGCCAAATTAAGTTAATCGATTTGTTTTGTTACGATAAAGTTAATGTCCTAATATAGGTTAAGAGAGCAACTTGGGGCTGTTATTTGTAGATTTTTAAGTTGTCAGTTTCAAGAAAGAAGTGTAAACGAGGCTCTACCAACCTGAATTGCAATAATTTAATAGTAATTATTTTAGTATCATCTCGGAGATCACCCACCATCTGGCGAGATAAACGAAAATTATAGGTGATGGTTGGCGCCCAGCATTTTATTGGACTAAAAATTCAGACTCCTTTCCAGGTAGGTCCCACGTATTAAAATTGTATACCCCTAAAAGGGTTCCATTTGTTCTCATTGAATCCACTCCCTTGCCACTGTAGATAGCTGGTTTAATTCTTTCTGTTACGCTTCAGAGCAAAGTAAATTCAAGGATTACTAGCGTCAAATTATCACGTAACAGTTTAACTGTAGTAAAATAAAATTTTAAAAGGAGAGATTTCTAGCATTCTCACATTGAGAAAATAGCGTTCGGGTGACTAAAAATAACACTAAGCTTCTTAAATTTTTAATTGGAATGTAAACAAACTCAAATTTACAAGAATTCATTTCAACAAATACCACGATAATTACGATATTACCAGCATACAGTTGGAAAAAACAACGATTTTTAACACGATTTTCCACTTTTGTTATGTTTTTCTGCCGGAAGTAACAATAAAAAAACGTTCAGCTGTGCGTAAGTCCCATATATACTATATAGGAATGCGCACGCAACTATATAACATATATACACACGTATACTAACACAGAGAACTAGGCCGGCGGCCTGTCGCTTGTGAATGCTACATAGAATAGCAGAAAGCGGGCATGCGCTGTAGGCGACTGCGCAGCTCTTGCGCTACACACTCTGCCATTGTTGACATTCAGGCGTCAGTCGGCGTTGTGCTACAGCCACGTAAACATGTCCGCTATTATTGATGCTCCCGCCAAGTGTGAAGTGCGAAGTGTGATTCGTTTTCTACAGGCTGAAGGCCATAGTGCTGCAGAAATCCATCGAAGAATGAGTCGTGTTTATGGGGAAAACTTCATAAGTGATGGTGTTGTGCGTAAATGGTGTCGAAAGTTTAAAGATGACCGTAATGATGTGCATGATGAAGGGAGCCAAGTGCGCAAATCTGTCGTTTCAGATGACCTGGTTTAACGTGTTTACAGAATGGTTAAAGAAAACCGCAGATTCACCATTACTGCTTTGTCTACGGAATTTCCAAGTTTGAAGGTCTGTTTTGTATTCTATTGTTATTGAACGGTTAGGCTACAAAAAACTTTGTGCACGTTGGGTCCCAAAAATGCTGACGGACGGCCACAAAACTCGACGAATGGCGTCAGCGTTGGAGTTTTTTGAGCATTATCATGATGAAGAAGACAACTTTTTGAAATCAATCGTGACTGGGGATGAAACCTGGATTCAATACGACACACCGGAAACAAAACGACAATCACAACAATGGATGCATTCAACTTCACCAAACAAACCAAAGAAATTCAAACAAACCTTCAACAACAGAAAGACCATAGCTACTGTGTTTTGGGACCAACAAGGTGTGTTGCTTGTGGAGTTTATGGAGCCCAGAACCACAATCACTGCGGCTGTTTATTGTGAAACTTTACGACGGTTGCGTAGAGCCATTCAGAACAAACGAAAAAGAAAGCTGACCGCTAGAGTTGTTCTCATCCACGACAATGCCCGTCCACACACTGCTGGAACAACTCAATGGCTTCTCGAACAATTTGGATGGGACATTTTTAATCATCCGCCATACAGTCTTGATTTAGCACCAAGCGATTTTTATATTTTTCCAGACCTGAAGACGTGGCTTGGTGGGAAGCGCTTTCAAACCAATGAGGACCTTCAAACCAACGTCGAGGACTACTTGAATTCATTGGCGGCAACTTTCTTTGAACAGGGTATTGAAAAGCTTGCCCACAGATATGACCAATGCCTTAATCTCTTCGGTGATTATGTCGAAAAGTAAGCGTAAGTGTACCAATCTTTTGGTAATAAAATTATTGTTTTATATGAACTTGTCTTTTATTTATAGCCTATCGGAGGTTGAAAAAAAATGGTCCTTTCGTTAATACATATGAATAGTTGCAACGTATAGTTTGGAGTTTTACCTTCATTTCTAGCGGTATAAAAATTCAAAAATATTTGTTCAAAGAGGCGTAATATTAATTTTAAAAAAAATGGCAAAATTTATAGAATTTTCTCCGAAAATTTTCTATACCGTTCTGATATCACAATCATGGGAAATTAATTATTAATAGTTCAATGAATTATAAACACCAAACAGACAAGAAATTTTAATTCCTTCATTATTTGTCTTCATCTTGAAAAAAATTTTAAAAATAAGAAGAAATTTCAGTAGAGCATAATTGGGAATACTGCCGCCACATTTCCACCAGCATTCACATTTCCACCAGCATCTGGACCAAATTTACATGTAAGAACCCCCTAGTAGGTCTTATTTTTTAGGAATCTCCTCCTGCTCTCTCCCTGTGGAACTCCTTGTGGAATTTTTTACCCCAACCATTTTGATTACATCACACCCGCATTCTTTCCACCCGCGAGATAAATCTTTCTCCACACTTCCACCCACGAGATAAACCTATCTTGTTTGGTATCACTTAGTATTAGATTTTTCTCAGCTACCCAAATCTCTAGGAATTTTTTAAATAGCATCACCCCCCAGAGAGCTACCCCAATTTTAAGATTTCTTACCTGTAGCGACTTTTGAGCGTTCTTATAAATTTTTTTATACATGCGATACATTAAATTAGTCTAAAATTTTATGCAAAATCCGAATCTGTAAATAGATTTGCAATAGAACAACGCGCTGCAAATTACACACATACTCTCTGCGAGATAAATCTTTCTCCACATTTCCACCCACGAGATAAACCTATCTTATTGGTATCAATTAATATTAGATTTTTCTCAGCTACCCGAATCTCTTTAAAATTTTTAGATTGCATCGCCCCCCAGAGAGCTACACCCATTTTAAGATTTTTTTTGCTGGTAGCGATTTCTAACCGTCCTTATAAATTTTTTATTCATGCAATACATCTTGTTAGTCTAGAATTTTATGTAGAATCCAAATCTGTAAACAGATTTAAAATCGGATCACCCTTACCATTTTACACACACCTCTAAATTATAACTTTTCTGCAGCTTATACCTAAAGAAAATCTAAAACCCATTCTTAAAACTTTTTATTACAGACAATTTTTACTAATACAGTTTAAATTTTGTAAACTACATTTCTAAATACATATTCACAATTTTTTATTCTTAACCTAGAACTCCTATCGGCTTATACTTATTAACATTTATTTCTAAATAGAGCACCTTTTCCAAAGACCAACCGGACCCACATGTTTCAAATTCCTCTGATTTTGTTCGCATGGTTTCGTTTAAGACCTCGTACATATTTTCCAGATTACTAGAAGACGTTATATCCACATTTTTTGTGTTAAAGGATTTCACATCGGTAGTCTCTCCCCCCATTTTGGTGTAAACGCCGTAGAGTTCGCAATAGACTTTTACTGCTGTATGTTATATTCTTTTTTCATTAATTAATCGAATAAATCGCTCTTTCTGCTTCCAAAGAAACTCGGGCACTCCATCGTCGACACTGGCATTCTTTATGCGATAGCTAGCCATACGGTTGTTAAAGGCTGTGCTAACCATTTCTACACAATCGTCGCTAGTAGCGGTAACTGATGCATTTTTATGTCTGTTGCTCCTTAAGTGTGCGGCATACGTAGTTTTTCCCATTTCGAAATCGCATACTTTACACATAATTCGTGGTTGTTTCGTACAAGGTCCTTTAACAGCTGGCGGAGCTGAACGTTTACAGCTTAATGACATACCATGCTGTTTTTCCTTGTGTCGCTGTAAGTTGCCCATTCTCGTAAAAACGATACCGCAAGACCCACAGTTAAAGAACTTTGCTGCAGACGTATGTATAAGCTTAACCCTGGGCGATGTTACACCACGACATTTGTTCTGGTGCCGTTTGAGAGCATCCCTTCTGGTAAAGTAGACGTGACACGGCTCGCATTTAAAAACGGTTGCAGGTACCATTTTAGTACAAAACAAAATCCGCACTATAAGACTTGACTTGTAAGCGAACTAACTTATAACTAAAGAATTGACTCCAGCGTACCTGCTTTATGTACCCTATAGAATGCAAACCGAAGGTTTCCGAAGACACCCGAACGAAGTTGAGGATTCAGCGGGGGACTAAATGACGTCATAATCCTTGCTGCTCGTCCAATACATTTAGCGCCAATGCATGCACCTGGTTCGCATCGTCGATGGTGCGAATGCAGTTAGTAGAAACATCGGAAACGTCTTCCATGTTATACGGATCGCATGCATATTAAAAATCCAAAAGGGTGATAGCACACGCACACAAATTGTGTGCAAGTCGTGCTGTAGAAGATGCAGTGCTACTATAACCAAAAACTTAATAAAAACACTTTAAACCTATACTAAGGGAATACCAAACTTGTTGTCTACAGAATACTTACTAATAAAGCAATTTAATTTTAAATAACTTCTACGTCATACTTTAGGTAGGCTTGAATATTTTCCAAATGAATCACCAAGCGAAAGTATATGCTTAGCGGTATTAAAATTAACCATTAATTTCCCATTTTTACGACCATGGTTAATTATAGATTAAAATTTAATTTGTTCACGTTCGAGCTTCTCGCAAACTAACATATTTTATAGCAACAATGCGCTGTATAATTCATGCATACCTCTTCGCCGCGCTACTGCTATTCTTGTAATTGCTAGAAAAAGTCACTCTTCTTTTTACTGTTAGGACCTATGCAAAGCACCATTTTATACTTTATTTATAAGTATAGCATATCGCGCACTTTTTCGTCTGATAATTAAATTTTGCTTCTGTAGGCTTTTACACTTTCGCATAGCGGTCGGCCGCACGTAATGATTTCTAGAACCGGTAAGTACTCGATATCGTCCAAATAGAGAATTAGATGCTCGATGTCTGTCAACTTCCGATTCCCTCATAAAAGGTAGAAAAAACTCAGTCAATCATCCATCTAACTTAAACTTCGACCCGCTCCTGTTCTGATAATTTACAAACATTTTTCAAACAACAATGGGCTGAGAATTTTTAAACCTCCGAGGGATCTTTAAGTCGTGATCAATTACACATCCGAGCTACGCGTAAACTAACATATTTTGCAGCAACTATGCACTGTATAATACATGCATACCCCTTCTCTGCGCTACTGCTATTCTTGTAGTTGCTTGAAAAAGTCAGTCGCCCTTTTTACTGCTAGGGCCGCTAAAAAGCACCATTCCATACTTTCTTTATAAGTGTAGCACATCGCGCACTTTTTGTCGGATAATTAAATTTTTGTTTATGTAGGCCTTTACACTTTCGCTTATTTAAACATCTAATACGATTGATTAACCATTTTCGATTATTCTAACGGGGAGCCACCATACACCCCGCCGCACCGTTCTTTTTGATTCTAACGATCCTATGGGCTTCCGCACACTAACACCTGACGTATCTTTCCTACTATTTGTTAAACAAAAACTACCGGTATCGTCATTGTGGACGTAAGCAGATGTTTGTGGATGTGTACGAGAATATGTCATATACATTAATCACTTTAAGCTATTTTATCTAGTTCAAGAAAACTATTATTTTTCTAAACCACAATTAATAATCGCCTTTGTAGGTTTAACATTTCTACCATTACCCAATGACTGGTGCTACGTACATGGAAACTTTAATTTCTTATTGGAGAGAATTCTTATTCTCCCACAGACTGTTGCGTAGTTGCATGTCCGCCACTTTTGGGAATATATGCTCGTTATACATAAGAGAACAATTTTTTCGTATTCAATTTAGTATTCGATAGTAGCTAGAACGGTAAACATGAGCGTCTCCAAGGTGATTAACGTTTCTCAACTTCTTGGGAATAAAGTGAAACCGACAAATGAGCGATTTGGATTACGGCTGTTGACAGAAAATATATGCAACAATAATCTGGTAACAGATATTGGTAATATTTGTTATGTCGAAGGCGAAAAGATGCTGACTGGCGGACTACACACACCAATTACAGAACCATTTTGTGACAATATAATGTTGGTTAAAATTTGCGACTTTTCTGACGCCGAGCAAACATCTGCAAGCAAAAGGATGTTTATCCTAAAAAAAGAAATTTGTGGTGCATTTAACAGCTATCTACGAAGAAAGTTTGACCGATTTGTTTCCGCTAGGCATGGTGTTAAAGCTAAGCTCCCGTTTTCTCTGGAAAGCACTAACAAGATGGGCCAGAGAGTAAAAGAAATTATCGGAAAAGAAGACCTCGAATGCATTAAAAAAAAATTCCAAAATCCTATATGTGTTCCATACAAAGTGGAACTAGCAGATGTTAAGTTGGAAACTTTATTGGAGGAACTACCAGATATATTAGACGAACTCGAAAAAGATTATTTCTATCTTTTTGACATGGATGTAACCCAAGATTTTGCGGGTATATTTAACAAGATGGAGATGTGTAATTATTTAACTACAAACCATAACTTTTACTATAAGGGCGAATACGAAGAAAAGTGCAATATTATAGTTGACAACGATAAAACAGTGGGAATTGATTGTTTAACAACCAATGCAAGAATTAAGATATACAACAAATTTGTGTGTCAGATAACAAGTCCTGGTGTTAATAAACAACTTGGCAATCATATACTAGATTTTTTACGTTGTCCAGATGTACGTTTAAGGGAAACTTTTGCGTCTACTTTAGCCAAAGAACATGGTATTACGCGATTGGAAGCGACAATATACAACTGTGAAATTGGAAGCTATGTCAGTGCGGTACGGGTGTATAATCCCTTAAAAGACTGTTTAACGTTATTGGAAGATAGTAAGTTATACTTCCTAAAGGCGCCAATGTACTCCGTACCACTTGTCAAAATGTGGAGTAAGCTATCGGACAAGCTACAAAATAGCTGCTGTTTAGTGTATAATAACCTGCTACAGTACGTGTATTGGGGTAATGGTAATACAAAGAAATTGACGGGCTTGCAAATTAAGTTGTCCGAAAAACTAAAAGAAAGGGAAACATTGATAAAGTATGTGCTTTCGGCTTTTAGTTTTAACTATTTACCCGTAAATTATTTGGAGATAGTAGAGGAGGAAGACAGCCAAGATAAAATAAAAATCTTACACAAGTGCTACATTAAAGCAGGTAGTACATATTTTACACAATCTGCAACACCATATTCTACCATTCCAAAAGAAATAGTCATTTCGGTATTGGGATTGATAAATACGCCTAACATTCGCCCAGAGGTTGTACGACAACGCGCAAATATTGGTAGTAAACTCTATCTGTTTACGCTAAAGGAAATTGTCTCATTATGCATGCCATACGCTGTAAGTGGAAGGAAAAGACAACTGGAATTAGAGGAAATGGATGCAAAAAGGCGAAAATTGGACTACATGGAAAACACTGCGACAATACGCGAACAATACAAAGATGTGTTAGACAAAGAACATCTTATTAGAGAAAATGAGGAAGAATTAAAAGATTATTTTATGTGTCGATGGACTGACTTAGATACATCCGGGTTTTACAAGCTGTATGCATTTGCCGTTAGTAAGAAAGACTCTTTTAGTTATGTAGTTGTTCTTGCAGAAAAGAATGGTACTAAATCCGTATACTTTTTAAAAGGTTATTCTAAAAACGTATTTATCAATATGGCAGATAACAAAGACGAACTAAGGAATGCGGGTTTCGTAGCCTCGGCGTACACCACACGCAAAGGGGTTCTGCTAAACATTGTATATTTGCCTAGTAAAGAACCTTTCGGATCATTTAAAACCGAGGGTCTTACAACCTATAGCAAGCATATATTCCCAAAAGTGGCGGACATGCAACTACGCAACAGTCTGTGGGAGAATAAGGATTTCCTCCAATACCGACAAGAAGAAGTCGATCAAGCTAACAAGATACGTATGCAGGATATATTGGGAAAGCTGCGAATAAAAGATTGTCACAAGCTGCAAGAATTACACGAAGGAATGGATCTGGTTGTCGGTGGAATCAAAGACTTTAAATATAGAGGCAAACTTCGGTACATTTTACAATTTGAAAACTAGACGGTCTTTATGTATCAAACTATTGGCTAGAAAAGGAGATAGAAGACTTGGGTGTCGATTTAAATTTTAAGCTGCGAATAAAATTAGATAAAATTAAAACCACTGCAAACAAACATAAAGAAAGGAGTGTCTTCTGTGTATAACTTTGTATTAAAATTAAGTTTAAATGGCTCCATGCTTGGTATTAAATATTTTTAAATTTGTTATGTATAATGTCAGAATAAACATTTTATAATAGAATATAACATTGTTCTTTATTTATAAAAGACTGTGACGTTACCCCGAAATAGCAGTCGCACAGAGGGGGGTGCGCATGGGCAGCGTGCATGGGCAGAGGTGCGTACGCGCGGGGGTGCGCATGGGCTGGAGTGTGCATGCGCAGGGGTGCTAATGGGCTGGGATGTGTCTGGGCGTACACGAGGGAAGCGGATGTTAACAGTCACCAAGCATCTAATTCTTTATTTGGATGGTATCGAGTACTTGCCTAGGTATGTATCCGGAGTAAAAAATATGATTTGTATACGCAGCTTATTAATAAAATTAGTTTATCGAGGGAAGATAACAAAAGGCGCATCATTCCTAATAGTACAGCAATCTACGCATGGAGGCATAAAGATATAAGATAGTTGTTTATATTTGTATAGATTTTGTAAATCTATTGTGTATATTAGTTTTAAGATTCTATAATTTTTAAGCTCCTCGCCCACCTTCCAAATCCTTCCTGCTTCTATCCTGGTTGACAGAGTATACGTGTTATCTCCACGCGGTATTCGCGGGACACGGCGGTTTTAGATTTCTCGGGAGATGGTTGGTTAAGGCATATGTCTTGGGTAGCGAAAAAAAGGTTCTAAAGATGGAGTGAAATAAAGATGAGCAAAAATTAGTCTTTAAAAGGTGTAACTTTGTATGGGGTGGTCCTATTTAAAATCTATTTACAGATTTGGGGTTCCCAGAAAAATTTAATGTTAGTTGATACCTAGCAAAATATATTTATCTTAAAAGAGTGACTACCCCGCGTATAATAAATACAATATAACACTTGTCGACGAAAACTTGTAGGGAAATTTAAAGACGAATTTAATGGGGGTCCAGTATTAGAATTTGTTGGTAGTAGGGCTAAGTCCGACTGTATTGTAAGCGAGAAAGATACGATTAAAAAGATTAAAGGGGTCTCACGAAGTGTAGTTAAGTAAAACCGCGGGTGCTACAACCTATAACGAGCATATATTCCCAAAAGTGGCGGACATGCAACTACGCAACAGTCTGTGGGAGAATAAGAATTCTCTCCAATAAGAAATTAAAGTTTCCATGTACGTAGCACCAGTCATTGGGTAATGGTAGAAATGTTAAACCTATAAAGGCGATTATTAATTGTGGTTTAGAAAAATAATAGTTTTCTTGAACTAGATAAAATAGCTTAAAGTGATTAATGTATATGACATATTCTCGTACACATCTACAAACATCTGCTTACGTCCACAATGACGATACCGGTAGTTTTTGTTTAACAAATAGTAGGAAAGATACGTCAGGTGTTAGTGTGCGGAAGCCCATAGGATCGTTGGAATCAAAAAGAACGGTGCGGCGGGGTGTATGGTGGCTCCCCGTTAGAATAATCGAAAATGGTTAATCAATCGTATTAGATGTTTAAATAAGCGAAAGTGTAAAGGCCTACATAAACAACAAGTTGAAAATGCAAGGCATTGTCGTAACGAACTTCCAAATGTAGACTTACTTTAAAACAATTTATGTATCGCACATTAATTTTGGACCTATTTGAAATTTTTGATAAAAATTAATTCCCGGGGGGGGTCGGCTATCCGTGGTCAGATTTTGTGGGGGGTACCATATTTCGACTCAGCTATGTTAGGGGAGTCCAAATATGTATCGCACATTAATTTTGGACCTATTTGAAATTTTTGATAAAAATTAATTCCCGGGGGGGGGGTCGGGTATCCGTGGTCAGATTTTGTGGGGGGTACCATATTTCGACTCAGCTATGTTAGGGGAGTCCAAATATGTATCGCACATTAATTTTGGACCTATTTGAAATTTTTTTCCCGACGGAATATCGCGGGGCACGGCGCCCCGTGGCCCGATTTTAACTGACATCAAAACTTAAGCTCTGGACACCGAGCTGAATCGATTGATGTATCACACATTAATGTCCGACCATTAGAAAGGCCTCGGACGGACAGACGGACGACAAATCGATTTCATAAACGAACGAAGTTCGTTGAAAATTTAATTATCCGACAAAAAGTGCGCGATGTGCTACACTTATAAAGAAGGTATGGAATGGTGCTTTTTAGCGGCCCTAGCAGTAAAAAGGGCGACTGACTTTTTCTAGCAACTACAAGAATAGCAGTAGCGCAGAGAAGGGGTATGCATGTATTATACAGTGCATAGTTGCTGCAAAATATGTTAGTTTACGCGTAGCTCGGATGTGTAATTGATCACGACTTAAAGATCCCTCGGAGGTTTAAAAATTCTCAGCCCATTGTTGTTTGAAAAATGTTTGTAAATTATCAGAACAGGAGCGGGTCGAAGTTTAAGTTAGATGGATGATTGACTGAGTTTTTTCTACCTTTTATGAGGGAATCGGAAGTTGACAGACATCGAGCATCTAATTCTCTATTTGGACGATATCGAGTACTTACTGGTTCTAGAAATCATTACGTGCGGCCGACCGCTATGCAAAAGTGTAAAAGCCTACAGAAGCAACATTTAATTATCAGACGAAAAAGTGCGCGATGTGCTATACTTATAAATAAAGTATAAAATGGTGCTTTGCATCGATCCTAACAGTAAAAAGGAGAGTGACTTTTTCTAGCAATTACAAGAATAGCAGTAGCGCGGCGAAGGGGTATGCATGTATTATACAGCGCATTGTTGCTATAAAATATGTTAGTTTACGAGAAGCTCGAACGTGAACAAATTAAATTTTAATCTATAATTAACCATGGTCGTAAAAATGGGAAATTAATGGTTAATTTTAATACCGCTAAGCATATACTTTCGCTTGGTGATTCATTTGGAAAATATTCAAGCCTACCTAAAGTATGACGTAGAAGTTATTTAAAATTAAATTGCTTTATTAGTAAGTATTCTGTAGACAACAAGTTTGGTATTCCTTAGTATAGGTTTAAAGTGTTTTATTAAGTTTTTGGTTATAGTAGCACTGCATCTTCTACAGCACGACTTGCACACAATTTGTGTGCGTGTGCTATCACCCTTTTGGATTTTTAATATGCGTGCGATCCGTATAACATGGAAGACGTTTCCGATGTTTCTACTAACTGCATTCGCACCATCGACGATGCGAACCAGGTGCATGCATTGGCGCTAAATGTATTGGACGAGCAGCAAGGATTATGACGTCATTTAGTCCTTCGTTGAATCCTCAACTTCGTTCGGGTGTCTTCGGAAACCTTCGGTTTGCATTCTATAGGGTACATAAAGCAGGTACGCTGGAGTCAATTCTTTAGTTATAAGTTAGTTCGCTTACAAGTCAAGTCTTATAGTGCGGATTTTGTTTTGTACTAAAATGGTACCTGCAAACGTTTTTAAATGCGAGCCGTGTCACGTCTACTTTACCAGAAGGGATGCTCTCAAACGGCACCAGAACAAATGTCGTGGTGTAACATCGCCCAGGGTTAAGCTTATACATCCGTCTGCAGCAAAGTTCTTTAACTGTGGGTCTTGCGGTATCGCTTTTACGAGAATGGGTAACTTACAGCGACACAAGGAAAAACAGCATGGTATGTCATTAAGCTGTAAACGTTCAGCTCCGCCAGCTGTTAAAGGGCCTTGTACGAAACAACCACGAATTATGTGTAAAGTATGCGATTTCGAAATGGGAAAAACTACGTATACCGCACACTTAAGGAGCAACAGACATAAAAATGCATCAGTTACCGCTACTAGCGACGATTGTGTAGAAATGGTTAGCACAGCGTTTAACAACCGTATGGCTAGCTATCGCATAAAGAATGCCAGTGTCGACGATGGAGTGCCCGAGTTTCTTTGGAAGCAGAAAGAGCGATTTATTCGATTAATAAATGAAAAAAGAATACAACATATAGCAGTAAAAGTCTATTGCGAACTCTACGGCGTTTACACCAAAATGGGGGGAGAGACTACCGATGTGAAATCCTTTAACACAAAAAATGTGGATATAACGTCTTCTAGTAATCTGGAAAATATGTACGAGGTCTTAAACGAAACCATGCGAACAAAATCAGAGGAATTTGAAACATGTGGGTCCGGTTGGTCTTTGGAAAAGGTGCTCTATTTAGAAATAAATGTTAATAAGTATAAGCCGATATGAGTTCTAGGTTAAGAATAAAAAATTGTGAATATGTATTTAGAAATGTAGTTTACAAAATTTAAACTGTATTAGTAAAAATTGTCTGTAATAAAAAGTTTTAAGAATGGGTTTTAGATTTTCTTTTAGGTATAAGCTGCAGAAAAGTTATAATTTAGAGGGTGTGTGTAAAATGGTAAGGGGTGATCCGATTTTAAATCTGTTTACAGATTTGGATTCTACATAAAATTCTAGACTAACAAGATGTATTGCATGACTAAAAAATTTATAAGGACGGTTAGAAATCGCTACCAGCAAAAAAAATCTTAAAATGGGTGTAGCTCTCTGGGTGGCGATGCAATCTAAAAATTTTAAAGAGATTCGGGTAGCTGAGAAAAATCTAATATTAATTGATACCAATAAGATAGGTTTATCTCGTGGGTGGAAATGTGGAGAAAGATTTATCTCGCAGAGAGTATGTGTGTAATTTGCAGCGCGTTGTTCTATTGCAAATCTATTTACAGATTTGGATTTTGCATAAAATTTTAGACTAATTTAATGTATCGCATGTATAAAAAAATTTATAAGAACGCTCAAAAGTCGCTACAGGTAAGAAATCTTAAAATTGGGGTAGCTCTCTGGGGGGTGATGATATCTAAAAAATTCCTAGAGATTTGGGTAGCTGAGAAAAATCTAATACTAAGTGATACCAAACAAGATAGGTTTATCTCGTGGGTGGAAGTGTGGAGAAAAATTTATCTCGCGGATGGAAAGAATGCGGGTGTGATGTAATCAAAATGGTTGGGGTAAAAAATTCCACAAGGAGTTCCACAGGGAGAGAGAGCAGGAGGAGATTCCTAAAAAATAAGACCTAATAGGGGGTTTTTACATGTAAATTTGGTCCAGATGCTGGTGGAAATGTGGCGGCAGTATTCCCAATTATGCTCTACTAATTTCATAATTTTCAATATGTTGGTATTTTCTCCCAGTGGAATATTATCATTTTTCACTACATGTACATTTGAGATAAACCTCGAAGTTAAATTTTCAGTGTTCATTAATTAAATCGAAACACTAAATTTGCTTCGGAGGTGAGTAACAAAAAAAATGAAAAATTTCACAATTCTTGGATTTATTATGTAAAATTAATTACTAGGAAAAATTGGAGAACTTTGAAAAATACAAAAAAAAACATAGTGTATATATTGACTTTCAATGCCCTATTATAATTTTTGAAAATATATTATATAAATGATGAAAATTTCAGTTTTTATAACAAAAGTAACTTTCTGAAATTTTGCGCGCAAAAATTTCGCGCTTGAAATTTCACGTTTACTGGGGAAAGCGATTTCGGTCAAATAATTGCATATATGATAAATACATAAAGAACTTTTTTTTCGAAATAATTTAAGCTTTTTACTTCATAATAGTGTTTTTTTTTCGAATTTTTTGAATCCCGGATGTGAGAAAGCGACGGACATTTTCTTGAGGAAAAGGGGTATTTTTGGGGGGGTTTCTAGACAACTTTTAGAGAATTTTAGTACCCAATCTAACACTGTGAAGAAATTTTAAGCCGGGTAATTATTTTGATCAAAATAGCCACCACAGCTGAACTATAAAGTTTTGAAAACTTTCATGTGAAGAATTTTTCAGGTTGCTTTATGTATCTGTCATACGGCAGTTAACATTTATGGTCAGTACCTGTAGCATCATCTACTACAGTTTATAACTTAACAGACCACACAAACATACGACATTCAAATGCCACGCACTCACTTTTAAAATATTAGGTTAATAATTAAAAATTAAAATTACCTGCTTACCTGCTATCTCACTAACAAATTAGAGCAGTTATCACATAAAACGTACAGCACTAAGAGATCTTTATCAAGTGTGCTGAAAATAAAACGATGCAGATGACTTTCCCAGCATCCCTTTCAACTCCTGTTTCAGAACCACCTCCGGGCCAATCACGGCGGCGCTTCACAAAGCTCCTCCTGTAATCAATAGTTGTATTGTTAAATAAATTAAAATTTCGATGCTAAAATGGAATCGGTTTGTGTTTGTACTAAACCTGAGAAATGAGAAAAGTTTGGCTTAGAAATTGAAAGTATACAATATTTGAATTTCATATTTTATTTAGTTTTTAGTAAGTTCAGATTTTCAATTGAAGGAAAACAAAATTGAACGATTCAATATCGGTAGAAATTACTTGGAGAATTAAAGTTGTGTTACGTGACCGTGATTACTACTGATATAGTAGGGGTAGTTAGGACAGTTTTATGTAATAAAAGTTTTGAAATTAATTTAGCCTTGAGTTGTAAAAAAGATAATAAAAACAAATTGTTTTTATTCTGTAAGATTTTTGAAAGCTTGAAACTTATAAAATAAAAAAATAATTTTCCTGAGTTGTACTAGTGGTTGGTTTCCTTCATACCCTAAATAGAAGACGAATTCTACAATTATTTACCATTACGGGTAGTTTTGGTAGTGATAGAACATCTGGCAACAATGACAGGACGTGTTTCTATAAATTTGTGGACTAGATTGAAAGATTGAACTTCCTTATTTGAATTACGAAATAGAGACTACCGTTTTAACTTTATTTTAAATGGAAAGGTTAAAGAAGTCGAGAGCTGTGAAACGCAGCCTTTTCACGAAAAGCGCAAACCTATTAACCCAAATGCTGGAAGATGAAAATGTTTTTGTCCTGGAAATGAAAACAACTTATGAGATATTACAACAAAAGCAAAATTCACTTCGGGAAATACATCAACTTTATGACTCCATGTTAGAAGCGGACATCTCTGAAGATGATTTGTTGAAAGAAGTTACATCTGTCGTCCACTTTTACGAAATTGTCAATACGTTATAACATTCTAACTACAGAACGAGACTCACCGTCTGCAGAGACACAAGCGATTAGTAGAAACGTACTTCGGTCTCCGATCCAACAACGTAGTTTTAAATTACCAAAATAGAGCTTAAGAAGTTTGGTGGGGATGTGCGAGACTGGTTACCGTTTTGGAGTTAATTCCGGAAGATAAATGATAATTCAGATATCGACCCTGGGGACAAATTTCAATATTTGTTACAGGCTTGTATACCGGGTTCCAGAGCAAGAGAACTTGTAAAAAGTTTCCTCCCTACAACCGATAACTTCGCGAAGGCTGTGGATAGCTTAAAATCACGGTTTGGCAACGAAGAACTACAAGTGGAAGTATACGTTCGTGAATTACTGAAATTAGTTCTCAACAAAGCGTTTTTGCAAGAAGAAGTACCTTTAGTTAGCTTGTATGACAAAATCGAAACGCAACTAAGGGCATTAGAGTCTTTGGGTATAACCAATGATACGTGCGCAGCTATGTTATATCTACTGGTGGAATCTTGCCTACCAGAGGATCTACGAAGAATTTGGCAACGTTCTACACCTTGTACTCAAAATAGAAGTGAGAAAACTATGACCAAATTAGAAGGTTTAAAACAATTTTTAAAAACTAAAGTTGAAAGTCAAGTACGTGTAAAGTTAGTTGCCGAAGCTTTTGGTCAAAACGTTCACGTGATCAAGACAAGGAAGGTGAAGGTTGTTACATGCCAAAATTGGGCATGTACACTTATTAAATATGTAACTAAATTCCCGCCATTATTTCAAATAGACTTGTTCATTTCCGTCATTTCGGACAGTTGCGTTTACGCAAAAGAAATGCGCAGGCGCAGAGTGGCCTAAATGCGCGGTTTGGACACGAGAAGAGGATTAGCCAACGAGACGTCGAACAGTGACGTTTACCTGTATCGTTCTTTTGTCTTTTTTCTTTCAGGAGATAGGTTTCCTCTTTATCTTGCTTTATCGTTCCTTACCTGGTTTTTCCTTCGTCCTACATACGATCAAAGAACAGGGAAGACGCTAAATCTGATTTCAAGAGGCGGGACGTAACCCACTCCAAACAACGCCAAACGAGATACATGGAAATCAATATGGCCCCTGCGCAAGGATGACCACAAAATCGTGAAGCGTTCTACATTTTTAAGTAAGTACTTTCTATCTTTTTTTAAGGTGCAACTTGTATCACTGTAAACATATTTGGCATGTGATACAATTTGACACGAAATTATGTTGTAATATCTTTGTTGGGCAATATTATAAAACGTAGATCGTATCAGTGTTGCCAACTGTGGAAGTGACTCTGAACACGGGCGCAGGGTAATAACAGTTGCGCCGGTAGAATAACAAGGTGAACAACCCGGTACACCTGTTCCCACCGCAGCAGGGTTGATTAATGCTCAATCCTCAACAAAATGCGTTCCTTGTGATGAAACGCATAACAGTGAAGATTGTTTTATGGCGCAAAAGACGACACTTGAAGAAAAACAGAAACATTTGAAATCTAAAGGAGTCTGTTTTTATGTTTAAAAATTGGACATTTAAGTCGTAAGTCGTAAATGCGTTGTCATTTTTGTGGTAAAAGACACTTAATTTTACTCTGTCTTGAGTTGGCCAAACAACAAGAAGATCTATCATTGCCGGGTGATAAAACTGAGAATGATGTTCCTAGAGAAGAAATCTGCAGAACTGAGGTATTAACTAATCAAACACACATGCATATGTTTTTACAAACCCTTAGAATTAAAGTAAGGAACGATATTTCAGAGCAGGAGGTACGCGCTTTGATTGATACTGGAGCACAACGATCTTATATCCTTAAATTTACAGCTGTAAAAATGGGATATTTTATTGCTGTGTATACGTGTATACTGCGCATACTTTGCCTTAAGGATGTGTCAACGGCGGCGGAGGAAAATAGTAGAGGGTTTTTGACAGTAACATTATTATTACGTTTTTGACAATTAATTAATCTTTGAAGTGATACAAGTATATGCTTATTGGTTGGGTGTGGTTGATAAGATTAATCGAAAAATAATGATATGGAAGGACCAATTGCTATTATGTACCAATACCGATGGCAGTGTAGCGGTTATGTAATAAACAAAGCAAATACGACAAACTACTTAATAAAAAATATAAATACCTTAAAGCCTGTGCCGCACTGGGCAATAGAAGTCACACACACAAAAGGTTAGCGGACACCCAAGAACACGCGCGCTCGGTGTGGTGTTGCCTTCAGGTCTCTCATTCAACTGTCTTCTGTTACCGTCTGAGTACGACTCATTTTACTTCACGCACTCGCACTGCGGCATAAGGTTTCACTAAAGCTCTAGGGTACCCGCACTAATGATATGTATTTATTGTCACCACTATTAAATTGTTCAATGATAACGTAACACCAAACCTACTGATGGTACAAGTTTTCATATATTTTGCGACGCCAGTAGTAAAGCTTATGCAGCGGCAATATTTTTGCGAGTGGAAGAAATGGAAGACGTAAAAATTAGCTTAGTGACCGTTAAGACCAGAGTCGCGCCTTTGAAATAACTTACCATCCTTAGGCTAAAATTACTAGCTGCTACCATAAGTGTTCGACTCTCCTCTGACATTAAAGAGAACTTCGGGGAAGTAAAACGTTATTTTTGGACTGTTTCTACAACAGTTCTGTCGTGGATCAAACGAGAAGAAGAGTGGGCCACTTTTGTGCAGAGTGACTGAAATTAAAAGTTTATTACGAGTGAAAAAGTGGAATCACGTTCCCGCCAAATTAAACCCCGCAGATCTTCTCTCACGCGGATGTTCTCCAAAATACCTCTTGGAATCAAAATAGTGGGAAGGTCCGAAATGTTAAATTTCAAGAGGACGTAAAGTATGATGAAATACAAATAAATGTAGAAAAAAAGAAAAAGGTATTGGCGACGTTAACTATTGAACAACCGTTATGGTACTGTGATTATTTTTCAAACCACTGTCAAATTGTGAGATTAGTTGCTTGGATTCGTCGATTTGCACACAATTGTCAAGATCAAAATGACGTTAAAGAGGGTGAACTGTCTCTTAGAGAGATAGATTGACAAAACCGAATTAAATCTTTTAAGAATAGTACATATGGAAATCTTTATAGACATAGAAAATCCAAAAATTCGTTCATTACAGCCATTTGTAAATGAAGATAATATAATTCGATTACGAAGCCGTATTTGTAAGTGGGAGGGCGCTCTTGATTTTTGTCAACCTATTATATTACCGAGGAAACATCCATTAGTGACCCGATTGATTCTACAATATCATTTAAAGAACAGTCACGTTGGTATGTAAGGACTGGCAAGTATATTAAAAGAACGTTTTTGGATTTTAGGAGGTAGAAAATCTTTGACAAGTGTTTTGTCAAAATGCATAACATGTAAACGTTACAATAGTAAGCAGCTTCAATCAGTTTCAGTGCTGCCCCCTCTCAATCGAGTTCGAGAAGCATCAGCATTTGAAATAACTGGTGTTGACCTAGCAGGTCCAATGTTTTTGAAAAGTTCACAAAAGATTTGGATATGTTTATTTACATGTGCAGTGTATAGGGCTGTACATTTGGAATGTATAACTGCCTTGTCGGCTGATAGTTTTGTACAGGCCTTGAGAAGATTTATAGCCCGTCGTGGGCGTCCTAAAATATATATAGTGATCAAGGAACAAACTTTGTTGGAACAAATAATGAGACGAAAGGTAGATTGGGAATGTATATCGAAATACTGTGCCATTCATCAAATTGAGTGGAAGTTCAATCCGGCCACCCCTGCCTGATGGGGTGGTTGGTGGGAACGTTTAATAGGCCTCCTAAAGCAATTACTGAGACGTGTTTTACGAAGAGCAGTCTTTTGAGTAATTTTCTACTATTTTATGTAATGCCGAAGCAGTTTTGAATGCACTTCCTATTACTTATTTGTCAAACGACCCTTCAGAGCTGGTAAGTTTAACACCGGCTATGTTCATTCATGATGTTCAAGAAACAGGAATGCCAGATTGTGATCAAATGGATACCAAACCTCTACAGAAAGGAGTACTGTATAGCTAACGACTGCGTGAAAATTTGAAGTCACGATTTCGCAGTGAGTACTTAGGCCAACTACGACAAGTGCGCTCCGACAAACCCAGTCGCGGGGTTGTGTTAGGTGAGGTCGTAATGATCGGATATGATAATAAGAAGCGTTTAGATTGGCCGTTGGGACTAGTAGTAGAATTGCTACCGTTCATTTACATTTCCAATGCTCCACCCGAAGGTACTACATTGGCCAGGAGGTGAGTTTTTGTTGCCTGGAAATTTAGAAATTTTGCCGAACCCTTGCCGTTCCAGGCAAGGTAGGGATCTTTAACGTGCGTGACAACACTCACACACGGGACCTCTATTTAACCTCTCATCCGAACGAGGGCGTAATTTTTGTGAAAAATGCTCACCTGTCATTTTTCAAGCAGTCGGCCGTGTCGGGATTTGAACCCAGGACCTTGGGATCCGTTAGTCTTTCGCTTACTACATTGATCCACGGCGACGCCTAGTAGTAGAATTGCTACCGGAGAGTGATGGTATAGTACGCCTGGTTCGGTTAAAAACTGGCCAAGGTTATATATTACTACCTGTTCTACGTTTATTCCCGCTGGGGTGCCATGAAAGTGTGGAATGTAAATAAATGGGAGAGATTGAACCGATATTAGATGTTTGTCTAAGAATACAGAACTTTAGGAAAAGGTTGCCCCAAAGTGACGCTTAGCGGTCGAATTACGCAATCACTATTAGGATTTCCCCAGTAAGATGTTTCTGTTGGAATTGTGTCTCCGATTGGTGACAGGTGGGAGGATGTTACGTGACCGTGATTACTACTGATATAGTAGGGGTGGATAGGGCAGTTTTATGTAATTAAAGTTTTGAAATTAATTTAGCCTTGAGTTGTAAAAAAGATTAAAAAAAAATGTTGTTTTTATTCTGTAAGATTTTTGAAAGCTTGAAAGTTGTAAAATAAAAAAATAATTTTCCTGGTGTTTACGATTGCAATAAGAATGAAAATTTCCTAGTAGTTTAACCATTTCCCTTCCTTATAAAATGTGGTTCAAATACTTTTGCGCGTGTGCGAGTAGTGTAGTATAACAACATTCACATTGTCTATTGAAACGTGTTCGTGTAAGTGTGGAAGACCAGGATCCCGTGCCGATCCTAAACTGCACTATCTTCACTGTCTACATTATAGTTACCCACATCAATGTGCCGGTGAGTACCACAGATTATATAAGTTCCTTTCATATTTCTTTTACCTATTTTACCCGCAATTAGCAAGTATACCAACCCTTACAGTCCACTCTTAATACCTAACACCTGGGTTGTAGTAGTGGTTGGTTTCCCTCATTCACTAAATAGAACACGAATTCTAGAATCATTTACCATCACGGGTAGTTTTGGTAATGACAGGACATGTTGACTAAAGATTAAAATGGCAATTTTAACAGAAAGCTTGTCAAAAAATTGTTTCTTTTGGAATTTGTTTACTACAAATGCTTAAAACTTTTGAGACACGTAGAAATAGGTAGTTTATATTAGACCACTATTAAAATTATCACTTCGTGCGACTTAAACGTATACTTTTTTGTCAAGTTTATGATTGGCAACATTTGATTTGATACCCTAAATAACTAATTTGAGAAGAAACCCATACAAATACATTTTCTAAAAAGTACTATTAAAGTCTGCAATTTAAGAAACTTGCAACGCGTGAATTTCTATTGTGCGATGTTTATAGCGTAGTAGTATAGCAAGGTTACCACGAGACCAAAAAGTGCAATTTATACATGTAAATTCCCATAAAGAGCCTCAAGGTCCGTTCTGGTCATTTTTGTCAGATACAAAGCTCATTTACTCCGGGCGATCCTACATTCAAGGTTCATGTGACTTTTCCTTAACCGTTTTATATAGGAATTCTGGCGTAGTCCGATTCACAATCCACCCTCCATGTTCTACCCCTCCTCCACCCCTTAAATGAAAATAGAGGTTCATAATAATGTTATATTACACATTGCACTTACATACATTGATTTTATATACATATTTTTAATATTACATATTTGTATCGGTTGATGCGAATTAACATACGTTAAACATATATTAACTGCTTATACCTAAGTTAACATTCGTTAGAGTAACATACTTAAATACTACATTATCAAATAACAGTATACTTACAATAAGATTGGAGGTATAGTAGAATTTATTTAAGAAGAGCATGTACGTCATTTGACATATGCGCAAACCTTGAAAGTCAGTGACGAAGCGGATTTAATAATTTTTAGGGTTACCATAGAGTAAATATTCTAAAATCAAGT
This sequence comes from Platerodrilus igneus, assembly GCA_036346225.1. NCBI lineage: Eukaryota > Metazoa > Arthropoda > Insecta > Coleoptera > Lycidae > Platerodrilus > Platerodrilus igneus. The sequence goes on from JARFIW010000215.1 coordinate 5,816,562, forward strand.
TTTATTTTGTTGGTGGTTTAAATTTACATGGCGAATACCCGAATAAGCAAGGCATAAACACAAATGTCAATTGAAATTTAATAGCAAACTATCTACATCACTAAAATGCTGAACGAACACGCCTATTTATAAACAATGGACTAATCTGACATCGTTTTAGACGTACGCGCATGATGACGTACAGACTCTTTTTAAATAAATTCTACGCTACCAATTCAATTAATATTGTTACGAGCTACTATTAGGCAACCCGTCAAACACACAAGTGCAGTAAGCACTGTATATTCTCCAGGAACCTGGAATAATGAAAATTACCATTTTTCGTCAGCATACAAAGTATAGTCCTGGTTTAAATCAGATATATATATATATATATATATATATATATATATATATATATATATGCCACTTTCATTTAGAATTTCTAAATTTATCTTTAGGTTCATAAATATTTATTCCTAATTTTTTCTTTACTTTGTACGGGCCCGAAAATTTTTTCGCCAGTTTGGTAAAATAGTTGTTTGAACCGTCTGATAAATTATATTCTTTCTTCCAACAGAACTCCCCTCGCACAAATTTACTGGTCTTTGTCCCAGATTTTTAATTTTTTTATGAGCTTCCTTAAGCTTTCCTATTACAAATTTCCTAATATCTTTAATTTTTTTCCTCTCTCTTCAGTACCGTTAGCATTTATTAGTTCTGTACTTTCTACTAAAACTTATTTGTCGTCATCTTGTTTATAATGTTTGCCATTTAGTATCATTTCAGTTCCAAAATTAATAATTTTAATATTTCTGATACGTGTGCTGTCAAACTTATTGTTCGAAAATTTTCACATCAACCCGTGCCTTTGTTTTTCGTTCTGCTAGTGCTTGTCCAGCGGCCTTTAGAGTTTCTCCTTGCACTTTATCTATACCTGGCGCCTTACCATTTTTCAGACCTTTTAATGCTAATTCAAACTCATCTCTAAGCATAGGATATCCCAAGTCATCATTTTTAATGTCTGATTCTTGTTGTAATGCTGTTAGTTCCTCTCCTGCATATAAATTCCCTATGTATTCTTGCCATCTATCCACTTTCTCTACATTTTCTCTAATGACGTTTCCTGCCGCGTCTCTTATATTTTTGCTACACGGTTTTATATCCTTAAAATTGATTTTAATTAGTTAGTATGCTTCATCTGTCTTTCCTACTTCCATCTTAGTTTCTTTTTTCAAATTTTTAAATTTAAGTGCGGCCTTCATAATTACGATGTTGTGGTCAGTGTCTATATCTGCTTCTGGGTAACTTCTACAGTCTTTTACTTGATTCTTAAATCGTTGTCTAACAAAAATGTAATCTATTTGATATTTTCCTATATCTCCTGGCATCTTCCACGTGTATCGTTTTCTAGCATGATGTTGAAATAATGTGTTTGTGATGATTAAATTGTTCTTGTCGCAAAATCCTACCAGCCTATTTCCCCTGTCGTTTCTCGTGCCTAAACCAAATAAACCTACTACTGCTCCTTCCATACCCTTCCCTACCACTGCATTAAAATCCCCCGTAATGATTAAATTTTCATGACCTTTTACGTATCTTAATATGTCTTCGATATGTTTGTAGATCGCTTCTACCTCTTCGTCACTGTAGCTAGCGGTGGGCATGTAAACTTGTATTATTACTGTGTTTACCGGTTTAGATTCTAATCTAATCATGAGTACTCTTTCGTTCTTTTGTAAGTAATTTTCTACACAGTATCCTACCTTTTCTCGCATAACTTTCCCCACATCCAAATTTCCTTCCTCTGCTCCTGTATGAATTACCCTAAAGTCTCCACTCCAAAAACCTCCCGCCTCAGGCCTACGAACTTCGCTGATCCCTACTATGTCTAGTGCTAACCTATTCTTCTAGATTTTTAGGTTCTCTAGCTTACCTATTTGCTTCATGCTTCTAACATTCCACGCTCCGACTCACAAAATATTTCCGACTCTTATTTTGGACTTTCCGATCGCATCCTCCGAAGTAGTCCCCTCCCGGAGATCCGAATGGGGGACTATTTTAACTCCGGAATCTTTTACCCCAGAGAATGCTATCATTTTATTATAATTTAGGTACACTGTGTACTTGGGAGGTAATGTGGTGGTTTCCCGTTGCCTTCCACATCGCGGTAGCTTGTCTTAGACTGCCATACCGACCCCTATGGTCTCCCCCAATCTAAGTACCGAAAGAGTCGCTGCCCTCTTTCGGGGACCTGTCTTAGTCTGGTTCCTCACTAACGACCCTACTACTTTGGTTGGACCTGTAGTTTGGCTTTTTAGCTCATTAGAACACGCAAGCCATTTCACCTTTTCTAGTAATCTAGAACTTTGGCAAGGTTCGGGTCCATTCGAAATGGCCAATATAATTTGATGGCCATATAATTTATGTTACATAAATTACATAAATTCAAAACAAGTCCTGCTTCCTTTAATCGGTTGAAAATTTCCTGAAGAATTTTTATATGAGTGTCAAAATCTGGCATGACTATTATTAAGTCATCCAAAAATTTAAATAGAAATGGTTCAAGCTCTGGGCCAAAAGCTTTGTCCACTAAAGCCTGGAATGTGGCTGGAGCATTACATAAACCAAACGAAAGTTGATTAAAATGTAAAAGACCTTGACCTGGTATGGTAAATGCGAGTAGGCACCTTTAATATCTAAGCTATTTAGATATTTAAAATTACCTAATTTATCCGGTGTAAGCTATAGGATAAGCATTTTCTCCGTTGCAGCATTTAGCTTCGAAAATCAACAAAGAATCGAAATGCGTTATTCCCTTTAGGTACTAGTAATATGGGTGAACTCCATCCAGAGTCACTTCTTTCAATCACCCCTATCTGTAACATATTGTAGCGGGTTACTACTACCGCGTTTCACTAATTTAAAACAAGTAATAACAAAGGTCTTTATTATTCACTGTCCAAAAGTCTAATTAACAGTATATGCCTTATTTAGAGATGTTTTCAGTCCAATTAACAATGAAGCACTATTACACTAATGAATTTACCAGCACTAATATCTTCTTAAACTAGCTTCTTAACCATAGGTCCATTAACAACACTAACACAACTATTATAATTTATTTATTACACTTTTGTTTATTTATGTATTCTACAAGCTGCATGTACATTAGACACTTTCACATCATAATTTATATTCGACATTCTGATATAGACTAACCTCTTACAACTCTCCGCAGTAGCTGGACACGACGCTCTCAGCGTCGTTAAAAGAGCCTTACAACTCTAAGAGTTTTTTGGCTTGTTGATGTTTTGTTTCTTGAATTGTTGTCGTGTTTCTGACAAGTTGATATTCTTAAATAAATAATATGTTGGACTAGATTCCAAAAGACCTGCTCCTGGAATCCTCTTGATTTTCTGCAGTGAGCAGTTTCCCGGATCTTCCCCTTAGTTGTCCTCCAACTACACAGTATTCCGGATCCTGGGTCCACTGGCCTGTGGTTTTCGACCGACAGGATGGCTACTCGCCACAGGCCGCTCCATCGTCAGGTAGTTCGTCTAAACAGGACTGACGGATGTGCATCCCCGACGACTTCACTTGTGTACTCATTCCTCAGCACCCCGCATAGCTGGAGAACTCCCTCAGGACGTCACCGTTCCGCTGCCCACCTTTGATCGCCCGAAGGCGGTGGTCGGAATACGCGAGCGTCGCCGTGGATCAATGTAGTAAGCGTAAGACTACGGATCCCAAGGTCCCGGGTTCAAATCCCGACACGGCCGACTGCTTGAAAAATGGCAGGTGAGCATTTTTCACAAAAATTACGCCCTCGTTCGGATGAGAGGTTAAATGGAGGTCCCGTGTGTGGGTGATGTCACGCACGTTAAGGATCCCTACCTTGCCTGGAACGGCAAGGGTTCGGCAAAATTCTAAATTTCCAGGCAACAAAAAACTCGCCTCCTGGCCAATGTAGTACCTACTGGTGGAGCATTGGAAATATAAATGAACGGCCGGAATACGCGCGTTGCTGCCTCGTCGGCGTCTGGGCAACAATTACCTCTTACATTTATTAGCGGTCTTATACATACTCTGAATTAAAAAAGATGACTTATTCTCCAGTAATTGCTAAAAGAATTCTCGGTCCCTGGATAATATACAGTGCCTACAGCGCTTGTGTGTTTGACAGGTTGCCTAATAGTAGCTCGCAACAATATTGTCAACCTCGCATCAATTCATTTTTGCATGATTGGGTTAACTGGATAATAACGTGACTTTATAGGTGGACTATTGCATATAATTTTATGATCAAATGAGTCAAAATATTTTTGTACAAATTTTCTAATGATAATTTTTGATAATAAGTTAAATCCTCTGTCGTTTTAATTAAATTTAGATTCAAATTAAAATTATCACCGCTAAAATGCATTCACCATTTCTTAAATCAGGTACCAAACCCATTTGCAATTTCATTGAATTCGATTTTTTTCCAAATAAACTTCTGTGTTGTGGTTATTGGCGAAAACTTTTTAAAGTTTTCTTTTGTAATATAAGGGATGGGGTATAAATATGCTACGTTGTTTATAAAATAACTACGAAGATTATTGATACCTCTTAAAACAGTAAGAGATTTCCATCATTACCATGACATCACACACTTTTTACCTAGCTAGACCCATATCAAGCATGTTCTTTTAGCCTTAATATACCTGTAAAATTTGATATTAAATTTACCCTATAAAACTAATAAAAAGTTGGCCCAATGTTCTTAATGACAAATTAATATTTAATAACAAATTAAATATTTTAAATAATTAATAAAAGTATCTGAATAAAAATCATGTAAGGGGCCATATGCATGCATGTGGTTTACATCTAATTTAAATTAAATCTGTTACCAAAACTTAAATTTAAACATTTTCTTAACTTTTTTTTCCCTCGTTCTCTCGGAATTACTACACCAAGAACATTGGTGGCATGCGATCGCAGACTGTTAGCTGCTGTTGCCAAAACGGTAATTGTAGTTGTTAATCCTACTTTTAAAGAGGATACCAGACTGTTTCTCGTAAAGGTAAGGGCTACGAAATTTGCTAGCCTAAATTTCTTCAATAAGACTTGTTATGTTCCAATTTTGCTTTAAAATTTCCCTGGTTAACTCCAATCCCCTTTGGTTTTAAAACGAAAATTTATTCGATAAATTAAATAGTCTATGCTTTGTTTTAAGTATCCGCTAATCTCTTAAATCCTTTAACATAATTAGTAATAAATACGCTTTCTACAAATTTTCATTTTAAACTTATTTATTTCGAAACGACAAGTTTATGCTACAATTAAGTAGTTTATATCCTGTTTAGGTACCCGTTATCTTGGTATACATTACGACCGCGTATAATGGTTTTCTCTATTGTTCCAATGTAAAGCCTTGTTGAAATAAGGTCGCGCACTATCCGATAAAACCGGGGTGGTTTAGCAAATTTACATATAGGCAATTATCGCGCGCATAAATTCGTATTATAATTTCCTAATACGGCCGGTTTGAAATTGATAACGCTCCGAAAGATAAAGCGGCCAGTCGTAGTACAGAATTGGACATTCAATTGTAAACCGCCCGCTAGTAAATACATGCTCGCTGTGAGAATCGCCTATTTCCGCAACGCAAGTGCCCATTAATAGGAAAATTGGGGTAAGTTTTGTGTGTGTTTGTTTTGCATGTATATAACATTGTTTAACTAGCTACCAGTCGCTTAAGACAAAATTTCAATCTCTTACCCGCAGGCAATTCAACCCGAAATTTAATTAATTTATTTATATGCTATACCTAATACAGTCCTATCCCCTTTGCCACACCACCGGGTTTTCCAGTTTCAATCGCGCTTCGACAAGCGGGGATTTGCAGTTTGAATTCGTGTTATTTGAACCATTGTTGAATTTGATTCTACAGCATGTACGTCGAAATATTTTCTACGTTATTCGTCACCGTATTTCAAAAGCAATGTACGTGAATCTCCCCGCGCGTACCCCTTCTAATCAGATTCTCTTTCTAGCTTTTTTAGCCGGAGGCGAAGTGGGTTCTTTCTTTCTGTAGACCAACTGCTTTTGTCTGTAGATCAAATGCTTTTGTCCGTAGACCGCTGCTGCAGTTATGGTATCAGAATAAATAGATCCTGACGACCATGGCGTTGCTGTGCTGACTCACCCCCGATGACTTACAAGCTAAGTATCCGGACACCTACAGGCATGCAACTCGTTTTCTTTTGTGTGTGTCAATGGCGTATTCCGTATCAACGTTTGGTGTAGAAACGTGACATTGTAGAACTACAGGTGTGAGGTACCTTTGTTAAAAATGTTGGACAGACATACGCTTATTCTTTTATACTGAGTGATTTATTTTACAAACGGTACTATGTACAATTTAAAAGATGTCTGACAAAAGCTCTCACACGTTAATTTTTTCCTACTAATTAGTTTATCTTACAAAAAGTATTAGGTGATTTTTTAAAAACGCTTGACAAAAGCTCTCCCATGTTTATTTACTACTGATTAATTTTATTTTGTGTGAAATACGAGATGCGCACTTCGTATCTAAATTCCTAAATTCTTCATATAATATAATTGTTTGCTGTGAAATAATAACACTTATTTTATTTTCTTTTTGCTTGTTTGTACGAAATTCTTTATTTATTTTTATGTGTTAATAAATATTCGTGGGCGATGTGCTTTTTTTTGTTTCTTTTTGGTATGTAGGCGAATCCCCCACTCTCCACGTTTGACAGTTAGCCTGGTATTTACTTTTCTTCCGAACTACGTCTAAGCACGTAGCAGACTGCTATACCACTTTTCAACCACAAGTGATTCATACCAACCATTAAATTCCAAAAGTGCAAATACCAATTAAATAGAACGCATACAAAACAAATTACCAGGAAACAAAGAAGGGTACCCAAAGTTTAAAGCTTTAATTGAAAACCAATAAAACGTGTTATAAATACTCACAAGCTTCTATTGTAAAAGTGACATCGTGATGTACTAAAAACATCCGGCATCACACCCATAACTCGAAATACTCATCAAATCAAGTTTATAAGGCATCAGCTAATCAAAGCTCAAACTCTTACGGTCGGATCTATTATATTCTAGTTAATATTTTTAGACTTACATCTATATTAACGCCTTTACAACCACTTGCTTTTCATTCCATCAAGAATTAAAGGAAAAAAGAAAGATTGTCTTTACCTCCCTTTTTAATGACATTCAGCCTTGATTAATAAATTTTCCCAATACCATGGGTGGCACATTTTGAACAAAATGTAACATGAACTAATCAACTTTATTTACTCAGATAATTACATGTGAAATATAGAGAATCCCTGTACCACACATGATAAATTATTCCCTCGTTAGATTTCAATTTAAAATGACTTGAAAATTATATCCTTTACAAAATTAAAATTCATTTTGTAGAAATCAGTACCACCGCTGTTTGCAAGTTCTAGAAATTTACCTTTATCTAAAATGCGCACCTGTATCACAAATTACCAGATGACAATTACTAAGAAAATAACTAACAAATTTCTATAACCTCACAATATTGTAGAAACATAAACAATTATAATTATTATGGTATGTACTTTGAATTTCCTAACTATAAAGAAAAGGACACAACTATTCAATAAGTGTTTCCACTGAACAATAAGTAGTAGCTCAAAACAAAATTAATATTTTTATTACCTTAATTCACAGTTGTAAGTATTCCAATTTGAAATGAATTGAAAATCATTAATAAACCATAGTGACAGACTAACATGCAAAATGCGCCTGTCACAATTGTAATCAAAGCTTCAATTAGAACTGAACTAACTAAACTCATCACGGCAATCGTTCTAATTATTTGTTACAGGCAGAAAAGCTACTATGTATATTATTTTCATTAAAATTATAAAATGGGGTCGGCCTGTAAAACAAAAATTAAAGAGGGTCACCGGTACTAGCTATCGGAAGGTCGTGGATCGTTCAGAGGGTTAACATTTTACAAAAGGGCTAAATTAATATATATATATATATATATATATATATATATATATATATATATATTACTCATATTTAGACCAGGGTAGAAAATTAATGAATTACATCAAATAATTTTCATCACCGTGTAGAAGCTTTGGGAAAAGGTACGCGTTATTAAAAAAACCGTGGAAAATAAAAATTCATTCGTTTCATTAAAAATAAGAGATTTAAATCATTTACAAGACGCTTGCTATAAAAAAGGAAGCAGTATTAAAATGCTCCACGTGTAATATAATTATTCCGCGTAAAGAAACAAATGGAAATTACGTGCAAAATTTATATTAATTAACTCAATTTTAAGTAACAGGTATTAAACAAAATGTACAGATAATAATTGAATATTTGATTAGGATTCACTAAAAATTAAAGGGTATTATTTTAATTGGAGTTAATTGAACCGTTAGGAACATATAATATCTATAAAAGCTTGTGAAAACCCAATAATAGTCAAATCGTAGAAGGGTTATTTAAAATGTTACGTTTGAACACACCTGCGTATTTTTAAAAGGCAATTTCAGTTTAATTTGTTTAGATAAACATGTCGATTCTACGGATATTGGAAACGGTCGGATGCTTTAGCACGAAATACAAAACAGGGTTTATTTAAAAAGCTCGTCCTGCGTAAATTTTGCAGATAACGAATTGTTACAGAGAATCTTGGAGAAACCGTCGTTTAATATTCACGGGAAGGCTAGATACGGGATTATTTAACCCAGATAAGAACACACGTGGACTGAAAATAATCGATAATAAAGAATATCAATTTGCACCAATAAGAACAGGGTAGATAGAGACAGATAATATGCGCAAGACCGAGACACATATAGTAAAAGGCGTGAGTGGAGCAACGTCACTGGGTTGCGATTGGTTGAAAATAAAAGGCAAACTTGAGAGGTAGAAATAACATTTCTGTATAAAAATTAATTAGTTATTCCCAGACGTTGCGAGCCGTGTCGAAATTTCTGAGATTTAACTGGTGCGAGTGCACATTTAATAAGAACCGAGGCACAGGCGGTCGAGATGGGAACATAGAATGACGAAATTCTAGAAACTGGCCGTTTTGGGGACAAGACCGACAGACGGGCTAACCACTATATATACCCAGGTTGATATAAGTTTAGCTCTATTAGATTTTCGAATGGATTTAATGCGTTAAACAGTGCTTTTTAGTTTTCCGATTTTGATAGAATAATTTAAACAGATTGCTCGTATATTTTGGTGATTTAAAACAGTTTGTTCTTTACGTGCTACAATGAATGTAATTTAGTGCACTTAGAAAAGAAGATACAAGGTAATAAAGTTTAGTATCACTGTACCAATTAGTCAAATTTGCAACGACAAATGAATACACAAAAGTAGGCAGTTTTGGCGTATCTTTGTGAAAGAAGTATGAATTTCTTTGCTATTTTTCGGGGGTGTTAATAATTAAATAATTCGTAAACGTGTCTGGATCCACAAAACAAGCTTCTGATATACACAGATGAGTTCCGGAAAAGCACTGAAACAACTTTAGATGAATGGTGGTGTAGAGAAAATGTTTAAAAGCGACCAGCAATACGAGGACCTAAACATAACCCAGTTGGATTGGTGTGATTAACAGAGGACGATGTACATTGGAGCCCGAGTGCATTAACCTTCAGGTAACTTATGCTTTGTTGATCGATTTTTGATGTTTGGTGTGTGTTGAATAACTTTATAATTTATTTACTTAAAATAGACAGTAGTGAAATTGTACTAACAACAAATTTTTAATTTTAAAGTGACATTTTCTTGTTTAAGTAGAAAGGGGTATTTAGTATTTATGTTCTGGATTATGATGAAAATTTGGGTATGTCTTTGAGCTCAATTAGACGAACCTGGTTAATTAACGTAAAGGGGTGGGAGATGCTCCCTTTGTACTCAGACTCAGGTCTGCATATATTGTTATATTAATTAGTAGGCATCCTATAAGGACTTTAATTCTGGATGCACATTAAAATGATAACAAATTTAATCTTGAAATTTTCGGATACTGAAATTTATGCTGAATTTTAATTTTGAAATTTTAATGTATTATGAATATTGATGTAAATAGAGTTAACGTTGATGTTTGTGGTAGGAATGTGTTTGTTTTTTTTTATGAATGAGGATGAAGGTTTAACTAGGTGAGCAGCCGAGGCGGAAAAGAGTAAAGAGGCGAGTAACAGAAGAAAATGACGGACTAGTTAAGTTAATAGCTTTTTGTAGGTTTCACAGCATTCTTGACGCACAATCAGTGGGCCACGATTCGAAATCTAGAGTTCCCGGATTTTGGTGGATTCACAGCATTCTATATATATATATATATATATATATATATATATATTGCTGTATAACCTCGCTCTAGCTCAGTACTTTCTCAAAAAACATTCGAGCCCCAACGTTGGGCCGTCATAAATAGCCGTGTAACCTTTCTAAATCGAATTTCAGTCACAAAAATACATTCGAAAATTTTATTAATTTCTAAAATAGTCATAAATTTAACACAATAAAAATTTTAACAAAAATAATCTCTTAACCAGATTCTGCTTCCATCACTCTAATTCTTCAACCGCTTCCCTGGGTAGCTCAGTTGGGCCTCCTTTTGGATACCTAGATTCACTATTATGCTCTGTATCGTTCACGCACACTCTCAATAAAACCACAAAATAATACAACAATCATACAATATTTATTTATCACTATTTACAAATAAAATTCAAGATTATCCACATTTCAGAGATCAAGTTACACCTCAATAAATCCTATTTTTGTACTGTCCTGGATTTTAATTTAAAATATCAAACACATTGAATATACCCGGAGTAAATGGGCCCTGAATAATACCTTATTTTCTTTCTTTATTTATAATTTATTTTAAATTAGTATACTTTGGAGTATGGTGAGCTCATGATAACCCAGTTAATTATGAATAATGTATGCTTTTTACTTTGCATACGCTGAGTGCAAACAAAAAACCCATGTACTCGTAACAATAAAAATTTTAAATTCCCGATGGAACGTTAATAAGCTTTATATACACCTTTAAATTTCAATTTAAATACCATAATAAAGTTAGTTATATGTATTATTTTCAATACGCAAAAAATGCACAATACCTTCAAAATTCACTCTCACACGTCACACAATTTTCATAGTTTCATAGTTTATAACAACAACAATTTTAAAGCGTTACTTGGAATTTCTTGAAGATCTCTACTTCGTTGACGATTCCGTAAAGTTGTTTCGCTCTGCTCTGCTGGCCGCTTCTAGCTATTTGTAGATGAACATCATTTAAGTTGTGCATCCAATTCCAAATCCAAATTAATAACACTTCTTTCATAATCGCGTACTTTAGTTTAATTTAATTCAATTTTCATTTCATCACTTCACTTCACGAGCTTGTTTAAAATAAATGTTGCACCTCAATTAAAATTTAGACTCGACACTTATTCGCGTATCAAATTATGAGGCCAACACTGTACTATTTAATTTAAAATATGTATACTTACAAACCCGTATTCTGAAGCTGTGTACATACTAATAGAACGAAGTTAAGGGCGCGATAGCATCCCTCTATTTTCATAACACAAACTAATTTTAAAATAGCCGCCTTTGAGGTATAACTTTCGCATGATAGAGGGTACTACTTTATTTTAACTTTAGTAGTTTCGTGGTTTGTTTCCAAGTTAGGCAAATAACGGTTGCTAGGATACAAGAGCCGTGCTAATTCTTTTAGAGTATTTATATTATTCCAATGTAACCTCTCCATGCCCTCCTATCACGAAATCCTTCATTTAAAATAATACTTCTTAAAATTTTGGTTCAACCGTTTTCAAAATCCCCGAAATTTAGCGCGTCGTTACGATATTTTCCGAAAAATTAACATTCAATATTCCCGTGTTTGTCTGCTATACTACTAACCATATAAACCAATAAGATATTCAATGACTTCTTGAAACCCTGCCTGTATTAACGCTATTCCTCTCTTATGCATATTCTACGTTTCCTTCTAACCTTGTTTGAGTGGTAAAAATCGATATTACTGTCCGCGTTTCAACTTTACTCCATGTGGACTTGTATACGTGCTTTTTGAAATGCACTGTTATTATACCTGTCTCAGTCCGAAGCATTTCATTGACCGTCTATCCTTTCTGCACTTTAAGGAAACTTTTAGTTAACATTTACGCGAACCCTCCAACCGTTTACCCGATATACTTGGAATACTGTCTTTTATCTACACAAATAAGGGGAACCTGACATTTCGAAAACATGCAGGTGTTCAATTAACCAACGTTTTAACACAACATTTCTACGAGTTGGCTTTTCAAGGTATTTTATATTCAACGGCTGTTTATGTGTTAGCAAAGCGTTTCACCTTGGTATTATCGATTTTTCATGCTTTTATGCGTATTACCCGTTCAATTAAACTCAATTAAATTAATAAATTAATTGCATTGGCTTCTACAATTTATTTTCTTTGCGAACCTACTAAATTTTAATCATTATTTGTGAAATTTTGTTACATTAAAATGAACTAACTGGAATAAATTTCGCACGTAAATTCTGGTTGTTTCCTCTATACAGGGTGTTTGAAATTGTCTTGTTTATACGTAGATTTAGCCCTTTAAAACCAGTACAATATATATTAAAATGTTATAAAATGATTTAAAAGATGTCTGAGGGTAAACACACTAATTTACCACTCCTATTAATGGTTTCTAAATTTAAAACAATATAATAAAAAGAGGATTGATAAGTAATTTCTTGTTGAACTAGGCTAAAATGCTATTTACTGGTGGTGAAATGTTTGAGATTCAAAAGAAGTGTTTTGGGTAACTGTTCTTCAATAAAACGTTCATTTAATGTAATTCCAACTGATTGAGCTTCGGTTGATTGTTTGTAAATTTCATGTTAACTGTCTGATGGATACTCTATTTCATTAATTAATTAATGTACCATAATACCTGTAAGAGAATTTATTTTAGCATGTTTAGTTAGCATTAAGTAATTGTAAGATTTGTGGAATATCAACCAATAATAATAATTAGTATAAGTGACACAAGTATCTAGCTATTCCAAAATAGAAAGTATTCATAATGATAATGGATCAATAAGTGTAGTTCTTAAATTTTGTAAATAGTTGGCAAGTGGTACTTTTTGATAAAATCTCCTAGGTGATAAGTGTTTAGAAAATAGGTAGTTGATTTTGAAAATTTTTCTAAAAAGACGTTTTTTCTTGGGAGCTTGTTATTGAATTTGAAAAAAGAATATATCTATTTGAAATTTATCCTTTTCATTTGATCGTTGTAATATTGGAGCTATATAAAGAATGTAATATTTGTGGAAGATTTTTAATGCTTGATATAATAAGTAACAAAGGTTTTATACAACTGTGTGCAGTTAAGAAGAGTGATTCCAGTTATAGCGAACAAAGGGTCATTATTAGTGTTGGTGAAGAATAGCATCACTGAGCTTCGAATAATTTACAGTGGTTTCCCAGTCTAACAGGACAACATTTTGTTTATATGTGGTCGTGTATTACAAGAATACATATTCATATAGCGGATTCTAAGTATACTGTTCCTGAGTTATTATTTTATTAGTCCTAAAACATAAAATAGATTGAATGTAATAAACACATGAAATTAAAACTTACTTTCTACAGGTATTAACTGCAAGCGTTTGCAATGCAATATTGATTTATCCTGTGAAGAGGTCCATTTGAGCAACTCAAGCACCTTCGGTGGAATTACAGGTATTTGAAATTAATCCTTGTATAAGCACCATTTAAAGTTATTTGTTAGTGATTTGAATCTCAAACGTTAATCTAAATTATACATTTGGGATTATATTTATCAATCTTTGAAGATAATAACAAGCCACATCTTCACTGCGTGAGGTTAAGTGATATTAACTAGACGAAGCTTTATGTGGAAGTGCTTAATGTGCCTGTAAAACGACCTGAGCCCATGTTGTTTTACAGAGTAGAAATATCTTGATATAATAATTTCTGAGAGTGAGTGTCAAAAGCCGTGGCATAAATAAACACAATTTTTCCTTTATTTGATTTTACAAAAATACAAAAGTTTAGTAGAGTATGTTTGCGTAGTGGTGACATATCCAGGTAATTAAGGTTGCGGTACTATCAGGAAAAATAAATATTTGAAAGGCCGACACCACCTTTTTTTATCTGTGCAATCATTCATCCTTTAACTCTTTGATTTTAATTATATTCTTCATTTACAATAATATATAATGCTGTGATAAGGGGTTGTTTAGGGGTGTATTGAGTAGTAAGGGTCGCGTAGTAACGGTAAATAGCAATGGGAGTCAGAAAACTGCATTTATTTAGTAAGAAAATAAATAATTTGCACATTATGTAAATAGTAAGCATTTAACACCCTGTATATGGACCGCAATTAACTTTAATCAATGTCAGTAAGGACATCTTCCAATAATAGAACTCGTATTCAGCAGAGAAATAATCATGCATGTAATTAAAATACTTCAGGAAGTGTTCGATAAGTTATAAAATAGATACGCATAAGATAAGATAAAACCTAGTAAATCTTCATGCAATTACGCTTGTAAGAAAAAAGGAACAATAAACGCTTTGAGAAGAAACGCACTTTCAAAGATAAATTTTAAATAGATACATAAACGAAAACATCACTCATGTTACATCATTTATTTTGTACAATTCTTCAAAAGCTTTATCTTCACAAAACAACAGACAAGCTACAGTAAAGTCCAACAACGATAACAATAACAAGGCGATCAAAGATCGGAAAGCAATTGTAAATAACAACATGATACGAAACTTCAGAATAGTTTCGTCAGAAATCAGCTTGAAAAATACTAGGAATGTCCAAAACAAATATGGTTGGTTGCAACACTTTGTAAGGCTGCTTGGAAAACCAATCCAAATGTAGAGAGCAAAAGCTATATAACGCCCAGAATTGATAAGAAAGGGTCAGTCTCAATTTGAAGCAAGTCGAACGTGCAATACTCTTAATCAAATATTTACGCGTCAAATAAATAAATTTTATATTATATTTGTAAGAGCTTAGGTTAATTGAGCAAGTAGGACTGTACACTTATTAAATTTATTGAGTATTTTACAAGAGTTGAGTATTATTATATACATAACGAGCTTATACAAATAGCATCTTTTCAGAGCAAAGACACGACAGTAAGTGAGTAAGATCGTTCTACACACACACAGATGTGCGCGTTCAAAGCAGTAAAATCCGGGAGTGCATGGCATGACGTCACACTACCCGATGTTAGTAACGAAATATTTAATACTAAAATTAAAGTCATTAACAATATTATTGTGAAAAATAGTGTTGTGTAATAATAATGGTTGATGACGAATTGCGTTGAAAATATATGAAAAAGCTTTTGCCGTTTTGCAGAAGACGTGAGTAGAAATTGGTTAATTAATTTAAATTAAATGTTTATAATAATGTAGGGCTCCTAAGTCTGGTATTCAGAAATTCTAATTCACGACGATAAGTGGAATAATTCTAATTCACGAATTGTAAGTGGGATAATTCTAATTCAAGACCATAAGAAATCCAGTTTGTAATTAAGTGAAGAGGTTCAAGGCGTCTCCAGAAAAATATAGAATAAAGCACGAGGTGAATCTTGGAAATAAGAAGTAACAAAGCTATTTGTTCAAACATACGTTAAGGAGCACAAAGCAGAGCATTGGTTTTCGATTGAAGATAATAAGGGGGTGTTGATCCACAACACGCAACAGCAAATCAGGATATCATAGGTCAGGGCTAACTAGTTTAAGGAATCACTTCATATTTAAATTCAAACACTGAATATATCAATTTTCTCTCAAGTTTGTAAGAAGTCAACAAAAATATTGAATACGTTGAAATTTACGTGTTAGGCATAAAAAGGTCTTAAACGTTCCAGATTTTTTTAGTAAAAGGTGTCGTATTTGGTGACTTTAAAATTAAATTAAAAGGATATAGGTTTTGGGATAAATGATTCAAATAATACTAATTGATTGAAGGGTTTATTTAAGGGATTGCAAACATTGTGAATTGTAAATATTATTTCATTTCATTATACGAATGTTGATTGACTTCGTTTTATCAATTCAAACAGGTAAGAGTTAAAGGGGTAAATTAAATTGATCATCGTAACACTGTGCACTCTGTATAAATTAAATTGGGCTAGCCGTGGCATAATATAATTAGAAGATTAGAGAAAAACACAGAGCGGTGGCGTTCAGCTGGACATTTATTACATCGGCGTGCGGCGTTATCATATCAATATATTACCCAACAAAAAAATTTGGCACTTACCTTTCATAAATATTACAGCTTAAAAACAATTACCAAGGGCGCCAAACAAGTCGAGAATGTCTAACGTTCATGCAAGACCTTGAGAGACTTGTCATCCCAAGGAGGATAATTGGTTCTTTTTAATTACTTCTCACCCTTTTGACTATTTAAGCAAATCTCATGATCACAAATAATAACAAAATATTGACTTAATCAACGGCAAACAAAAACTATTTAATTAACAGAGCAATAAACGTGAACCTCATACATTAAAAAATTCATTGATTTTAACTTAAAAATTTGATTGAATGCTTGATATGGAATTATGATAATTTTATGTACATAAGCAATTCCCAAACATTCTATATGGAAGAAAACTTATCTTATAAATTTCACACTAAATTAATCCTACGGTTTATGGCCAAAACGTCCTAACAAAGTATATTCACTAAACATTCGTCATGCTAGCTTAAATATATAAACTTACTTGGTAAAAATCATCAATTGTTTGATTGCTTGCCTTCCAATCCAGAACAGCTTCTAAATTTGGGGTGAATCTCGTTTGTTGCTCTTGTTCTTCGCAACTACTCAATAAGTCATTGGCACACGTATCCGGCAAGATCTTGTTGATAGTTTAACTTGTGCAGACACGCACACAAGCTTTTTATTATATACTTTAATATCACTTATAAATACTCAACCACACGGGTGTAACCCTCGCAAACTGGAGGAGTTAACTACTCTTTTCCACGTTTACTAACATGATACTAGGTTTGATATCACGTCTGCTATGCCGGAGAACGCTACCAGCGAACTTCTCTGGTTACTTTTCTTTCCACGTTTTTAAAACTGAAAACCCCATTTGAATCTCTGTATTTTGACTAAAGCCTTAAATTATATATCAACCCTACTCTTAACCATTATCTACGTCATATTTTTGTTAACCAATGACCATTAATAGTACCTCCCAAAAACAAGATTTCAGAAACCAAACCCAGCCCTTTTTAAGATAAGTGCCACGGATATCAATTATTTTTCTAACGGTATAAATATGTTGTACATTCTTGGAATTTTAAATACTGAAATTGTTGACCCTATCTCTTGGCGACATTTGTCTGCCATTGACAAAAGACAGGTTAACCTAACCCGAGCCAAAATTGATTTTAATACAATGGTTGTCTCCAGACTACTCAAAATGACTTGTAATCTTTGAACAAATCAAATTGAAAAATAGTTAAGCTATTTGTAATGTTGCGCTTCCTATAAATCTGTAACTAACTAAAGTTTTATGAAAATAAAGTTTTACAACCTGAAAATTGCTTTTCTTTGTTTAAGTTAAAACGTGATTCTATTTAAATTTATCAGATTTGTCAATCTATATACGACATAAGTTTTTAAAGGGTATTGTATTGGATTTGCAAGGTAGGACCTTTCAATTATTATGACAGCCGCTGGAATTTCTAATATTTAAGCGTAAAGCAATTTCTAAGCAGGATGCCTTTATTATAAGGGACGTTTACTAAAATATAACGGTAATTTATCATGGAATTCTGCTTATAAGTAATACAAAGTAATGAAATTTAATTAAATAGTCTGCTAATACTTTAACATTTCAATATAATGTTGTATATTTCGAGGACATACACAAACAACATCTCGAATATACCTATTGTAAACTAAATAAAGCTCTTAAATGCAAAACTCTTTCAATGAAGCCTATCGCCGGTAGGGGCACATCGATCATCTTTTGTGTACAGACATCTCGCTTACATTCCAATGTAATTATTCTGGTCCTTTTGTTAGCAAACACTACGAACGGCGGTAAATTTAGTAAATGCGAGACTCTATTTGAGGTATCGACAGATATAAAGTGATTGACGTGTTTACAGCTAGTTACATAAATTTATAGCTTGCACTAAACTGTTTCTCTCTTTAAGAGGTTTCCGAAGCCAGCGATACTATGAATTAAATGTTAACATTTAGATTATTTATTGTAATGAGTGTGCTTGTAATTCTTAACCAAATCGTTTGTGTTTTGAAAGGCAATTTTGCCTTAATTAATTGGAAGATAAAAAATTATTTGAAAGTTAGGTATTTTATATGCGAAACCCAAACATTTACCTTTTATTTACTAAGGATATATTGTAGTAATAAATATTTACTTATGATCCGACGGATGAAACGTGCTACACCCCCAAAACAACCAACTTATTGCTTAATCATTTTCTATCTAGATTTCGTGACAGTTTATATATTTTGCATGTATATTTAAATTTTAAAGATATCATTGAAAATTATAACACATGCTTGAGGTTAAATACTAATGATGCGTAGACCACTTCAACTTTTTGTCTTCAAAATTCAACATCATATACGACTTAGTACCAGTGCATTAGACGTGTTACTGTCATCACGTACGCTGCTCCATCAATATTTAAAATACAAGAAATCGTATCGATTGTTCTCAATATAAATATATTTAGCAGTTAAAGAAGCCTTTCCAGCGTAGCTTCCAGAAACGATTGCTCCCTAGGGATAAAGTCGAGAAAGGAGAGCAGATGTTTCGCAAAGCTAGTTATTTAATTTGGCAGTTAACCGGAATCTGAACAGACGCGACGTACCTCTGTACTCACACTGCAGTTATTTTAAAATAATGGATGGCTGCAGTGAAGATTTAAGAGTAATCATAAAGCGATTGTAGAAAATTGTTTTAAACAGTGCAAATTCTATAATGCTCAAAAAAATTTTTACGTCAATTTAGGTCAAGAAGTTAGAACATTCTTTTATACCTTGATAAATTTTTCTGTAAAATTAATACAACATCGAGATTTTGCTTCCATAATATTTACATAAAAATGATACAACGGGCCTCTCCCGAAATTGATGGGAAATAAAACTGCCACGTATCGTAGACGTCAAAATAAATCAATACCAAAATGTAACGTGTGTCCGTGAGAAAAGTTCAAAGTTTACTTAAGGAATCACATTTTTGTACGTTGTTCAGAAATGTGTGAAACAAATTTATTAAAATTTGGCAAAAGTTCATTTCAGAGGATTACCTTACTTTCAGTAATCAAAGAAATCCAAAGGAAATTGTAGAAGGGTTAAAACTACCTTCACCCCTCGTAATTTTTGTTATAATTTTCTTGGAGGGGTGGGGGTGGGGATACCGTTTAAAGACTTTTTAACAAAAAGACTTACCCATCATAGTAGTACGAATAAGCCGACTTTGGGTCAGAATTTCCTCCCATTTAATCCAATGTGTAAGAGAAGGAACTCCCTCTCATAAGAAATACATTGGGATCTTCTCTACATGGGCTATATGTGAGTGTGTGAGAGATAGACATAGAGTAATCTAATCACCCTGAGAAATAGACATACCTAATTACGGTAGTTTGTCTTCACCGAAGGCATTTTATGAACTTGCACTTTCCTAGTTCTCTCCGACGTCACAGAATTCCATTAAATAAACGTCATTAAGCACGTTATTTACACAACATTCATCATCTTTATAGAACCTTCTTACCTACATAGTGTTTTACAGTTACCAACATCACAATTAGTTTTATTAGCATCTCATTTTAAATAAAACGAAAAGTTACCAACCTCACAACAATTATTTTTATTAACAACTCATCTAAATATTTTGTACACACACAGCAGGAGTTAATACAGTTTGTTTAGTATATTTTATAATAGCATATCTGCATGGCCTAAAGTAGGACCCAAAGTAGGTAATCCAACTGAGAGTGTGATACTTTGGTCCCAAAGTCTATGCGACTATGAACCCATTGTAGGTCATTGGTTGATTATTGACTACGTTAATTTAGAGCCAAAATAGGTTAGTCGACTTGAAACTGCATGCTGACGTCCGCAGAAAAATAAATAAACGTAGTCAGCAAAATATTTAATGCTGTCCGCATAAAAACGATTGAACCCAGGCAGCACGAATAGGACTCTCAACCCTGAAAACAATTATAATTGATCGACGCAATCTAAGATTAGCTGGTTACTGGTTTCACAACATTTAACATATTGCACAAATATCTCGAAATTTGGCAAAAACAGACAGACTGATTACATCAATTTTTCATTTTCGCTTTTAAAGAATAACAAGTCGTAGTTATTAAATCGCAAGTAATGTGAAATGAAAACAAACGAAAGAAGAACACAATGTATTTTTCTTTATTGTAATTTATAAAATATATATAATGCTATAATTATAGGGTAGGTTAAGTCATAGGGGTCGTAGAATAAATAAAACAACTTCCAGTTTAATAAAAACACATAATTCCAGATATTATAAGAGTAAATTGGTCACTATACATATTGTTAATTGAGAGCACACTGTATATAAAATACGCGGAATTAAATACATAAGAACATAGAAATATCCAAGAGTAGTTTACAAACGCAACAAAATGCATCAAAATTAAATCAACGAGAAACCTATAACAATTGCGTTAAAAATATCATCGTACACGCAATCTAAATTATGCATTATTAGAAAATAGTACGTGACGGTAAGAGTTCACATTTGTTCAAAAATCCAATATTATATAGAAATAAACAAGCACCAGATTATTCAGTTTAGATAATAATAAATAACAAACATTGAATACGTGACTTAATAAAAGGAAATTGTTGGAATTTCTCAAATAAAGCCATGATATGTGAGAGTATTACGTGACGAACCAGGCATGCATTTAAATATTTGAACTAAATAATTGGTGAAAATCCCGAAGTATACAAGATGAAGGTAGAAATGTCATCCCAGCACATGAATTAACCAATGAAGAGCAGGTGGAGGCAATGCTTTAAATACGATAAGGATGAAGCGACAAGTTAGTATACATTCAAACTGGGCTACGACTATGTTCGAAAGCACTAATTATTTTACGTAACCAGTGAAACAAAAATTAAAGTGAAATCATTTTGAAAAAGTGTACGAATTTGTGCAATGAATAAGCTGATCTATTATAGACGTAAGTAATAACGACTTAATTAAAAATCCATTTCTAATATTAATAAAACAGGGCTTTTAATACGGATATTTAAATTGGTTTTATATGGGCTTTTAATACTGATATTTAATACTGGGATTTAAATACTGGTAATTAAATTGGATTTTTGAATTATTTTAATACCGATATGGAAAATGTTTTAATACCGAGATTGAAATTGTCTTAAATACCTACATTTAAATGGGATTTTTATATCAACATAGAAGTTGTTCTCACGCCGATATTTAAAATTGGATTTTAATACCTACATGTAATTTGGATCTGGATTGTAATTTTGGTTTTGATGTCGACTTCTAAATTTGACTTTCAACGAAACAACTCATGGTGATGCAGATCATAGGCTGGGAAGTAACTACAGAACCATTCCAGGTTAGCAATCTTGATACAATTTATTATTAAAAACTTTTTAAATCAATATTTATCATTTTGTAATCTGTAAGAGTCAACAAAACATAGTAGGTTCATTGATCAATTTATGACAAAGGTAATGGTCATCTTGGAACGTTCAAAGATCCCTAAATATAAGTAAAAAGATAGTTTTGCTGGCTTCAAATATCATAAATCTGGTATATGTAAATATTCTGAAAAGGGAAAATTTTGAAAGTTGTAAATATTTAATCATTATATTGTGTATTGTAGAATTGCCTTATTTAATTAAATAAGCTAGTCGGGGCAAAAACCATAACTTAACATTCCACATCATAGGTACTTGATTATTAGGGGTAAATTTCACAACAAAATTTTATGATATGCCCAATCGTGGGGCCTAATATAAAGGGGATATCACCGCATTTTATAGTACGCCCAATCGTGGGGCGAATAACACAGCATATTACGACGCCCATCGTAAGGGCTCGTTGATCCTAATAAAAATAACACAGCAATATATATATATATATATATATATATATATGTAAATATTATAATTAGTTTTTTACACAAGGTAAGTTGATAAATACTTACGTATTGAAATTAATAAGATGAAATAATAACTTAGACTTTTTAAGTAAAGCCCAAATGATCATTTCAAATCGAGCTAGTAATTGAAAGAAGGAAAATATAAGGCCTTGGACAGGATTTGAACCTGCATCTCAGTTTTGCCGGAACTGTGCGTTATCCAATTACGCTACCGAGGCCGATGGCTATAATTGGAAAATTTACAAATCTAAATCGTGTACAAGTACCATATATAAACCTAACTTTCAATTACGTTTAGCATTTTTGTCAATCAATCTGAAATTGTCAAGTTTCTGACTTATGTCAGATATAGACAGGAAGCACCGCACAGTTCCGGCAAAACTGAGATGCAGGTTCAAATCCTGTCCAAGGTCTTATATTTTCCTTCTTTCAATTACTAGCTCGATTTGAAATGATCATTTGGGCTTTACTTAAAAAGTCTAAGTTATTATTTCATCTTATTAATTTCAATACGTAAGTATTTATCAACTTACCTTGTGTAAAAAACTAATTATAATATTTATATATTAAT
Source organism: Platerodrilus igneus (assembly GCA_036346225.1). Taxonomy (NCBI): domain Eukaryota; kingdom Metazoa; phylum Arthropoda; class Insecta; order Coleoptera; family Lycidae; genus Platerodrilus; species Platerodrilus igneus. The sequence continues at coordinate 5,839,424 of JARFIW010000215.1, forward strand.
ACTTGGCTTATAGCCGTGATTTTGAGCGGTGCTTCCTGTCTATATCTGACATAAGTCAGAAACTTGACAATTTCAGATTGATTGACAAAAATGCTAAACGTAATTGAAAGTTAGGTTTATATATGGTACTTGTACACGATTTAGATTTGTAAATTTTCCAATTATAGCCATCGGCCTCGGTAGCGTAATTGGATAACGCACAGTTCCGGCAAAACTGAGATGCAGGTTCAAATCCTGTCCAAGGCCTTATATTTTCCTTCTTTCAATTACTAGCTCGATTTGAAATGATCATTTGGGCTTTACTTAAAAAGTCTAAGTTATTATTTCATCTTATTAATTTCAATATATATATATGTATATATATATATATATATATATATATATATATATATATATATAATTAAAAAATATAATGTTGTTTATTCTATAATAAACATACTATAATTCACCTAAGTTGTTTATATCTTCGTTTTTCAATTGAGTATTACATTATCGGTTCTGTGAGGGCTGTCATCTTCATCTTTGGCGCCTCAGAGACCGTGGAACTAGTCACGGTCGTTCCTGGTTGTTCTTCTTCTTGTTCACTAAAAAATTCAGATGAAGATTAGATCAAGTAAATGCATTAAGAGAATTAAATCTATATTAAGCCAACGAATACATACTGTATAACTTCGGGTGAAATTAGGTCGTACGTTGCAATTGACGGATCTGTCCACGGAGCCAACGATTTTTCCAGCACTTCATTTAATTGACCATAAACTGCTCGATAATTTGAACCCGACTACTATCATTATTATTATTCTTTCCTGACAAAGACAATTTTGAAAAGGTTTTCATTTTTTGATTTGTTTATAGAACACAACTACAACTTAACAAAAGAGATCTAACGATTATCACACATCGTGGGTATATAAAGTTATTGATCAACAAGAACAGCAGAAAATTCAACCCATGTCAGCAAGAATTTTAATGCTAATGTATTGTCTACATAACAATTGTATAAATATGAAATCTGCAGAAAATTTAATAAACCCAGTAATGAAGAAATTTAATGCTGACGTTCGCAGAAAAATAAATAAACGTGGTCAGTAAGAAATTTAATGCAGATATATCTAAAAAACGAATAAACCAAATTAGCAAGAAATTTAATGCTGACGTCCACAGAAAAAGTTATAAACCCAATCAGCGAGAACTTTAATGCTGACGTCCACAGAAAAAGTTATAAACCCAATCAGCGAGAACTTTAATGCTGATGTCTGCCAAAAAATAAATAAACCTAATCAGCAAGAAATTGAATACTGACGTCCGCAGAAAAATAAATAAACGTAGTCAGCAAGAAATTTAATGCTGTCAGCAGAAAAACAATTAAACCCAGTCAGCACGAACGGGACTCTCAACCCTGAAAGCAATTATAATTGATCAACGCAATCTAAGATTAGCTGGTTACTGGTTTTCTATAGATTTAAACACATTAATTTAATGTAACGTTGTATGACAGAAAATAGATATTGCATGTGTCCATACCTCAGTTGTAAATTATACCTATCATTTTCTGATACACTTTCGCAATACCCTTGTTATTATTATTATACCATATTTAAAAAATTTTAAAAGTGCTATTCATTAAGAAATGCCAAATTAATGTTGTCAATGCAAAACCACAATTTTTTTATATTTAATTAGAGGTGCAAAATATAAAAAATTATATATAAACAACTCGTTCGTAAGCCATATTGCAACATCTTGACAATGAAAAAATTCCTGACGATGCGTGACTCATGTTTTAAATGTAATGAAATCGGTTTTTGACAACGCTGAAAAAAAGTTTCAATTCACTGCGATCGACTACAACTACTAAATTATCTATAATACTGCAATTTAAAATTTTCCCATAATCTAACACTCATTCAATATTAATGTATTAGTTAGTAAATCGCAAACTCAGTTATCTGCAAGAAATATAAACTGGAAATTTTATGAAATGCTCCAACTTCAAAACTATCGAAGAAATAAATCTATTGAAATGTATGCCATGAGTTACTTAATATTCCCTATAGATGCTCTCTTTTTTGTGGCGGTTCAGAACAGCTGAAATTAGAAATGCGCCTGGATCTGATTGCATAGTGGCAGTATCGGCTTCTACACTTGGATATTCTTTACCAAAAAATAAAACATTCTAAAAAACCGTACGTAGCGTAGGTAACTAGGTATCTAGGGAAATGCAATTGCAGGCATAAAATACAATTTAACGGAAGTTCAATAGACCTTCGTTTGAACAAGAAACGCTTGTAGTGTGATTTCGTAGTCAAGTAGTTCAAATATACACACAATAGAAAATTCTTTCAACGACTTTTTAATTTTTTATAGTTTATAGTCAAATTTTGCGTAAAAGCGAAGCAACCCGGTACCTACCCAAAAGAAATTATTGATAATAATCTTATCAACGAACTTCGTTCGTTTATGAAATCGATTTGTCGTCCGTCTGTCTGTCCGTCCGAGGCCTTTCTAATGGTCGGACATCAATGTGTGATACATCAATCGATTCAGCTCGGTGTCCTGAGCTTAAGTTTTGATGTCAGTTGAAATCGGGCCACGGGGACGCCGTGCCCCCGCGATATTCCGTCGGGAAAATTAAAATTTCAAATAGGTCCAAAATTAATGTGCGATACATATTTGGACTCCCCTAACATAGCTGAGTCGAAATATGGTACCCCCCACAAAATCTGACCACGGATACCCGACCCCCCCAGGGAAATAATTTTTATCAAAAATTTCAAATAGTTCCAAAATTAATGTGCGATACATATTTAGAATCCTCTGAAAAAACTGAATCGAAATATGATGCCCCCTTATTTACACACACACACACAAACACACATACATACATACATACATACATACACACATATATAGCTTTTAAAATATTTATTCAACAAAATAAAATATATTAAAATGTCTCTTTTGTTGTTTATAAATTTTTGTATTTTATCTGAATACTTATAATTATTACAACATAATAATTTTAATTTCTTTAAATTGTTTTAAAGTAAGTCTACATTTGGAAGTTCGTTGCGACAATGCCTTGCATTTTCAACTTGTTTTTAATTGTAAGTAACGTTAATTCTAGATAACCACAATTATTTTTTTCAATACTGGTTTTAAAAATTTGTGTACCTAGGCACAAGCAGAAACGGCATTCTATTTTTTTTTCATGCAATAACTTGTTATTTTTAAAAGCGAGAGTAAAAAATTGATGCAACCAGTCATATACATGCAATACACATTCAGATTCTTTTGGTTCCAGACTTATTTACCTATTGCTAGAAAACACCTAATGTAAATTCAAAGCGGGTACATATAGTGCGTCACATGACGAAGGGGCGTAACTGACATTTGGTGCAAATTGAGTTAAGCCGCCTAAACTATTCCTATACAGGGTGTAGAATTGGATCACGCACCAAAAGAATTTCCATGTTAAATTCTTAATGTTCAAATATTGGCTCCCAAATTATTTTAGGGAAAAAGTGTAAATATGTTTCTTATAGGGAAAAAATACTGAATATAACCATATCATCACTAATTTTTCTACAAGGGTTAAATTGAGGAAATTAAAATTACTATTTTAGCAAAAATAGCGATAAATATGTTGTGCCTTGAAATTATTTAAACAATGGTAGTGTTTCAATCACAAATTTAAACGTATTTAAAGTAGTTTTAAGAAAGAGAAATACATTTTTGACATTAGTATGCATTATCTAAAGGCAAAACTATACTTAAAATACGTCTAAATTTGTGGTTAAAACACTACCAGTGTTTCAACAATTATAAGTCTTAACCTATTTTATAGGGAAATGCAATTGCAAGCATAAAATACAATTCAACGGAAGTTTAATAGACCTTAGTTTGAACGCTTGTGGTGCGATTTCGTAGTCAAGTACTTCAAACATACACACAATAGAAAAATTCTTTTTAATTTTTTATAGTTTTTAGTCAAATTTTGCGTAAATGCGAACCAATCCGGTACTTACCCAAAAGAAATTATTGATAATAACCTTATTTTTAATTATAAGTAACGTTAATTCTAGATAACCACAGTAATGTTTTTAATACTGGTTTTAAAAATTTATGTACCTAGTCACAAGCAGAAACGTCATTCTATTTCTTCATGCAACGACTTGTTATTTTTGAAAAACGAGAATGAAAAATTGATTCAATCAGTCATATACATGCAATGCACATTCAGATTTTTTTCGGTTCCAGACATATCTACCTATTGCTAGAGAACGCCTAATGTAAATTCAAAGCGGGTACATATCGAGGGCACATGGATATTCTCAACTGTTTATATACAGCCACAAAAATAAAAACTGCAAAGTCATGTTATTTAAAATTTGGCTACAAATTAAAATTAATGCACATTTGCGTTTATTAAGCTTACGCGAACAAAAGTAATTTTTCCATATTTGCGTTTATTACGCAGACAAAATTAATTTATACATATTTGCATTTTATTAAGCTTGCGTGCTATGAATCCTGAAACAGTGTCTTATGTTAGTTGTGAAATTATAAAGTTAACTTTACAGTGCTTTAAGCTTTTAAAAAATGTTGATAAAACTAACCTTTAGCAATAGGTAGATAGGTCTGGAACCGGAAAAAATCTAAATGTGCATTGCATGTATATAACTGATTGCATCAATTTTTCATTCTCGCATTTAAAAAATAACAAGTCGTTGCATGAAAAAAAAAAATGCCATTTCTGCATATGACTAGGTACACAAATTTTTAAAACCAGTATTAAAAACATTACTGTGGTTATCTAGAATTAACGTTAGTTATAATTAAAAATAAGGTTATTATCAATAATTCTTTTTTGGGTAGGTACCGGGTTGGTTTGCTTTTACACAAAATTTGACTATAAACTATAAAAAATTAAAAAGCCGTTGAGAGAATTTTCTATTGTGTGTATATTTGAACTACTTGACTACGAAATCACACTACAAGCGTTTTTTGTTTAAACGAAGGTCTATTGAACTTCCGTTGAATTGTATTTTATGCTTGCAATTGCATTTCTCTAGAGACCTAGTTACCTACGCTACGTACTGTCTTTATAGAATGTTTTTATTTTTCGGTGAAGAATATCCAAGTGTAGAGGTGGACGCTGCCGCTATGCAATCAGATCCAGGCGCATTTCTAATTTCAGCTGTTCTGAACCGCCACAAAAATGAGAGCATCTATAGGGAATATTAAATACCTCATAGCATACATTTCAATAGATTTATTTCTTCGATAGTTTTGAAATTGGTGCATTTCATAAATTTTCCAGTTTATTTTTCTTGCAGATAACTGAGTTTGCAATTTACTAACTAACTAATACATTAATATTGAATGCGTTTTAGATTATGGGAAAATTTAAATTTTAGGATTATAGATAATTTAATAATTGTAGTCGACCACAGTGAATTGAAAATTTTTTTCTGCGTTGTCAAAAAAACATCTAAGCAAGTAAAATCTACAATGCATTAATTAAATTTACCAAGAAGTCATTTGAAATATTTCAATCTAGAATATTTCAATTTACTTTTCAGTAAAAACTGAAAAAATTGGCTTTTATACGTTTAATTCCCAACAAAATAATAAAAATTCAAATTAACATATACAGGTAGGTAATTGCGTTTACATCGAAAGCGGTTTGTATTTTATTTCTGATAACAACCGAGTTCATTACATTTAAAACATGAACCACGCGTCGTCAGAAATTTTTTCATTGTCAAGATGCTGCAATATGGCTTACGAAGGAGTTGTTTATTTATAATTTTTTATATTTTGGGCTCCTAATTAAATATAAAAAAATTGTGGTTTTGCATTGACAACATTAATTTGGCATTTCTTACTGAATAGCACTTTTAAAAAAATTTAAATATGGTATAATAATAATAATAACAAGGGTATTGCAAAAATGTATCAGAAAATGATAGGTAAAATTTATAACTGAGGTATGAACACATACAATATCTATTTTCTGTCATACAACGTTTCATTAAATTAATGTGTTTAAATTGCTTTCAGAGTAGAGAGTCCCATTCGTGCTGACTAGGTTCAATCGTTTTTCTGCTGACAGTATTAAATTTCTTGCTGATTACGTTGATTTATTTTTCTGCGGACGTCGGCATTCAATTTCTTGATGACTGGATTTATTACTGTTTCTGTGGACGTCAGCATTAAATTTTTTGCTGATTTGATTTATACATTTTTTGGATGTATCTGCATTAAATTTCTTGCTGACTACGTTTATTATTTTTCTGCGGACGTCAGCATTAAATTTCTTCATGACTGGGTTTATTAAATTTTCTGCAGATTTCATATTTCTACAATTGTTATGTAGGCTATACACTAGCATTAAAACTTTTGCTGACATGGGTTGAATTTTCTGCTGTTCTTGTTTAATAACTTTATATATCCAAGATGTGTGATAATCGTTCGATCTTTTTTGTCAAGTTGTAGTTGTGTTCCGTAAACAAATCAAAAAATGAAAACTTTTTCAAAATTGTCCTTGTCAAGAAAGAATAATAATAATAATGCTAGTGATCAGGTTAAAATTATTGAGCAGTTTATAGTCAATGCAAATGAAATGCTGGAAAAATCGTTGGCCTCGTGGGCAGATCCGCCAATTGCAACGACTTGATTACACCCGAAGTGATACAGTATGTATTCGTTGGCTTAATATAGATTTAATTCTCTTAATGCATTTACTTGATCTAATCTTCATCTCAATTCTTTAGTGAACAAGAAGAAGAACAACCAGAAACGACCGCGACTAGTTCCACGGTCTCTGAGGCGTCAAACATGAAGATGACTGCCCTCACAGAACCGATAAGGTAATATTTTACCGTTCAGAGTTGTAGTTGTGAGTGTTCTGTAAACAAATCAGAAATGAGAACTTTAAAAAACAAGTTTGGAGCGAGTTAAAAAGGCAGTGAAAAGTTTGATGCTGAAAGAAAAAGTTAGTAGTGAGTTAGAACTGTTCTTTATATTTGGGATGGTATTTGGAAAACGAAGATATAAACAACTTAGGTGAATTATAGTATGTTTATTGTAGAGTACATATCATTATATTTTCTAATTATATATATATATATATATATATATATATATATATTATAAATTACAGTAAAGAAAAATATATTGTGTTCTTCTTTCGTTTGTTTTCAATTCACATTACTCGTGATTTAATAACTACGACTTGTTATTTTTTAAAAGCGAGAATGAAAAATTGATGCAATCAGTCTGTGTGTCTGTCTGTCTTTGGCAAATTTCGAGATATCTGTGTAATTTGTTAAATGTTGGGAAACCAGTAACCAGCTAATCTTAGATTGCGTTGATCAATTATAATTGCTTTCAGGGTTGAGGGTCCCATTTGTGCTGCCTGGGTTCAATCGTTTTTCTGATGACAGTATTAAATTTCTTGCTGACTACGTTTATTTATTTTTCTGCGGATGTCAGCACGCAGTTTCAAGTCGACTAACCTACTTTGGCTCTAAATTAACGTAGTTGTTAATCGACCAATGACCTACAATGGGTTCATAGTCGCATAGACTTTGGGACCAAAGTATCACACTCTCAGTTGGATAACCTACTTTGGGTCTTACTTTAGCCCATGCAGATATGCTATTATAAAATATACTAAACAAACTGTATTAACTCCTGCTGTATGTGTACAAAATATTTAGATGAGATGTTAATAAAAATAATTGTTGTGATGTTGTAAACTTTTCGTTTTATTTAAAGATGAGATGCTAATAAAACTAATTGTGATGTTGGTAACTCTAAAACACTATGTAGGTAAGAAGGTTCTATAAAGATGATGAATGTTGTGTAAATAACGTGTTTAATCACCTTTATTTAATAATGGAATTCTGTGACGTCGGCGATGAGTGGAAAAGTGCAAGTTAATAAAATGCCTTTGGCGAAGAAAGGCTACCGTAATTAGGTATGTTTATTTCTCAGTGTAATTAGATTAATGTATGTCTATCTCTCACACACTCACATATAGCCCATATAAAGAAGATCCCAATGTATTTTTTATGAGAGGGAGTTCTTTCTCTTATACATTGGATTAAGTGGGAGGAAATTTTGACCCAAAGTCAGCTTATTCGTACTACTCATCATCTTCATTTTTGACTTTTGTAAAACTCCGTATTGCGCTTAGTTTCGAACACTGCTAAACGATGTTGATAAACATAAATGTCTTAAAACACAACAGTATCACTTTAGTTTTTGGCACTTTTGACAGTAAATGTTACAATAATTTGTTCACTTCAGTTGCCTTTTGTACTGTTTTCTCTAACGCAATCACCGTTATGACTTTAATTGCTATTACTGTTGCGTAATTTTGGCAGCTAGCAAATTATGGAGTTCGCTTTTAATGAGCAGCTGGCCATGCTATTAGTTCCTGGATTCTGTCAGGGTAACTGCCTCGAAAGTGTTCGCGTGTATCAAAAGAAGTATTCAAACCGAAAAATTCGAGAAACAGGAACATTGAAGCCAGTTAAAATTAACTCTGGAAGATCTCGATAAGCCCGAACATCAATTACGGAAGATATTGTTCTTCAAATTATTAATGACAATCCTGAGACCAGTACCAGAACATTGGAACGAGAAAATGGGATTCCAAAAAGCATCGTAAGTCGGATCATTAGGGATCAATTACTTCGTCCATTCCACATTCAGCCAGTGCAAGAATTACTGCCACTTAGTCACCGATTGCGTTTAAATTTTTAACAAATTATTCGGGAACGCAAGATAGTTGACAACGGATTCCATACTAATATTTTTTTTACTGATGATTCTTGTTTTATACGTTGTGGCATAACGAACTTACATAATGAGCATGTGTATGCAGATGAAAATCCACATGCTATTAAAAGTAGACATCAACAAGGAGAATTTAAAATTAATGTTTGGATCGGAGTTATTGGCAATTTTATGGTTGGGCCATTCCGATTGCCTGATCGTGTGGATGGCACTAGTTACCTTCTATTTCTTCAAGAAAGTTTGTCGAAACATCTTCTTCATGCACGACGGTGCACCATCACATTTTCCACGTACCGTAAGAGATTATCTTGATGAACAATTTACTCGTATCTACGAGGGAGAACGCGGGGATCATTGAATGGATGATAATCCATGTGGATTGGCATCCATTCAACGGCCTCCGTGTTCTCTTGACTTAAATCTTTGCGACTTCTTCATCTGGTGAGCGTTGAAAACACAAGTGTACAAGGTTTAAATTCAAAATGCTGTAAATGCATTACGACAAAACAATGATGTTTTAAGTTGGGTGCATGTCAATTTCATACATCGCAATAACCTCTGCATTAATGAAGGTGTAGGTCACATTAAACACTTGTAAAAAAGTGTTGTCTAAGGCCAACAGAATTTGTATTTGAGATCTACTCACGGACAAACGGTATATTTTGGTATATAGGTAAATTCGGTCCAATTGACTTATTTTGACGTCTACAATGCGGGGTAGCTATATTTCCCAGCACATTTGGGACACCCAGTATAACAACATGCAAAGTTATAGCATTTAACAGCTATTTACTATTTTTGCATCATCATCATTAGGTTTTCAGTTCTGCAACTGGTTAGACGCATACCTCCATTGTTTAATATTCTAAGCTAACCTACACATTTCCTTGAAATTCCCACAGCTTACACCTTTCACTATCTGCGTTCAATAGTCTGATCTAGGTCTACCTCTATCTCTTTTTTGCCATATCTGCTTGTAATATAGCCCGCACTATTCCCCCAAATGCCTTAGAGCGTGTCCTGTCCTATTTCACTTATTTTTTTATTGTTTTCCACAGATTATTCTTCCGCTACTATTTCTCTAGAACTTTTTTGTTATTAACTTTCTCTGTCTATTCCAAAAAGCGTATACCTTTTTCCTGCCTACTTCTCCTAGTGTTCGTTCCTATTTCATAATCACACAGTACTGTGCTCCACACATATGCTTTCAGCAATCTTCTACTTGTTTCTATATTTGTTGTCTTTGACTATAGTAGTTGCTTTTTCTCGTTAAATGCACCACGACCTTGTGCTAATATTTGTTTTATATTTTTTGCATTTTCCAATCTTACGTTATTTGGTTTCCTAGGTAGCAGGAATCATTAACCTCTTGTAAGTTCCCGTTTCCTATTGGTATTATGGTTTTTTACTTATTTCCCCCTCCTTTATATACTAGTACTTCAGTTTTATTTTTGTTAATTTTCATACCGGTTCCCCGTGTTAGAACTGTTTCCATTTATTACGAGCTGCTTCTAACTTTTCCTTGCTGGGTGGTAATACCGCTATATCATCTGCAAATATAAGCATAGTAAGTCCAAATGTCTTCCTGCATTTGACAGTATTCATTGCCTCTTCGAGGTACAAGTTAAAAATTAACGGAGATGGCGCACATCCTTGTCCCACCGCTTGCCTTATATTTACTTCTTTACGTTCCTGCTCTAATTCCATTACCGCTGTTTGTTATTTGTATACTCTATGAACTATCCGTCTATCCCTAAAACGCATTCCAATCTTTTTTAGTATTTCAAACATTTCTCTTTATTTTACATTGTCGAATGCTTTTTCCAGATCTACAAACCCTATATAGACGCTTTCCTCTTTTTCTATTATTTTCTCCATTATCGCTCTTAAAGTTAAAATAGCCTTCCGTGTTCCCCTGTTTTGCCTAAACCCAAATTGATCTTCTCCTAATATTTCTTCAGCTCGTTTTTCCATTCGTCTTGGTATAATTCTAGTTAATACTTTTGATATGTGTACTGTCAAATTTATTGTACGAAAATTTTCACATCTATCAGCACCTCTCTTTTTGGTACAGTGACTATGGTGTTACGTTTAAAATCTTTGGGTATCTTGCTTGTCTCAGACATATAGCTTACAAGTTGGAAGAGATATTCTGTTACTGCTTGTTCAGTGGCTTTTAGAATTTCTTTTTGCACCTTATCTACCTGGTGCCTTAACATTTTTCAAATCCTTTAATACTAATTCAAACTCATCTCTAAGGATAGGATATCCTAAGTCATCTTTTTCAATGTCTGATTCCTATTCTAGTGCTGCTAGTTCCTGTCATGCATATAAATTCCTTATATATTCTTGCCATCTAATCACTTTCTCTATATTTTCTATGATAATGTCTCTTTCCGTTATACGGTTTTAAATCCCTAAAATTCATTCTAATTAGTTTGTATGCTTCGTCTATCTTTCTTATTTCCATCTTAGTATTTTAGCATTTTTCATTATTCTATTGTTCTTTAGCTTTCCTACATTTGAGAATAATTTCCCATTTGAAGGCTTTGTATCTCTGTTTTCTCGCTTCGTCTGGTCTTCTATATTTTCGTCTTTCTTCTATTAAATTCATAATATCCTTTGTTATCCATGGTTTTTTATTTTTTTTGTGTATACCCCAGAATGTCTCTGGCCGCCATGTCTAAGCTGGATTTAATGTTATTCCATTCTGTTTCTACTTCCTTGGTATCAGAAATTTTCCCAATATCTTTTAGCAATTCATCTTTCGTGGAAAATTTTATCTTTTGGTTTCTCAAAATCAAAGTGCCTTTATCTGTTCCCTTTTTCAAATTTTTAATTTACGAGCGTCTTCATAATTATGATGTTGTGGTCAGTGTCTACATGTGCTTCTGGGTAGCTTCTACATTTTTTTACTTGATTCTTAAACCGTTGTCTAACAAGAATATGAGCTTTTTGATATCTTCCTATATCTTCTAGCATCTTCCACGTGTATCGTCTTCTAGCATGATGTTGAAATAATGTGTTTGTGATGGTTATATTGCTTGTATCTTTTCTCGTACCTAATCCAAATAAACCTACTACAACTCCTTCCCTACCCTCGCCTACCGCTGCATTAAAATACCCTGTAATTATTAAATTTTCATGTCCTTTTATGCATCTTAGTGTGTCTTCCATATCTTTGTAGATTGCTCCTATAGTTCATTCGTTTTAATTTTAGGATGACTTCACAACTGCAATAAATGCTACATTGCTAATGTTAGTTTCAATTTTAATACATTTAACGAAAGATATACGAATATTCTCATTGGCAAAAGGAATTGGTGGCAACATCGTACAGAACAACCTTTATGTGTTAAATAATAGTATCATTCAAGCGGAATTCAAGGTATTCATTTGGATACAATTGCCAACACTATTACTACATTTGAGGTCATCGTAAAGTTAAAACGAACGAATTATACCTCTTCCTCACTGTAGCTAGAGGTGAGCATGTATACTTGTATTATTACTGTGTTTACTGGTTTAAATTCTAATCCAACCATGGGTACTCTTTCGGTCTTTTATAAGTAGTTTTCTACAAGTGTCCTATTTTTTTTCGTATAACTATACCCGCACCCGAATTTTCTTCTTCTGATCCTATATGAATTACCTCAAAGTTTCCGCTCCTAAAATCTCCCGCATCAGACCACCAAACTTCTCTAATCCCCACTATCTCTAATGCTAACCTATCCATTCCAATTTTCAAGTTTTCTAGCTTACCTATTTGCTTCAAACTTTTGACATCCACGTTCCAACTCGCAGAATGTTCCTAGCTCTTGCTTTAAACTTTCCGATCACACCTCCGGAGTAGTCCTTTCTCGAAGATACGAATGGAGAACTATTTTAAATCCGGATTCTTTTACCCCAGAGGGCGCCAACATCCTAAATAACAATTTAAGTACGCTATGTTCTTGAGAGGTAATGTGGTGGTTACCCTTTGCCTTCCACATCGAAGAATTGTATCTTAGAATGCTAAACCGACCCCTATGGTCTTTATCGCTCTAAGTACCGAAAAAGCTGCTGCCCTTTTTCGGGGAGCTGTCTTAGTCTAATTCCTCACAAAAGACCCCACTAATTTGAGCACTGGAATGCTCAAGCCGTTCTACCCGTTCTAGTAATCCAGAACTTCTTCAAGGTGCAGTTCTATTCAGAACGGTATTTAATAATATTTATCTTTAAATAAAATTTCCTACATTGAACTCAATTAAAATTCAAATTGCGTTTTTAAAAATGATTAAAGTTTTATTGTAGAATATTATTCTTTCAGCTTCGTTACAAAATCTCCCACTCATTTTAGAAACTTTATTTTCAAGCTTATTCAAAGATCACCATAAATTTTTAATCGTTTATAAATAGCAATTTTAATTTCAATTTATTTATTTCAATCAGTAATAGATAAAAATAAATTAAATTTAAAATAAATATTGTTGGATTAATAAAACGTGGCATTAAGAAAGTGTGGAATGAGGTCCATACGAGATGTATTTAATTCGGTAATCCCCCAATTACGCACCCTCTCGGTAACGGAGATAATTAGCTTAGGTCGAACTGTTGCAAATAGAATCGTTCATTTCTGTTCAATTACACTTTAGCATTGATCTAAATTGGATCGTATCTAGTTCAAGTGGATACTACGTATTTCCATTTATATAAGTGCTTGTCGCGTATCTTTTAATAAACTAGAATAACTATATTTCAAAAGTTGTTAAAATAACTAAAATGGAAGAAGGGGCTACATCCTGAAAATTGCGAACTACTTATATATATCCTTGTTTTAATTCACTCTCATAAAAGATACACCAAATGGTGAAAACAAGAATGGCAGAGCTCCAAAAAGTATTAACACTACAGCAACAACAACTTTTGAACACCTACTTCTTTGATTTAAAACGCTTATCGACTTAACTACTTTTTTGCGATTAAAACAACTATTTTGTATTAAAAATGTGTACTAAATTAAACTATATAACGAATTAATGCCTATTTATAATACATTACTAACTCTATTGTGATTATTTGTAACTAATTATGTACACAAACGCCCGGACGCACGCGCACACAAAAATACATACACACGCGTGCGCACGTACGGATGCACACACATAAATACATGCATTCCACGCGCGCACACACACACACGTATATACGCACCCGCCCACGCACGAAAGCGCACATACTCACGCACTCTCACGTACGAACGCAAGCGCGAACAGATCGCGAGCATGTTTACACACAGACACACACACACATACACATACACCACACAACGAGTACACTTAACCACTAACCTGGTTTCTCAACTACTCACATGCCACAGCATCCCACCCACGCACGCGCATACTCCATTCATCACCTATAAAGCCAACCACCCACCTATCCAGTCACGCACGTATGTATATACAGAGTGGTAGAAAAGTCCCGGAACGGTCAAATATTTTGGGAAATACTCATCGCATCAACAAAAGAAAAAATACGTGTTCAATATTTTTTTAAAAGCTATCCACTGACACCAAAATTGAACCCCCAACCCCACTTCCTGGGGATAGGGGTGGGGCAACTTTAAAAGTTTAAGTGAAAACCCCCATTTGTTATTGCAGATTCGGATTCGCCACAAAATGTTAGTCATAATTTTTTTAGGTTTTTTGCAGATGGCGCTGCAATCGACAAAAATTAACTATTTCTAGAAGAATTGATGGATCAGAAAATAAAAGAAGTAAAATAATAAATTATTTATTTCATACATAACGAAATTACCGCCGAAGGTGTTCAAATTGACTACCTTTCGTCGCGCTTTTAGGTCTTCCAGATCTTGGTTCATCCTTCACTGAACCAGTTCGCTCAAAACGATTCACTGTTCGACTCACAGTAGATTTAGAAATCGGTTGACGTTCCGCATTGACTTCATTGAATAAATCTGCGACTTGCTGCAATGATCTTTCTTTATCTCCATACCCCCGCATTATCAGGACAATTATTCTTTCTCTTTCAGACAGAGACATCACGAAATAATATCAAAAGCTAGTAACGAAATGAATACTAAAAATGAATGTAATTCTTACATTTTTCGATTTCAAATGTTTTTGTACCCTATTTTGGTTTTGTCAATTACAACGCCTTCATCATCCAAAATGGCTTATATCGTAGGTCAATTTGGGGTAATTTATCCTGCGGAATCCGAATCTGCAATAACAAATGGGGGTTTCCACTTAAACTTTTAAAGTTGCCCCACTCCTACCCCAGGAAGTGGGGTTGGGGGATTAATTTTGGTGTCATTGGATAGCTTTTAAAAAAATATTGAACACGTATTTTTTCTTTTTTTGATGCGATGAGTATTTCCCAAAATATTTGACCGTTCCGGGATTTTTCTACCACTCTGTATATATATATATATATATATATATATATATATATAATACAAAGACAAGTTATTTGCAGTCCGCAATAAGAAAATTGTATAAAAAGTAAGATGTATCTGTAAACAAACTCTTATGAAAATAATAGGAGCCATTGACAAATACAAATCGGGCTGGTAGTTATATAGCCATTAACAAAACATAAGCTTTATTACTTCATAGGGGAGGAAACATCCACTGACCAATGGTTTCGGCTAGTTAGCCTCATCAGAGTGGAATAGTTCCCAAGTATGCAAATAAATTTTGCTGTAACATTCCGCAAATCTCAAAGGCCAGACGTACTTTTATAGTCATTTATAAAATTTATTATGTAGTTTCGGTTCAATTCTGTACTTCCACACTTTAGTAGTCTTGGTTTTTATCACCTGATGGCGGTTTTATTTACTTTTGCCATAGTACTGTGATTGTTTCGAAATTATATCATTATAATAGCTTCGATTACTTCATAGGGTTCTTGGGAACTATTCCACTCTGATGAGGCTAACTAGCCGAAACCATTGGTCAGTGGATGTTTCCTCCCCTATAAAGTAATAAAGCTTATGTTTTGTTAATGGCTATATAACTACCAGCCCGATTTGTATTTGTCAATGGCTCTTATTATTTTCATAAGAGTTTGTTTACAGATACATCTTACTTTTTATACAATTTTCTTATTGCGGACTGCAAATAACTTGTCTTTGTATATATATATATATATATATATATATATATATATATATATATATTGAAATGTTAGTAGGGGCTAAAAGGTTCTAAAGGTTATTTTGTTGAAGGTAGTGTATGCCAAATAAAGTAAGCCAAATATCAGATCCCGTAACTGAGAAATTTATGTTTGCCGTACTTTACAAACGTTAAAGTATTTGAAATATTAGTCAAAATGTAAGTGCCAAGACGTAAAAACAATGACTTGATGACGTGATAAAGCACAGTATTCAAGGATTTGCACTGAGTTGTATGTTGAATAAGCCATAGAACGTACATTTGCTAATCGAGAAACCGGATGCGTCTGTAGAAATTACACTATTCACCACGCAGATCCAGGTTTATATGTGTAACATTTCGGCATTTATTTTAATAGAATCAACCTTTGGACAAACATGTAATATCAAAATTATAAGTAATAGCATTGTCAAATATGATTGAAGGGTGGTGCGATATTAAGGACCAATAATTGAACATTTATATATAAAAAGGAAAAGTGCAAAAGACAGAGTATAAGGTATTAGTGACACGAACTTGTTGGGACGATGTTATTGGATGGAATTTGTATACAATGTATTAAAGAGTAGGCATATTTGAATTGTAATTATCACCTAGGAAAAGATAAACAAGGAGTCGATTTATAAATATTTTGGTAATAAGACGTGTTTGTAAACTGCGCTAAATTTTTGAAATTACGAAGAATTAATAAATGAATTTGAAAAGTGTACGAGTTTGATTTATATAAAGGAAGAGTACGGATAAGCGAGAGTGATAAGAAGAATTAATAGCAACGACGAGTAAAAAAGTGTAAGAGTGTATTAGAGCGACGGCGAACCGGCGGAAGATATATAGTTGGAAATTGGAACGAGATTGATATAGGCAGAAGGCATTGAATAGGATTTATAAGATTGAAGGAGATAAATATTGGAATTGAATGGGATATAGTATTATGGATAGCAGGGCATTGAGTGGTAATTAGAAGGAAGTAGTGAGTTGGAACGAGCGGATAAAGAAAGCAGTGATTTGGAACGAGCAGGATTAAGATTTGAAGAAAGAAAGCATTGGAGCAGGAGGATTAGTACGAGATAAAGAAGATAACATCAGGAAAATTAGCGCACGGGAAGTTATATAAAAAGGTAGCCAAAATTCTAAATTTGGGTATATTTATTTTAGATTTGGGGACATCAAAATTCATTAAAAGAAACCTGGAAGCTAGACAGCAGATCTTTCATAGTGATAGTGCCAGCATTGTAAAGACGCATACGGCGAGTGAGATTGTTGAGCCAGTTTTCAAAAGGCCGACGACGAGGTGTAAAATAGGTGAGTACTGTGTGTTTAACGTCAAAGTCAAAAATTTTGTAATATTAATTAATTTGGCACAAGGCTACGTGGATCTTATATAAAATTTGGCATATACAAGTGTAAAATATCAAAGGTACAAAAACAGAAGGTAGTGCTGTTTGGTTGGTGCATTGCACATCTACTTACCACTGAACCCACGGTAAGTAGGTGGATACCCTGGGAAGAACGAGTTTTCAAATAGTCGAGGCATATTGACACAGTTTTGTTTTATACACCAACCAAACGTAGCTAAAGCACGAATAAAAAGTAAATATTTTCATACATAAAAATAAAATTAAATAATTAATAAATAAAAAAGCGGGGGGTGGGGGGGGTCGAGAATAAGAAGGTGGCAAACCCAACGTGGGGCTAGCTAGCTAGACAGAAGTAGTAGCAGAATAAGGGACACCGAGATTAGGTGGGGCCCGTAGGTAAAAAAATTGTTTTTCAGGAAAATAGAGTGCGAAAAAGGCAGCAGAGATGACGGACGCGGAGACGAAACGGATAACGAGGTCAGGAAGAATGTACGGAATTGACGCGGAATTTATGACACAAGATGAGGAGCTAGACGCAGGGGGAGATGTCCAGGAACGGAGGTGAGGCAGGTAGATCCGGAGGTGCACGAATAAAATAAAGCACGAATAAAAAGTAAATATTTTCATACATAAAAATAAAATTAAATAATTAATAAATAAAAAGGCGGGGGGTCGAGCATAAGAATATATATATTGAAGTGTACGTAATAGCTAAAAGGGTATAAAGTGTATTTTGTTGCTTGAAGGTTGTGTATATGCCATATGAAGCCAATGATCAGATCACGTAACTGTAGAATTTGTGTTTGCCGTACTTTACAAATGGTAAAGTATTTGAAGTATATTAGTCAGAGTAGAAGTGCCAATACGTAAAACAATGACTTGATGACGTGAGAAAGCGCAGTATTTAAGGATTTGTACTAAGTTGTACGTTGATAAGCCATAGAGTGTAAATTTGCTGATCTAAAAGCCGGTTGCGTCTGTGGAAGTTCCACTATTCACAACACAGAGCCAGGTTTATATGTGAAACATTTTGGCACGTATTTATTAGAATCAACCTTTTAATAGTGTCTGTGCTAAACTATACAAACTAATTTTTCGGATTCTTTGGTTGAATGGTTCCGCTCCTATATTAATGGCAAAAGGCAACAGGATATCACAGATGATACTTCTACTTCTTCTAATTGGGTAGAATTAAAAGCAGGTAATCCTCAGGGGAGCATTCTAGGCCTATTACTTTTTGGTTTAAATATACAAGATTTATCAAAGTTCTTACGCCATACCCGTTACCACTGTTACGCAGATGATGTTCAGCTTTATTACCATTTTCAACCAGATAATGTCGCTTCTGCATTTACTGAAGTAAATAAGGATCTTTCTACTATTCTCCAGTGGAGTGGGAGTAATGGTCTACGAATTCACTCTTCCAAATGTAAAGCAATTCTTGTTGAAACCCCAAAAATGCTGCACAAAACTGGTTTAAGAGCTGCTCCGACCCTGAAACTTGGATTAAGCACAATAGAACTATCTGATTATGTAAAGGACTTTGGAATTTTCACTGACCAACAGCTTAGTTAGAGAAACCAAATAACGCACACTTGTCATACAGTCTTCGGTGCATTGCACACTTTAAATTGTTATAAACGATTTTTAACAACACACTTTGTTACGTGCAAATCGAATTTGCACTTTAACATTTTATGTTAGGTTTAGTTTTCTTGATGTACGGAAGTTTCCCGCCAAATTTTCAAATACGCAAGACGCGGGAACATTTTTAAATAGACTGGGCGGTGCTTCCGGCGCGTCATAGTAGTGAGTTTGCGTAGTGTTTTTATCCCTAGAGGGTTAGGACAATAGTAGAAAAAGAGTGGGGTCGTGTTTCCGTGACGCCCTGGAATCGAGGCTGTTTCCTTTCTACCTTCAAGTGAGACAGTTGTGCCGGGTGTGATATCTTATCGTATCTATGTAGATTCCCTTGTCTTTATTATCTTTGTTGTCGTTCCTAATTAACCTGTTCCTGTCTTTTCCCTACATAGGTAAGTTAAATTTGCAGCACCTCGAGGCCATTGGAGCAGCCCACGCCCGATGTCCAGCTCTACCCGCAGCAGCGGTGCCGAGGCTACCGTAGCGTGATTTCCTGCCGGTTACCGGATCCTTCACGTGAGTAGATTCTCTAATTTTTATTGTTTTAATTTTATGTAAATTTTCCTAATTACGCGCAATATAAATTGTCGATGACGTCATGGTGTATCTTATGAACTTTGGTAACTGTATTACAGGCTTTTAAGAGCCATCTATCGCCATTTCAATGTACCACCATCTAAGTGTAATATTTTGTAAACTGTTTTACCGACCAGATAAACATTCAAATAAAGTGTAACAACTTAAAACTTCGACTGGTTCAAGGTTTAATCATGCCACACTTTGATTATTGTGATATTATTTATACAAGTTTATCTTCTGAATTTAGCAATGGGCTCCAGCAATCACAAAATTGTTGTGTTCGTTTTATACATGACTTAAAAATGAGATCATGTAACTCCACTCTACGTTAGCATGAGATGGCTCGAACTAAAGGACAGAAGAAAGCTATATATCACTGTTTTTCTCTACAAACTTTTCTCGACTAAATGTCCATCCTACCAAGTATCAAATTTTTCTGTTTTATCAAACCGTAGTTATAATACAAAGGGCGGCGATTTGTTGGCTATCCCGGTTCATCAAACCCAGAGTTACCATTTATCTTTTCATATCACTGGTGCGCCGCTAAGTATCGGCAATGCTCCGACAAGTTATAAATTTCACAGACTGTTACACATTTTTTCTATCTAGATTTAGATAGAATATTTACTCTACCTTATAGGCGGCAGAGCCTCGATAGATTATGAGAGGTTCCTCTTTAAGGTTTAAGCCCAGGGTAAAGAGGATGGAAAATCGCTTTGAGTAAAAAGGACCCTCTAAAGAGATCTTCCAGCCAGCTAAGCTTCTTCAACTTAGGGCAGAGCTATGAGCTAGGGTCGTAGGATGGTATACGATAATAAAAGAATTTTTAATGGACGCCACCGTATCTTAATAATTATTATACTATGAATCAATCCGAAGACCAGATACGGAAATCTTTGAAAAAAAATATCCTTGACGAGCAACACATAGAAAAATAATACTTACTTATGACTCTGCAAACTGGAATTGGAACGACGATCTCGTACTATCTGAAAATTTAATCACTTCTAAACATTTTTGAACTAGGGCTACGTTAGAGCCTAGTCACTTTATCACAAAAAAATAAATTATGAAAAGATCAACTAGTCAAAATTATACTACAAAAATTTTAAACTCCACACCAATAATATATCTTTCTTCACTATAAAAATTTCATAAATGTGGTTGTTTGCTTTTATAGAAAAATTATTGAGGACTTCAATGAAAGAAAGCTTTAAGACAACTTAGTACTCTTTTTATTGATTCACAAAAAATATATATACATCATTTGTACAATTTTCTACGTACTGAAACTTTCAAAATGATTACTTTTATTAAGATCTAGTATTAGTCTCTGATTATTTATATGAATTTTATAAGTGAAAAATTATTATAATTCTCTATAAAAAAAATAGTGTTTTCATTGTTATTCTACAATTTATGTATGATACCTGAATAGGATCCTTTTCGGGTTTACAATTAATTGATTAAATGCTCTAATTTTTCGTAGATAACCGAACTACATTTTTAATTGATTTAATTGATGGAATCAAAGGTCAAAAACGCTTATTGTTTGGATTAAACTATACTTCAAGTGTACAGCCAAAAAAAATTATATTTTATGTGACAAACAAATATCAACGTGCCACGTGTTTAGTTACGAATACATTTTAGTATAACCTTGTAAATTCAAAAATTATCTTATAGAAATACGTGTCTAACTTAAATGACCATATAAATTTTACAAAAATTTCGTGTACTAATTTAAATAAACATATAGAATTTACAAAAATTACGTCTACCAATTTAAATGAACATATAGAATTTACAAAAATTATTTGTACATTTTCAGTAATGGTTCCATGAAATGAAAATTGATCTAAAATTGGAGATGACTCACCACAAACAATCTGCTAGGCGTCCGAGTTTGTCAACCATCTTGAGTACTTACAAAAGCAGGTGAGCGCAGCTGGCCCGTGAACGAACTTAACTTGTATACAAACCAACATCTGCAGAAACTTCCACCATCCTGCATAGCTACATTTGAGACTTTGTACTTTCAATACAACTAACAACCAATTGTGCTTCAGTGTTCCATAACAATTATATACGAAAGATTTATCGCTCCACAATTTGACACACTACGTGCTAACATAAAATAAAAAAAGTGAATATGTAGGGTTTGTAGATCTGGAAAAAGCATTACACAATGTAAAATGGGGAAAAATATTTGAAATAATCAAAAAAATTGGAATGAGTTTGTTATAGTCTAGGGTATAACTGTTATAATCCCGTGCGCGCGTGTTCAGAGCCACTACGACAGTTGGCAACACATACTAACCACGTACATAATTTTGCACAATAAAGCTATTATGTCATAATTGCGTTTCAAATTGTATCACATACCAAAAATGTTTACAGTGATACAAGATGCGCCTTAAAGAAAAAGATAAAAAGTACTCACTTAAAAATGTGGAACGCATCACGACCTTGTGGTTATCCTTGCGCAGGGGCCATACTCTTCTTCGTCTGGGTGTTGTTAGGCGTGGGTGGGGCTATGCCCTCGTTGAAACCAGATTAATTTGTCTTACCTCTTCGTCGTCTGTAGCGGTACGGTAGGAATAAGATCAAGGTAACGATATCAGGTAGAGATAAAGGGAAACCTACATTATCTGAAAGAGAAAAGACAAAGGCACGACACAAGTAACGTCACTGTTCGACGTCTCGTTGGCTAATCCTCATCGTGTCGGAAACCGCGCACTTACTTCCTCACTCCACGTCTGCGCATTCTCTTGCGCCGACGCAACTGTCCGAAGTGACGGAAATGCACAATTCTATTTTTTAAAATATTGGCGCGAATTCAGTCACATATTTAAAACTTAAACCAAAAATGATACATAGCCAATTTTCGACATGTAACAAGTTATAGGAATAGATGGATAGTACTGATTATAGAAAGAGCAAGCAGCTGTAATAGAATTAGAGCAGGAACGTAGAGGAGTAAAAATTATCAACGGGTTGAAACAGGGTGTGTCCTATCTCCATTAATTTTTAACTTGAATATCAAAGATACCATGAATACTGTCAAATACAGAGACATTTGGAATTACTATGCAAAGGCACATGATCTATATGCTTAAATTTGCAGACAATACTAACAGAGATACGGTATGAACATTAACAAAAATAAAACTAAAGTACTAGTATGTAAGGGGGGGGGGGAGTTGAAAACCGTAAATAACAAGGAAGGGAGAGCTTATAAGAGTTTGAGGATTCCTACTACCTACGAAGTTAAATCATGCAAAATGGGAAAAAAGTGCAAAAAATATAAAAACACATATTAGCACATGGTCGTGCCGCATATAACAAGAAATGGTAACTACTATGTTCAAAGACAACAAACATAGAAACAAAGAAAGTATTGTTAAAAGCATATGTGCGGAGCACAGTACTGTATGGCCGTGAAACGTAGGCAGTAGGAGAAACGGACAGGAACAAGATAGAAGCCTTTCAAATGTGGTTCTAAAGATGTATGATGAAGATATCGTGGACAGACAAATTATGAACAAAAAGATTCTGGGAATGGTAGGGAAAGAAGGAAATATGCGTTAAATAGTAAAAAATAGGATAATGTGATAGAACATAAAAATCAATGGAGGTAAATGTCCAACCAGTTCATGAACAAAAATTTAATGCTGAAAAGTAATTGTATTTAAACCTGATGACTATCGTAAACAACTACAGGTGTTGGTTTTGCAATATTCTCAACAAATGTTGATTATGTAAAAGGAGTAATTAGAAAACTATTGATTCGGCAAGTGTCGAAGGTTGGTTCACCCCCTTTATGTAACTGTTTATCAGTGAATTAACGTATATTTTTAAAAAACAATAAAAGGGGAAAGTGCAAAAGATATAAAAAAACAGTATAAAAATAGGAGAGATAGAATGATGTGACACGTTGTGAGGTACGAAGGAATAGTGCAGTATACATTAGAAACGGAAAGGAGAAAAGGAAAGGTAGAGAAGGAAAAGAAAAATTAGACTATTGTACACAGATAGTGAAGGATGTAGGCTGTAGAAATTTCAGAGAAATGTGTAGGTTAACTCAGAACAGAAAACAATGGAGGTACGTGTCTAAGCAATTCCAACATGGAAAATCGCTTTCTTAATCCAAGCACTTCCATTCTATTTAATATTACCAATTTTGTTGTAATTATCAAATATTTTATAAAAAAAAAACTCGAATTTTTGTAATATTTGAAGCTTTCTCACTTACGAGAAGCCAAAATGAGAATGAGATTATTTTTTATTAGTAACAAATAAGATTTGTATTACTGTGTTCAAAGACAACAAACATAGAAACAAAGATTGCTTAAAATATATGTTTGGAGCACAACACTGTACGGCTGTGAAACCTGGACAGTAGGAGAAGCGGGCAGGAAAATGATAGAAGCCTTTGAAATGTGGCATTATAGACTATGATGAAGATATCATGGACAACCAAGTTAAGAAGAAAGAGGTACTAGAAATGGTATGGAAAAAAGTATGTGGAAAATAGTAAAAATAGGAGAGATAGGATGATACGCCACATACTAAGGCATGAGGGAATAGTGCGGAATATATTAGAAACAGGGAAAGGAAAAAAGAGGGAAAGACGTAGACCTAGGTTACACTATTGCACGCAGACAGTGAAAGATGTAGGCTGTGTGAATTTCTGGGAAATGTGCAGGCTTGCTCAGAATAAAAATCAACAGAGGTACGCATCCAACCAATTCGAAGATGAAAAATCTAATGACGAAAAAATAACTGTACTTAAACCTGATGATAGTTATAAGCAGCTACAGGTGTTGGTTTTGCAATACTCTCAACTAATGTTAATTGTGCGAAAGAATTTATTGGGAAACTATTAATTCAGCAAATGTGTTGGGGATCCTTGCCAGTCACAGGCTCCTTAACCCCCTTCGCGTACCACTGAATCTTGACGAAACAGGGCATATAATTAGGAAACAACAGAAGAGGAACGAGCTGTGTCTAGGCTGTGGGAATTTCAGGGAACAGTGTAGGCTAGTTCAGAATATAAATAAGTGAAGGTACGCGTCCAACCAGATTCAAGACGGAAAATCTAATAACGAATAAAATAATTGCACTTAAATCTGATGATCATTATAAACAACTACAGATGTTGGTTTTGAAATATTTTCAACTAATGTTGATTGTGTGAAAGGATATATTGGAAAATTATTAATTTGGCAAATGTTCAAGTGCTGGGAGATCTTGGTAGTCGCAGGCTGCTTAACCCCCTTCACATACTACTGAATATCGACGAAATAGGGTATATATTTATAAACAATAGAAGAGGAACCGAACTGCGTTTAACAAGAAAGAGCAACAGCTTGTTCGAGGACAACAAACATAGAAACAAGAAGAAACTTGTTGAAAGCATATGTACTGAGCACAGCACAGTATGTCTATAAAATAGGGGCAGTAGGAGAAGTAGACAGAAAAACGGTAGAAGCCTTTTGGGATGTTTTGCTTCAGATGTATGAGGATGATAGGATAGACAGACAACGTTAATAACAAATAGGTTATAGAAATAGTAGTGGAACAAGGATGTCTGTAGAAAAAAATAGCAGAAATAGAAGGGTAGGATAGGTTCTAAAGTATTTTTGGGAACTAGTATGGGATATATTACAAGCAGAGATAGGAAAAAGGTGGTAGACCTAGATCAGACTATTGCACACGGATAGTGAAAGATGCAGACTGTGTAAATTTCAAGAAATGTGTAGGTTAACACAGAACAGAAAACAATGGAGGTATGTGTCTAAGCAATTCCAGGACTGAAGACCTAATGATAAAAATGGCTAGCACAAGTAATAAAATGTAGATATGACTTTGTTGTATACTGTTGTAACCATTTGAAAAGTACTGACCGATCTATTAACAGTCTTCAGTCAGTCCAGGACTAAATGTTTGAAGTAAACCCTAAGATAAAAGCAAGAATGAAAATTTTGAGTTTCAGAAAACAACTTTCAGAAGATAAAAGGAATTTATAAATTTTAGAAGTCTTCACAGATGGATACAGATTGTACTAGTCTACGCTTGGCACTCAACTTGTTTTTCAATTATTGAAAAATCCTCCAATAGTAGAAAAGCGAATACACTTTCCAGGTTATTGCTAAAGAAACTACAGAAGCTAACTAAAAAACTCACACAGGCATTGATAGGTGCAGAAGTTGAAAGTGAAAAAGAGATGCTCCAGATTAGGAAATTCTCAAACAATTGAAAGAAAAATTAAAAACATTATAAGTAGGAATGAATAGTTTTTAACTGCACTTCCTAAGAGTTGGCAGCATAAAAGAATACAAGATGTGTTCAATGTAAGCAATAAAATGGCCAGGAAAACTAAAGCTTTAAGTCAACACTCTCACTGCCACGTTATCATTTATGATACACCAAGGAATGGACCTGTGGGCCAGGTGTATACAAAATGATACACAAGACTTGAATAGTTTTCAAGATCGCTGTGTATCTAAACAAGTACATTTTAACAGAGTGTCTTATGCAAATCCGATTGCTCTCGCCTGACATTACGTATCACCATATTGAATTTTTGGCCTATGAATATATAAGATTTTTTATTTAAAATAACAGGCACATTTATTTAATTGTATATTGCAGAAAACATAATCGTCAGTTTGGTGTTTTTCAGTTATTTCTTTTAGTACAAAAATTTTCTAAAGACACATACAACACGTAAGACCAAAATAATACTGTTGACATGTAAAATTACACGTCAATTACAAGCTAAAGGGAATCGAACGACTATATTGACCAATAATGATTTAGAAGAGGTGTGACTTCACCATTTGTCTGTATTTGTGAGGAATTTCACTGTTATGATTTAAAGTCGGTGTATCAATTATGATACATTTGGCCTAACGTATAATTATTATTTCAAAAATTCATTTCCATAGGAATGTACATAAAAAACATTATGGAACAAGTCAACATTCACTATTATCTATAGAAACATTAAATATAACATTTAAAATTTTAAATATACCTCTGTATTTCATATACAACACTATAACTTATGTATACTTAGCAAGTTTCAAACTATAGTAGAAAAACTCTTTAATGTTGTAAAAGCTCTGAGCTACCAAGAAACTTTTTAGTTTAACTCTAAAATTTTTTACATCGTGTGAGGACTTTATTTCTTGAGAAAGACTGTAAAAAATTTGTTGACCTAGATAAGTGGGAGATGTCCTTCCAATTCTATACTTAAAGCTGGGAATCCTAAGATCACTTTTATTGCGAGTGTCATGGTTATGATAGTCGTAGCCATGCGAGTAATCTGCTTTATTCTTATAGATTAGAGTGGCCACTTCTAAAATGAAAATCGAAGGTAGAGTTAAAGTACATGATTGCTTAAAAAAGGCACGGCAAGATGTAGTTTGTGAAATACTAATGATATTCCTGTCCACCCTCTTCTGACAAATAAAACCATCACGTGCATCGGACGACACACCCCAGAAACTGATTCCATATCTCAATCTTGAGGAACAATGAGAATTGTATACCAACAGCAGTTGGTTTGTATTCAAAAATGATTTAAGGTTTCTGATCAAATAGCATAGTGAATTTAATTTTGCGCACACTTTCTCACAATGAGGTTTCCAATTTAGATTTTGATCTACATTCACACCCAAAAAATTGTGACTACCTGTTTGAGGTATTCGGGTGCCATTGAGTGTAACGTCAATGTTCACATTTTTGCTATGGTAATTGTGAAAAACAATAGTCAACGTTTTGCTTGGATTGATGTATAGAAAGTTCATATGGAACTAATTGAACAAATGATCAAGATTTTTTTGCAGGTTTGACTTGAGAGTAGGAGGATCCTGATTAGAGGTTACAATTGTAGCATCATCAGCATATAAAAACAATGAGCATTCTTTCAAATGCATGTTGATGTCATTGATATACAAAAGGAATAGCACAGGGCCCAAAACTGAACCCAGTGGCACCCCGACCCTCTTTTCCAGTACCGTCGAGTTAATAGACCTACGTGTGTTACCCATAGTGTGTTGAACCGACACATACAGTGAACGACTGTCTAAATAACTCTGGAGCCATGCTAAAGCATTTCCTCGAATGTCATATTTCTCGATCTTTATAAAAAGTATCCAGTGCAACACACAGTCGAAAGCCTTGCTAAGGTCACAAAAGGTCCCAACAGGATTCTCACCAGGCCACGTGTATTCATATTGATACACACACACACACACACACACACAAAGTGAATTATTTCAAAAAATAAAATGGTGTTTTAAAAATGAATGAAGTTATATGTGTCTAGGTATTATTTTAATACTAAAAACAGCTTTGGCCTGGTAACGTACCATCTTAAAAAATACACTTGGCCGTGAGTGTTAAGGACAGTCTTAAGTTTATATACAATAAAATGGTAATATCCTTTGGTTCACTTGATATGGATTGACCCGTATACAAAGTGTTTTATTCAGAATTACCTCTAAAACAGATTGTATAAAATTGTCGGATATCTCAGGAAACCATAATATAGTTAATTGAAAATTCTGTGTAAAAATTTTGGTTTTTTATTAATGGGGGGGATGCAATCTTAAAAATGACAAGTTATTTTTATTACAGCACTGTTCAAAGCGGTTAAAAAAGTTTACTTTTAGCTCACAATGACATTCCCTGCAAATATTTTAAAAAAGCACCATTTGTGATGTATTCATATTAGCACATAGTGAGACACTATTAGTCACTGACCATAAATCGTTGCTAGCCCTATTTGGGGAAAATAAAAGTCTACCGCAGATGGCGGCAGGGCGGTTACAAAGATGGTCGATTTTTCTGTCAAATTTCGATTACATTTTAAAATATACTAAAGGCAAGAATAATATTAGGGCAGACACTCTGTCAAGGTTGCCTTTACCGAGTACTAATGATGGTTGTATAAAGACTGACTTTGAATATATTCATCTGGTAGAAAATTCCATTCCGGTTGATTTTTATAAAATTAGATCCGCAACCCGAAGAGACCCAGTTCTAGGTAAAATATACAATTATATACAGTATGGGTTTCCTAAAGTCTCTGATGACACATTGTTAAAACATTATTTTAATCACAAAAGTGAGTTAAGTATCGAAAACGGAGTGATAATGTGGGGGTATCGTGTTATAATTCCTCCCCTTTATAGGCATCAGTTATTAGAAGAGTTACATTCCACTCTTGGCGGAATTGTTAAAATGAAGACAATGGCTAGATCATATTTTTGGTGGCCTGGTCTTGATAATGACATAGAAACATTGGTAAATAGTTGTAAGGTTTGCTTACCATTTAGACCTGAACCTAAAAAATGTAAAATTGTTGCCAATAATGATGCAGATTATTTCTATGAAAGAATTCATGCGGATTTTCTTGGTTCAGTATCTGGTAAAATGATTTTAATTATTATTGATAGTTATTCAAAATGGCCTGAAGCTTTTATTATGAATTGCATAAATTCTAAGGAAACAGAAAAATTTCGAGAATGCTTTGCTCGTTTTGGGCTGCCTAAAGTGATCCTAACTGACAATGCAAGTCAGTTTGTTTCAGAGGAATTCATTACATTTTTGTATCAAAATGGAGTTAAATTTTTAACGTCACCACCTTGGCATCCCGCAACGAACGGATTAGCGGAAAATTGTGTCAAAAATGTTAAACATTCTTTATATAAGTTATTAATGGATAGCACCAATAGTCGAAGTAGCATGCAAACCTTAATCAATAGGTATTTGTTTCATTACAGAAATTCAGTGCACACGACTACAGGGGCTACACCTTCTAGTTTATTATTTAAGCGTAAAGTTATAACACGCTTTGATTTGTTAAAAACTTTGTCTGTTAGAACTAATCGCGTTAAGAATGAGCAAACTGTTAGAGAAGGACGAAACGAAAAATTTGAAGAAGGGGATAAAGTGTGGCGTAGGGATTATCGTAACCCCAATAGAAAAAGTTGGGTACAGTGCGAAATAGACGAAGTGTTAGGTGATCGAGTTTATTTGTGTAAACTAGTTAATGAGAATTTGATTTGAAAGCGTCATTTAGACCAAATTATCTGTGATAAGTTTAGATAAGTTTAGTAATGAAGTTTCAGAGGCTGTTACGATTGAAAGGAATAGAGACAAAGTCTTACCTGAAATAAATTTACCTGATCCTTTAGTCGTGGTAGAACCTGAAATAGTACCTTTAGTAAGTGAGGAACTAGTATCTGGTAATGTACCAACAGAGGTGGAAGCAATTTTAGCACCCACTACTTCTGGGTGGTATCTGCTAATACTACTAGCCCAAGAAATGTATCGTTAAATGTAAATACAAGACCTCGGATGGTAATTAAGCCCATGGAGAGACTAAATTTATGAGGGAGGTATTGTGATGTATTCATATTAGCACAGAGTGAGACACTACCAGAATTGTAAGAGGTGTCAGCTTTGTCTAACGAGAGGTCAACCTGGCCACATCGTGAACGTGTTTGTTAAATTGAATAAATTATAATTCCAGTCATATATATAGTTTTATTAGCAATCCACAACGCGGCTGCGAATATACAACAACATTTTAAGTATTTTTTATTTATTGATATACTATTTGACTTAATTCTAAAATTACTATTTAATTGTGTTGTTAGAGGTAGAATTTATTTCGCTGTTAACATTTGATTCAACTGAAGCATTCTCTAAAACCATGTCTGCACTAACATGTTTTGTTTCTTCCAAGCTCAAGTCACTTTCCGCAGACCCAATTTTAGCAGCGATTTCAGCATATTTTTGAGAACGATATTCTTTCTTTGCTTCATCAAGCAAAACATTGTGTATTAAATTTCTGTTGGTATGCATATCGGGAAGTAACGAAGGATATGGATTACCTCTCAATTCTAAAACTGCCTTTTTATCTTTAGGACCAGGATATGGCCGAGGAGCACGATACAAACGTGTGAAAGATATATTACAGTCTTGGAAACGTGGTACAAGTACCTTAAATAATTTATGAATTAACTGTTTCTCAATCAACCAAAAATCTGCAACATCCATCGTTTTAGTATGGCAATCTCCATGTCTAATAGCCTCCGATATTAACTAAAATGAAATCATTAGCCAATCCAATTTATGACATTATACTAACCCTTTCTGCATACATACGAGCCTCATCTGCTCGAGGAAAATTCAATTCAATTCTTTCATGTTTAATTAAAGCAGTTACGGTTTTGCGAAGCTTTTTTAGTCTACCTAAAGGTCCTTCAGGACTGCGAAATTTCCTAAGTCTTGGATTTACATTTATTTTTAATCGTGATACCAATTGTGATACATCGGCTTGATTCATCACGCTAATTTCAACCTAATATACACAGATTGACAAAAACAACATGAAAATTGAATATCTAGGTTATGTTTCCTTATTGAATTATGATTATGTCAGACAATCTGTGGGTGAAGCAAGTGTCGCTTGTACAACATACGTAAATTTAATGTTTAATCTTTTCACTTGTTTTTATGATTTAGCTGTGGTAATTATTCAAAATTAAAACAGTTATGAGTAATTTATACACATACGATTATTTCAATAAAAGTGTTTCTGGTGATATTTGAACAAATAGCAGGGTGTTTATAGATCCCCTAGTCAAATACTGTAAATGAGGCTCTATATAATGAAAGTAATAATCATTTTTATGGTTTTGCTAAACTGAAAAATTAATTATTGTTAAATATTGACTAATACCTAACAACTACAACTAATATTTATTTTTATTGACACGTGACGTATCATACAAATATTTTGTTTTATTTTTACAACTAAATTTTAATATACATTACTCCGATCGATTTTAAAATCATTATTAATTTTTCTGCTTCTACTCACTATGAGCATACAAAAATGTCGTACTTCCACTATAGCTTTTAATAAAAGCAGTTGGTACTATTTTTGTTATACTGATATTTACAAAAACGAGAAAAATAAAAGTAAATTTAATATTATATATTGTTAAGTCCTCCTGCGCTTGTCTAGCCTTGATGTAATGAACGACCAGTTTTCTGCTGAACGCCACCGCTCTGTGTTTTTCTCTAATCTTCTAATTTTAATTATGCCACGAATAACCCAGTTTAATTTACACAGAGTGCACAACGTTACGATGATCAAATTAATTTATTCCTTTAATTCTTACCTGTTTGAATTGATAAAACGTAGTCAATCAATATTCGTATAATAAAAAGAAACAATATCTACACTTCACAATTTTGTAATCCCTTAAATAACCCCTTCAATCAATTAATATTATTTGGATCATTTATCCCAAAAATTATCTCCCTTTAATTTAATTTAAAGTCACCAAAAACGACACCTTTTACTAAAAAATCTGGAACGTTCAAGACCTTTTATGCTTATCACGAAAATTTCAACTATTAAATATTGTTGTCGACTGCTTACAAATTTGAGAAAAAAATTAATATATTCAGTGTTTAAATTTAAATTTGAAATAAATCCTTATACTAGTTAGCCCTGACCTGTGATATTCTGATGAGTTGTTCGTGTTGTGGATCAACACCCCCTTATTATCTTCAATCGAAAACCAATGCTCTGCTTTGTACTCCTTCACGTACGTTTAAACCAATAATTCAGTATTGTTACTCCTGTTTCCAAAATTCACCTCGTACTTTATTTTATATTTCTCTGGATACGCCTTAGATCTCTTCACTTAATTACAAACTGGATTTCTGAATACCACTCAGAAGTTCTGAATACCAGCCTTAGATCCTTCTTAATATCACACTTAGAATTCGTAGGTTTCTTAAATACACCTTTGAATTAGACTTGAATTTCTTAGAAACACTTTAGAAATATCCCACTTAGAATTCGTTAGGTTTCTTAGAGCCTTACATTATTATAAACATTTAATTTAAATTAATTAACACATTTCTAATCGCTTTTTCAGCAAACGGCAAACGCTTTTTCATATATTCTTAACTCAATTCGTCATCAACTATTATTCTTACACAACATTTTCTTTCACAATAATATAATTTAAATTTTATTTATTTGACGCGTAAATATTCGAGTAAGAGCGTTGCAGGTTCGACGTGCTTCAAACTGAGACTGCCTTTTCTTATCAACTCTGGGCGTTATATAGCTTTTGCTATCTACATTTAGATTGGTTTGTCCAAACAGCCTTACAAAGTGTTGTAACCAAGCATGTTTGTTTTGGACATTCCTAGTAGTTTTCAAGCTGATTTATGACAAAACTATTCTGAAGTTACATATCATGCTGGTATTTGCTATTGTTTTACGATCTTTGACCGCCTGTTTTGTTATTATTGTTGGACTTTAGTTTAGCTTATGTGTGTTGTTTTGTGTAGATAAAGCTTTTGGAGAATTGAACAAAATAACTGTTGTAATATGAGTGATGTGAATCCACATATTTTCGAGTATTTAATACTTATCTTTGAAAGTGCGTTTCTTATCAAAGCGCTTTATTATTCCTTCTTTATTACAAGCGTAATTGCATCAAGATTTACTAGGTTTTATCTTATCTTATGCGTATCTATTTTATAAAGTTATTGAACGCTTATAGACGTATTTTAATAACATGTGTAATTATTTCTCTGCTGAATACACGTTCTATTATTGGAAGGTATGCTTACTGGCATTGATTAAAGTTATTTGCGATCCTTATATAGGGTGTTAAATGTTTGCTATTTACATAATGTGCTAATTATTTATTTTCCTGCTAAAT
Organism: Platerodrilus igneus; assembly: GCA_036346225.1. Taxonomy (NCBI): domain Eukaryota; kingdom Metazoa; phylum Arthropoda; class Insecta; order Coleoptera; family Lycidae; genus Platerodrilus; species Platerodrilus igneus. The sequence goes on from JARFIW010000215.1 coordinate 5,872,763, forward strand.
AAATGCAGTTTTCTGATTCCTATTGCTATTTACAATTACTACGCGACTCTTACGACTCAATACACCCCTAAACAACCCCTTATCACAACAATATATATATATATATTACTATGTAATTTGTAGGCTAGCATTAATTAGATAATTTATTAGACAATTTAAAATAGACTGCTGTGTATAAATATTACTTTCTAAAAGGTTAAAATTGGTCTTAAAAATCTAGTGTAACAATTAATTAGTTTAGACTACAAATTTTTTAATTAATTTTACTTCAGTTACAGCTTTGCAAATATTCGCGAAGGCCCTTCATAATATTCATACTTTAGCGTAAAGAAACAATTAATTTTATGTATTTTTCATAAAGGTAAAAGCTTTAGTGTACAGTATAAGGAGGCAGCTTAAATTATTATAGAATCAACGTATCATAGTTAAAACGCTTCTTCATTTTACTTTACCGTAAAATCAATAAATTTAAGGGTATAATTCAAAACAAGTTGAAACATCAATTTAATATCATTTAGCGTGTGTAAATATATTTCTAGGGGACAATTTAGCTTAAATACATGAGGTTGGTAGAAAGAGATATTTTCTGAGTATATGAAAGTGTTTTGAAAAGAAACTCGACGATTACGAAGACCAGTATCATAGCACGTTGAAATTAACGATTTATTTCAAGGATGGGAAGCGTTGTAAACAAGCTTATAATAATATTTTCTAAGAATAGAAGTATACGTTAATACAAGCAGGGATCGATATGAAACAAGGACAGATTGTGTTTAGTATACAAAAGAGGGAGATGGAATTGTCAGGTGTTGGTTTGACTTGAAAACGAACGAGGACACAAGGATAGATTCGAGGCTATAGGTAGGAGTGAGATAGAGAATGTTTGTATAAGACAACAATTTAAAGGGGGCTAAGAAGTAAGATAGGGAAGCTATAGTCAAGTTATTAAGGATAAACGAGGAAAGCGTATTAGATCGGGTATTAATAAGAGTAAGACAGAATTAGCGTTTATAATATTTAGAAGTGGTGAATTGTTTCAAAGACTGATTTAGCGTGCAGGTGAGAAACAAAGAAAGATAATTGGATGTCACAAATAGAAGTAAGACGCGCGACAGTTTAAGATTAAGGGTATATGTGATGGGGATTCGTAAACAAAGTATGAGATGAAAAATTTTTGTGTGTAAGAAGGAGAGAGATGAGGTTAACAGGCATCACATGAGGGGACGGGAATTGACTTAGAATTTGAAATCACTGGAGGTTAGATTCGAGGAAGTAAAGTGTCCGTCAGACGTGTGAGAGTTTTTTCGCAGTAGTCTTGTGTTTTCGAGTATCAAAATTCCGAGAGTTTGAAGACCGTTGATGTTTGCTTATGAAAATACGAGAAAATACTGAAGGCTAATTCGGGTGTTTTGAGAATTTTGGGTTTGGTTTAGAATTTGTTTTGAGAAAGGTTGCAACGATTAAAAAATTTACCCAGAAGCTAGTATATGTGGGGTGGTAAATTGTGAGAATTAAATGATACGAGGGGTATTTTGAGTCTATATAAAACAGCTGTAGGGGGTGAGAGGCTCTCTTCTTTTTCTTCGCTTGTCATCGACGCAAATATAAATAGTAGTTTACAAAATTGTCAGTATATTGTCGGTGTTTTAAAAAGTTTTAATTTATAATTACACTCACAAGTTGGTGTGCTCTAGTACCTGTAGTTTAGAAATTATGAAGTACGTTTATAAAAACAAAAGCTAAGCTTAATAGAAGATATGCAAGTACAGACTTCAGTTTACTTTGGTTGTTGGGGTTTGTAAAGAGTCCAAAGTCGGATTAGAAATTATTGATGCATGGAGTAATGGTTTGCTGATGGTGAATGGACCAGTAGTGGATTTTGGGTGGTTTGGATGTGCTATCGATTTTAATTGAAAAGATTTGAATAGCTACGTGTAGACAAGGATGGTGTGACTCAACTTGGAAGCGGTTCCTTAACAGAAAGTAATAGTCGAGGGCAACATCGTCGATAGTGGATTGCAGATACATGCGGTGTGATGTTTTCCAGCTAACTGATTTTATGAAACCATGGTTTTTGAGTATTTGATGTGTTTGACATTTTGTGCTTTATGCATGTATTTTATGACTTCTATGGACTAAAGAATTTATTATTCAACTTTATAATGAATTAATTGAAAATATGGTTATGTAAGGATGATTATTTTACATAATTGTGTAAAGGTTATTTATGTACAAAGTAAAGAGGACTTTTTGTAGTTTATGTGCGAAGATTTGCATACATGTTTAAAAGGGTTTTACTGTGAGCTCATATTAAGACAGGGGTTAAAGTGAGGTATGAGGTTAAGCCCACTTACTTTAAATAATGTATTTGTACGATGAGTATTTTAGCTAACAATATTTTGAAAATTGATTCCTAAACAAGGATATATGTAATTGAAAAGTTTTGGATATAGGATTTTTTTTTTGTAAATAGAGTGTGATGAATTGTTGTAGTGGAGTTTCTTGGATAGACTAGTAGGAAAGTATTTTGCAGAGTGCAGCTTAGTTGCAGTTAGGTGAAATTCTATTTTCAGCTTTCTAGGTAAATTTGCAGGATTTATGTCCCAACAGTGGAGTTTAAATTAGATTTTTAGCAGAGCAGCAGAAGTAAATTTCGAGAATCTATGACGCTCAATTAGTGTGGAACGAAAGTAAGCTGCGCAGAACTATGTCGACCTAACAGTGGAGCTAGAGTTAGCGATCCAGCACAATCCAGAGCGACTTCATAGAAATATATATATATATATATATATATATATATATATATATATTGCTATAATATCCCCGCACTTCGATGTATTTAACACTTAGTTGCCTGCTGCTCGCCACCGTTCTGTGTCTAAATAATCTACAATAAGTTTTAAATTTCACACAATCATATTTATGCCTCGACTGGCTGAGTTCAACCCCACATAGAGTGCACGAGGATACGATAACGGAAAAATGTTTACTCCCCTTTTTCTCTAGCACTTCATACCTAAATAAGATAAGCTAAATAACCAAAATTTGTATAATAAACCAAGAAATATGTACAATTGGCAGCTCTACAACCTTCGTAATATTATTTACTATTTAAGACCCTCGAATCAAAGTAGAAATTATAATCTTATTGAAAGCCAGCAAAAATAACTCTGTATTATATTGTAAGCCTCATTGAACGTTCGATGACCCTTCATTCCCTTAACGTAATTTCTACTTATCAATCAAAAGTTTCAATGACCCTTCACATAAATATCTAAGTACACGCAAATTTAAAATGTTCAAAAAAATAAGTTTTATGCTATTAATTAACTAGGATCGCTAACCTGGTATTTTTCTTGATTGAATTTCTGGTTTGAATGTGTAGCTCTGCGTACACACCAATTCTTTGAACTGTTGCTGCGTGCTGTTAACCAGTGACCTTGAGTTGCTTTCAGTTTAACGTCCTGATTCAGAGTTTTTTCCTTTATTATATCTGTTACTTGTAGTATTGGATTTTTACGTTAGATTTCTTATTGAATCTGCTTAGTGAATTGTTTATTGAATCGCTTAGTAAATCTTTTATTAAATTTCTCAAAGCCCTAAGTTAATAAATGTTAAAGATCATATTTACCTTAATTAAAATTTGGACTTACGTCTATATTGACGGCGAATTTTTATTACACTTGTTTATTTGAACGTGCACTTGTACTTGAATTTTTAATTATTCACTTTCACTTATTAATTGTGGTTTAATTTCACACTTGAACTTTGCGTAGATCATTTGATCAGATTAGTATAGTTTGTGCTTCAATTATGGAGAAACTGACCGTTATCAGTTTGGCATCATATATAAAGGCAAGCCATCCCACGTGCTTTCTTGGTTTACCGCGCATAATCTTTGTTGTTTGAGCATGGTAGAGGCGTTGCACTTGGATCATTATGTAAGCATTCGGGGTTTACATGGAGTTACCTATCCTATGCCTTGTTAAAATGCTTCAGAATATTACGTAGACATCAAAGCTTTACGTTATAGAATTTGTTGGCTATAGCACTTTGTACTTTTCAATATCAGGTATTCGTATTTTGTATAAGAAATTATTAGCTATTATTCTTAAACGGTCACGCAGCCAAAACTTATGTTCCACATTTTGTTTTCCTCATATGCTGGATTTTATTAAAATTTGACAAGTTTACTCTTAAAAGATCACGTAGGCAAATTTTATAATGGGATCTTTAACAGATGACTTAAATTAGATGCGTTTATTGACTTCTTGCGTTCTGAAATATGCTTGTTTTGAAAACCTGTTTATTGTGAGCACACATGATTATCTTTTTACATCAATGCGTCAAGTTTAAAAAAATTTGTTTCACGTTTGTTTGACTTTAGATAGTCCTAATTTGTATTTATTTAAAGTTTCTTAATGTATTACTGTTTTTAAAATGAATTGGGTTGCGTCTAGAGCTATTAAATCATTAAAGAATGAGCTTCCTTTCATTGATTAAAGTTAGTTGTAGATTTTATACAGTGTGTTTCATATTTGTTTTTGCATAATTTACTAATTGTGTGCTTTTTATAAATCAAATATTTAATTTCTTTGATTTTGGTGTTGCTTACATGAAGTATACTATCCTTGTGACCCTATATACTCTTAAATAACTCTATTATCATAGCATATATATATATATATATATATATATATATATATATATACTGGGTGCTTCAAAAAAATGTATACACACTTTGAACTTCCATAGAAAATTTATTTACCGTTCTACAAAGTTAAATTTCAGGAAAATAGAAAGCTGAAAGTCCAATGTAAATGAAACATAAATAACAAATGTTAATACTGTTCAAATTGGTGACCTGCAGCATCAATACAATTCTGAGTACGAGTCACCACAGATTCTGTACATCGTATCAAAACGTCCAATGAGATTTCTCTACACACTGCTTGAATCTCATTCCAAAGAATGTCTAGGTTACGTGGTTTACGTTTGTACACCTCATCTTTTACTGTGCCCCACAAGAAGAAATCCAGTGGTGTAAGGTCTGGAGAGCGTGCTGGAAACTCGATTGGCCCCCTGCGTCCTATCCACTGGCTCGACAAATTTTGATCCAGGTAAGCTCGTACGTCCCTGTGATAGTGCGGCGGAGCACCATCTTGTTGAAAATAAAATCATCATTACCGTATAATGCACGAATGGCAGGAAATATGGAATCAGCAAGCATTGTTAGGTAATTAATACCAGTTACAGTGCCTTCAAATCGAAAAGGTCCAATGAGTCCCCTTGAAGACAAACCGCACCACACATTTACACCAGGCAAATTTACAGCTTTTTCAATTGTAATGTGAGGATTTTCTTCACACCAGTAAACACAATTGTGCCTATTGACAGTTCCATTAAGTTTGAATTGGGCTTCATCCGACCAAATGATGCTACCCATAAATCCCGGTTCACGTATCACCATCTCCTGAATCCATTCACAAAATTGCAACCTTCGATCTGGATCGTAGTCATTTAGCTGTTGCACCAGCCTTGGAATGTAAACACGATACTTGCCTCTCTTCAGAATGCGTAGCACGCTGCTAGCACTTTCATCACTTTCACGTGCCCCTTGCCTTGAAGATTTGTTAGGAGAGCGTTGAAACAGTTCCAAGACTGTCGTTGATGACTCATCACTTGTAGCTGTTCGAGGCCGACCTGAATGACCTTTATGCACATCACACACTGTTCCATGAACTTCGAATTTGTCTCGTATGCGTGTAATTGTTAATCTTGAAGGTGGTTCTGTATCATACTCCCTTCTCCACTGTCTTTGAACTTCATTTACATTCTCAAACTTCCAGTACCACTTAATAACCTGCTTTCGTTCTTCAAAACTCTAACGTACGTCCGCCATGTTGATATTACAAATTCCAACTGATAATATAACATAGAGGGACGATTATGCTGGCACCTGGCGAAGAAATATAACATTAACCTTGTAGTGCGGGAAAACTACAATAGTTTAAAGTGTGTATACATTTTTTTGAAGCACCCAGTATATATATATATATATATATATATATATATATATGTATATATATATATATATATTTGATATGATAATTCTGCACGTCGATGTAATTATTCAAATAGTCTTCTTCTCCACCACTCTGTGTATTTTAATCTCCTAAAATTTTAAATCTGCCTCGGCTAGCCCAGTTTAATTTACACAGAGTGCACAACGTTACGATAATCAAATAATTTACCTCTTTTTCCTTAAAACTTTATCTGCTTTGAATGATAAAACGAAGTCGATTAATATTTGTATAATGAGAAAAGAATAACGATTTACACTCTACAGCTTAATCTGTTCGACAGTGTGATAAAATTAGCCCCTGAATCAATTGACAATAAATTTTATATTATTTATCTCTAATATTTAAAGCTCTTTTTTCTTATTTTAAAGCCAGCAAAATGTCATTTGTACTCTACTGCAAATTTCTTTGAACGTTCAAAATTTTTCCTTGTTTACGAAATTTTTCGCGTATCAACATAAATTTTTGATGACTCCTTACATAAATTATTCAAGTTCAAAATATGTTCAAAATTAATAAATAGAGAATAATGCCTTAATATGATCAACGTTCAAATATAATAAATAGTAAATAATGTCTTATGTTAGATAGTTCTGACCTGTAGTTTTCCTTGAGCGTCTTTCAGCTGCGTGCCATGGATCAGTATCCCAATATTGCTTTTAGTTGAGTTGCTTAGTCTCCCAGTTCTACCCCGTTAATGTGATCTGCGTCGTAATGTCCTTTGAATTTTCGTAACGTTTCTTAGACTTGGAATTATTGTACTATTACTTAGTTTTTGAATTTAGAAGTTTTTAGAATTTTGTACTTAAATTATCCTTAGAGTTTTCTTAGATTTATTCTCAGATTTTCCTTAGATTTATTCTTAGAGTGTCTTTAGATTGTCCTTAGATTTATTCTTACAGCCCTGAGTTATAAATATTTTAGCTAAATTAATTAATAAATTTCTATTTACGTTTTCTAGCAAACGGCCAAGCTTGTCTCATATTTTTACTATAATTAATTCAAAATATTTTATAACATCACTTTTCACAAAATTTTCATTGTTTAATTAGAATATTTACTCGACGCGTAAATTCTTAAGTATCAGTGATGCAGCTTGTACGTGGTTCAAACTAAGACTGTCCGCTTATCAAACTTGCACATTATATAGCCTACGCCCCATCTAAATTCATTGGTTTATCTGAGCTGTTGTTCAGAGTGTATGACCAACCATCGGTTTTTTTGATATTCTTGGGCTTTTACAGCTTTATCACTAATATTGCCTTATAGAAACGATTCGTTGATCACGTAGGTAAAATGTATTTCTAGTTTGTATTTGTTTTATACCGTCTGTTTTGATTTTGTTACAGGAATTTCTAATTCGGTTTGGCACATAATTTCACTTGTGGCTTTGTTTGTCAAGATAATACGTTTGGGATCTGCACTAACTTCATGTAGAAAATCACATAGACCAAGTGACTTAAATTAACATATTTCTGTTTACATTTTTGCGTTTCAGAAGCGTATTTATTTTGAAGTATGCGTTTGTTATCAGGACACTATGCTATCTGCTTTCATTATCGCTTGTTTAATGTGAATTGTATTATGATTTTCTAAGTTTTACTGCATTTCACGCGTATTAATTTTACAATCTATGAATATTTTTAGCTTAGGACAAGTTTCATTGCGTGTAGAGTTATTTCTTTTGCTGAATGCGTGTGTATTGTTAGATGATATACTACTCGGCATTAATTAAAGTCACTTGCGATCCTTATACAAGGTGTTAAATGTTTACTCTTTGCATAATATACAAATTACGTATTTTTAATGCTAAATAAATGCGGTTTTCTAACTCCTAGTACTATTTACATGTATTGGGTAACCATTATGACTCAATGTACTCCTAAATAACCACTCACCATAGCAATATATATATATATATATATATATATATATACAAATATTGGGTAATTGCACAAGTCAAGTTGATTACAATAATTACAATAAGACGAAAAATTAACTTAGACTTTTATACAAAGCCTAAATAATCATTTCAAATCGAGCTAGTAACTGAAAGACGGAAGGTCTTAGGCAGGATTCGAATCTGTACGTGCGGTTTCGATCGCCGTAACATTAACCAAGTAAATAAAAGTCAAAGTTATTGTTTCAGCTTATTGACTAATACCATAGTTAATAATCAACTTGTCTTGTACAAATACCTAATATTTGTATTTAATATTCGGCTTACAGGCGTGATATGGAGCATCGCTTCCTGTCCATATCTGACACAGGTTAAAAACTTGATCATGTCAGACATGATTGACAAAAATGTTAAACGTAATTAAAAGCAAGGTTGATGCATGGTTGCGTAAATGATTTAAATTCATATCTCTTTCCGATTGTAATCATCGGTTTAGGTGGTGCAATTAGTTAACGTGTCGTCGATTGAAGCCGGAGGTTACAGGTCTAAACTCTGTCGGGAACTTTCTATTCTTCATCTTTCAATTACTAGCTCGATTTAAAATGATCATTTAGGTGCGATGTTCTTATCGTCTGGAGTCACCTTGTTAATGCTTCGTAGCAATAGAGATAATATTTGTTTACAAGTTAAAATATTGATATTAACTAATTATGGCATGGCACACCAGGAAATATTTACAAGTCTTTGTGTACGTAATTATATTGCAAATGTCTTTAACACTAGAACTGACATTACTTTAGTTTGTATAGTTGCTAAAGGTGTTTCTATGTTAAAGAATTGAATTTTGCGGTTATACGACCAAGACTTGCATGTGGCGTCGTGTAGGTGACAATGTCCATCGTTATGCTGAAAGTAATGAAGCACCCCGTGGCAGTAATTACCGTCGGACTTCTATGCTTCGGCAGGTGGAGGGAAACGCTAGTTATGGGCGGCTTTCGTGATTTTTAAAATGGAAGCGGGTTGTTGGTAGAATGATTAAAATCTTAACGTTGTTGTATCGTTAGTTCAAGGTGGACCTGATGACCGCAATAGCTTCGGAGCTGTATCGGTCTAAATTATAACCGGATTCTACCCATAGCGATTTTATCTTATTAGACTTGGTGGTCACAACGAGATAATCGCAAGGAAAACCCTTAGTACACGAGGAGCTTAGTGCACTATTCTTAAGTTTCCTCTAAGAAGTTTGATGGCTTTCATAAAAGGAGAACAATAAGAAGTGATTTCCTACAGCGTTTGGAGCTACTTTTATATTGTTTATTTGAATGTTGAGTGCTAATCTCTTTTTGCGGGCTTATTGGTCAATACGTTAAGAAAATGGTCGGTTGCATATTCGTACATAGGCTTACATGAGTCTATAATATATACATTTCATACAAAAGTATGATCACTATGTGAATGGACTAGGGAGTAATTTAGTATTAAAACAATCGGCCAAATGCCAACAGCAATGGAGAAATACGTCAACGTTATATTCAAAGCAACAGATAACGTTAAACAGCTTAAAAGAGGCGGTTAATATGCTAAAAGCCGTTCGAATATTTCATGAAGGCGAGTAAATAAAACAGATTGAGTAAGTGTATAAAATTATAAACTTAACTGTAGTATTTTATTTTGGTTACTGTAAAATGCGGTAACAAAACTACGATAGCTCTGTGGTAGAGAGAAGTGGATTGTATATAAAATTAAGTGATAATTTAACAAACAACATATAATTTAATGGTTTTACTTAGTGCAAGCGTTTACTAAAAGCATTCTCCTGGTGTTTATGAAGCCGCGCCAACGAAAAAACGATGTAACATCTACTTTACTTTTTGCGGGTGTAACGAAGCACATTTATGTCAATAGCGGTTCTGAAAAAAAGCGGTTCGTCTAAATAGGTTTGTCCTACGTAGAACGTGTAAACAGCGATGCGGTCTGTTCCAACGACAAATCGATTCTCTTTTGCTTCGTGGATTTTCCAGCCAATACTGTTCTTGCACATGCGAAATAACACAGAGTTTTATCACTCGCGGCACTTGTTGGCGTGTACTTGTAGTAAACATGGAAATGTACTCTAACAAATTTAATTATACCGAGGCGAACGTAAATAATAAACAAACTCTATAGCAAATAAAATTTAGCTTTATTTATTTACAATATAAACGGAACAGTTACTCTCTTAATACATTGTAAATGTAGAGTCACCGTGTGAGCAGCAATACAGATTCAGCCCCGCACTTTATCATTATGGTTGAGTAATCTGTAAAAAAAGGCTTTTTTGTATACATAACGGCACTCTGGTAAGGTTACGCATGTAATTAACTATTCTGTATTGTTTACAAAATAATAAAATTAATTTAACAAGAAAACAACGTTTCATCTAGAAAAAACGAGGAAAAACGTGGATATTTTTCTTCTTGTTACTTGATCTATCCTGGACATTGTTCTCGATTTTTACTAACTTATTTTGTTTGTTTTAATAAACTTTTGTCTTGTAAATGTAGTCTATTAACGGATTTTAAACTTTATGAATTAGTATTTTGTGTTGTAGTTTTAATTTGTGTAAATTACCAGTATGAAAGTCACACCACCGTTGTATATATTCTAACCACGATCGTACATTTACCTTTGACAATTTTTCTTTATTGACATTGATAAGATTACAGGTTATGTTAGATTTTTATCTCTGTTCATTTTAGAAAGTTAATAGACATTAATTATGTATACAACGTAATTAAATCCAGAAAGTGACTTTTAAAAGTTATAGCTCAAAGTCCACAATGTGAGGTTCGATCTGTACCATATGTTTTTGGCATTACCTCGCGTATTAACCCTTCTAAATAATTTTATTTATAGATAATTAAGCAGTACAAAGTTCAACATTCTTAACGTTTTAATACCGTATTATACAATACGTAAATTAACGAAGTTGTGATTTAAATACTATTCGAAAACGATGTCGAGTAATCCAGTCGAGTACTTTTTTTGTGGAGGATTTGGTGGAATATGTACGGTGCTAGTAGGGCATCCTCTCGATACTATCAAAGTACGCTTGCAGACTATGCCAATACCAAAAGCTGGAGAAAATCCGTTGTATGCAGGAACACTGGACTGCTTTAAGAAAACTGTCACAAGGGAAGGTCCATTGGGGCTTTATAAAGGAATGGGTGCTCCACTAGCTGGTGTGGCACCCATTTTTGCTATATCATTTATGGGCTATGGTGTTGGAAAGAACATATTTGGTCCTACAAACAATACACAATTTACATTGCCACAGTATTTTTTAGCAGGTGCCTTTTCTGGTATTTTCACAACTGTAATAATGGCTCCAGGAGAACGTATCAAGTGCCTTTTACAAATTCAACAAGGGGGTGGCAAAGTTTTGTATAATGGTCCTGTTGACGTGGTTGTAAAGTTATATAAAGAAGGAGGAATTAGAAGTATCTACAGAGGTTCTATAGCTACATTATTACGTGATGTTCCTGCTAGTGGATTATATTTCCTAACATATGAAAAGTTTAAGGACTATTTCACTGATAATGGAAAACATCCCATAGGTCTTTTAGCTACAATATTTGCTGGTGGAATGGCTGGAATTGCAAACTGGTTAATTGGAATGCCTGCTGATGTAGTAAAAAGTCGATTACAAACAGCTCCCGAAGGAACGTATCCTAATGGTCTTCGACAAGTAGCTGTTGATTTGTTAAGGAAGGATGGTCCATTAGGGTTTTATAAGGGTCTTACACCAGTATTGCTAAGAGCTTTTCCTGCAAATGCTGCATGTTTTGTAGGTTTTGAAATGTGCAGGAGATTTATAAACTTTTTATTCCCCAAAGCGGAATAGTTATATAATATTTATTTTTTAAATAGTTTTAAATATACAACGATGTGTGCCTATCGAAATTGTGACCAATTTATTTTTAAGCAATATACTTTTATAATAGCTTCGTGTAATTAATTAATCAAGTGTTGATATATTACTTTATGAACATCATATACAAGTAGTCCCTAACATTTAAATGATATATTTTATTAAGCTTATGAGCGGATACCTTTCGGCAGCAAAAAAATCCTTTAGAGAGTTTTGCAATTTATCAATATCGCCCTAAAAGAAAGAAACTAATATTCCTTATTAATAGAGAGGTCAATTACAATTATCTAGTCCAATTACAATTTCGTGGGACTAGTATTATACTGACAAATATAATCATCTCGATCAGCATGGTATTCTGCATAGTATAGTGCATGTGGAGTGAGTAGTTATTGTAACATTTTTTTTGTATACAATGAAATTTCTTTTCGAACAACATAGGTATTAAGGCAATGGAAAAAAATGATACAAATTTGCCAAGAATATTTATTTGCAAATTTAGATGGATTGTCGAATTCTTAATAAGTCGTTGGACCCATATGGAAAACAACGTGCGATCTATTATTTCCTAGTCTGGTTAATTTGCAAAGCTGTTTCACATTTTGTACGCACAATAATGTAGAAAACAATCCAGGTGTTTGAACACTGTTGTATAAAGTATACCTTAATAATATAAATTAACAATTCTGGAAGTAGCAGAAGTATTTAATCTGAGAATTCTAAAAGTTGTATATGATATGAATTGAGATAACATGACAAACTTGTTTTCAGAATACCTAGCAACATAATAATCTTGGCTAATTATTTTATGAACACAAACATAAGAGTTTGGAAAAGCATAAATTAGCATTATAATCTTTTAAACTATAACTTATTGTTCACAAATACCTCAAAGTTTTCAACTTGTTTCATACACACGGTACATGAGCACCAAGCATATGTTCTAATAAGATTTTCCCCAGTTGAATTATCATTATAATCCGCTCACTTCATCTTCGAGTAGATTAGGGTGGAGAATCATTGATGCACAAATACCTTTGAGCCAACATATACCCTGAAGCCTACTACACCATTGGTGTACAAAAACCCCCGAGTAAACAAATGTCAAGCCCATAAACACCCTCAAGCCACAAACATTGTTGATGTATAAACATCCTTGGGCAGCAACCAGCGGCCAGTAGTTAAAGGTGAGATATTTGCAGAATTCTAGAACGCTTTTGTTTCACAACCTCCTTTCTCACTTGTCTTTAGCTGCCGTAACCTCTAACGTTCCCGTCTGTAAAATCCAGCATCTAACTCTAATGAATTTGGTTAATTATTTTTTTTATTACCCTTTCTTTTCTTAAAAATAAAATGTTTATTCAAACTCGCTGGATCGAAACGTAAATAAAGATGATTTTAAAAACTATGAGTGGTTTAATTCTCAAAGAAGATTAAGAAGAATTATTTTAAAATTGTTTGAATTACTGTTTTTTCCCTTAAATTTGTACTTGACTATCAGATTTGATGCTCATAAATATTATGTAACGAAATTTTGTTCAATTAATTTTTTTTAAATACATGAAATTATGTATTTGTTAAATATTGTTATTGGATACAAATCATTCATTACAGAATAGAAATATTTTGATCCTAGTCTGACCCGTTTACCGAGGGTAATTCGTAAGCTTTAAAATTATCTACTCCGAAAGGGTCTCTCTATCTACCCTAAAATTATAATTTTTTGATTAATACTCGCTAGATACAGTGGCGTCCAACTTCAATTTATTTCGTTTTCAATTTAGCAAAAAATATTTGAACCTAACCCATCTCAAACTCTCCTTTGGGGTAATGGCCAAGTTAGCCATTGGCATAATGATTTTTTATCTATCCATCTCATACACGCAAAAGTTTTAAATCTCTTTGAAGTTCTGACTTACTGTGTATCATGTGCATTAGTGATAAATCAAGCTCGCCTCGATTATTTTTAATGTGTTGATTGTTATACTTAAAAATTTAGAACCACTACAATGGCACTCGCATCGTGAGGTCCAAATTGTTATGCTATCTCCTCTCTTGGGGGCAAGGTCATGAAACACGTTCTCTATAAATAAGAAAACGTTACATTATGACTTCACAAAGATGGCATCTTGTACTTGTATTATATTTTGTTGATTATTTTAATCAATACTTAACTGATTTATAAAAATGAGGTGTCATATGATATGCTTTCAAATATTTAGAAAAAAAGTGTTAGGCACTCTAACATGTAAGTTTAATTGTATAAAAGAAAATATAAAAACAATTATTTTTAAAGATTTACTTTACATTTTTAAAACAACTTGATAACGATGATTTGAACGATACTACTAAAACTCGTATGATAAACTTTAAAATTTTCAACAGCTGACGATTTAATCACATTTATTCAACCGTATATATCACAAGTGGAATGTGAAAAATTAAATTCAAAAAACCTTATATTTATTCCTCTTATAAAATGTCGGTCCCAGCCAATCAGATATCTGCGTTTCTTGATGAAGCCTTTGCCAGAAGGAGTTTACATCAATAGGTTTATTCAGAAGTGACTGCCTGTACAAGTAGGAACCTAATATTACATAGTGTGTCATTATCTAGTCGCAGTGAAAGCAGAGTCAATAGTCATGCTAATCCTATTAATCAATCAAATAAGAAATATTTTATCTACTAAATTATACACCTAGCACATGTTAATATAAGATCACTTGTTCCTTCTTTTCATGAGATCAAGGAATTAGTGCTTTATGAAAAATTGCATGTGCTTTCAATAACTGAAACATGGTTGACGACAAATGGCTTTGATGAGTTACTGGTTACCCCTGCGTATAAAATATTCGGAGTTGATACAGTAACCAGGGGTGGTGGCGTTGCTATTTGTGGCTCATGAATTCAAATGCAGAGTCCTGAATACATCTAATAGAACTAGTGACATTGAGTAGTTATGGTGTGAAATTGCATATAAAAATGTGAAGATGTTACGTTCAGCTTTATATAGACCACCTTCAATAAATTACAAACAAATTGATATAATAGAAAGTACCCTATCTCAACTATCATCACATTATGGTCACACTACCTTGATGAGAGACCTAAACATTAATATGAAAGAAAATAACATTGAAAGTAACTACCTAGAGAATATGTTTATTGCATTTAATTTAAAACAGGTAATCTTGAAATTTACTCAGCCCACTTTTACTAACAACAGTTTGATTGATATTTTCTGTGTTGGAAACACAATAAAATTAATCACTTCAGGAACTATGATGAATAACCTTACTGACCACCCAAGTAGCAGGCTGACGTCATATCTTGTCAATTTCACGTAAATATTTAGTGGTACAAGTCGATGGTCTCTAGGCGAGGAAATTGTTACGTGAAAATATCGTCATATTGTTACCATCTTTTAAGAGGTGTATAGGCCACGTGCGCTGATGTCGATGCGACGTCAAATTAAATGGGTTGTATTAAACCATCCTCGTTGTAATGTATTTAATAGAAACTATTGTGTCTTAAAAAATTATTACATTATATTATTATAAGTATTGTCCTAGGCCGTTGGCAAAACTGACAGTTTTTCATTATTTTTATATTTTATATATTCGCAAGTTTCAACTAAGTCGTATATCAGATGGACGTTGAACTTGATATATCTCGCCGTCGTAGAGTTCACTTGCAATTTGTTTCTGTCTAACATAACAAAAATACATCCGTATTTTTCACTCTTCAATATATGCGCCGTGCTCTAAGAGTATAATTTGTGGTCATTGTCACTATTGTACATCTTCCAATTAAATAGCGTAGACGTTGGCACGTGATACTTGTATATAATGACTGCTGTTGTGGTATCGTAGTAAAGCGGACTGTGTATATTTAAGTAGAAAAATATTTGATTTGTACACATGGCATATATCGGAGTGGAGTTTATGGAAGATGGTGTTGGTGGAGGAGAATTAGCTTTAATTCATTCAACTTGGCTTACCCCTCGAAAGAAACAAGTATGGTGGCCTTCCTACAAACAACAAAGCCGATTTGACAGAGAGGTAAAACGTGGCGAAGCACCAAATCCAGACGATAATAAGACTAGGGAAGTGTATCCAATTTGTAGCATTTATTTTGAAGAAGGTAAATTGTCTTGTAAATATTGTCAGAAATCATGTGTTTATTTCTTGTAGATAATTATTCCAAGGCATGGCAGAAGCTTAAACGGGCTGAATCTGAATCTGATGTTCAAACCGAAACAGATAATCCTTTGAAGAAGCGTAAAGTTAAACCACCTAGACGAATTCTAGATAGTAGTGACAAAGAAGTTCTCTCAACTCATCTTGTATTACTGCCTTAAGTAAAGGGAATTACTACACTTTTAAGTAATGATGAGATAAGATAAGATAAGATATTTATTCATGCTTTAAAATAAAATCAATTTTTTGCATAGGTCAATATTACAATACAAATATGTGTCATGTGTTAATACAAATATAAACTATAAACAAGAAATGACATGTTTCAAAGCTTTGCAGACACAAAAAATAACATGGTTATAATGTAATTTATGTTAAGTGAACATTAAAGTCACAATTCATGTATTCTTCAAATGAGTAGTACTTTTGATGTAGCAAAAAGGTTTTGATTTTGAACTCATTCCTTGACAATGATTTAGTGACATGTGGTAGACAATTAAAGAACTTGTAAGAATAATAATTAAAAGAATGTCTTGAGACTTGTAATCTAGAAAATGGAACACAAAAAAGATTATTGTTTCTTGTATCATGTTGGTGAGATGTAAGAAAGGCCACAGGTTGTGAATTATACGATTTTTGCATAAATAGCAGGCATTCTAAGATGTATAAACATGGAAATGTAAGAATCCCAAACTGGAGAAAATACGACCTACAATCAGCTCTATTGCTAAGTCCGGCCATAATTCTAACTACTTTGCGTTGTAGTCCAAATAGTCTTTTTATATAAGAGGAGTGCCCCCAGACTAAAATAGCATATAGAAGGTGGCTTTGAAAAAGCGAATAATATGCAATCAAAACGATATTCGTGGAGGCATAGTGTTTTAAATTACGAATACAAAAAATTGCGCTATTTAATTTAGAAGCAATAACATTTATATGTTGATCCCATTTCAAGGAACTATCAACATATACACCTAGAAATTTAACAAATTTAGGGTTTATATAAGAATGGTTTTTTAAAGCAAATAACATTTGTTGGCATTTGTTTTCATTAATACTTAATTTATTAGAAGTGAACCAAGAGGTAGCCGAGAAATGGGTGATAACTAGTTTATTGAAAAGGTCATTAAGTGAATTAGAGCAATTGACTAAAGTGGTGTCATCAGCAAATAAAATTGAGTTAGTTAATGTTACAGATGATGGTAAATCATTAATATATATCAAAAACAAAACGGGTCCCAATATTGATCCTTGTGGTACACCATATTTTATATTTTTATCTCAGAATTATTATTGTTAAAAGTTACAAATTGTTGTCGATTGCTCAGATAGGATTTAATCAGTGAACAGCTATTATGATCAAATTTGTAGTATTCTAATTTTTTTAAAAGAATATCATGAATAACACAATCAAAGGCCTTGCTTAAATCGAAATAGGTAGCCATACAAAAATCTCCTCTTTCAAAACTAGCTGTTACTTCATTTACAAGTTCTAAAATAGCTAGAGTTGTAGATTTATTTAATCTAAAGCCAAATTGTTCAATGCAGAAAATATTATTTAATTCGAAGTGTACTGTGATTTGATTGCAGAGAACTTTTTCGTAAATTTTAGAGATAACGGGCAGTAATGAAATTGGACGATAATTCGACAATGAATTTGGGTCACCAGCTTTAAATAAGGGTATTACCTTTGCCAATTTTAAACAGTCTGGGAAAATGTGGTTTTCAATGGAAGAGTTTATTACATTAGTTATAGGTGAGATTAAAATATTTTTACAGAATTTAATTATTTCAGAGGATAACTCGTAAGCATCGCTACATTTACTAGTTTTAAGAGAATCGATTATTTTTCTAACATCCAAATATGACACTGGTTTGAAAGAGAAAGTATTATAAGTCTGATGCCCTTTATTAGTTAGATTAAGCATGGGATCATGACCATTAAAATTATTCAGTGCAATAGTATTTTCTGCTACAGAGGTAAAGAAATTGTTAAAATCATCAACAGTCAAATTAGGGACAGTATTGATTTTGTTGTTTGGTCTCTTTAGGTTAATGATTTGCCATATGGCTTTAGCTGGATTTTTGGACTTTTTTATTTTTTCAGAATTATATTTAATTTTTGACATGTTTATGGACTGACGATATTGTGTTCTAAAATTATTCACTAATAATTTATTCTCAGTAGTAGGACACTGGATCCAGGTATCATACAAATCTTGTAATTTCTTGCGCATATCATAAAGTTTTTTGGTAAACCAGGGATTCTGACAAGTTTTAGAATTTTTGATAACTTGTAATGGAAAACATTTCTTAAAGATGCTATTAATTGTGGAGAGAAATTTATTAAAATCTGGTACATTGTTTTCACTGATGACATTCCATTCTACTTGTTCTAACTGCCTATAAAAAATAAACTTATTTTTTTCAGATATATTACGAAACAGTTTAGCAGGTGGTGTGCAAATATTGTTTCTTATAATGGTTTGGAAGTGAATTCCCAAATGGTCAGATAAAACACTGTTGTGGGTATTCAGCATATAGGAACTACAGTTTGTAAATAAATTATCGAGACAGTTATTGAGCCGTGTTTTGAAAGAGTTTAGTCGAAAAGATTGACATAGGTCAGTTAATAATTTAGCGTTTTTATCATTCAAATTAAACCGAACATTAAAATCTCCACAAATCACAATAGACTTAGAATAATCAACTCGATTGAGAATTTTGTTTAAGGTGGCCAGGAATATTTTGAAGTCCCCAAGTGGGGACCGGTAAATGTTAACTATGATAGTGTTAAAAGATTTAATCAGTACTGCTGAAATTTCACAGTGAATTTCCAGGGATAAAGTAGTTAATTTATTCAGTACACAATAATGACCCTTGAGAGTATTTTGTAATAGGATAAAAGAGCCACCATGTATTTTTGTAGTTCTTGAGAAATTGGAAGCTATGAAATATCCCTCAAGGTAGAATGTCGATATTTCAATATCTCAATATTTCAATATCACAAAGTGTAACAAACTGTAAGTGCAACACAAGAAATAGATAATAATTTTTGTGGTAAGAATATCCATGTTTAATTTAGATTTTATTTCATCAATTTTATTTAGAATTGTTGCTGACACCGATGATTCGGTCACTACCCTTTTTAAATCAGGCTTATGTTAAGGAAAACATTCTACAAACAAATCAAGCTGCAAGCTTTGTTAATTTATCTTGTATTAGTCTCGCTCAACGTGTGTCTCCTTCTGTATCTCGATGTAATACTCCTTCGTCGAGTGTATCTACATCGCTAAATATTCCAAAGCAGATTGATAATGGTAATTATTATAAATTCTATGACACACTGCTTTATTGTATTTTATATTAGATATTGCTGATAAACTCCTGTCCACATTGATACATGTTAAGCACCAAAATACAGAAATTATAAAATTATTAAAGGCTAGACAAACTTCTTGTACAGACTTGCCTCTCAGTCTCCCAGTTGACTTTCCAGTTACATTACCTATTACTAGTGCTACCGATCTTTATTTAATAGAAGAATATCTAAATGATATATGCAATTTATCTGCTGTGGTAATTATAACCTGTATGTAAACGATAAAATATGCAGATGTATTTATTTTTAGGCATCCTATTTTGCGACTATCGGTGGTAGAGACCTGACTTCAAAAACTAACACTATATTAAAAAATCTTATGTCAAACGAACTGGCTTCTCAATATAATTTTTTGGGCACACGCAAGCAGAAGAAACCATTTGCAGAGCTACAGTTGAAGAAAATTGTTATTCGTACGTATTATTTAAATTGGTAAAAGTTGCTTTAAATATAATTCTTTATATAGAGGCAGTTCTGAATGATAGGGCACCAGTTAAGACATGAGGGACTATTTAGTAAAGTCTTAGATTATAGACTACCAAATAAAAATAGAGTAGGAAGGCCTAGACAAAGCTATATTAGTCAAATTATTAGAGATTTAGGTTGTGAAGGGTATGTGGACCTTTTTAGACTAGCTCAGAATAGAAAAGAATTTAGAGCTGCGTCAAACCGACTTTAAGTTCGAAAACAAAACAAAACAAAAATAAAAATCAGTTAACTAAATGTCACCATGACATAACTCACAATTAGTTAGCGGTCTGGCATGTTGGCAGCGATTCGTTGCTTAAGCCTTACCATAACATATAATTTAACACTTTTCCTTTTTTGAAGCGAATGACCAGGTTATATTTCATTTCCTTATAAA
Source organism: Platerodrilus igneus (assembly GCA_036346225.1). Classification (NCBI taxonomy): domain Eukaryota; kingdom Metazoa; phylum Arthropoda; class Insecta; order Coleoptera; family Lycidae; genus Platerodrilus; species Platerodrilus igneus. The sequence continues at coordinate 5,893,102 of JARFIW010000215.1, forward strand.
TGGTAATCATGTAAACATGTTAGAGTTCTTTAACAACCATCAGGTTGCTAATATCTATGTAGAGCCAGGTGGATAGGAAAAAGATAGAAGGATATAAGAAGACCTAGACCAAACTATATTAGTCAAATTATTAGAAATTTAGGTTGTGAAGGGTATGTAGGGCTTTTTAGATTAGCACAGAATAGAAAAGAAGTTAGAGCTGCGTCAAACCTACCTTAAGTAAGGCCGAAAACAAAATGATGAAATGAAAGGCAGTTCTGACCAGTTCTCCTAATACAACTGAGAATCAGGTTAATGGTTTTATTAAAGTATGGTTAAAACATGCACCAAACAGAATTATAAATGCTCGCCAGGCTCAGAACAAACGACAAACTATGTAAACATTTAAAGAAGTTGATTACATTTATTAATATAGTTATAAAAAGTTCTTATATTTGTAGATTTGAGTTTTAGGTTAATATGTATGTATGTGAACGTTGTGGTTAGGATCATAAAATCGAATGTTGTTCATTTTGCTTTTACCTGGCATGCGGTATCTGTATAAAATTTAAAAATGTCTAAAAGGGGTAAATTTAAGCATAAAGAATTTATTTCAAAGCATCAGTTATATAGGAGGGTAGAAAACGAGGTAAAGTTTGTAACAATTTTATTTCTTAGTTACTAAATCCAACCATAAAAGTGCAAAGTTATAAAACGCTTTTATTCAAATTATTAGTAAAATACATGCAACAAGTTTAGTAATACGCTAAAATTGTATCTATAGATAGTTTTCTATAAATAGTCAGGTGTCTGTGCTTTCGATAACGGTTCGCAGGCGCGTTGTGGTTGAAGGCTCGGCCGGGAACACGCCGTAGCTCGTGCGAGGATAACCGGTCGGTCCTGTAAGCTTGAAAAATCAAGATGTATGATTGGAAGCGGGCCGCCAATTTGCGGTTACATTTTGAAGAGTCGAGATCCATCTTTAAATAGCGCGCGTAATTAACCACCATAAAATCATCAGTAGAAACAACTATCCCAACCACAGATGTAAAACCACTTTGTATTGCAGTCCGTAGGAAGCGGCTTTGATAATGGAGACTTTGAATAATTAATAGAAGAACTTATTACTACAAACCTGATGGAAGTATGGTGATTACTTTTGATTTCACAACACCTCTTCACTTTTGGTTCGTAGATAACTTTAAGAAATTTGATTGTGTTTCAAATTAGAAACACGCTATTTTTGTTTAGTGCGTAAAAGCACGAATGTTATAAAATATCGATTATTAATTGAGCTGAAGTTTTCAGTGTTAAAAATTTTAATGCACAACTTGTAAAGTTTTAAGATACCATACACGTGGTTCATTTTGTCCTGTTGGTAACAGCAAACAGCGACAGATGTTTTGTTACGTCACTTGTTTGCTTGCAGTTTACTGCTGACACCTGTGTTCCAATAACATATGCTTTGAACAATGTTTGCTTAAGTTGAGTTTATAAGATTTTTTTTATGATCTTTCTTATTAGAAACTGAAACTAACACAATTAATTTAGATAAGGAAACTTGATTTACTATGATTTAATTTGTAACCCTCTCGAACAGATCTTCCCGGGTCGGCTTTTATTTGTAACAAGTTTACACTAAGTCTTAAAATGTTTGCTTAGTAATTATTTTGATGAAACTTTATTTAAAATCCTTGAATTCATTTAATTATTTATGAAACTTTGTAGCATTGAATTTTGTTTTAAAAGATAATCTTTTGAGTAAATTATTAGTTCAAGATTAAAGCTTTTTTATTTTGATCAAATATGGTCAAAACTAACTACAAGAAACTAATATCCGTATGAGTGGAATTTTAATGTCAACTTATATAGGAGATTTTTTTTTTTGATATTTCTTTAGGTATGTTTGTGGTACACAAATAGTGTTCCACCCTTCTATTAAGCTAATTATTACCATTTCTTACAGGAGCAGCGTCTTATTCAGTTAAGACGGGTTTCTGTCAGCGAAGGCGATTTTTTTTCTTTGGGTTTCCACGTCCGCCCCTAGAAATATACTACGCAATTATCCTAATTAAGTCAGGACTTGGTGGCGCCTTATTTGTTTTGGATTAAATTCAACTTACAATCAAAATTCGACTTCCCCATTTCTCATAGCTCTACCCAAGGAATAGACCCCTAGTTATGTCGGAAGACTTCGTTACACTTGCTCATAACGTGAGGCCAGCTATATATAAGAGAAATTAGTTTCACTGGCTTTCTATAAACGTAGGGTAGGTGCCTCAAAAACAATATTTGTTTCACTGGTGCCGGCAACGTCTAGGCACTCTGAAATAAAAGAAAAAACGTTTCAAGTTTACACAAAATCAATTTCAAATTAATCTACAAAATGGTCAGGGTCAAAGTAATTCCAATATAAATGAAATAAACGACAAATCAGTCAATCAATCTAATAATTTTGATGATAAATATTTATTGGATTTATCTGATTCTAAATCTTCCTCATATGATTCATTAAAATTTTCTGAATGTGAATTGTCCCCCGTTGAGGTTGCTGTATTTAATGAAAAAGATACACTTCATGTGACCGATAATTTTATAATCACAGAAGATAACCTTTTGATAAAACTAAGACAGTGGGCTGTATCGGAACATGTAACTCACAAAGCCCTTAATAGTTGATTAAACATTTTAGTGTCCTATCATCCACAATTGCCTTTGTATAGTAGAACCTTGTTACAAACACCTACATTGTTTAAATTAAAGAAAATAGGTGACGGTGAATATGTACATCTGGGATTATCTATTGCACTACAAAAATTTCTACAAAAAAATCAACCTTCTGGCAACATTTTATCAACCAAACTTACGAAGTAAGTTAGGTTAATAGGATCGCTACGTCGCCGTCGTCGCCGCCGCCGTCCGTTGCACGTTTTTTTCGTTTTACAAACATTTGATATATGGATCTTGTTCAGTTTTTTACGCTGATTAAGAATATGCTATCCATTTTTCGATATCTCATTTAGTTTTCGAGTTATTCGACTTTAAAGTCGAAATTTTGACTATGATAAACTTCACTCCAGCAAAAAATAAATAAAGTTTTAGGTTAATATCGACCTCTTGAGCATATTTTCTCATAGCTCTCATAGCTCCATACCTCCTGAACATATTTTCTCAAAGCACCAATGCTCTAAGTCGAAAGGTTTTCGAGTTATTCGACATCTTGTTTTTAATGTATATGTAATATTTATATTTTGATAACAACATATCTGTAAGTTTGGTTAGAAGTTCTGCACATGAGAACTTAGATTTTTTAAAAATTAGTTTTAATGTTGATGACCTCCCTTTGTTTAAAAGTTCAAATATTCACCTATGGCCAATTTTAGGTCTTGTTATTAATTGTAATAGCAAACCATTTGTAATTGGTATATACTGTGGTCCAACAAAACCAAAACCAGTTAGTTTATTCCTAAAGGAATTTGTATGTGAATTTAACAGCTTAAAAAATAATGTTCAATTTCAAAACAGGAAATATTCTATCGAAATACACAGCTTTATATGTGATGCTCCAGCAAAAGCATTTATTAAATGTATAAAATCACCTGGAGGGTATTCTTGTTGTGATAAATGTATGGAGGTTGGTGAATATATTAACGGTCGGGCAATATTAAAAAGTTTAACATCTACTGAAAGAACAGACAAATCATTTCGCTTAAAATTAGACGATGATCATCATCTTGATGTGGAAGATTCTCCTTTATTAGAGTTGCCTATAGATATGGTTAACAATTTTCCTACGGATTATATGCATAATGTTTGCCTTGGTATAATGCGCAAACTATTAAATTGTTGGGTTGGTGGAAAATTATCGGTTAGATTGTCAGGCACAGAAGTTAATACAATATCTCAAAGATTAATAGCCTTAAAAGGCTACATATCTAAGGACATTAATCGCAAACCTAGATCTCTAAGCGAACTACAATGCTTTAAGGCAACAGAGTTTAGAACATTTTTGTTGTATACCGCCATTGTTGTTTTGTATGAAATTATTGATATTGCTATTTATCAACATTTCTTATTATTTCATTGCGGTATAACTCTGCTTGCATCCCTTAAAGTTGAAAATGATTTAAATAAATGTGAATTGGCTTCCAAGTTGTTGATGACATTTATTAAACATTCTGAAAAGTTATACGGGGCAGATTTTTTTATCTACAATGTTAATGTTTTAAGTCACCTTAGCAAGGATACTTTACGCTACGGACCTTTGGATAGTTTTTCCACGTTTCCTTTTGAAAACTTTTTAGGTCAATTAAAAATATTGGTTAAGGCTCCTTCAAAACCGTTACAACAAATCTGTCGTAGGTTGTGTGAAATACAATTTGCTTTTCCTAATGAAAGGATTCTGGATGGAAATAATCACGTCAATCATGAAATAAAGCATGTTTTAGGGCCTCTCGTTCCTAATATTTCTGGCAAACAATTTAAAAAGTAATGCTCGATCATTATATGCTCAGTATTAATTCATATTTAAGAGCAGATTCATATTGCTTTACAGCGGAAGCTGTAACCCAGGTTGAAAATATTGTAAAGGAGGCGACAGGTGAAACTGTAATTATAGGAAGACAATTTGAACGGTATTCATCGTTTTATGAATATCCCTTTAATTCACGTCAGTATTTAAATATTCGTAAAGTTTACAACTTGTCAAGATCCTTAAGCTTTTGGTCTTTAAAAGATATAAAGGGAAAATGTTTACTTCTGCCAAGTAATAATGATTTGGTTGCTATACCACTTCTTCACACAAGCGCATGACACATGGTAGCAAGAATTTATATGGTAATGTGGTATTCGTAATGGGTTCACAACTTATATATTACGCATATCCAGAATTTTTTGTTTTATTTTGCTTTATATTTATCCAACTTTGATACAGATATCGCGTGTTTTGTGTTTTTGTTATTTGTGTAATTACACTTAGTTTGTAAATAATATGTGCAAATATAGGTGTACCTTTCTTGAAAATAGACTGTACCATATGACTATTACTGATTTGTGTATAAAGTATTGAATAAAAATGTAAAAGGGAATCCCCCCCCTAGTTTTTCAGGTTAAAAGTATGTCATTAATAGGTCTTTTGGAACGTCACTATCACGTTATATAGACGTCATATAGGTATCATAAAATGACGTCATTTCGATGTGACATATCACCGTCATTATCACGTGAAAATTACGTCATATAATTGGTGATTTCGACGTAATTAGTGACCCAGATTTCACGTGAAAATGACGTCATGCTGCTGCCTGGGCATAGACTTTTTTATTTCATTTTAAATGTGTCGGTACCTAAATATTCCCCCAAAATTGTGAAATACCATGAAAAATTTTAATCTTATCCGGTTTGATCTTGATATGGCTAAGATAGACTTTATAAGTATGGTTCAGAAGGGCAATGTTGAGAATAAAGTTACCACTTTGAATAGATGCTTGTTGCGTATTTTTGACCAACATACGCCTGAAAAGACACTCGCTGTAAGAAAACAACACTATCCATATATTAAAACCATAAGGGAAATAATAATGCTAAAAAAAGCGTATCAAGTATAAAAGCACCCATAAAATAGAGCATAGAAAGTACTGTTTAGATATTAAAAATTATGTATCCTTTGCAATTAAAAAATGAGAAAAAGCATACATGGAAAAAAGTAGGTATAAACTCTAAAAAAGATGGGAAAAACTTAGAGAATTGAATATACACATTAAACCTAATATGGAAATTTCAAATCATATAACTGGTGCAAATGTTATCAGTAATTACTTCGAAAGTGTATGTATGATGGCTTCTCTAATTGATGAATATATTACGGAATATTATGAGACATAGATTCCTAAAATGTAACACCACTTTTAAGTTTAAACATATTACTGAGCATGACCTCCAGGTGGCCTTTCGGGGAATTAAGTCCCGTGCTATGGGAATAGATGGTATCAGCTTTGAAATACTGTTTTTAAGTCTGGACCATATTTTAAGTACACTAACACTGTTAATTAACGACTTCCTGCAAAACGGTGAATTCCCCAAGCAATGGAAAACTTCGATAATAAAGCCAATTTCAAAAATTCCAAATGTTGAATCGGTTGGTAACGTAAGACCAATAAGCATTCTGCCAATATTGGCAAAAATGATGGAGATTCTTGTTTATAACATGATTAATGAATAATATCACGGAACATAACATCCTTCCAAGTGTTCAGTCAGGTTTTCGACAATATCACAGTATTTCAACTGCCCTTAGTATAAAGTTACATGTGAAATATGGTATGGATAGTCATAAGGTATCCTGCTTGACTTCAACAAGGCTTTTGATCCCCTAAATTTTAATCTGCTTATAGCAAAACTACGCTACTACGGTTTCTCCGTTCAAGTGTGTGCATGGGTTTTATGCTACCTGCTATCAAGAGTTCAAACAGTAGAAGTGATTGGCAAAAAGCCTAGCTTTTTGTAACTGCTTGTGGTGTGCCACAGGGAGGTATTTTAGATCCTCTCTTATTTAGCATATACAACCTCCTAAGATGGTCCAATTCTGTTCTATCTATCTGTCTATACGCTAATGATGTGCAGCTTGTGCGAACTTTTATGCAAGAATAGTCTATCCAAGCAGTAGAAGAAATAAATACTAATTTACAAGTCATATTGCATTGGACTGATAGAGGTGGTCTTCAAATGAATACAAAAAAAAGTATCTACATGATATTAGGGAGTAACACTAACATAAACAAATTTAAGGATTATAATTGTTCGGAAATTTGTATAAGTGGAGAAAATTTACTTAAAATCGAACAAGCTAAAAGTTTGAGACTTGTCTTAGATAGCGAGCTCAAGTTTGAAAGCCACGTGGACATATAACTAAAACAAGTATATATTAAACTTAAAACCTTTTACCCTTTTAAATAATCTATTGTTTGAAAAAATTAAAGGATTCCTGATTCAATCGCTTATATATCTCATTTTTAACTATTGTAGTGTGGTTTATTACAAATTTTTGACGTGTCAGTATAAAAATAAGATTGAATTTGTTCAAAATATTTGCATTAGATACATTCATTGCATTAACAGGTATGATCATATATCCCCCAGTAATTATCAACACAATTATTTAAATTTTGAATATTGATTCAGTTGCATTTTGCAGTCTTCGTGTATAAAATTTGTACCTTGAGGAAGTTCTAGATTACTAGAATGGTGTGCGTATTTCAGTGAGCTAAAAATCCGTACCATAGGTTTAACCAAATTAGTGGGGTATCTAGTGAGGAACCAGACTAAGACAAGTACCCGAAAGAGTACAGTAGCTCTTTCAGTATGTAGAGTGGCAAGGCCACACTGTATTTATTGCATAGTATAATTTCAAGACGTAGTATGCATAAGAAAAACCTTTGCAAAATTGTTAAATATGATATACCAATACGCAAGACTGCTAAGTTTGAAAACTCTTGTTTACACGATCATTGTTTTAGTCAATTCAAAAATTTATAATGATGTATTATCACACTGTTAATTAGTTTTAAGAAAAAATATATCAAATTTCTTTTAACTGTTCAACTTATCAAGTAGTAATGCTATTGTAATACTACTGTAATACTTTATGCGTATTGCGGGTAACATTGAATAACATATACACGAATGTTACCTTTTTCTGTTTTTACACAATAAAATTTTTCTATTCTATTCTATTCAAATTGCTTGAGAATACAAAACTATGTCCATTTAACTACACACACAGCTTTCACTGCTGTGCAAGTGTCCGACTGAAATCGTTGTACCGAAATCAAAATTCAAGTGATAAATCAAGTTAGACTTTCACAAATCGACGTTCATTATACTATTCTTTGATTTTGCTGTTTTAATTTTTCTGATATTTCTAATTACATTATTTATTTACTTACATATTAATTGACAGAGCACCATTTTCATACTATAAATGTTATAAATATATAGCTGTACCAAAAGTTACATATAAAGAAAGAGAGAAGCAAATAGCATGAGATAAGATAGAAAGAAAACAAATATATGATCATTATAAATATAAAACAATGAAGTTATATCCATTCTGAATTAATCTGTACCTTGAGGAAGTTCTAGATTACTAGAATGGCGTGCATATTTCAGTGAGCTAAAAAGCCGTACCATAGGTTTAACCAAATTAGTGGGGTATCTAGTGAGGAACCAGACTAAGACAAGTACCCGAAAGAGGGCAGTAGCTCTTTCAGTATATAGAGTGGCAAATACCATAGGAGCCGGTACGGCATTCTAAGACACTACTATGGTGTGGAAGGCAATGGGAAACAACTACATCACCTCCCAAGTACACAACATACTTAAATTGTTATTTAAGATGATGGCATCTTCTGGGATAAAAGATTCTGGAGTTAAAATAGTCCCCATTCAAATCTCCAGAAGGGGACTACTTTGAAGTTTAAAATAAAAGTCAGACACATTTTGCGAATCGAATAGTGGAATGTCAAAAATATGAAGCAAGTAGGTATGCTAGGGAACATGAAAACTGAAATGGATAGATTAGCATTAGACATAGTAAGGATTAGCAAAGTTCAGTGGCCAGAGGCAGGGGATTTTTGGACCGGACACTGGGTAATTAATACAGAATCAGAGGATGGAAATTTGGGTGTGGGGATAGTTATGCGAAAAAAGTTATGTCACTAGTGTAGAAAATTACTTACAAAGCAGCTACCCAGAAGCAAATATAGACACTGACCACAACATCGTAATTATGAAGGCTGTGCTTAAATTTGAAAAAAGGAACGGAAAAAGGCTCTTTGACTTTGAGAAACTAAAAGATAACGATATCCACAAAAGATTTGAAAAAAGTCAAATAAATTGCTGAAAGACATCTGGAAAATGTATGATACAAAGGAAGTAGAAACAGAATGGTATAATATTAAATCCAGCTTAGACATGGCAGCCAGAGATATTCTGGGGTATATACAAAAAGAAAATAAGAAACCATTAACAAAAGATGTCCTAAATTTAATAGAAGGCAAAAATACAAAAACAGACCTAACATAGCACGAAAACAGAGACAAAGCCATAAAATGGGAAATTATTCACAAATGCTTGATAACTAAAATACAATGGATTGATGAAAGTGCAAAGAGGTACAAACTAAGATGGAAATAGGAAAGACAGACGAAGTATACAAACTAATTGGAATGAATTTTAGAAATATAAAACCATACATAAGGGACGCGCAAGGAGATATCATTGTACAAAATGCGGAGAAAGTCATCATCATCAGGTCTTCAATCCTGGAACTAGTTAGACGCATACCCTCATTGTTTCCTAGTCTGAACTAACCTACATATTTTCACCTCTAACTCTCTTTTCCTATCTCTGCTTTTAATATATCCCGTACTATTCCCCAAAAATGTCTTAGAACGTATACTGCCCTTCTATTTCTCCTTTTTTTTTTGTTTTCCATAGATACCTTTATTCCTCTACTATTTCTATAACCTATTTGTTATTAACTTTATCTGTCCATGCTATCATCATCATAGCATCTGAGGAACAATATTCCAGAAGGCTCCTAACGCTTTCTGTCTGCTTTTCCTACTGCCCCTATTTCATAGACGTACTGTGATGTGCTCCACACTTGTGCTTCGAACAATTTTCTTCTTGTTTCTATGTTTGTTGTCTTTGAATATAGCCGCTGTTCTTGCTTGTTAGATGGTCATCTTCTATATACCCTAATTTCACAATATTTAGCGGTGTGTGAAGGGGCGTAAGCAGCCTGTGGCTGCCAGTTCCTCCAGCACTTGAACATTTACCGAATTAATCGTTTTTCCAATATAACCTTTTGCACAATCAACATTAGCCGAAAATATTTTACAACCAACACCTGTAGTTGTTTATAATAATCATCAGATTTAAGTACACTTATTTTTTCATCATTGGGTTTTCCGTCTTGAAACAGGTTGGACGTGTACCTCCACTTATTTATGTTCTGAGCTAGGTTACACAGTTCCTTGAAAGTCCCACAACAGCCTATATACAGCTCGGTTCCCCTTCTATTGTTTTCTAACTATATGCCCTATTTTACCGAGATTCAGTGGTATATGAAGGGAAGTGAAGATGCCCATGGCTGCCAGATCGCCCAACACTTAGACATTTGCCGGTAAATCCTTTCATACAATTAACATTAGTTGGATTCTACTCGCCTGTTGGCTATCCGAACAACCTTCTAATGTCAACTTTTAACGTCCAGTCTATGGGTAAGAGACGTTTCTGACACTGTAATCTTCCTCTACAATATTCTTTTCACTTTCAATTACCCCGATCTATTAGGTCTTGTTACTTTCACTGTTCCACATCTATCCTCTCGCAATCTTTCCACATTCCATAACTCCATACCTCGTACCAATGTATAGAAATTCTTTCCCCTCCATCAAATTTGTACAAACAATGCTACAGTCCTAGATGATATTTACATTTTCCACATCTCTACTCGTGCCATTAAAAATTATATATTTAGTAATTTGTAATCCCTTAACTGTCGGTGTCCTGCTTTCCTTCATAAATTTAGAGTGTTTATTTTTATTTTATGTATATACTTATGTATTACCAATCTTGTAATTGGATTCAAATATCTGTTAGGTTGTAAATAAATAAATAAATCTCTGCATCTAATATATTCCTCACTATTCCCTCATGTCTTAGTATGTGGCCTATCATCTTATCACTCCTATTTTTTTACTGTTTTCCACATATTTGTTTCTTTCCATACCGTTTCTAGTACCTCTTTGTTCTTAACTTTCTTTGTCCATGATATCGTCATCATACGTCTATAGCACCACATTTCAAAGACTTCTACCTTTTTCCTGTCCGCGTCTGCTGTCTAGGCTTTACAGCCATACAGTTCTGTGCTCCACACATATGTGTTAAGCAATCTTTTCCTTGTTTCTGTTTGTTGTCTTTGAGCACATTAGTTGCTTTTTCTTGTTAAATGTAGCACAACCTTGTGCTAATCTTTGTTTTATATATTTTGAGCTTTTCCCATCTTGCATTATTTGGCTTCCTAGGTAGCAGAAATCTTTAACCTCTTGTAAGTTCTTGTTATCTATTTGTATCCTTGTTTTTGACTTATTTTCCCCTTCTTTGCACACTAGTACTTTAGTTTTATTTTTGTTAATTTTCATACCGTATCTCTCTGTTAGAACTGTTTCCATTTCACTATGTTTTGGATTTTTTGGGTCTATATCCAATTGTTTTATTTTTCAAATATGCAGTGAATTTCGAATATTTAGTGATGTCCACATTGTTATTTACCAGTAGGGTACACTTTAGTTTGGAATAAGTCGACCAATGGGTTGAAGACTTCCACATTTTAGATTTCGATTCAAAACAAGCTAATAATACTCTTTCTGTGAAACTGGTAATGCAATTTTTAATACTCCAGTCCATAAAAAAATTGATGTTCTTATAAATACTGCTGCTTGGATTTTTCAGGTAAAAGATTCATTGCAGCTGCATTCGCTGCTTGAACATCTTCTGGTGTGAAGATAAATGACTCATCATTATCATTATCCATCACTCAACTTTTATTAACGGGCTAACAGGTAGCTATCTCAAATCGTTTAAGAACAGTTTTGACAGTTGAAATGATTAATTGATAACATAGAGTAAACCATTCTAAGCACATTATGTTTGCACAAACATTTTTAATTGCGTTAAAAAATGACATGATATGATACTTGTTTTAATGCAAAAAAGCATGAAAAAATTAACCGTTAGGACACTTTTTTAATGCTTTTTGATCGATTCAATAATCCACTTACTTATGAATGGAAAATAATTTTATAAACCGTGAGTTTTATAACGGACGTAGTTAAATTGTAACTACTAATCCTAAAACCTTTTGGACATTTTTGAAATACAAAAACTCTTCTTATGGGTTACCTAATAGTATGTTTCTTGATGACAAGCAGGAAAATAAAGGTGAAGATATTGCAAACTTGTTCAGTGAATACTTTTCAACCGTGTACTCCCAAAACAAAAAGTTGAAAATGCAAGACATTGTCGCAACGAACTTCCAAATGTAGACTTACTTTAAAACAATTTAAAGAAATTAAAATTATTATGTTGTAATAATTATAAGTATTCAGATAAAATAAAAATTAATTCCCCGGGGGGGGGGGTCGGGTATCCGTGGTCATATTTTGTGGGGGGTACCATATTTCGACTCAGCTATGTTAGGGGAGTCCAAATATGTATCGCACATTAATTTTGGACCTATTTGAAATTTTAATTTTCCCGACGGAATATCGCGTGGGCACGGCGTCCCCGTGGCCCGATTTCAACTGACATCAAAACTTAAGCTCAGGACACCGAGCTGAATCGATTGATGTATCACACATTGATGTCCGACCATTAGAAAGGCCTCGGACGGACAGACAGACGGACGACAAATCGATTTCATAAACGAAGGAAGTTTGTTGAAAATTAAATAAGAGCACAAGTGATATAATACAATACAATATATCCTTTTCTCAAATTCTAATGTTATCATATATAGCAAAAGTTTTACTTTACCAAACAAATTAACTGTAGGTTCTGGTGATATCCCAAACACTTTTTTTAAAAACTGTATATGCACTATTACTGAGCCACCATTTCGAATTTTTAAGCTATCACTTGATTACTGAACTTATCTGAATAAATAAAAGACTGGTTTCAAATCAGGTGATACTAGCAATGTAAAGAACTATAGGCGCATATGTATACAATTGGCTATATCTAAATTTGACAGTATTATCTGTGACCAACTCAGTTTTACATGTTCAACAATCATTAATGGTAATCGACAGATGTTTGTCAGAGGAAGATCTACTACAACTAACCTATTGGTCTTTAATCAAGACATTTCGAAGGTCATGGAAAAGAGATACTAAGTGATGTGATTTACACGAACTTTTACCCATGCCTTTGATTGTGGGGATTATAAATTAGTTTTGTTGAAGTTAAAACGATCAGATTTTGGTGGCAAAATGATTGAATGGCTTAAGAGCATTTTTGACAGGCAGAACACGGGTTAGAATCTGTTCATTTATTTCCAGAAGCATTCTTGAGTTCCTCAAGAAGCACATATTAGACCACTTTTGTTTAACTTGTTCGTCAATTATATAGGAAAATGTGTTACAAACAGCTATTATTGTTATTCGCCGATCCTAAATTTTATGAAGTTGTAAACTCAAAACAGGATGTTGACCTACAGAGAGATATAAATTGCATTACTAATATGTCACTTAATATTAATAAATGTTACTACGTGAGCTCTTTTAGAACTAGAAATTTTGTCGGCCTTTATTCCACGAATGGAAATTTACTCATCTCTGTAAACTCCATAAAAGATCTAGGTTTATTAATGGAGAACAAGCTTGATTATAATTATTATGTTAATGATATTTCTCTTAAATCCTCAAAAACTAAGCTTTATTCTCAGATATGGTACCGAGTTCTCAAAACAAGTTTTAATACAAGTGTACACAACATTGTTGTATCGTGTTTGGAATATGCATCACTAATCTAGTCTCCTATGTACGAGATACACAAGGATACATTGGAAAGAATATACCAGTGAATTTTATAATATTATGCCAATAAACTAAAGATGGTTATTTATAATTAGGAATATTCAAATATCTTTAATATATTTAACTTACAATAGCTAGAATTTTATCGGAAGCATAGAAACGTGGTGTTTGTGTACAAGCTTCTTAATTAGAAAATAGACTGCTCAATTTATCAAGCGAATACACTTTAATGTTCCAAATAGATTCTCGTGTAATCATATTTTCCATTCACTTTCATTCTACAAATTATGAGCAACAAGTCCTACAGCTAGAACTTTAAATGTATTAATTAAATTAAATGTAGACGCTTTCTATATTTCATCAATTAAATTTCAAAAACAATCACACACTAGAAATGTAAATGAAATCGTTTTGCTGCAGAACATGTAGATATGTATAGTTATACTAACTCTATACTTGGCCACTACTAAAATCATACAATTAGAACTGTAGTTTTAGAATTTGTTACACATATGTACATAAGACATATTTTGGTAAATAGGAATCTCCCATACATTAAATTAAATTAATCTAAAAGTACGGTAACTTTTTAAATTCAAATTTGCTAATAAAAAGCTCTCGGATGTGTTTTGCAAACCTGAATTAAAGAAGTTACTGATATGTAGTGAAAATGATCCGGGAAAAAGATGCTTTCATCAATGTTTTGTTGGATTCCAAGGATTACTTCATTAACACCCCACTGTCGTCTTGAATGTTGTCACTCGAACCTTGGAAGAAAAAAAGTGTCGTTGAGTGGTTTCCACCTGCTGAATATTTAAAACTGTGTTTTTCTATATTTAAATGCCATTTATTATTAAGGAAGTTTTAGTTGATTGCATGCCCGCCGTAACATTTTACATATAGGCACCTTCAAAGTTGCTATATGTTATGTGGAATGCTACGATCAAGGCGTAATAATGTTAGTTGACGTGATTATCGATCCGTGCAGTCATGCGCGTGAAGTAAAAGGCGCTTGCCCGATGTACTTACATTTTATTCTTGTACGAGCATGTAGTCAGATAAGATGCATTAGTTTAAAAAACATGGTAGGAAAATTTCCTTACCATGTTGAATAGAAAAAAATGCCATTCTTGGGAAAGGCATGTTGCCTGGTCCGTGATGAGAAAAGATTATTGTTGTTGTAACCAAGCAGCGAAGTGGACGCAAGATTTATAGAACGCAAGCAGTTTCACCTTTAAAAAATTCATAATGGATTTCAGGAATTGATTTGTATAGTTTTGTAGTATATGGAAGTGGGTGAAGCTTTGAAGACGGCATCCTGTTCGTTCATAATGTGGCGGCATTTGTATGTGGCTGCAATCCTGCAGGTGTTGTAAATTTTTGTAAGCATCTTTCCCACGGTGAGTATGCTTTTTTTGTAACAAACATCAATCCAAGCGAGAAGCAAATTCATCGTGAAACGTTGTCGAATTGGAAGATAAATAATGACCTAAACGATTTAAAATTTCAATACATTTCCGATTATCAAACATATAAAAGCTTTCTTGTTAAACGATTTAAAATTCTTAGCATATTTTCAAATATTAAAGATATAGAAGCTTTCTTATTAAAATAAATTATGTTTCATTTAGTACATGTAAGATAATTTGCCTCACAATTTAAAATAGTTTTAGTATATTTTTGAATATTGAATTCAAAAGCTTTCCTGTTAAAATAAATTACACTTTAAAGTTAAAGATGCTCAATAATTTCTCAGATGATGCTTTGCAATGGTTTGAGTCGTACTTGAGCGGTCGTCGACAGCGTGTTATTACGGAGGATGGGGCTAACTTGTCAGATTGGCTGAATTTGGAAGCTGGAGTACCACAGGGAAGTGTGCTTGGCCCTATTCTCTTTTCCTTGTATATACAGGATGTTTCTAGAGTCTTGAAATTCAGTAAATATCACTGTTACGCAGATGATATACAGGTATATTCACATTTTCATCCCAACGATATTTTCCGTACTATTAATAATCTTAACACTGATCTTGCTAGTATAAATTCGTGGGGACTGGACAGCCAACTAACTATAAATCCGTTAAAATGCCAAGCAATCTTAATCGGGTCATCCAAATTGTTGAGTAAAATCGATATTTTAACTCTTCCACCCTTATATTTAAATGGCTTAGCAATTCCACTGTCTACTACAGTAAAGAATCTTGGTATAATGATCGACTCGAATCTGTCATGGAAAGCCCACACAATGTATATATGTAAAAGGTGTATGCTTACATAGTCTTAAGAGGGTAAAACGATTTTACCAGTTCGTTTAAGAATACAACTTATTAGGTCGCTTATTCAACCGATTTTGACTATGGAGATGTTTTATATCATCATTTGTCTATGGACAACAGTAATCGTTTACAGCGAGTTCACAACAGTTGCATTCGGTTTGTTTTTGACATCAAACGTCGTCAGCATGTTACACCATATTTCAATAAGCTCTCTTGGTTAAAATTAGTGAAACAGCGACAGTTACATCAGGCAATAATGCTCTATAAACTCTTACATGGACTTGGACCTTCGTACTTAACCTCAAATTTCTCTTACGTTTCCACAGGACACCATAACACACGAGATGAAAAGCGACTGCTAATACCAATGCACCGTACTGAAATGTATCATTCATCGTTCTTGGTATCCGGGTCGTCTCTCTGGAACTGTATACCCATAAATATAAGAAATTGCACAACATTACTTAAATTTAGAAAAGCATATCAGGAGTATCTACTATCTTGCAACTAAACTTCTTAATATGGAATGGGGGAATAGTGGGCCCATCGTGCGTGATGTGTTTTTGTACGTGTGTGTGTTGAGGGGGGGGGGGGGTGTTTGTGTAAAAATGTGCATGCAAGTGTGGTGGCGTATGTAAGTATATATAGTTATTGTTTGTACTAAATAAATATTTTATTGTACAAGATATGTCCTAGTTCGGTGTAAGAGTGGGCTTTATAGCTTAAACCTCGCTAGGAGTATCTTTTCTTTCTCATATGTATCGAGATTTGCTTATAATAATAAAGATATTATTATATTATTATTATTATATACTTTATTTAGAATGTCAGATGATCAGGTCGTTTTTTTTGTTATTATTCGTTAATTTTAAATAGTCGTTTAGGGTACAATTTAGTTTAACATCTGCCAGATAAACATCTGGAGTTACATGTTTACCTAAACAAGTCAAACTGCTAATTTGTCGATTTAACATTACTAAGACCATTCCACTTCATGCTATTATATTTATGATTTTGTCTTTATTTTTTGTATATAAAAGAACAGCAAATAATTTTATTACATATCTGCAAACTATTGTAATAGTTTTATTTCTGGAAATCTAACAAGAGAAACAGTAATTTATCCAATTCTGGTTGCAATAATTAAGTGTAAAAGAAATGGAGTTATGTTTTTGAATATCTATCTTCAGGCATAAGCAAGTTCCCTTAAGGTTTATCTACGTCTTTCCTTAAGAAGATTATTTTTGTTTATGTAATTGACGTAGTGGCGCCCTAAATTGTACAAAGGCAGGTTCAATGATAGAAAAAGACCCCCCATCTCATGCCTCCGCAGGGATAGACCCCGAGACTAGTCCACGAGCATTAATAATTCTTTTTGGCAACACAGTTTGGTTCAATGTCATCCTAATTAATAGCCACCCTCAGTAATATATTAGCTAAAAAGTAATTATTGATTTCACCGCTTGGAATGAAAGCAATTTAAAAGCAGGAAAAGCACCATCATTGTAATTTCAGGAACTGATAAATACTTATTTAGCTTGATTTGATACATATATTTAATAAATTTACTTTTCTTCACGTAGCTTTGGCCAAATAAAGATAGCTAAGTTAAACAATTTGTTTTGTTAATGATGTTCATGTGTTAATATAGGTAAAGAGAGCAGCTTGGAGCTTTTATTGTTAGATTTTAAATGAGCAATTATTGGAGAAAGACACTCAGTATACGAGACTCTACCAACCTGAGTTGCAAGAACGTATTAAATATTTTAGTATCATCTCTGAGATTACTTACTATCTAGGAGATAAAATTAGTGCCAGGTGAGTTGGCACCCAGCAGTTATTACTGGTCTGCGAGTTCAGCAACCTTTCCATGAAAGTTTACATGTTAGAATTGTATACCTCTAAAAGAATTCCTGCAGTTTTCATAGAATCAGCCCCTCGCCAAGTTGGCAGAATTTTATCTATTACACTTCCGTGATAAAGTAACTTAAAAGTCTTTAGTATCAATTTCCCACGTAACAGGTTATTAATTAAGCATATACATTTTTCAAAATCTCACACCAAATAGATGAAAATTTACAAAAACTGTAGTTTTCTACTAATTTACAAACCATTGTTATATTTCACAAAAGTATCAGAACTTTAGTATCGAAACTTTTATAAACATTGAACTTACAACGATACGATTTTGAAAAATTGTACCATCAGCCATCAGAATTTTCATCTCAAATAGAGAATGTAAATGTAAAACAACACCGACTATATTTTTTGTAGCCTCATATTAAAAGTACACCTAATATCAACTTAAGTTGCTTACCAATATCAAGATACTAAAGGTAATATCTTTTCTTTGTTAATATACTATTTTTAATCAGTAGATATTACATAAAAGAATTTTAAAATTTTTAAGTGATGAAAGTAAATTGTGCAGAGAAATATAGATATATAAGCTCCAGAATATACCTGCCATTTTTAATAAAATTTACCCAAAATACCCAAATACAAGATGGCCGAAACTAAAGAGCTTTCTGATGATACTGAGCCAAAAAGCTGTATTTATTGTGATAAAAGTGCTGTGAATAAATATCTACAGTGTAAAATCTGTAATGATAGAGTTCATCTATCATGCAGTGGTAGAAAGCGTGCTGTTAGTTACCTATGTGATAAGTGCAATCACAAAAATTTCACCATATGTGGAACTAATGAATCTGCCCGGAATATTTTGGAATGTACTAAACATATTCATTGTGATGAAGTAATTAACTTTATAAAAAGTACTGAGTTTGAAAATATTGTTGGGGTTCTTGTTGAATCCAAAACTAAAGAATTGATGGATGAATTGGTAGAATTAAAATTATTAATAAATGCTTTAAAAGATAGCAACACTGACCTTATAAGAATGTTATCAAAACCAAGTGATAAACATTTGCTTAGCCAGATGTCAACAACTTTTATGCCAAAAGATACTGTTACTTTTGCATCAATTGCTAAAAAGAATAAATACTCAAGAAAAAGTTTTTAGTTTACCTGATGCTATTATTTCTGAATGTCCAGTTGCTATTGCTACTGATAGGACTGATGTACGTGCTTGCTCCCGGGATGATGATGTTAATACTGTTAAACAAATTATCTCACACAAACAATTACATGAGGCACTTCGTTCTGTTAAAATGCAAGAAGTTGTTGATCTTGCACTTACACCACATCTTAAAAACCAGCCACTTATGACTTTGTTCCTAGCAAAATAGTTGATAATTTAATTTTAATTGTTAAACCAAAGAATAAACAGTCATCGGATCTTACCGTGGGTGATGTAAGCAAGGCTATAATGCTTAATAAAATGAAAATTTGTATTAACTCTATCAAACGTGGAATGGATGGTGTTACAACATTCCATTGTGCTGATAAAAATTGTGCGGGGCAGTTACTTGATTTAATTAATACAAAACTTGCCGATAAATATGTAAGTCTTACTTCTAAAAGGATTAACCCCAAAATAATTATTTTTGGTGGTTTTAGAGATGAACTTCCATCTAACAATGATGAATTAAGTGATCTTATTATTAGCATTAATGAAATGGACACAAATGTTACTGATTTCTGCTGTAAAGTAGTTCGTAAAATTGATGTTAAAAATAATCTCATTAATATTGTGCTTGAAGTTGATCCAATTACATTTAATGCAGTTATGATTGAAAGTAAACTATATATTGGTTTAAAGCGATGTACGATCAAGGAATCTTTCCATGTTAGAAGGTGCTTCAAATGCGCATCTATAGGTCACAATTCGAACGAGTGCATGAATGACATTCCTGTCTGCTCATTATGTGCTGAGGGCCATGACACTAAGTTGTGCACTGCTACTCAGCACAAAAGCGGAAACTGTATTCGCTTTAACAATACCACTACACAATTTTTCTTAATCTTCTTTGGGAATTAAGCCACTCATACTTTTTAAAATCATTTTTATTTATGTTTCGATCCATTGTCAAAATAATAAAAACTTCAAGTTTGACATTTACGACATAAATTGAAGGTGACTTTGATTTATTGACGTTTGAAATATTTGGTTTGAGTACACTAAGCAAAAATTTTTAAAGTTTAAAAAATGATTGCCTTCAATTTGTGTTGTGGCCTGGGACAGACTTTTTTTAGGTAGCCAATACGCTTAACGTGAATTTTATATAAATTCAATAATTTGGTGATTGGAAAACATTTTTAAATATGTTTCTATTTATACAATTGAGAGGATGGTTATTAAAGAAGTGTGCGATTGCGTTACCGTAAGGCTTAAGCAGTCGTTTTTTTATATTTATTTTGAGGGGGAAAATCATTAAGATTTAGACTACCTCGTTGGTAGATTTTAACATGGTTCTGAGACGAACCTAAGACGGGTTTACACTTGTCAGATACCAATATTGTTCAATGAAGATTGTATATGAATAAAGGTAACAAAATATGATTTTGATAAAATTCTCGTTAGTGCAAAAACCGACTACGAATCAGTATTTTCCAAACAAAAAGAAATTCACATAAAGAAATTTAATAACCTATTTATACAGAAAAATAACACGCTAAATAAAACGTTAGAAAACAGCAACACCATGCTAAACACCGTGATAAATTTACCAAGTAGAACTATTAACGACAGAAAAATCAATTCTATCAAAAGGCCTTAACTTTGCAGTAACACCAAAATCAATACAAACCTTTGAAATAATTAGCTGTATTGAGGAAAAAAGCAAACCAACTCGAAGAAGATCAAGCAAACGAATTTAGAGTACAATGCAAAATCGAAATACAAAAGATTCACAAAATAAAACCAAATGTAAGTAATAACGAAATAAAAGCAATTCGCAATCTAAAAAACAATAACTCAATTATAATTCTACCTGCAGACAAAGGCAATGCAACAGTAATAATGAATAAAAACGATTACAGCACAAAAGTCAACGAACTGTTGAACACTGACAATTACACCAGTTTAGAAACAGACCCAACAAAATCAATTGAAAATAAAATATACAAAACTCTATTTAAATTTAAAAATGAATTCAAAGACAAAGAAAGAAGTAAACTGGTCCCACATTACAGTAAACCACCCCACCTATCGTAAGCTTGATAAATTCACCATGCCATAATTTAGCAAAATTTCTCCTAAAAATTATAAATCCATTAGCAGGCAAAACGAATTCTTTCATAAAAAACAACCAACACTTTTAAGAAAAATTATCAAACTTAAAAATTGAAAATACACACACAATGGTAAGTTTTGATGTAGTAAATCTCTTCACAAATGTCCCTATAAAGAAAACGCTTAATATTATAAAAAACAAACTAGAAAAAGATGGCAACCTTAAAGAAAGAACAAAACTGAGTATATCATCGATTATGGAATTACTTGGTTTATGCGGCAATACCACATATTTTCAAATAAGTGATCAATTCTACAAACAAAGCTTCGGAATGGCAATGGGAAGTCCACTATCTCCAATCTTTAGTAATATATTCATGGAGGAATTCGAAAAAGATGTAATATTCACACAAGAATTGAAACCACTAATCTGGTAGAGATGCGTACATGATTATGCTATTTGGCCTCATAATACAGAACTAATTAAAAACTTTGTACAGTCAATTAACGAAATAGAACCAACTATTAAATACACATATGAATTAGAACAACATGGAAAACTTCAGTTTTTAGATATTCTAGTTAGCAAAAATGATACAACAATTAATACATCGGCATACAGAAAACCAACGCACACAAACAGATACTTAAACTTCGATTCAAACCACCCACAATGTGTCAAACGAGGAATTATCAAAATCATGTATGATAGAGCAAAATTAATATCATCAAACGAAGAAATTTTAAAGAAAGAAAAAGACCTAATCAGATGTACACTAATAGAAAACAAATATCCTAAAAGAATAATAGAGAAAGAAATGAATAAAAACCCTAAAAATAAAGAAAAAGAAAACAAAAACGATACACACCAAAAAATGCTCTCAATACCATACATAAAAGAATTCTCCAAAAAAATCCAAAGAATAGGAAACAAATTTACAAATAAAACAGTATTTAGAACCAACAATACACTAAGAGCACAATCAACAACAACAAAACCCAAAAACGCAATACAAAGTTCAAAAAACTGCATCTACAAAATACCGTGCGAATGTAACAAGTTTTATATAGGGGAAAGTTCCAGACCATTTGAAGTTCAATTAAAAAGAACATAAATCATATATAAAATATAGAAAATTTGGAAAATCCATGATTTGCCAACATGCATGGGACTCCAGTCATAAAATAAAATGGGAGGACGCAAAAATTATCGACAAAGAAGAAAACCACCAAAAACGCAAAATGAAAGAAGTTGCTTATATAACCCTACATAAAAATAACTGTGTTGCAAACAAATCCAGGACTTTCAGTAAACAATGGATTCCATTACTAAAAGAAATAACAAATGAAAACCAAATGCCCACAATATCTAGGCAGCATTGCAAGTGTTTCCTGGGTTTTCCTTGCGATATTAACATGAAATACGGCCTACATATATGATTTCTATTTATACATAAAATAACTAATTACATAACAATAAGCATATTAACAACCACTGTAATACGGCATTGGTATCTGACAAGTATAAACCCGCAATAAGGTTACCTCAAAACCATATACAATCTCTGTTGAACAGTATTGGTATCTGACAAGTGTAAACCCACCATAGGGTCGCCTCAGATCCATATACAATCTTCATTGAACAATATTGGTATCTGACAGGTGTAAACCCGTCTTAGGGTCGCCTCAGAACCATGTTAAAATCTTCCAAAGAGGTAGCCTAAATGATAATTATTTCCCCCCTCAAAATAAATATAAAAAAACGACTGCTTAAGCCTTACGGTAACGCAATCGCACACTTCTTTAATAACCATCCTCTCAATTGTATAAATAGAAACATGTTAAAAAATGTTTTCCAATCACCAAATTATTGAATTTATATAAAATTCACCAATAAAAATTAATCAGCTGATTTTGCGTTAAGCGTATTGGCTATCTAAAAAAAGTCTGTCCCAGGCCGCAACACAAATTGAAGGCAATCTATCTTTTAACCTTTAAAAATTTTTGCTTAGTGTACTCAAACCAAATATTTCAAACATCAATAAATCAAAGTCACCTTCAATGTATGTCATAAATGTCACAGTTGAAGTTTTTATTATTTTGACAACGATCCTAAGTCATGGATCGAAACATAAATAAAGATGATTTTAAAAACTATGAGTGGTTTAATTCCCAAAGAAGATTAGAATGCTAAACAAACCACAACAAACATACAGAGAGCATTTACCACTAAACAAATTAGGTCTATTTTGCATGCTGCATCTGATCCGCATTGCCCATCTTATATACCGGCTGTTGACAAATTGAAAAGTCGTACCAAGTATATCCAGTTTCCAAAGTAGCAATTAAGTAGAGTGAATATGCCAAAGAACAAGAACATCTCTTGGTGCTACTTCCAAAATATCCGAGGCATTAGAAGTAAACTTATTCCTTTCTTTGCAGCTGTTTACGACTCTGAATATGATATTGTTGCATTAGTTGAGACGTGGCTAACTGTTGATATAATGAATTCAGAAATTTTTCCGGAATAGTATGTTGTATATAGATCAGATCGTAACTATCATGACACTGGTCTCACAGGTGGTGGTGGATCTTTGCTTGCCATAAGGAATTGTTATTCATCACAGTGTCTAGACTTAACTGTTATTAAGTGCAATTTGCCTGGTATTGATATTGTCGGATGTAAAAGCAATATTAAGTTTAAATCTGTTTACATTTTTGTAATTTACATTCCACCGTCGATACCTATTCTCATTTGGAAATGTTACTGGAATACTTTGAGAAATATGCCTTGCATCAAATGTTGATTTTGGGTGATTTTAATGTACCATTTTATAATAGTAAATGTTCCAAAGATGATAAAGCATGGTTACTTCAGAATTTTGAGCGATTTCTAGATGTGGTACAATACAACAGTATTGTTAATAGTAAAGGTAGATTACTAGATTTAATTTTTTCTAACATTTCTTGTGATATTACTAAAGATCAGTCACCCTTGATTAAACCTGATATCTACCATCCACCTCTCTAGATACATCTAGCTGCTACATTATCAAGTAGTAAATTCCCCTTGGAGATGCTAAAACATATAATTTTAGGAAAGCCGATTATCTGAATTTGTATCAAGCTTTATTAATGACTAACTGGTCCTTTCTTGACAATTTTGTTAGCTCGAATGATGCCTGTAATGCATTCTATGATACATTATTGGGTCTTCTTGATAAATATGTCCCTTTATATAAACCCAATAGGCATAACTTTCCAAAATGGTTCACACCAGAAATTATTAGTTTAATTAGACAGAAAAATACTGCTTTCAGAAAGTACAAATGCAGGGGTACTGTTTATTATTCCTTTGAATATAAGAGGTTACGTGCTTTGTCCAAATGTCTGATCCTGAAGTCATAGTAATTATGTCCGACTAATGGAGCATAAACTTAGGGATGATCCTAAATCATGTTGGTCCTTTATTCGTACTAAACGTGCTAAAACTCGTATACCAGCCAAGTTATTCTACGATCATTTTTATGATACCCTGAGCCTATTGTTGACACTTTTAGAAGTTATTTCAGCAGTGTTTATATACATCGTGTAAACCCGTATATCGTAGGTTGTGAGGGTGTAAATGCAAGGACTGACTTGAATTTAAAAGATATTTCTGCTTCTGAGGTTGAACTTTGCATGCATAAATTAAAGAACACATTCACATCAGGAAATGATCAAATTCCTTCTTTTCTAATTAGGGATTGTGCAGGAGTGTTAGCTTACCCGTTATCATTAATCTTCAATTTATCACTTAAAACTTCTTTCCCTGCAAAATGAAAATCTTCTTTAATTTGTCCAGTTCTGAAAGAAGGTGACTCCGGGTGTATTAAAAATTACCGTCCTATATCTATTTTGTCCAACTTCTGTAAAGTTTTTGAGATGATCATTTCACTCATATTTTCTCATCCGTTAAACATGCCATTTCCCCATCTCAGCATGGATTTTTCTCTAAGAGGCCGACGACAACTAATCTGTTACATATTACCCAAGTCATCTCTGAAACTTTGGATGCCAATGGTCAGATAGATGTAATATACACCGATATATCTAAGACCTTTGACCATATTAATCACTCTATCTTGTTATCCAAATTATATTCCTTTGAGTTCAGTTCTACCCTAATAAAATTTTTTGGCTCTTATTTAGAAGAACGTATTTAGTATGTTACTTATAATGGTTTTAAATCTAAATCTTTTCTTGCAAGTTCGGGTGTTCCGCAAAGTTCCAACCTGGGACCCCTCTTATTTCTTATTTTCTTTAATGATGTGGTTGAGAATATCAGTTGTGGTAAACTACTATATGCTGATGATCTGAAACAGTTTTTACAGATTCACTCGCTAGAGGATTGTCATAAATTACAAGTACAGTTACAGCAATTAACTGTTTGGTGCAACAGTAATATGTTATATATTAACCCTAATAAAGCTATGTTGTTACGTATACCAGAAAATTAAAATCTATTGTTTTCACATACTGCATTGAATCACATATTCTACAGAGGAATTATAAGACTAGTGATCTTGGAGTTTTATTTGACTCGTCACTTACATTTACCCCTCATATCAACAAAACTGTTAGTGGATCTTTCAAGATATTAGGGTTTATTATAAGAGATTGCAAAAAATTTTCAAGTATTGAGGTTTTGAAAATCTTATACCTAACACTAGTCCGGTCTAAACTAGAATATTGATGCATTATTTGGTCTCCACTTTATGCCTGCCACAAAGCACTGATTGAGTCTGTCCAGAGGAAATTTTTTAAGTTTCAATTATTCTCCTTGGATACACGCAGAAAAGTTATTATACGACAGACTTTTCTATATAATTTAATCCATGATAAAATTGATTCAGCTGAACTTGTCTCCTTCATCAAATATCATGCATCCCGATCAGTATCTAGACATTCTCGCACGTTTTACATACCTACTGCCAGAACAAATTTACTTTGTAAATCGCCTATTTATGTGATGTGTTCTAATTATAATAGTATTTGTCATAGATATGATATAAATTTTAATTCATTAAATTATATCTTAGAAGTGTTTAATTTGTTAAAGTAGGATTGCATGAGTATAATTTTATTTCCTTTTTTGTATTGTTTCCTGTAATTGGGTTCTTACCTGTTGGAAATGTTTAAATAAATAAATAAATAATGTGTTTAAAAAATATTAGGTTTTGTCAGATCTTGCCTCTTGGGCCAATTGGAATCATATATAAAACGGCAAGTGATATGCCTAACAACTTAATATTTGACCCTTAAGGAATAAAGGTAGTAAAAATAAAAAATAAACTTGAGCACAATAATATTTAGTTAAATATATCATACATTTCTGAGTGTGCTGAATTCCATTGAGATCCAATAAATTCTGTTGAAGTCCAATGAATTTCATAAATTCGATGTTTAGTACATTGACAACCACTAAAACCATTTTACATATATTGAATTCCAGATGAAATTCCTAAAGTCTGGTGAAAACTTGAAGTAAGGTACAAATTTCTGGCAGTAGTTTACCCCTAAAATTTTTAAAAATGAAAATCTATTTCTATGTATACAGCCAAAAGTTAGAAAATGTAGTTACTACCCAAACACCTTACTCAAAAATAAAAACTTGTTAAAAATGTCTGTGAAAAGTACTGGAATTAGGAGTAATTTTTATATTGTAAAATTAAAACGATTGTTTAAGTATTTTAGATGGGTTTACATTAGCCGAACACCATCGTATTTCAGAATGCTAATAGTACAACACAAAAAATTATAAAACAATATTTTACAAAAATAAATAACAATATTAAAATAAATTTAGAATACAAAATTCAAAGCGCTGCAATTAGAAAATATCCAAAACTGTGTACACATTAAACATTAAAACACAAAACTAATAATATAACAAAACGTATTTACAAAGATTAAATTAAATGCCAGGAAACCAATAAGGAAATGTACTATTCACATATAACTAATAATGTGTTCTAGTTACTACACTCTTCTTAAATTATTGAACTTATTAAAGCAGTCTTCAAAAATACTTATATTCGCTAGTTACGAACGTAAGGGTGGAAAATCCTCATCAAATGTTGCATGAATTCGACAAACTGGGCATACACAATTTGTGGAAAACCATTTTCTAATACACTAAAATTATTTACATTTGAGAAAATAAACTAGTTTAAAAAACTCCCAAACTCACATCTGTATGAAACGTGTGATCGCATTTTAAACTTGTTACTGACATCCGCTCAAATGATTCTATACAAATAACACAAATATTATCCTGTTGATCTGGAGCCCATTTTACAGGTTCGGTGTTTATTTTAGTCCAGGCAGCTTTACAGTCTCCGTTTCTAAAAAAAAGAACAAAAAATAAATATACAGCATATTTATGTAATTAATTCGAGAAATGTCAAAAACATATTAAGGATACCAGCGTAGATGAAAGAGTAAGTACCTTCAAAATCTATGACACACTTTCTTTAAACTTTCTAAAACTTCAACATAAATTGTCTAATATGTCTTAATAGTACTGATAATTAATTACTATTGTGGGAAAGCATTGCATTTTAATATACGCGGACTAATTTTTTTTTACAATAATTTAAATAATAAATTTGAAGTTAGTTTACGATGACGCCCGTGCAATTACAATGTGACGTGATTTGTTCGGAAAATGCTTTATTTCTTATGTCGTTATGATATGCAAGTAAACGACCGACGGCATTCTGATAAACATGAGAGCGGTATCATAAGGCTAAGACCTATGTCTACCATTCGCAAGGTCGATGGTTCGATGCTCAGTAAAAAACATTTTTTAAATTTGTGTCGAATTTTTAAACAACCAAGTGCATTTATTATACACAAATAATACCTCAAAAAAAGTTATGGCGTCTTTATTTAACAATATGCATAAAAAGAACAAAAGTTGTAAGTTATATTTACTCAAAAACCATTTACAATGCTTTCCTTTTTTTAAAATTGTCCAAATTGCAAAAACGTATTCGCTTATGTGTTCATAAAGTATGTATAGTTTAATATTTTCCAATCTAAAAACTCGAACGCACGGTATGCCATAGCCGACAACAGGTTGATTTGCATTGATGTAAGAGAAAAAGACAATCGAATTGGTTTCCAAAATTGGTATACGATCCCTAAAAAATTTCTTACATGTACCAAACAAATTACTTATATCATAAATTCTAATTTACTAACCGTTTTCGATTAGGTACTATAGTTTTTTTTTAAAACTTTTATTGAAATTTCTATAATTTATTCAAGAAATGTCAAAAGCAAGTTACGAAGACCGGCGTAGAATAACTAGTAAGTACTATCTAAATCTCTGTTGACACACAATTTTACAAATTTCTGAAATTAAAGCTTATAAAATATCTAATATTTTTTCATAGTACTGATAATTAATTCTGATTATAAAAAAGTATCGCACATTAATATATGCAGTCTATTTTTAAAGAAAACACTAAAAATTTAATTTGACGTTGATGAATGAATACACCCAAACAATTACAAGACGACGTGATTAATTCAAAAAAACGCTATATTTCTTATGAGGTGTTTACTACTACAAGTATACAATCAACCACTTTACGACAAAAGATAGTTCGATGTCGTAAGACTAAGAGCTCAGCCTACCATTCGTAACCTCAGTGGTTCGGTGTCCAATTAAATTTACTTTTTTTTAATTTTATGTTGATTTTTTTAAACATTAACAAGCATCTAATATGCGTAAAAATACCCAAACAAAATTTATAACCGCTATACTACGAAATAGAATGTTAATTATTCCTTATTTGTATTACAAAATAATTAATATCATATAAGTGTCAGCATGTTTGAATTTTAATTTGTTTTACTATTTCATTTGTCATATCAAACAAGACTTGTTAGAGGCAGCATGGTGTTGATTCGTAAGACTGAGAAGGTAAACCAGTAGATATCTAAATTAACTGCAAGTCCTCATAAAATAACTAATATATGTAGGAAGTCCCAATCATAACTCTAATCACTACCTTTAGTACCGTTTATGCACAAGTATTATACTCTTTTTAAAATGAAGAATATAAATTATAATTTGACGTTGGTGTAGAAATGCTATGCCTTCTGATGTGGCATCATGGAATCCAAACATACAACGAACCATATTCCTATAAACGTCAGTCTCCGTAATGCAGCGTTACGATCTTCGCTTACGATGTTCACGGTCCCGTGTTCGATGCCCTGTTCAAACGCCCAGTTTTATTTTATAATCAAATATTTTCACACCCAACAGCATCTAACATACGCAAGAGTATCAAACACAATTTATATACGCTTTACTACGGCGTACAATATGTTAATTTTTCGTTATTTTCATTGTAAAGGAATTTATAACGCTTTTAGTTTTTTTCAATATTTTGTTAAATAACTACTATAATCGTTGTCGTAATTAATTTCAGAGCTGCAACATGCCACTTTTGCTGTTTGGCACAAGCATACAGACAGGCATCATTTACCATCTATTCTAGCATAATTACAATACATACAAATCAAACCTAAAAAAGAATCCTACGGCATATAACTATTCCGCTATTGTGTTTTTATATCGATAGTTAGTGCTTTTCCATGCTAATGTCCTATATTTAAATAGAAATTTGAAAATAACGTTTAGTAATGTTATTTAGCTTTAAACAGACGGAAACCCTTAAATACTCTTAGTTTATCCTTAATGCCCCCACATGACCCATCTGATCCTGTGATTGGGTTTTTGGTCTGGTCCTTTGATCCCAAATAGTCCCGAAACGTCCTCGAATGGTCGCAATTGTTTCATATTACTCGCAAATGATCGCAAAAAAACCTAAATAGTCCCAAATGCTTCCAAATGATCGCAAATGATCCCAATGGTACCCAATGGGCCCCAATGGTTCTCGATGGCTCACAATGGTTCCCAGTGATTCCCAATGGTTGCCAATGGTTCCTAGCAGTTTCCAATAGCTTATAATGGCACACAATGGTTCCCAAGGGGTTGCCAATGATTCCCAATGATTGCCGATGGTTCTTATTGGCTGCCGATTGTTCTCAATGCTGGCCGATGGCTGTCGATGGTTGCCGATGGTAGTCAATGCGTCTCAGAGGTTTCCAATGGTTGCCTATGCTTCCCAGAAGTTACCAATGATCCTAAACGGAGCAACCTCAAGTGATCCTAGGTACTCATAAGCAACCTTACGTGCCTCTAAATGATCCTAAGTGGCTTTGAGTGACCCTAAATGGGTTTTTTTGCGGCCCATGGGGGGTTTGTTTAAGTGGTTCTTGATGGCATTGGACGTCCCAAGAGGACCCGAAAACGACCCTGGATGGCCCTAAGTTGCTCTACATCGTTCCAAGCCCTCTAAATAGGTCTAGGTGTCTCTATGTGTCCCTGGGTGACCTTAAGCATCTGCCACTACTTTTTCGAAGTCTTTCTCGAATTTTCTCTACTTTTTTGCAGTTTTTCTCGGCACAGAGCCCCTACGTGTCCCCAAGTGACAACTTAGGGTATTCTAGTAACCCTAAATGTCTCAAATTGGTACAAAGTAGCGCTAAGTGGCACTGGGCGGTTTTCCAATGCTTATTTGGAGCTTTTCTTGAAATTTTCTCGGCTTTTCCGGAGCTTTTGTCAACTTTTATCCTCAAAGTTGTTTTAATGAATTCTACTAGGGCAAAGTGGTCTTGATTTGATCGACTTCCCGAAATCGTTTTAACGAAGTCTACTAGGGCAAGTGGTCTTGAACCGATCAAGTCCTCAAAGTCGTTTCAATGAACACTACTAGGACAAAGTAATCTTGATCCAATCAAATCCCCGAAGTGGTTTCAATGAAGTCCACTAGGCGAAGTGATCTTGATCCGATCGACTCCTCAAAGTCATTTTAACAAAGTCTACTAGGGCAAAGTTGTCTTGATCCGATTGACTCATCGAAATCATTTTAAAGTAGGGAGGAGGCCATGCTGAACGGAGCTGCATCTTGATGACGTTCTAAAATACTACAACAGATAGAGTGGCTTGCGCATTTCGGATGAGCTAAAGAGCCGAACTATAGGTTTAACCAAATTAGTGGGGTCTTTAGTAAGGAACCAGACTAAGACAGGTTACCGAAAGAGGGCAGCAGCTTTTTCGGTACTTAGAATGGCAGAGACCATGGGGGCCGGTATGACATTCTAAGACACTCTACTGCGATGTGGAAGGCAACAGGAAACGATCACATTATCTCACAACTACACAGCGTACTGAAACTGTTATTAATGATGATGGCATCCTCTGGGGTAAAAAATTCCCCAGGTAAAATAGTCCCACATTCGGATCTTCAAATGTAATCCGAAAGTATAGAAAAAGAACCGTGAACATTCTGCGAGTCGGAGCATGAAATGTCAGAAGTATGAAACAAGTAGGTAAGCTAGAGAACCTGATACTCGAAATAAATAGGTTAACACTAGACATAGAAGGAATCAGCGAAGTCCGCTGGCCAGAGGCGAGAGATTTTTGGAGTGGAGACTTCAGGGTAATTCATATAGGATCACAGAAAGGAAATTCGGGTGTGGGGATAGTTATGCGAAAAAAGATAGGACAACGTGTAGAAAACTACTTACAAAAAAACGAAAGACTCATGGTTAGATTTGAATCTAAACCAGTAAATACAGTAATAATACAAGTATACATGCCCACCTCTAGCTGCAGTGAGGAAGAGGTAGAGGCGATCTACAAAGATATGGAAGACATACTAAGATACGTAAAAGGACATGAATATTTAGCATTCTTCTTAATCTTCTTCTTTAAGTTTCGATCCATGACCTAGATCATGGATCGAAATGTAAATAAAGACGATTTTAAAAACTATGAGTGGTTTAATTCCCAAAGAAGATTAAGAAAAAATACAAAACAAACCACAACAAACATACAGGGAGTATTTATGAAAATTTAATAACTACAAGGGATTTTAATGCAGTGGTAGGTGAGGGTAGGGAAGGAGTGATAGTAAGTTTATTTGGTTTAGGCACGAGAAATGACAGGGCAAATGGGGTGGTAAAATTTTGCAACAAGAACAACTTAACCATCACAAATACATTATTTCAACATCATGTTAGAAGATGATGCACGTGGAAGATGCCAGGAGATATAGGAAGATATCAACTAGATTACATTATTGTTAGACAACAGTTTAGAAATCAAGTAAAAAACTGTAGAAGCTACCCGGAAGCAGATATAGACACTGCCCACAACATCGTAATTATGAAGGCTGCACTTAAATTTAAAAATCTGAAAAAGAGGAACAAAAAAAGGCACTTCGACTTTGAGAAGCTAAAAGATAAAGATATCCATGAAACATTTGAAAAAAAGTCAAATGAATTGCTGAAAGATATCGAGAAAATTTCTGATACTAAGGAAGTAGAAACAGACTGGAATAACATTAAATCCAGCTTAGACATGGCAGCTACAGATATTCTGGGGTATACATAAAAAGAAAACAAGAAACCATGGATAACAAAGAATATCCTGAATTTAATAGAAGAAAGACGAAAATACAAAAATAGATCAGATGAAACAGGAAAACAGAGATACAAAGCCATAAAATGGGAAATTATTCGCAAATGCAGAAAAGCTAAAGAACAATGGATTGATGAAAAGTGCAAAGAGGTACAAACTAAGATGGAAATAGAAAAGACAGACGAAGCATACAAATTAATTAGAATGAATTTTAGGGATATAAAACCATATAGCAAAAATATAAGGGTCGCGGGAGGAAACGTCATTATAGAAAATGTAGAAAAGTAGCTAGATGGCAGAAATATATAGGGAATTTATATTCAGGGGAGGAACTAACAGCATTAGAACAGGAATCAGACATTGAAAATGATGACTTTGGATATCCTATACTTAAAGATGAGTTTGAATTAGCATTAAAGAGCCTGAAAAATGGTAAGGTGCCGGGTATATATAAGGTGCAAGCAGAAACTCTAAAAGCCGCTGGACAAGCAGTAACAGAACGCCTCTTCCGACTTGTAAGCTATATGTATGAGAAAGGCGAGATAACCAAAGATTTCAAACGTAACATCATAGTAACTATACCAAAAAAAAGAAGCACAGATAGATGTGAAAGTTTTTGAACAATAAGTTTGACCGCACACGTTTCAAAAAAATTAACTAGAATTGTACAAAGACGAATGAAAAAATGAACTGAAGAAATACTGGGAGAAGATCAAGAAAATCAAGCTTCTCTTAATGAAATGGAAAAAGTTCTAACGGAGAGATATGGTGTCAAAATTAACAAAAATAAAACCAAAGTTCTAGTATACAAAAGAGGAGATAATAAATAAAAACAAGAATACAAATAGGTAACGAGAACTTACAAAAGGTTAAGGATTTCTGCTACCTAGGAAGTCAAATAGCGCTAGATGCAAAAAGCACAAAAGATATAAAACAAAGATTAGCACAAGGTAATGCTACATTTAACAAGAAAACGCAACTACTGTGTTCAAAGACAACAAACATAGAAACAAGGAAAAGATTGCTTAAAACATATGTGTGGAGCACAGCACTGTACCGCTGTGAAGCCTAGACAGTAGGAGAAGCAAACAAGAAAAAGGTAGAAGACTTTGAAATGTGGTGCTACACACGTATGATGAAGATTTTGTGAACAGACAAAGTTAAGAACAAAGAGGTACTAGAAATGGTAGGGGAAGAGAGAAATATGTGGAAAACAGTAAAAAAAATAGGAGAGATAGGATGATAGGCCACATACTAAGACATGAGGGTGTTACATCCCGAAAATCGGCTATGTAAACATTTTGATTTTAGTTTTAAATATGTGATTGAAATCGCGCCAATATTTTAAAAAAGGACTTGTGCATTTCCATAACTTGAGACAGTTGCGTCGGCGCCAGAGAATGCGCAGACGTGGAGTGGGGAAGGAAGTGCGCGTTTTCCGACACAATTGATTAGCCAACTAAACGTCTAACAGTGAGGTTTATCTGTGTCTTTTTTGTCTTCTTTCAGATAATGTAGGTTTCATCTATCGTACCTATTATCGTTCCTCCTTACCAAGTTGATTCTTTATCGTACCGCTACAGAAAGAAGAAGGAAGACAGAAAATCTGGTTTCAACGAGGGCGAAGGCCGACCCACGCTTAACAGCGAGATCCGCGAAGAAAAGTATGGCTCTTGCCGCAAGAATAACCGTAATGTCGTGAAGAGCTCCACATTTTACGTGAGTACATTTTATCTTTTCCTATAAGGCGCCTCTGGTATTAAAAGTAATATTTTTTGTATGTAATACCATTTGAGATGCAATAATGACGTAATATCTTGTGCAATATTATGTACGTGTTTATTTTGTGTTGCCAACTGTTGTAGTGGCTATTATCAATTACGCCAGGACTTTAACGGTTATACCTTAGACTATAATAGTCACTGAGTATAACAAGGGAATAGTGTGAGTATATTAGAAGCAGAGATAGGAAAATAGAGTAGTAATGGTAGACCTAGATTAGACTACTGTACACAGATAGTGAAAGATGTAGGCTGTAAGAATTTCAGGGAAATGTGTAGGCTAGCTCAGAATAGAAATCAATGGAGGTACACTTCCAGCCAGTCGCAAGATGGAAAAACTAATGACAATAATAATTACTGTACTTAAACATGGTGATTATTATAAAGAACTACAGATATTGGTTTTGCAATACTCTCAACTAATGTTAATTGTGTGAAAGGATTTACTGGAAAACTATTAATATGGCAAATGTCTAAGTATTGAAGGATCCTTGGCAGTCACAGGCTGCTTAACCCCCTTCACATACCACTGAATCTCGGTGAAATAGGGCATATAATTAGAAAACAATAGAAAGGAATCGAGTTGTATAAGTTGTATAAAGGCGGCTCCGTGGTGTAGTGGTATGTGTGTGACTACTACGCCCTAGGTCCCGGGTTCGAATCCCGACACGGTCCGCTTGAAAAATGTTAGGCGAGCATTTTTCGCAAAAATACACCCTCGTTCGGATGAGAGGTAAAATGGAGGTCCCGTGTGTGAGTGTTGTCACGCACGTTAAAGATCCATACCTTGCTTGGAACAGCAAGGATTCGGCAAAATTCAAAATTTTCCAGGTAAAAAAAAAAACTCGCTTCCTGGCCAATGTAGTACCTTCGGGTGGAGCATTGGAAAATCAAATGTAATGTATATAGGCTGTTGGGAGAATTGTAGGGAACTGTGTAGGCTAGCTCAGAACATAAATAAGCTGAGGTACAAGTCCAACCAGTTTCAAGACGTAAAACCCAATGACGAAAAAATAAGTATGAGATATATTACAAGCAGAGATAGAAAAAGATAGGTAGAGGTAGACCGATATCAGACTTTCGCACACAAATAGTAATAGATGCAGACTAGGAAACAATGAGGGTACGCGTCCAACCAGTTCTAGGACTGAAGACTTGATGATGATGATGATTAGGTAAGTAGGGAAGGACGCTAAAAGGGCGGGGCATATAGGAGGCGGGGCGAAAGAAGGCAGGGCTTAAAGAGCGGAGCAAAAGAGGGCGGAACGTAAAGAGGTACTGGATGTAAAGAGGGCAGGGTGTAAGGAAGACCGGACGTAAAGAAGACGGGGCTTGTATGGGTGAGGTGTTAGAGTGAGTAGAGGCGTAAGTAAGTAAGTAAGTAAGCATTTTATGTATCAAGAAACTTTGAAATCCTTTTATTATAGTTTTCCTAAAGAAAATAAATTTTCTAAAGCTTGAATCAATTAAATGTTTTTAAGTTTCCCAAATTGACTGCTATATTTTATATGTGTACAAATACACAATTTACTTATTATTATTACTTATTTTGACCATTCTACATGGATTCAAACTTAAAGAAATTATAAATATTATACAAAGTAATAGCTTATACAAAGAACAAACAACTGTAATAGAATTAAAGCAGGAACATAGAGAAGTAAATTTTAAGAAGAGGTTAAACGGAATAATTCTTGTATATCGAAAAGCCAATGTATACTGTGAAATCCAGGAAGATATTTAAAATTATTATATAGGGACAAACGATTGACATGCTTACATTTACAAATGATATAGCAGTATTAGCATCTAGCAAAGAAGCTCTTAATGAAATGGAAATAGTACTAACAGAGAGATACAGCATGAAAATTAACAAAAATAAAACCAAAACACTAGTATGCAAAGTAGAAGTAAATTCAAAAACCCGAATATAAATAGGAAACATGAATTTACAAAAGGTTAATGATTTCTGCTACCTAGGAAGTCAAATAATTCAAGAAGGAAAAGTGCAAAAGATATAAAACAAATATTAGCACAAGGCTGTGCTACACATTTAACAAGAAAAGGCAACTACTGTGTTCAAAAACAATAAACATAGAAACACAGAAAATATTGTTTAAAGCATATGTGTAAAGAATGGAGCTGTACGTCTGTGAAATATGGATACTAGGAGAAGCACAAAGGAAAAAGAAGCATTTGAAATGTGGTACTATAATCGGGACCAAATCAACTTGAGTGTGACTCACATCGCATTACATAGAAAGAAAACGCAACTATAATATAAAATGCATTACTTGTGTCTACTAATTTCATGGTTATAAAATAGGACAGTTAAGAAAGATGCGTCTTCCCAATGTTGTAATAAAGACATAGTAAACGTGTATCTGATTTTGGTTCATGTAGTTTGTAAATTCATTTGTGCTTTTAAAGGTTAGGTACCAAACACAGTTTGTTTTGAGGACTAAATTAACTTGGTTTTGTTTTCATTTACACTTAACGTTTTGTATTATCTTCAATAATTGTGTTATTGAACAGCTTTTTTCAAAATTATTGC
Source organism: Platerodrilus igneus (assembly GCA_036346225.1). Lineage (NCBI taxonomy): Eukaryota > Metazoa > Arthropoda > Insecta > Coleoptera > Lycidae > Platerodrilus > Platerodrilus igneus. The sequence goes on from JARFIW010000215.1 coordinate 5,929,974, forward strand.
CATTTCCAATAAATACTAAAAATGGTTCGTAATAAACATTTAAAATTACAAACACGGTGATTATGAATGTTCTTAATTATTGTGAAAGGGAATGTGAAAGTCAAGGACTGTTTGTTCCATTTGAATTTGTAATGCAGGTAAGAATAAATGTTATCTGAAGTTAAGTACAACAGATGGTTTTAATTAGTTTGCTTTATTGGACCACTGAAGCCTGTGATATAGGACTCCAAACTCTCACTAGTACTAAGAAGAAGATACCCAAACCACATGAAGTAAACCAACCCCCGCAATCGCGTAGCAAGAAACGAAAGTTCATCAAATCGAAATCTTGTGATGTAGGCGATTTTGTTAAAGATTGTGTGAAGAGAAAAATATACGACATGCATTCTAAACGCAGTAAAGATAATATTAATTTAGGATACACTTTATAACCTATTTGTATGTTTTAGGACTCACGTAAACCCTACAACAAGAACTTGCTTTGTTTGGAGTATTTACTTTTAGTATACGTAGTTTGAAGAGGCTTTTACACACCGTCGGTATTTCGTTTAAAAATGATGATTGCAGACTAAGATTATTTGAATTGGAACATGTTGCTGCAGCACAAGTACAATTCTTGAGGGATTACAAATTAAACAAAAGGAATTATACGAGCCTGTTTTCTTAGACGAACCGTGGATTTTCAGTCAGGGTTCATAAAAAAAAAGGTGGATCGAAAACACAAAACAAAGTATTAAGAAAAAGCCATTTGGCGAAGGAAAACGGTTAGTTTCTGATTACTGTAACATGCCTTTTTGCCTATATTTTTGCATGTTACATTTGTGCTTGGCACTATTAGCATATAAATGCTTATATCTACATTTAAATATAAAATTACTTTCTTTATTATATAATATATTTTCTATAAGAATTTATCTCGCACAATCCTGGATTATTAGTTTTAATCCACAAGTTACTAATTTGTTACATAGTACAAATAATTATATCTATATGAAATTTTCCTATTGGTTATTTCTGAAGTGTTTATTCCAAAAGCACAACTGGCGTGGTTCTAAATTCTATATTATTGAGAATAATCGCTAGAGATCGTCCATCTCGAAGATGGCCGAATTATTTGAAGTGTCAAATTTTCATTTCTCTTTTGATATCTGATTGCTTATCTGGCACAGTTGGCCATTTTTGATTTGAACTTCTACCTTGCCTCATGTGCTTACCTGGTATGTAAATTTTCTAATCATAAATCCTAAATTAACATTTAAATATAATTTAAGATGTTTAGTATGAATGATAAAGAAGTTCTTTATTCGTTTAACCCATCAAAAAATTATACAGATAGTAAGTTATTAATGGATTAATTTTCCTTTGCACCTCGTGTTAAATTTTCACTTTTGTAACACAACTGAATTTTCTAGGGTGCTCCAGTTATCTATGCTCCGGTTACATATGCTTCGGTTACCTATGTTCTGATTACCTGTGTTTTGGTTACCGATGTTACGGCGTCGTGTTCCCTCATTCAGATTTCTACATGGGAAACAGAATTTTATATTTCGTTTCCGTCTACTTTACATATTGCCGTTCAGTTGTTATCTTATTGAAAAATATCTACAGGGTTAATTTATGGATCAGAAGTCTGTTAAAGACAACATTTGAAGTCGACCACATGCTGTTTTGTACCTACACTAGGAGATCCACCAATGCAGGATGTCTCAGTTTCCTGGATATGAATGATTCCTATAAATTAAGTAACTATTAGTATTAGTTTCAGTTGCTGATGATACTACAGGTATGAGATAAAAACTTTTACCTTATCGTTTTTTTGTTAAAATAAAGAGGCCTAACCTCTATTTAAATTTGTCTTTGCCACTACAAATATTTTTGTTTTGATTATTTAAATTTGTCTTTGTCACTACAAATATTTTGTCTTAATTATTAATTACATTTTACTTATCTTAAATGATTTCAAATATAATTCTCTAATACATTACCTAAAAATATGTAAACATTCGGAACTTCATGAAGCTTCTTATGGTGAAAAGGTTTATTACTTGAACTTTCATTTCATGTGCATTTGTTACATGACATTATTACAATTATGATCACTTTTTGATTTACTCCCGAATTAAGTAAAATTTTGAGTTTCTAAACAGAGATTATTTATTTTGATTTCTCTATAGAAATTTTCTCGTGTACATTTATTAAATATATGAATTATATCATGTTAAAATATACAGCAATGTCTACAATGTTAATGACACAAGCGTATATCTTATACATGCCTTTGGAATTGTAATAACTGAGTATTAATATTCATATTTCGTCAAATTTCTCTTATCGTGTTTTAACTTTTGTTTCTCTAAGTTATTTTATAGTTGTGTAAACAAGTGTCTTGATATTTAAATTTTAACATTCAGATATTCTCTAAACATTCCTCTTACCCTGTGATTTCAAGTCTCATGCAGCCTCCGCAACCTTAAAGGTCGATGCAAGCTGTGCCGAAGTATTTCTTATACTTCGTCGTGCAATTACTCTTTTTATATCATCAAGAAGAGAGTAAAGTGAATTACTTGTTTAAAATAGTCTTCTTTATTTTGTTAATATTTTAGGTTCATCTAACCACTAACAATACTGGTTGCACTTGTAGAAATTACTAAAATTTTACATAATTCTTGAACAGTATTTCATTAGCAATACTGAGTGCAGAATGAAGTCTGCATCAATATAATTCTAGGTCATTTATTACTGGGTTTAGAAGAATCATTATCTTGTTCTAAATTATAAAAACAATACAATAACTTACTTTTGATGTAATAAAAACTTGTTTCGTAGCATCTGGTCTTGAATATCTATTTACTTGCTAATAAAATTCTTCTAACTCATCAAATTATTTATAATACTGTTCGAATTCTTTGTTAAGTAAATTCTTGAATAAGCATTTGTTTATAAAACTTACTAACCTATGTTTGTTTATAAGTCGAAATGCAACATAAAACTAACCTAGCTTAGATCTGTCAATGTTGATAAAACGTTATATTCCAAGGTTGCATTGCATTCGGGAGCTTACTGGACATATGCATATTAGAGTATACGATTACGAACAATGAGTCATAAGCAACCTTGTTTTGTTTTGACTATACAAATATATGATGAAGATATTCTGGGCAGACAAAGTTAAGAACGAAGAGGTACTAGAAATGGTAGAGGGAAGAAAGAAATATGTGGAAAACAGTAAAAAATAAGAGAGATCGGATGATAGGCCACATACTAAGGCATGAGGGAATATTGCGGAATATATTATAAACAGAGATAGAAAAAAAGAGAAATAGAGGTAGACCTAGATTAGACTATTGCACACAGATAGTGAAAGATGTAGGCTGTGGGAATTTCAAAGAAATGTGTAGGTTAACCAACCAGTTCTAGGACTGAAAACCTAACGTTGATGATACATGGTAATGTTCCAGATTTTAGCAACAATTTATTCAGTTTTTTTAAACATACTACAAGCTCTGCATTATTTTGCACCTGAAAATATGAGTAATTCAGATACAGCAAAAAATATGAGTAAGTCTCAGATTATATATAAGTTCAGTCATTAACTAAGGAACTATAATTTTAATTATAAAAAATACAATTTATTAAATTCCTGATAAAAATTCAACCTATTTAGTTGTCAGACACTTAAAAATACAAATACAAATAATTAATACTTACTTATTGATTTCCAACGAAGAGATTAATTCAACTTGTACTGCCTTAACAATATTATCCTTTGTCATACCAGACAATTTAACTCGTTTTTGTTTAACGGTGCTTAAAGCATTCCATATATCCGTATCGCTCATGTTTGGGATTTTACTTTTAACGTAACAAAACAAACTATAAAACTTGGGACCACCTAATGCTTTTAACGAACATCCAGCTTCATCTTCTTTTTTTAATAGCTGGTTTAAGTTTATTAAATCATCATTATCAGAAGTAGAACTTAGCTTTGCTGATGATGTTGATATAAAAGTTGTATTTTGAATTACTCCATTAGTAGACGTAGTCTTATGCTTGTTTTGAATTGAATCACTTGTTTTAGCGATATTCTGTGATTCATTGCTCCACCAATCTGTTGGAACATTTTTCGGTATATCATTGTGTGTTTCTTCGGAATTTGTGGTGCTTTCAACTGCACTGTCTATTCTTTCTAAGTCCACTAATGTAGGTGATTCAGGTTTAGAGTCAGGTGCAGGAACGTCTTCATTTATCACAACGGCATCACTTACTGCATTAAGTTCATCCGAATTTGGAGGAGTTTCTTCTACATCATCAATATGTTTCAAAATGTCATTATTGAATTTTGTGGTTGCGTCCGTATTGTTAATTAATTTAGATGGTTTACGTGTAAATTTAATCCGCAAAGATCTTTTACCATCTGGTTTCACAGAGTATTTACCGGTATCATCATTATTCAAATTCATTTCCACTTTTTTATCATCATTATCACCCTCTTTTTCCAAAGTGTTGCGTACTTTTACAAAATTGGGTTCCAGTAATGAGGCAGAGTGAGACTTTGCTATTTCAACGGGGTTATTCGAGCCTTCTTTGTTTATGTCTGGTACAGTTGCTTCGGAATCTTGATGCTGGTTAGAAGCAATAGCATCAAGATTAGTTTGGTTGTTACACACATCATCAGAAATTACAGGATCTTTTGTTGTGTGGTTGTGTATATCATCACAAATTACATGATCTTTTGTTGTGTGGTTACGTATATCATTAGAAATTACAGTATCTTTTATTACATTTGAGTTCTTGCTGACATTGACTGTATGTATGTTACTATTAGTTAATAATCCTTGTGTACTAGGCATAACTGCTAAGGGCTGCTTGGAAACTAATACTGGTCCCTGAGCATAATGTGCTGAAACGAAGAAATGAATTTACACAATGTTGTAGTCATGAGAGGAAAAAATAAAGGACGAGGTTATATAAGGAAATAACATATGTAATCACAATGTTATTAAGTATCTTGAAATACATTTTAAAGAACTGTAACGCTTTTGCGTTACGAGAACTAAAAAAATCAGATAAAAACATAAAAATATTAAAATTTGGATTAAGACTAGGTATGAACGCATCCCATATAGTAGTTTCCACAAGTAGTTAATATTAATTAATCATGATATTTTAATTTTTTGTTTTTAAAAAATATAATTTCAATTAGGACAATTAGTATAATCAAAGCACCAAAAAAATGAATTTACTTAAAATAAATTGGTATACTTTAATACCATATTAAGATAATGCATTGGTCATTCGATAGGATTAAATGTCACGACAATATAAACTGCTGAAATAAACGATGTCAAAATCATACAATCTAATATATTATGAATGTAGGGCATCATACAATTAATTCAAACCACGAAATCAAAGTTATTTATGGTAAAATACATATTAGAAAGGAACTTTAGTTTATAAATTATTTTGAAACCACAAACAGAGAAAACAGATTTCAATGTTATGCATTTCTTAAATAAAATTAAGAAATCTTTTGTACATCGGTCATTAGAAATAATTCCATTTAATTATACACCAAAACAATTACAGATATAGTTTAAAATGTAGTAATTACTTTAAACCCAGGCTTACATTAGTAAAATTCACGAATATCAGGTTGCAGATATAATTTAATCATTTCGATACAACACAATGTATTCGTTTATATGTTGTAGATATTTACACGTTATGCTATCTTAAGTAAACCATATGACATCCTGCTCGATTCACGTGCCATAAAAATTTTAGACAAGGATACAACCCCACTACATGAATGAAGAATAGGGAAAAATGACAAGCAGGCTCTTAAGAGAGAACAATGAATTACTCGCAAACCAGTGACATATAGACATGTAAAAAGCTATTACAGATCATTGGTTAGGAAGTAGTAACAGGGTGTTCAACATGGTGATCCATTGACAATTGTAATGTTTTATTTTAAAGCTTTTGAGAATTAAATTTATTAATTCAGGAGTTAGAGACTTTACTTTATTATTTATAAAAATCCTCGTTTAATTAGTGCAATTCTGTCAATAATGTGAAACCCCGAGACTAGCAACATTCACACGGATCTCGGCGCCAGGCTTATCCTTGCAAACGTAAGTGCTGATGCAGGATTCTGGTGTGAGAAAAGTTCATCTTCCCACGAAAACAAACGGGAGTTCATTGACCAGGCTGGTGGGAGAAGACAAAAAGTAAAAATCACCGATTAGTCAAAGACTATCGTAGCGCCACATCTTATCATACCGGGCAGTGTTGACGTGAGTGTAGTTGTTCCTACCATTCATGCATTCCTTAACGACTCGTCAGTGCTGTCCTACCTGCAGAAACCGGTAGAAGCAACAGCGACTTTAACAACCGGACCTGGCATAATGGAACGCGCCTCCTTGAGAGCCCAATACTTGGCAATGTCCAGTTTCTTTCTCGTTTACGATACCAATATGAATTATGTGCATCTAAGCTTAGATAAAATTACCTTTGCTATTTTAAATTGAAAATGCAACCAAATCATTGCTTACATAATAGAATTAAGGATACCTTTCTAAAACTAACTTCCTATTATACCTTATGTAAATTATATAACATAGAACCTCAATTAACTTATAAATTACACGATTTTAGTCGTAAATTGCAAGAATCGTAATATATATGATTTACAGCCTTTTTTTATGCTTTTAAGGATTAACAAGCTAGTCATACTGTTTTCTTACTTTTAATTACATAAATATATCTAGTCTTCTCTATCTTTAATTAAATAAAAAAAATTGTGACATTACCTTGTGGGGGCTTGAGCAAACGAAAACAAAGAAAAAAGAGCTCAAGGAGTCAAAAAGTAGTAATTGACAGTTCGGCCTAATGCCGTTGTTTCATACAATAATTCTTTTACGTTAAAGTAATGAGTTCGTAAGTTAATGTGTGTTATTTTAATGTTTCAATATTATCAATTGCATTGGAATTCTTTTATGTGAACTGTGTCAGTAGCTTGCCAAAGCATGTAATTGATACCAGAAATGTGAGTAATCATGGGAATGTAATGTAAGTTGTTTACAAAACACTTCATATGCTATCACGCATCCTTCTAGCAATCCCTTCCTTCTGATAAAGTTGTTGAGTCTCAAAGTGCATAACATTAAGACTGCAACAACTGTTACATCGGCAATCTGAATTAAGATTCTCTCTACATTGTCGGTCTTTATTTCCAAAGTGAATGGATCGTTTCAAGTTGAAGAGAAAAAAAAAGTCACTAGAGATTAATTCAGGATATCTAGACAGCCAAAAAATATCTCAATTTTTTAATAGATGGTTTGGAAAGAGTTATTTTGAAGCAGTAATAGATTCATAAGCAGTGTTCTGCCTTTCCTTGCAAAACACAATATGTAACACGTATTAAATCAGTGTTTTATTTGTCTCATAGTAGTTATGTATTCTCTTCACTTGTTCATAAATTAGTTGTTGTAAAATAAAATACTTGTTTAGGCACTAGTTGTATAAACTCCTATTGTAGAAGGGTAAGGTAAAGGATTTTTGACTTTAGGAAATATTAAATAACAGTTTACTTTAAAAAGTGGTAGTGCCAAACATAGATTTGCATTTGTAAAAATAAAACATACCTGGATACTGATAAAATGGTGGTTGATGCTGTGGTCCTGTAGTGGGTGATGTCATTGGAGGTGCTACAAAAGGTGGTCCAGATTGATTGTACATATACCTTCCATATTCTGTCCACCTAATAACAACATAAAAATGTATTAGAGCTTTTAACAATTAAAATAGGATCATAAAAATCTTTTAAAGGTTCACATTCAAAACATAGCAAATCTTTGGTTCTTCTAAGTACGAGGGTAGGCTAAAAAGTGATGCACACAGGCTTGTAGAACAGGAACAACATAACCTACAGAAGTGCGCATGGTGGTATTAGGAAGTCACAATCCCCCTCTGTACACATGCCCATTTTAAAGTCATTACATTCACGAGTTCGTTTTGAGTAACAAAAGTATGAAGAAATGTTATGGTGTTATACTCCTCCTCTCGGACATTGCTGGTAGAACTTTGTGCAGTAAAGATATGGAAAGTTTTAAATGTCAGCGATCTTCGCGTCACGCTTCATCAGTATTAGCCTTTCAACACGTAATAAACTGACCTATGTTTGTGCTTTATTAACTTTACCAAAGTTATTTAAATATCTCACTAAACAAACAATTGAACGTTTTCTATTAATATTTATTTTTTCTTATATGATAACAATATTTGATTACAATACACGCATAAATTTGGCTATATCAAATACCCATTTCTGTTAGCATTTTAAGGCCCTCTATTAAAAGTAAGACATCGTGTTTACTCAGTGACTAATTTTAGAATTTTTTTATACTAGAAACTGAGTAGAGTCACATTTGCACAAGTAGTGTGATGGTGTAAGCTCCAAATGTAACCGAAAACTAAACTTAATATTTTTTAATACTTTTAGCATTGTAAAGAAACGCAAACTGCTGTTTCATGTTATCTGCTTAACCATATATTTTATTACAGGTACAGAGTCTGTACGAATTTAAGGTCATACACCTTCATGTTGTTTATTTTACAAGTGTAGTAGCACCCTAGTTTATCCGCTAATTATTAACCAGTAATTAAAGGTTTTATTTATTGCTTGGAACGCTTTTTGGGCATTGGAAGTATAATCAATAGATTGTCCTTTCTTTTTATTTTTAATTAAAGAGGCAATAGGGGCAGAGATGATCGATAAGTTAGGTAACATAATATGATAATAAGATATTCCAATTAAATGTTTAATTTCAGTGACACTTTTGGCACTTTAAAATTAGTGATAGTATTTACTTTTCAGGAGCAACTTGTAATCCATTCATCTACAATACACCTTAGAAAGGAAAGAGAGAAACAACAACAGCTAAATTTTTTCCCAGTCAACTTTAAAACCTGCATTACTTAAGGAATCAGCTACTTCATTTAAAGTTACGATTCTTCAAAAGTATTAGAGATAACTAAAATATCCTCAAGATAACAAAAGCACGCCCTTGATGTAAAATTTTACCTAGTGTTCTATCGATAGTACATTGAAGAGTTTGGGTGTCATTAGACAAATGGTAAAAAGTTAAATTCATGCATGTCTTTTCCAGGTATACAAAAAGCAGCTTTTTAACGAGAGGTTTGTTCCAAATATATTTGATAAAAAGCTTGTTTATGATCTACTAAAGATGTATTTAGCATTGCGCAAATGACATAAAATAGAATCCATACGACATGGAAGTATAGCAATAATGAGTTGTCATGGAATTTAATTTACAACCGTCTATGCAGACACGGTATTTCACATTCCTCTTACCTACTAATAGAATGAAACTACTCCAAGAAAAAGAGCTTAAGAAGATAACATCCGACTGAATCATTTTATAAATTTAGGCATACAAGTGTTTTCGTAATGCAGACTATAGAGGATATTGACGTTGTTTAAATGGTTTGGCATTCCCAGTTAAAATTTCCTGATACACAATTGTAACACATCCTAACTCAGATGTTGATAGTTCACAACATTTATTCATACTTTTTTCTAACAAAATGTTTTGTTGTTCAGTAAGAGAAATTTTATTTACAATCCCCAAGGAAGCACAATCATTTTTCTTGAAGCAAGCTTGCTAAGTGAAGTGCAAAAGATTTAATGATAATTTAAAAATGTGACAAAAATTAACTCCTAGAAGGAAAGAATAGGCTAGGGTACGAAATGTAACTTCACATTCAAGAGATTCTATACTGATTTTTAATTTAATAGATCCGATTATCTGAATTTGGGCAGAATCAGCAATAATCATAGAGGTATTCTGAGGCATTATTCTAAATTCAAAGTTTTGTTTTGTAATAATTGTAAGCCTGTAGAATTAATTAAAGAGGAGTTAGAACAAGTGTCTAACAATGCACCAACAATAGAGGCAATATAGATAGGCAAATGTGGACGATTATTAAAGGGTTTAGTCTTGAGCTTTACAGAGGCAGAATAAGGATGATGAAAAGCATAAACGGTTTTCAACCAGTTTGACCATTCAAGTGGGTTGTACAACACATTTGGCTTACATAAATAGAGATTATCGTTGATGATATGTTAGTAGAGATAAAATCGGCATTTTTTTCATAACGGAGGTGAAGATCCAGTAAATTTTAAGTTTAGTTCGTGCAGTGACTATAATGTCGTTGTGTTAACAAGAAGTGATTTTGTGAGGAAGACACGTGTACACCCTGGACGAAAGCGTCCCTTCGATAGTTTTCCAGAACATTACAACGCAGACATGTATTTTTATAAATGTTACGGTTTCCACAACGGTAACAAAAACATTTCGAGGTTCGGTACAATTAGTATACATGTGATCACCTTTTCGACAATTCTAACAGAAAGAGAATTAGCTTTTTAGGTATTCGATATTGGGGACGAAAAATTATTCAAATTGCAAGAACTGTCGCTGCGGTAAGATACGTTTTGCTGGGAAGGTTTCGGTTGAGATTTTACCAAAGAATAGTATTTTCCTGATTAGATTTTTACTTCTTGTAATTAACTGCAAAGGACTTTAAGTTTGGAGAGTAGGTGTTCAGAATAATAGGCATTTAAATTTCTGTTTCATCAGGCCTTTTATCTAAACGATTAAATTAAATTAAATAATATCTGTACTTAAATAATATAAGATAATAAGTTTTCGTTGGGGACTTGAAAACGAGCATGCTCGAGAAAAACCACAAACATTCGAGAACATCCAAGGGTCAAGAGAACCTGAAAAAAAAACACGAGAAAACTCGACAAAATCCTAGAAAATGCGACAAAAAATCTAGAAAACCCTAGAAAACTATAAAAATGCGAGAAAGCCCGAGTCATAGTTTATACATTATACTTCTTACGTTATACTTCTTACACTACACTTTAAACGTTATATTTTTAACATTATAACTTTTATATATTATAGTTTTTATGTTATAGTTCTTACATGATAGTTTTTATCATTATTGTTTGCACATTATAATTTTTACGTTATAGTGTGTATGTAATCCTTTTTAAGTTATTGTTTATACATTATTGTTCTAATGTTATAATTTCTACATATAGCCTTTACGTTATAGTCTTCAGGTTACAGTCTTCACTTCGTAGTGTTTACGTTAGAGTGTTTACGTTATAGTGTATACGTTTACTTTTTTGTTATAGTGTTTACTTTACAGTTTACACGTTATATTTCTTACATTATAGTCTTTACGTTATAATCTGTACATTATAGTTTTTAATGTTAAAGTTTTTAGGTTTAGTGTTTACTTATAGTTTATACGTTCGAATTTATGCCTTATAGTTTATAAATTATAGGTAGCAAGTTACAGTTTGTACATTATAGTTTTTACATTATAATCCTGTTAAAGGTGTTATTTTCATTGGATAAAAAAAGGAACTACAATATGTAAAGGTTGTAGATTGCAAGACCAAGAGTGTATAACAACTTCGGACATGTCTCTCAATCCACCTCGACTTGTCAAAGTTATTGAAATGGAAACAAACAGTTGAGTGCTTTTATTTAATTCACGTGCAATGAATATACTTGAAAATACTTATAATAATTTCTTCTGTAGTCGTAAAAATTTAAAAGAATATAACCGCTGTAATTTGTTTTTGGAGAAGGTATCAGTTGGAATGTAAAATAGACAATTATGTAAAATAAACAGCATTAGTTGTCGTTATTTGTACATGACATACTAAAAGTTTGTGTGTACTAAACGTTTAGGAATGATTGCAATTATTGGGCCACTTCCGTTTGCTCTCGTCAAATTAATTTTTAAATTGTTTCTTTAACAATATACCGTTTACACTAAAAAGCAGTATTTGTTAGATTCGTAATCAATTGTGGAAACTAAAATTATATATATATTATTATGTAGGGGGGTATAAGGTTTCTAAAGGTATATTTGTATTAATAGGGGTGTATGCCAAACGATAGGATCAATATTTAAGATTTAATAATTTAAAAACTATAAATTTTGCTATACTTTACATACGTTAAAGTATGTACCATTTCAGATTGAAACTTATATGCCAAAAGGTAGATAACATGACTTTATGACGTTGATATAATGCACGGTACTTGAGGTTTTATACTGAGTTGATATTTCATGAGCCAGTTGAGAGTACATTTGCCGTCGGAAAGCCGAACGCATTTATGGATATCTGCAATATAACAAAGCGTCCAGGTCGTGTATAAATTATTTGGCTTTTCCTTTTTATAGAATCAAACTTTTGGACGAATTGTAAATCAAAATTTAAAGTGAATCAAAATGTAAAAGGTTATTGGAGTTTAGTGAAGTGTTTTGGACCAATAGTAGAAATTTAAAATTATTATAAAGACTGTAGCGAAGGTATGTTGGACACTGAAAGAAAGATGATTTGTTATTGGATGTTATATGTTTAAAAATGTTATTCTAGTAAGCTAGGTTTGTTGATTTAATAACTAAGCAAAATAAATAAGGGACTTACTTTTCGAACTTGTTCAGATAAAGACCTATTTTATGAAACCTGCGTTAAAGTGTAAAATATTTTGAAATAAAAGTTTATATAAGTATCATCGAGTATTATTTAATCCAAGTGTGAAAGGAATAAGAAGCTTCGAGTAAAAAAGGCGACGAGTATTAAAAAAGTAAAAGTGTTTAAAAGTGCAACGGAAAGTCAGCGTGTATTTAAAGAAGATTTTGGAAGTGGTTATTAGTGCAAAGGGAAAGCGACGGTTATTTGATTGAGAAGATTTGTGTTGGTTTTGGGATAGATTTGGTATAACGGCAGTAGGAGATTGGAGTGGATACAGAAGGAATCGACGATACAAATAATTTGGATTGAATTGAGAAGATTAAACGGCAGTAAGGACATCGTATGGATAATTGGAATAGCAGGACTAGGAGTGATTTATAATAGGACAGCGGGTTTGAATTGGATTGTGCGAAAAGAGGATTAATTGGGGTACGAGCAGAGGAACAGGAGATCAATATACGGCGAGGAAGAACTAACGCAGGGAAGTAGACAACGGTTTTTGCTAAATTCTAAATTGGGGTAAATTTATTTCAGGTTTGGGTCAACGAAATTTGTTTTAAGAACACCTGGAGGCAGTGCAAGCGGACAACATTGGAGAATCTTTTGTGAAAGTGCGTATGGCGATTTCGAACTTGAGCCAGCAGTTAAAGAAGGCCTTCAGCGGTATATTTCTGGTAAGTACCGTAAATATATCATAACGTCAAAATTAAAGTCATAAATAGTTACATAAATTAATTTGGCATCAGACAACTTTGATCTATTAAAATTTGGCATACATAGTAAATTCAGTACATTAAAAAGTGGTAAAACAAACGAGGGTGCAGTTTGGTTGGGTAGTGCACATCTACTCACGATTGAACTCACGGTGAGTAGGTGAGAAAACCCTGAGATTAAAGTTTCAAATAGTCGAGGCATATAAAATATAGTAATTAGAAAAAAGGAACCAACCAAACGTTTGCTAAAGCACCTCGATTTGAAGTCATACATTAAATAGTAAATTTGTGACGACGACAAAAGTCGTGTAACAAATTTTGTTTAAAGTTAAAGTGTAATAAATAAAGAAGGTATTAGCCCAAAGTGAAAGTAAAGTAAATATAGGGGTGATATTAGAATATATATATATATATATATATATATATATATATATATATTTGTAGTGGTTTTAAAGGGCTAAATCTACGTATAAACAAAGTAATTTCAAAACACCCTGTATAAAGGAAACAACCAGAATTTACGTGCGAAATTTATTCCAGTTAGTTCATTTTTAAGTAACAGGTATTAACAAAATTTTACAAATAATGATTAAAATTTAGTAGATTTGCAAAGGAAATAAATTGTAGAAGCCAATGCCATTAATTTATTAATTTAATTGAGTTTAATTGGACGGGTATTTACGTTTAATATGCATAAAAGCGTGTAAAAATCAATAATACCAAGGTGAAACGCGTTGCTAATAAACAAATATATCGGTTGGGTTGAAATACCATGAAAAGAAGCTCGTAGAAATGCTATTTAAAACGTTCATTAAAATTGAACACCTGCAGATTTCTAAATGTCAAGTTCCACTTATTTTTATAGATAACAAACAAGTTTCAAAAAATATCGGGTAAACGGTCGAATGTTTTCCCATTAAATGCTAATGAGGGGTTATTTAAAGCACGTATTTTGGGGTCCACATGGAGTTGTAGAACGCGGACAGGAATATCGATTTCTACCACTCAAACAAGGTTAGAAAGTGACGTAGAATATGCATAAGCAAGGGACAGCGTTAGTATAGGCGAGATTTATAAGACGTCAATGGATAGACTATTGGTCGATATCGTTAGTCGCACATCAGACAAGACACGGGAATATTGAATATTAATTTTCAGAAAATATCGTAACGACGCGCTGAATTTCGAGGATTCAAAAACGGTTGAACCAAAATTTTAAGAACGTGTTATTTTAAATTAGATTTTTCATGGTAAGAGTGGCCAGGAGGATACAGTCAAAGCATTTAAATGCTCGAAGCGAATTAGCAGGGCTCTCTTTTAAACATCGTGCCCTTAGTATTTTGATCGCTTGAGACTACATACGAAAGTTATCACGAGCTTGTAGGTATAGAAAATTATTTTAAATTATATAGCACGGTGTTAGCCTCATAATTTGTACGCGTATTGTGCCGAGTTTAGAATTTATTGAGGTGTCACATATATTGTTTTAACAAGCTCGTGTAGTGACGTTATGTAACGTGGATTAAATTAAACAATTATGAAAGAAGTATAATTAATTTGGATTTGGAAATTGGATACACCGTGAAGGCAGCGCAAGCAGATCAACTTAAATGGGGTTCTTCTACTAATAGCTAGAAGCGGCTTGCAGAGCAGAGCGAAGCAAAGATACGGCATCATCAACAAAGCAGAGATCTTCTAAAATTCCAGATAACGCTTCAAAATTGTGTTGGTATAAACTATGAAACTATGAATATTGGGTGACCTATGAGAGTGAATTTTGAAGGTATTGCGCATTATTTTGCGTATTGAAAATAATACGTATAACTAACTTTATTATGGTATTTAAATAGAAATCTGAAGGTGTATATAAAGCTTATTATCGTTCCATCAGGAAGTTAAATTCTGTAAAGAGTACATGGGTTTGTTTTTTTTGTTTGTTGTAAGAGTATGCGAAGTATAAGGGCATACATTATTCATAATTAACTGGGTTATCACGAGCTCACCATACTCCAGAGTTTACGTAGATTTAAAATAAATTATAAAGAAAGAATGAGAAATAAGATATTAATCAGGGCCCATTTACTCCGGGTACATTCTATGTGTTTGATAATTTAAATTAAAATACACCACAAGTATCTGTTCCAAAATAGGATTTATGGAGGTGTAACTTGATCACTGAAATGTGGATAATATTGAATTTTATTTGTAAATAGTGATAAATAAAAGATTGTATGATTGTTGTATTTTGTGGTTTTATTGAGAGTGTGCGTGAACGATGCAAAGCATAATAGTGAATCTAGGTATCCAAGAGGAGGTCCAACTGAGCTAGCCGGAAGCAGTTGAAGAGAGCAATTCAACCGAGGAAGAGAGGAATCTGGGTAAGAAATTATTTTTTTTTATTTTTGGTGAAATTTGTGATTTTGTATAAATTAATATAAATTAAGTTTCGAAACTACTGAGATCAAGAGAGTTCCACGGAAATATATATATATATATATATATATATATATATATATATATATATATATATATAGTGTGTACAGTATAAAATGCAGTACATGGGGATCTTGGAAACTGTAGGCGATACGATCTTGGTTAAATGGGACAAAAGTTGCATAATCATGAGGGTATCTCAGATCGGTTTTCAAATTTCAAAAATTTTTCATAGGTTACTAGATAGAGGCAAAAAACACAAAATTGACGATTTCTTTATTTGCTCGTAGTTAGTCTACTAATTGAAATAGAAGGTTTAAATTTGGTACATCATGGTAATTCCCCATTGCGCTTCACATTTTCAACTTACATTTTGTCTAGGGCATCTAGAGTTTGCGTGACGATGTTCAACTTTTTATTTTTAAATAGCCGCCATATTGGATTTTTACATTTTTGAAATGCTGACAAAAAACCCTTTCCAAAGAGGTATAACATGGCTATGTATGATTGAATCAAAACACTAAAAATTACATAATTATGTTTTGGTCGTAGTAGGCTTTAATTTCCATTATGACAAAGAGAAACAATTGCTTTAAAAATTTTAAACTCAATTTTCAGTGGTAATAAAAACAGTAAAAAACGTAGAAAATTGAAAATAAATCTGTACTAATCAGAACTTACATAACTATGCATTAACAAAGAATAAATACAAACTAGCATCTATTCAATACAAAATATTATTTAAGCTGTTTTTAGTTGTCATTCATGTGTAAGGCGGCTCCGTGGCATAGTGGTATGTGTGTGACTACTACGCCCAAGGTCCCGGGTTCGAATCCCGACACGGTCCGCTTGAAAAATGTTAGGCGAGCATTTTTCACAAAAATACACCCTCGTTCGGATGAAAGGTAAATTGGAGGTCCCGTGCGTGAGTGTTGTCATGCACGTTAAAGATCCCTACCTTGCTTGGAACAGCAAGGGTTCCGCAAAATTCCAAATTTTCCAGGTAAAGAAAAACTCGCTTCCTGGCCAATGTAGTACCTTCGGGTGGAGCATTGGAAAATCACATGTAATGTCATTCATGTTCAGACAATTTCAAATTAACAATCAAGGAAAAAAAATATAACAATAGTCAGCCACATGAATTCATCATTTATTTTAAATGTTCAAATAACCCCCCCATTTTGTTGAACACCCAACTGACACCTTTTATAAACATCTTTACAAGATCGTCTTATCATAGTTGGAGTTATTTTATTTACGGCCTCTTGGACTGCTTGTAATTGGCCTACAGTATCATACGTTTTTGAGTACACACGACTTTTTAAATGGCCCCATATAAAGAAATCTAGAGGAGTTAAATGTGGCGATCTCCCGATTTCCAATCCAGTTTTCATTATACTCAGAATTAAAAAAATTTCTAATAATCAGAGCATTGTGGGGTGGAGCGCCATCATTTTGAAAAATCATATTTTGCAAAGTAGCGAGTGGAAGCTCCATTAGTCTATCTGCCACATTTCCCTGCAATAAATCTAAGTATCTCACAGAGTTTAAATTTGCATCATAAAAAAACGGACCTATAATGTACCTTCCAATAATACCAATCCAGACGTTGAATCCCCACTTAACTTGATGTCTAACTTGGTGGTTCAAATGTGGATTTTCATCTGACCAAAAAATTGTATTTTTGCGGTTGAACATACCACAATTCGTAAATCGACTTTCGTCAGACCACAAAATTGTATATGTAAAATTTGAATTTTCGTTGCACTTTCTGATGTACCAAGCACAAAATTCCATTCTTCGAATTTGATCTTCAGTACGCAATCCCTGACATGGTCGTTCATGATGTGGATGGTACTTGAAACGTTTTAAAATAGCTCTTGCCGTAGAATGAGCAACACCTGTTATATTCTGAATTTGTCTAAGAGAAGTACGAGGATTTTCGACAACTGTTTGTAAAACGCTGTTTTCATTATCTTTTAATTTGTCTATTTCTCTTAGACAAGCCAAAACTACCATAATTTATTAAATTATTTTGTAATCTCTGAAACATACATCTGTTTGGTTGATGTTTTTCTGGGTATTTATTTAAATACAATTCAGCGGCTTTAACATCATTTCTTCCAGAAAGAATAAAACATTCTAACATTTGATATTTATCACGGTTAGTAAAGCGATCCATTTCAAGCGCAAATGCTTTGCTTAAATTTCTATGTAAATTAATTAACTGTTTTTTTAAACTGCACTACTTGAAACATAAAATAAAGGACAAACTTTGACGTTTCTCAGATGTTGAGCAATTGTTTCTCTTTGTCATAATGGAAATTAAAGCCTACTACGACCAAAACATAATTATGTGATTTTTAGTGTTTTGATTCAATCAAACATAGCCATGTTATACCTTTTTGGAAAAGGTTTTTTGGCAGCATTTCAAAAATGTAAAAATCCAATATGGCGGCTATTTAAAAATAAAAAGTTGATCATCGTCACGCAAAATCTAGATGCCCTAGACTAAATCTAAGTTGAAAATGTGAAGCGCAATGGGGAATTATCATGATGTACCAAATTTGGACATTCTATTTCAATTAGTAGACTAACTACGAGCAAATAAAGAAATCGTCAATTTTGTGTTTTTGCCTCTATCTAGTAACCTATGAAAAATTTTTGAAATTTGAAAACCGATCTGAGATACCCTCATGATTATGCAACTTTTGTCCCATTTAACCAAGATCGTATCTCCTACAAACTTTTAATAATTTTTATAGCAATCAATTAATTACGTATAACAAACACTTTATGTTAGTTAAAAAAAGAAATATCAAAAAATTACAATCTTTGCAAAAAACCAATTGAACAACAAACAATTATTTAAAGATAATAGTAAATGGGTAGTGAATCATAGCAGTATCTTTATTCCAGAAGACGTCAAAGGTTTTTTATCTTTAGGTCCACAGTTTAATCTGGAAATGACGACTACCGACATAAATATTGGCAAACTATTAGCAGATATTGAATCAGTGATTGACGTAATCGAAAAACCGGCAGAAGAAAAGTCATTGATACGATGTAGAGTCACCAATATAATCACCAATTTTTGCACTAATCCAGAATACAGGAGTACACTTAACAAAAATAATCGCATGTATACAGTTGTAAAAAAGTTCCTTAGGGACAATCCTAGCATTATTGTAACGAAGCTGACAAAGGTTCTGTCACTGTCATCTTAGATAAACAAGATTATTTAACTAAATCCAACGAATTGCTTGATGATAAAATGATATATAAAAACTCAATAGGGATCCGACGTTCACTATACAAAAGAAGGTTAACGATCACATTAAACTTCTGTTCAACCAATCTATGATCACACCTAATGATGAACAAGACCTAATAAAAATAACTGCAGTCCAGGCAAATATTATGGTTTGCCCAAAATTCACAAAACTGGTATACCTCTTAGACCGATTATTTCCTGTATTAATTCTCCTACTTATAATGTTGCTGCATTTTTGTCGAAAATTTTAAAAAATTCCTTTCCGTTAGAGAGGTGGAACCTTAAGGATACTTTTTCATTTGTAGACGGTTACAGACAGTTTCAATTACCTCCCGATCATATCCTGATTTCTTTAGATGTCCGCTCTTTGTTTACTAATATTCCCATTGAGTTAGTAGTGAGTATTATCACGGAGAAATGGAACCAAATTCAACCACATTGTAATCTGGATTTGAAATCGTTTTTATCAACGATTGACCTAGTTTTTAACAACACATACTTTATCTTTAACTCCACATATTACCTTCAGACCTTTGGCAAGTCGTCATGGATTCTTTACTAGAGTCTGTCATGAATTTACTTCCTTTTGACATTCCCTTCATTGTCAAATATGTGGATGATATCTTATGTTCCGTGCCTGAACATTTGATAGAGTATACAGTGTATATTTTCAACAGCTATAATTCTAATTTGGTTTTGCATATGAAAAAGAAGTTGACCAAAGTATCCCATTTCTAGACACATTGGTGATTAGATCGCCTACCAATACGTTGCTTTTTGATATCTACAAAAAACCCACTGACTCTGGGAGGTATATTAATTATCACTCCAACCATACGCTCGCTCATAAAATTAACACCATTATTGGTTTAAAACACCGTATTACCAGAATATGTGAGCCAGACTTGCTTCGTAAAAATTTAAAACAATTGGAATTTACTTTGGTGAATAATGCATATCCCAAACATCTTATAAAACGATTATTGTATACAAAACACCTACCAATTTCAGCACTAGATCGATCAGAGGGGAAGAAATTAAGGAAACTACCTTACATTCAAAATCTAACACCTCAACTTGCCAAGATTTTGAAGCAACCAGGCTTGTTTATCGCATGCGCCTATAAAAAATCGATAGGTAGTTTGTTTACAAAAATAAAAGATAGCACAGATAAGTCTCTGTGTAGCAACGTTATTTACAAAATACAATGTAGTTGCAAAAAAACGTACGTTGGTCAGACAAAACAGTGGCTAAAGAACCGCATCATACAACACAAAAGTGATGCCAGGATTGGAAAATCTAATTGTGCTCTTCGTCACATTTGCACAATACTAAACATACAGCGAATTTTGAGAATACCACTATATTAGATATAGAATCCAATTATTATAAGAGACTTTTCTTGGACTCTTTCTATATTCAGCAACAACCGAATCCACTAAATAACAAACTGGATATGAACAACTTGAATACGGTCTACTCTCGCTCTACAAGTTTAATAACGGCCATTTTCGCAAATAGTGTAGAAATGTTTAATTATGTATTCTGTTTAGCGTGCTTCATTTACTAGTGTGTTCCATTTGTCCATTAAATTATTAAGATATAGGTTTTAGATTATGACTTACAGGTTTTAGATTATGACCATGTGACTACATGATCGATTATTAAATAGGATTAGTTTAGTTATGCTTGTTGCGCCGTATGATTAGGTTTAAATGCATGTTGTTATATGTTAATTTATTTATTTATTTATTTATTTTATCCAATTGACTGTGTTACATTTTAATTGTGTTGCCGTAATAAATTTTTAAAAGTTTAACCAAGCTGTATGCCATGAATAATTGTTGTTTGTTAAGTTTAAATCAGGTTTAAGTCATAGTAATTTATGTAAGTACACAGCTTAACTGTTTGATTTTAATTGTAATAATCTTCATTAAATTTTTCAGTCTATGAAGAAGGCATAAACTCAATGACGAAACGTTGAATAAAAATTACAATTTGACGCTGTAGTTTTATCTGGTAGAACGAGTGCATCCCAAGATTTTAATCAAATCAGTTGTTTATATATATATATATATATATATATATAATGCTGTGAATCTTCTCATTATCTGCAGGTACTGGCCCTTTAAAAAACATTCGAGCCCCACAGTTTGGGCGTCAAGAATGCTGTGTTTGCTTTAAAATCCGTGAACTACGCTTTTCGCCTCGGCTGCTCACCTAATGTTATAAACCTCCTCATTCATAAAAAACAACACATTCCTACAAAAACATCAACGTTAACTCTATTTACATCAATATTCAAAATACATAAAAATTTCAAAATTAAAATTCAGCATAAAATTCAGTTTTAAAAGAATTTCAGGATTAATTTTATTATTCCTAAACAAATGGAAATTACGTGCAAAATTTATATTAATGAACTCTATTTTAAATAACTGGTATTAAACAAAACGCACGGATAATAATTTGTATTCGCTAAAAATGAAAGGATGGAAATCAATTTTAATTGGAGTTAATTGAACCATTATTAATAATAAGCATAAAACTTGTAAAACCCAATAATAGTCAAATCGTAGGAAGGTTATTTAAAATGTTACGTTTGAACACCCTGCGTGTTTTAAAAGGCAATTTCAAGTTAATTTGTTTGGATAAACATATTGATTCTAAGGATATTGGAAACGATCAGATGCTTTAGCAGGAAATACAGAACACCTGCGTATTTTTAAAAAGCTCATTCTGCGTAAATTTGGCAAATAATTAATGTTTCAAAGAATCTTGGAGAAACCGGGCTTAATATTCACGAGAATGTGCGATACGGGGTTATTAAACCGAGATAACAGTCCGCGTGGACTAAAATATAATCGATAATGAAGAGTGTCAAGTTGCACCAATACGAACAGGTTAGAGAAGGAAAGAGAAAATGCGTCAAGCAAAGACACATATTGTAAAGGGCGGGATTTAAGCAACGTCAAGGGGTTGCGATTGGTTAAAATAGGATGCATATATCAGAGGTAGAACAACAATTTTGTATAAAAGTAATTAGTTTTTCTCGGACAACTTTGCGAGCCGTGTTGAAATTTTCTGAGATCTCAATGGGGTGAGTACTAAATTCATAAAATCGACGTGCAGGCTACAGACTGGGAACGTAGAATGAGGAATTCGTTGGAATTACCCGTTTTAGGAACAAAGCGACGTGTCGGCTATTCGCTATATATACAGGCGGGAATATGTGTTTCGCTCTCTTAGACTCTGAGACTTTCGACGATTAGATGCGTTAAAAGCTCGTGCATCCGCGACTTAATATTAAACAGTGCATTTTAGTTTGATTAAATAATTTAAAGTGTGCTAGTATATTTTAGTGACTCAAAATAGTTGGTTATTTTACGTGCTAACATGAATGTACTTCAGTGCACTTAGACACAAGGTAATAAAAGTTTATTATCACGGTACCAATTGGTAAAATTTACAACGACAAATGTATACCCAAAAGTAGGCAGTTTTGGCGTATATTGGTAATATTGGTAAAAGGAAGTATGAATTTCTTTGCTATTTTATGGGGTGTTAATGACTAAATGGTTCGTAAATGTGTCTGCATCCACTGAACCAGAGGCAGATATACACAGATGAGTTCCGGAAAAGCCTAGAAACAACTTTAAATTAATGGTGATGGAGAACATTTTAAAGCGTTGACAACTTGAAGCTGTAAATAGAATCCGGTTGGAATGGTGTGATTTACAAAAGGGACGATTACACTGAAGCTACGAGGACAATAACCTTCAGGTAAATTGTACTATTTTGTTTGACATTTTTGTGTGTATTGAATGACTTTATAATTGATTTACTTTAAATGGACATTAGTGGAATTTTTCTAACCATAAAAATTTAATTTTAAGATGAAATTTGCTTGTTTAAGTAAAAAGGGTATTTTGTTTTGATGTTCGGGAATAGGATGAAACTTTGGGTAGGTCTTTGAGCTCAATTAGACAAACCTGGTTAATTAACGTAAAGGGGTGGTAGATGCTCCTTTATACTCAGACTCAGGTCTGCTTATCTTGTTATATTAATTAGTAGGCATCCAACAAGGACTTTAATTTTGGATGCACAGTAAAATGACAATAAAATTAATCCGGAAATTCTTTTTAAAACTGAATTTTATGTTCAAATTTAATTTGAAAATTTAATGTATTCTGAATATTGATGTAAATAGAGTTAACGTTGATGTTTGTGGTAGGAATGTGTTATTTAATTTTTATGATTGAGAATGGAAGTTATCTAGAAGAGCAGCCGAGGCGATTAACAGAAGGAATCAACGGACCAGGTGATTTAAAAGGTTTCACAGCAATATATATTATACCACCCCCCCCTTTTTTTATATTATATACTTTATTTTATTTTAATTTCGTTGCCCACCCCTTCTTATAAATTTCAATGCTTTTTTTGTATAATGTGCAAACACCTATTGCACGCCCCGTAATTTTGCAACGTTTGGTTGGTTATCTGATCAAAATGTTTATTACTATGCCTCGACTATATGAACTCTTTTCTCAGGGTGTTCACCTACTTACCGTGGGTTCGGTGGTAAGTAGATGTGCAATGCCCAACCAAACTGCACTATCTTTTGTTTTACTACTTTTATATAAATTTACCACTGTATATGCCAAAATTTAATGATCAACGAGCCTTGTGCCAAATTAATTACTACACAATTTCTGACTTTGACGTTATAAGATATTTCACAGTACTCACCTGGATTATACTTCGTTGCTGGCCTAATTTTACTGCTGGCTCAAGATCTTTGTCGCCGTATGCATCTTTACATGGATTCACTATCGTTTTGAAATTTTCGTATCGCCTCCAGGTATCTTAGTATAATTTTGTTGATCCCCAATCTGAAATAAATAACCCGAATTTTAGAATTTAGAATGACCGTTTGTTTACTTCCCTGCGCTAATTCTTCCAGAATTTCTTCGTAGCCTTTAATTCTTCCAATTGCTGCTCTCCAATCGCTCAATCCAAATCTATTCTCGTTCCGCTCAATCCAAACCTATTTTCCTTTCAGCTCAATCCAAACCTATTCACGTTCCTTATCTTACAAACCACTCAATGACCCGCTATACATAACTCTATCCAAATCAATCCAATCAATGCCCCATTAACCATAAATCCATAACCAAATCAATCCAAATCTTATTCACGCTTACAATTCTTCACCGATGCCTTCTGCCTTTATCAAATCCGTTCCTAAACAATCTTACTTTTCGCCGCTTCGCTATTTCACTAACACCAATCTTCTCTTTAATTCGTCGTCGCTATTCTTTACTAGCCACTTATGCTTCTCGTTACTCCACTTTAATAAATTAAACTCTTCAAATTCAAACACATTTATTTCTTTTTCAAAATATTTAAACAATTTTAGCGCAGGTTTACAAAAATACGTCTTTACACCAAATTAAATCGAAAAACATCTTCGTTGTTTACTTTCCAAGGCGATTACTACAACAATATCATGCCTACTTAATCACATATTACATAAATAAAAACATCCAATAACATTTTATCCCTTATTTTGTGTCACAAATACCTTCACTGTTGTCCTTTTACACTTTTCTAGTTTGTACATAATTCTATCATTGGTCCTAAATAATTCACAATTCTCCAATCACATTTGACACTACTATTACTTATAATTTTGAAATTACATATTCGTCCAAAAGTTGATTCTATTTAAATAAAAAGCCAAAATAATTCACACATGACCTGGATGCGTGGTTGATAGTAGACATCCGTAGACGCATCCGGTTTTAGGATGGCAAATGTACTTTCAATGGCCTATTAAATTGTAACTCAGTATAAAACCTTGAGCACTGTGTATTTTATCAACGTCATTAGTCATTATATTTTACCTTTTGGCACATACATTTCAAATTAACATTGTAAATACTTTAGCATATGTAAAGTACGGTAAAACATAATTTTTGAACTTACGGGATCTGATATATGGATCATTCTATTTGGTATATACCCCCTTTAACCCAAAACTACCCTTAGAACCCTCGTAGCTCCCACCTGACACTACAATATATATATATATATATATACATATATATATATATATATATATATATATTGTAGTGGTTTTAAAGGGCTAAATCTACGTATAAACAAAGTAATTTCAAAACACCCTGTATAAAGGAAACAACCAGAATTTACGTGCGAAATTTATTCCAGTTAGTTCATTTTTAAGTAACAGGTATTAACAAAATGTTACAAATAATGATTAAAATTTAGTAGATTTGCAAAGGAAATAAATTGTAGAAGCCAATGCCATTAATTTATTAATTTAATTGAGTTTAATTGGACGGGTATTTACGTTTAATATGCATAAAAGCGTGTAAAATCAATAATACCAAGGTGAAACGCGCTAATAAATTTCAAAATTAAAATTCAGCATAAAATTCAGTTTTAAAAGAATTTCAGGATTAATTTTATTATCATTTTACTGTGCATCCAAAATTAAAGTCCTTGTTGGATGCCTACTAATTAATATAACAATATAAGCAGACCGAGTCTGAGTATAAAGGAGCATCTACCACCCCTTTACGTTAATTAACCAGGTTTGTCTAATTGAGCTCAAAGACATACCCAAAGTTTCATCACATTCGAACATCAAAACAAAATACCCCTTTTACTTAAACAAGCAAATTTCATCTTAAAATTAAACTTTTATGGTTAGAACAATTTCACTAATGTCCATTTAAAGTAAATCAATTATAAAGTCATTCAATACACACAAAAATGTCAAACAAAATAGTATAATTTACCTGAAGGTTACTGTCCTCGTAGCTTCAAAGTATCGTTTCTTTAGTTAATCACACCATTCACCAGGATTATATTTACGGCTTCTGATTCTCTACGCTTTTAAATTTTCTCCATCACCATCCATTCAAAGTCGTTTCTGGGCCTTTCCGAACTCATCTGTGTTTATCTGACCCTTGTTTCATGGATCCAGACACGTATTTGAACCATTTAATTATTAACACCCCGAAAAATAGCAAAGAATTCATGCTTCTGTCACCAATATACGCCAAAACTGCCTACTTTTGTGTATACATTCGTCGTTGTAAATTTTGCTGATTGGTACAGTGAAACTAAATTTTATTACCTTGTATCTAAGTGCACTGAAGTACATTCATGTTAGCACGTAAATAACAAGCTATTTTGAATCACTAAAATATACTAGCAAACTTTAAATTATTTAATCAAACTAAAATGCACGGTTTACCATCTTTAATCAAGTCACAGTATGTACGAGCTTTTAACGCATCGAATCGTCAAAAGTCTAAGAGTCTAAGAGGGCTTGTTTATATTCATCTCGGTATATATAGCAAAAGCCTGTCTGTCGGTCTGTTCCCCAAAACGGGTAATTCTAAAGAATTTCTCATGCCATGTTCCCAGTCTGCCGCTTACGAGTCGATTTTACGAATTTTCACTCGCCCATTCAAATCTCAGAAAATTTCCACACGGCACGCAAGCATGTCCGAGAAAACTAATTGATTTTGTACAGAAATTGTTGTTCTACCTCTGATATTTGCATCCTATTTTAACCAATTGTGACCCCCGTGACGTTGCTTAAATCCCGCCTTTTACAATATGTGTCTTTGCTTGACGCATTTTCTCTTTCCTTCTCTACCGTGTTCTTATTGGTGCAACTTGATATTCTTTATTATCGATTATTTTAGTCCACATGGAGTGTGAAATACCCAGCTTTAGCAATTCTTGTAACTATTATGCGACGTTTTCCCCAAGATTCTTTGAAACATTAATTATCTGCAAAATTTACGCCGAATGTGTTATTTAAACTACGCAGGTGTTCAACATAATATTAATTCTCAGAGCTTTTTACCTGTCAGATTACTGATCACTATCCATTGCTATTAAGTATAAAATCTAAAACACTAACTATACCGAAAGTTGATATACCCTATACTTCAAAAATCCAGGTGATAGACTATAAAAAATTAGAAATTCTCCTCAAACAGGAAAACTGGGACAGCATAATGACCCAAGATGACCCGCAAAATGCAACAAATACATTTGAAATTGTGATTAATAATTTCATAAAAATCTCAACAAAAATCATGACATATACAAGAAAAGTCCAGAAAATAAAGCCCTGGATTACTCTCGGTCTTATAAGCTCAATAAAACGAGAGATAAACTTAAAAAATTAAACCAACATTTTTCGCCAGCACTAGAGAATGACTACAAAATATACAGAAACATTTTAAATAAACTGCTAAAAAACAAAAATGACTACTATAAGACAAACATTGACCAAAATAAAATAACCTTAAAAGATATACCAGCTAATTTCAGATGCTACTAATGAGAAAGTATATCATACAAACATGCTTACAATCTTAAATGAAGATAATGAACCTTTGATAACAACAAAATGCTGCAAACTACTGTAACAACTACTTTGCTAATGTGGCGTTAAAATTAGTCAAAAACATCGATAAAACAGTGAATGCAAACAATGACAATTTACAAAGAATCCCCGAATCTATGTTTTATATCCAGTAACGGAAAATGAAATTATTACACACATATCTTCCCTAAAGACGAACAGTTCACCAGGACCAGATAAAATAACTACAGACTTAATTAAAAGAAACCATAAATACTTAATAAAGCCTTTAATTCACATAGTTAACTTGATTTTTGAAAAGGGTAAGGTACCCAGTCAATTTAAATCATCAATAATCACTCCTGTATATAAAGTGGAGACAAAACCAAAATTAATAACTATAGGCCTATTAGCGTGATAAATAATTTTGGTAAAATTTTTGAAAAATGTTTGAAGTCTCGTTTAATGAAATTTTTTGCTAAAAATAAAATACTACATGATTTACAATTTGGCTTTCAAGAAAATAAATCTACAAATGATGCTATGTACTCTGTAATTTCAAACATAACAGATAGTCTCAATTCCAACCAAAAGTGCATCGCAGTTTTCCTTGACCTGACAAAGGCTTTTGACACGGTTAACCATGACTTGCTTCTAAATACCTTAGAGCAGATTGGAATTCGAGGCATAGCATTGGACTTAATGCGTAGTTACTTATCCAATAGGATACAAAGAGTTAAAATAAATAATGAATTAAGCAAACCTGAGATAATTCAAATTGAGTCCCGCAAGGCACAGTACTTGGCCCAATACTATTCTTAGTTTATATAAATTCACTACTATCCATTAAAATATCTGCAAAATAATATCATATGCTGATGATACTGTGGTTATTTTAGAGGTAACTCTTGGAAAAACTGCAAACGAGCTGTCGCTAATGGTATGAAAAAAATCATGAACTGGCTTAATTTGTATCAAATGTCGTTGAATATTAGCAAATCACTATATATTGCATTTGGAATAACTGAAGTAAATAGGCCCGACTTTACAAGTATAAAGGTATCTAGCCTAGAAGATGAAATTTGTGAAGCAAACCAAGTGAAATATTTAGGCATAATCATAGATAGAAATCTAAAATGGTCTAACCATGTTGACTATTTAACAAAAAAAGTTAGAAAACTTATATACAAATTTTATCAACTTCGTGAATTTCTTTCAAAAAACTACTTCTAATAACCTAAAATCACTAGTTGAATCTATATTCGCTATGGGATACTTATATGGGGCGGTTTGTATAATAATGCATTACAAAAACTTAATACAACACAGAACTATATTCTAAAAGTTATCTTAAACAAACCCAAGAGAACTCACTCAAATATGCTTTATACAAAGAAATACCAAATCTTCGATCACTGTACTTTCACAGTATATGTATGTTTGCTTTTAGGAATAAATTACTAAATACATACTGTTACCAAGCTACAATGCTCGTAGTACTTGCCATAAAGCTAATACAAGTACCAAAATTTAATAAAACTCTTTGTCAAAGACTACCAAGCTATACTATACCCAGCATTTTTAATCAGTTGCCAATTGAAATTAAACAGCTTAGTAAAATAAAACAGTATTCATACGAATCAAAAGAATTCATATACAAAACTACAGCAAATTATTGAAACTCTTATACTAATTTACCTTGTTACAATTACTAATCTATACCTATATGCTTACTAACACCATCCAATACAACGTGTTTTATTTGTTTATTACATTTAAATATTTTTGTTTACTATTATCCTAGCA
The DNA here is from genome assembly GCA_036346225.1 of Platerodrilus igneus. Lineage (NCBI taxonomy): Eukaryota > Metazoa > Arthropoda > Insecta > Coleoptera > Lycidae > Platerodrilus > Platerodrilus igneus. Next base: position 5,959,208 of record JARFIW010000215.1, read on the forward strand.
CATACAAGTGTTTAATCACTTAGGTGCTTAATTTTGTATATACATAACTATAACACCATGTACAATATTATTTAATTTTAAATGTCTTTAATTGTATATAGTTATTCTCCTAAAACTGTCTAGATTCTATATGCTATAATTGTAATTGTACATTTGAAATTGTAACGTATATGCAATAAATAAATAAATAAATAAATAATCCGTGGTATTTTAATCTTGGGTTTTTACAAGTTTCTATAGGTATTATATGTTATTAACGGTTTAATTAACTCCAATTAAAATTGATTTCTATCCTTTTCATTTTTAGCGAATACAACTTAAATATTAATTATTATACGTACACTTTGTTTTACTACCGGTTACTTAAAATAGGATTAATTAATATAAACTTTGCACGTAATTTCTCTTTGTTTAGGAATAATTACATTACACGCAGAGCTTTTCACTACTGCTTTGTCTTATAAATAATTTAAATTTCTTATTTTTACTGAAACAACCGAGTTTATTTATGCTTCATGGTTTTAATAACGCGTATTATTTAATACAATTCCTTATACACGGTGATTAAAATTATTTGATGTGATTATTTAATTTTCTACCCTGGTCTAAATATGAGTATATATATATATATATATATATATATATATATATATATATATATAATTAATAGATATTTTATTTCACCTTAATTTACAAATTTAGAAAATAATTGTATCACTAAAAGATTTTGAAGGTACCGCATCGTGTGACACCGGCATAAATTTTAATTAATAATTTGTTAAAACAGGATAATAATTGTACGTAATTTGTTCTGAAGTTAGGTTCTATTATTAGCACTGGATTTTACCATATGTATTAGATATTTAATAAATGCTTATAACAAATTTTGAACTCCAACTCGTATCTTACTCGAGCATCTCGACACCATACCAGTTCTCTCGCACATTGCGTTCGGCTTTTAGGTCGGGAATAACAAATTAAAACAGAAATCAAATTAAAGCATTGGCAAAAGCTAAAAGCAATTGTAAATGCTTTTTGATTAAAATGACGAACAAATAACGTATTCTAGACTGCACTAACGCGTGCAGAAAGTTGGTCAGGGTTTTCTTATGTATATTAGATGTTGTTGGTTGTTTAAAAAAATGCAAAATAATTTTTAAAAAAATAAAATGTAACAGAGTTTTGAACCCTGGACGACGCAGATGGTATGCTAGGCTCTTATGTGCTGCCACGCTTGACGTTTATTGAAATGTCGTTCGCTCTATCCTTGGATTTCATATGCCATATCAAAAATTTAGATTTTTGTAAATAAATCAATGTCGATTGTAATTGTTCAGTTGCACACGTCATTTGCATCAAATTATTTTTTTTTTGATAAATAGCCCGCGTATATTAAAAAGCGATTCCTAATTAATTTAGAATACTAAAAATATAGTACAGGTATTTTATAAGTTTTAATTTAAAAATTTTGGAAAATAATTGTGTCACCAAAGGTTTTGATGGCACCTCCTTCAGCAATTATATCGGCCTTCGTAAACAGCTTTTGGCATTTCTCGAATATACAAATTTCAATAAAAATTTGTTATGCAAACAGTACCAAAGTCAGGTTTTACGATAACAATTGGGCCTTTTGGTATACATTGGGCAATTTTTTAGCAAATTTTATAAACCACCACGATCATCCATCTCTGTTGCCCAAACGCGATATGACACGTTGTTGGCTGTCTGGCACAGCACGTTCGGGTCCTTTGTTTGGAAAACTTTAAGCAATTCCTACTTTTGAACACGTAAGCCTACGCATAGCTGCAAAACTGACAATTCCTGGAAAACCCATGTCTCCCGTAGTATCTACTTTTTGCAATGAAAACCCATCTAAGCAATGTAACTTTGAATTCCCAGCCCAACCACAACCCTCTCGTCCTTGCAGCACCAACCATTTCGGAGGAGATCCCCGATTAGCGGCGTATTCGAACCTCAACTCTAGAGGCATATCCAGCTATCACAAATCGTTATCGAACATCACAAAGTTTTTATACAAAAATTCTACTAGCTCGGGCCAATTATGAGAAATTTAATATTGTGGTACCATGCTAGGGCACCATCAGAAAATAATTCAACACTTTTAAATAATTGTTCGTCTGTACAATTTATAGAAATTTTTAAGTCGTCAGTTCGTCAAAGAAAAATACTGCCGAGATCTTTGAATTATAACCTGAAAAAGTCAGGTTTCGCTTGTAAACGGGTACTAAGTTACAAGCGTTTCCATTTTCTACAAGTAACGATAGATTATTTAAATTTGAAATACCTACTGGAAGATCGGAGATAATATCTAATTTTTCTAACACAGATCCTTCAATCAGGAATAACTCTGACATAAATTTGCTCTTAATTTTTCGATTTCGTCAATGCTTGAGAAAGAAAATAAATCGAGATGTTTTAAATGGAAACAAATTCATGATAACTCTATATTCGTAGGCACAGAATCGGTAGATTAAGCGATATCCACACAATAAGTGGTTTCATGTAGGTTCTTTTCAGGGTCCATATTCACATTACGTTGTGCTATTGTACTAAGATGGCTTTCAGTTGAAGTCTACTTTAGTTTTGGGTTAAAGACGATAGGATATTGTGACACAGGAGTTCCCACGACAATTCTTTACTTTCTAAATGCAAATAATTCATGTTGATTTAGAAAAATAAGCAAAATTAAAGATATTGTTTTATATTTTTAAAAGACTTTAAAATATGGATAATAAATGCAAAACGACACCATAAGTCGAAAAACTGAAACACATGCTACAAAAAGGCCTTAGGTCTTTACTAAATCATTTAAAAAATTAAAAGATGAAAATAAAAAATACGAAAAGTTAGATTAATTTAGGCATGTGTAAGCCGGGTTGTAACACTTCACCCGCCTTCCCTGACCTATCTAGCTGTCAAAGAAATAAGAAACGAGTTACCTAATACATGTATAATCGAATGCCAACTCTATATCACTTTCTATGGTTCAAATTTGCAATATAAGGGTCCACTTACCTATTCCAATAGTCTTTACTCTACTTTCCTCAAACGCCTCGGCTACTCTACAGCGGAGAGTACATGGACATGTCCCAGGGTGGAAAGGCTTAGAATTATGAAACCGATACTGGTGAGTTAACTTACCCAAAAGTTTACAAAGTATCTGTACCTAAATGTATTTCAACAAACCCCTTTTAATTGTAATATCTATATATAGCTCAACATTTGTATTAAGTACTGAATATAATAACCTTTAATATGGTGATATAACTATTTACATTTACTATATTGACACGCTTGAATGCAATAAAACCAATATCTCTTACTTAACTAAAAGTTCCCTTGATCCGGGTTGTTAAATATTATACTAAGCACTGCAAATTCTACAGTTAAAACAAATTGGCCACCAAATTAAACATCGCCAATAACTCTTAATATTCTATACAAAACTCATGATAATAATGGTTAATGTTAATAATACTGTCCAAAATTTCCAATCTTAATCTAAGCAACTTAACATATTCATGTAAAAGCATATATATCTAACTATATAAAAATTCATACTTGCAACCCCCGTGTATGCATGCAAATACACGTCCGTTCTCTCAAACCATTTATGCAAAGATTCACTCAATACCTGTGTTGGGTATGCAATACCCACTGTTGCCCCACTCTCTACAATGCCTCCGAGGTAACTTATTCTCACCAGAGTTGATAATGCTTAACACGGGTGTTGATAAATTTTATGCTCGAAACTCTTGATATCTTTCTATTCTTGTACCACTTGGCTTGGAATTGAACTTCCAAAATCCGAACTTCCACAATCAATCAATAATGAACCGTATAGGTGGGGTTAGTTATCATCTTTTCTGCCGTTAATAAGCTGGCGCCTCCAACCATTAACCGCCTATTTAATTCTACTTTAAGAGTGAAACTTATCGGTGCTCTTTATCCGACTTAAATTCACTATTCTTCCCGTAATAAACATACTAATTCATTAGCTCTGTCCACTAACCATTGAATAAATTAACATGCCCATATAACCAATACTGCTATACAATCTTGCAGCGTAACCCGTACTAGCTCCAAGCTAGTTATTATCTTTACGTGCCTTCTTTCATATCTCTTATCTTTGTGTGTCTTGGTGAAGCTTTGTGTGTCGTCTTTTTTTTGGGTCTTCTCTGTCACTGTATTTATATACCTTTTATCACGTGACTGGCCTAGCCAATCAAAAATCTTACATATTTCACAATTGTATATCATCCCTACATGTGCTTTTAGGTTAATGGTTTAAATCCATTTTTATTATTGCCATTGCTAATTGAAATTACCCTATAATTAAATTTAAGTTATTCTGCAATATTCTCTAAAGTATTTCCTGTTAATATTTTTATAGATATCACGAAAAATTACATTTTATTACGTACTTCCGGTTGACTTTTCTAGAACAAACTGGCATTTCCTTTGGCGCCTAAATTTAAAATCTTCTACATTTCACGGGATGTCAGATATCAGTTGATAGATTATGTTCATTCAAAGTGTCAATTGTCACCCAAAATCAAACTAGGATTGGATAACTATCTTAATTCAGGTCAGTGATAGGTTACATTTTAGATAGAATTGTTTGTGCTTGGCCGAAAATATTATTTGAAAATTAAATTAATTTAAAAATGTTCTTGGGTGTTACAGGGTATTTGACCGTTAATTTAAACATCAATTTAAGAATGAAGTCTTACAAGTTTATTAAGGAAAAGTTTTAATAAATACAAAAACATTTTTTTTGGACCTCAATTATAGATTAGATCTTTTTTTAATCGGAAAACTTTCACGAAAAATGGATAAAAATTACAACGGAGACGTATTTTCAAAAGTAATAGATAATAATTTACTCACCCTAAATATTTAAAGTACAAACATTTTTTTTCCAGTCAATTTGATGTAACTAAAAATTCTATATAATCAAAACGTCACTAAACGCAAGATATTTAGGTACACTTCATGCAAATCACATAACAAAAATGGGACTATAATTGAACAAAATACATACAGATTATACAGGGTGTTCCACGAGGAACCTCACAAACTTCTAACGTGGCTTCCTCTCATAAAAATAATGAAAAAAGTTCATATAAACATATGTCCGGAAATGCTTTGTTAGCGAGTTACGGCTAGCGAAATAAAGCCAAACTAATTTTTTATGGCGTTAAGTTAGGTGTTAAAGTTATTGGATTTTATGTAAAATGAACTGCAAAATTGAATGAAACATGTTCCAGACCTCAAGGATCACCCATATCTGAGATATCAGACAAAATACACAAAATTCGGTACCAAAACCATGCTTCGTTTAGATTTAAACTACATTAACTTCGTTAAATGGGTAATAAACACGCAAACTTTTTAAACAAAACTTGTAGTGAATTTATTTCTGAAGAGAATGATGTAAAATAGGCCAATAATAAACAAACACAAAGTTTAACAAATTAATGTTTAATTAAATCAACATATATGGAGTTAATGTAGCTTAAATCTACACAAAGCATGGTTTTCGAACCGAATTTTGCGTTTTTTGTTTGATATCTCAGATATGGGTGATCCTAGAGGTCTGGGACATGTTTTATTCAATGTTTCAGTTCATTTTACATAAAATTCAATAAATTTAACACCTAACTTAACGCCATAAAAAAATCAGTTTGGCTGTATTTCCGTCCTTTCCCAGAAAATCGGGCAAAATATTTCGCTAGCCATTACACGCTAACACAGCATTTCCGAACCTATGTTTATATGAACTTAGAAGTTTGTCGGGTTCCTCGTGGGACACCCTGTATACATGTGGAATTAAGACAAAGAAAATAAGGTATCGTCCATAATTGATACTACTTTTACAGTGTTACAAACCATGGTAGTGTTTAGATGTACGTTACTGGTAATATTATAAGGAGGCGTAATTTTAAAATCCATAAATAAAAGAACTTTTTGATGAATTTATTAAAATGATTTCGACTTCGACAGTAAAGCTATTTATATTTTCAGGTTGCATAATAAATAAAAATGAAAGGTAAATGTGTGAAAATGCCAACTCTTAAAACAACGAATTTTATAAAAAATACTTGCCTTATGGTTGAGCACCAGTAAAATAGCTTTCTTTGTACATTTATTGCAATTTACATAAATTGCAATATATGTGACGAATGTAGATACCTTGGTAGAAAGTTTTTGGGTAATGGAAAGCTGGATGGTGAAATAGAACGAATGGCAAATGCTGGAAGGAAAGTGTCAAGTATGTGGGCAGTGAACAGGAATGAAGGATTGAGTATAAATGCAATGCAGGACATTTTCAACAGTGTGCTTGTGCCAACTGTTCTGTATGGAAGTGAAATTTGTGTCTGGCAGAATAAGCATGTTAGTCGCATAAATGCTGCAAGAATGAGGTTCCTAAAAAGTGTGTGGAAAAACGTTGAGAGACAAAGTGCCAAACGAATGGGTCAGGGCAGAGTGTGGGGTGCAAGTAGTTATAGCCCGGTGTCCATATTTAGTGCCGCCACGGTTACATCTGGCAACACTGATACGATCCATGTTTACAATATTACACAATAATGACATAATTACGTGTCAAATTGTATCACATACCAAACACGTTTACAATGATACAAATTGCACTTTAAAATATAAATAAAGCGAAGTACTCACTTACACGCGCCTCGCAGTTCAATCTCAGGGTATCTCCTAATTGTTGTTTGGGAGTGGGTTGCATGACACCCTTGTTGAATCCAGATTTGTCTCTCCTCTTTGTCGTTCGTAGGTATGGCGAAGGAATAAAGGTAGAGGTATGATAGAAGCTACAGGTAAAGAGAACCTACATCCTAAAAAGAGAAAAGACAAAAAAACAACACAGGCAAACGTCACCGTTCGACGTCTCGTGGCTAATAATATCCTGTCGCATCCAAACCGCGCACTTGCCCACCCCGCGCCTGCACATTCTTTTGCGCAGACGCAACTGTCCAGGATGGCGGAAATAAACAAGTTTATTTTTAAAATAATGGCGGGAATTTAGTCAAATTTAAAAATGTGCAATGCCAATTTTGGCATGTAACAAAGTGATCCATAAGTAGTTGAGTGAATGAAGCATGCTGAGATGGTTTGGACACATGGTAAAAATGAATTACGATCAACTTACCAAGCGTATATATGGAAGTAAGATAACAGGAAGAGCTGCAATAGGCAAACCACGTAAAAGATGGTTGGGTGTAGTAGAGGAGGTTCTGGAAGAACGACAGGTGAGCAATCTGAGGAGTAAAAGAGCATACCAAGAGCAATGTATGAATGTTGCAGAGGCAAAGGATATGTGTAGGGACCTAGAGGTGCGGAGAAAGATTGTAGATGATGCTGGAAGTAAAAGTAGTGTAGTAGTTAAGAGCTATACCCTGTTTATCCCCAGAAGGAGGTGCTAGGTTTGGTTAGCCCGAAACAGAATACCGTGATTGGTGATTGATTGATATTGACTGATTGCTATACTACAATAAAGTACAAATTATTTAAGATTAAATCCCACGCATCATCAACCATAGAAAGCCAACATAAAAAGGATTACACCTCAAATTGTATTATACGAATTACGTCGCAGGTTAGGTTCACAAACTCATCATACAAAAGCTTACCGGGTCAATCACCAATAGCCCAGTTCGTCTTGCTCAGGGGTTGTGCAGGTGTTCGTTGTTTGATTGACGATGGACTCTGTCGACAAAGCGTCAGTATTTTTTATTTCGGTAACAGTATAGGTAACAAAAAAAGGTGGATCATTTCACTGACTCTCAGAATGTTACACTCACGCGTCCATACTTGATGAAGGCAAGAAAGTGCTGTTATTTTCGACGCTTGGTTCCCACCAAGTATTCTACTCTGCAAGATTTGTAATGTTCTCATGTTAAAACTGGTAGATGTAGCTGTACTTTCAAGACATGGGAAAGGCAACATTAATGAAATTTTCATATGAAGCTTTAATTAAAAATAATAATAATGGAGGACTTTCCCATGTAGGACTTAAAAATCCCCTGAACTTAAGTAGTAAAATGAAAATATGAAACCTTATTTAAACAAAGTTAGCCAAGAGTGTTACGTGCCATTGCACTTAAACAGTGTTTTTAGGTTAAGTTTTTATGTATGGAAGTTTCGCGGCATAAATTCAAATACGCGGTGCGCGAGAATTTTAAATGGACTAGGAGGTACTTCCGTACGTCAGAGTAGTGCATTTGTGCAGTGTGCTTATCCCTAGAGGGGTAAAGCAATACTAGACAAAGAGTGGGGAGAAGTGTTTCCGTGACGCGCTAAATCGTGGCTGTTTTCCTTTGATCTTCAAGTGAAGTAGTCGTGCCGGGTACCGTATCTTATCTTATGATGTAGATTCCCTTGTCTTGCTTATCTTTGTTTGTCTTTTCCTAATTAACCTGCCCTGTCGTTCCACTACATTTAGGAAACCGATATGACCCTGGAGCAGCCCACGACCTGATGTCCATGCTCAGCTAACACCACCGGAGCCCGGAGCAATACCTTCATTATCGACCCGGAAGGATGATAGGCGTACCTGGGAAAAGCCGAATATCTTATGTGAGTAATTTGTTTGTTAAAATTATTCGATTCTATCTTTCACTGTTTAATTTTTATATTTTTGATTATTGCGTAATATACCTTTTGTATCGGTGACGTCATGGTGGATGGCCGCGCCCAAATCTGTAAAAGGTTTGCGCTTTCCTCCGCTAGAGGCGTCACTCCCTTTTCTTATTGCGCTTGCGCGATGTATCTTATGAACTTTGGTAACTGTATTACCGACTTTTACGAACTATCTATCACCATATAAATGTTTCACCATCTAAAGTGTAATACTTTGTTAACTGTTTTACCGACCATATAAACTATCACCAGAGTAGTGGAATAACAAGAGCAAGTCGAGCTCGTACTATTAGGGATCCGTACCAATACTACAGTGAGCAATCAATAAACCAAATTATGGGGACACCTGAAGACGGTCGTTTATTCCAATCCACCAAATGATCTTCAAGAATTGAAGAATAAAATAAGCATTGCCTGTGCACAGTTAACAGAAGAACAAAAACTTTCAGCTACAGAAAAAGAAGTAATGCGACGGGGTGAAGCAAGCGTTGCAAACGACGGTAGAAATTTTGAGCAATTTATACGATAAATTGTTAAAATTGATAATAGGGAGTTATCGTAAGTACAACACTAAAAATCCGTTAAAGCTATATGTCACGTGATGGTTTAGATTAATGTATTTAATGTAGAAACACAAACTAGAGTTATTGCATCCTACTATATTACCATACAAAAATCCTGACCTTAATGTGTGACAATTAAAATGATAAAACATGTGTAAATGTGTTGTTACATGTCGAAAATCGGCTATGTATCATATTTAGATTAAGTATAAATATGTGAGTAACTTCCTGCCACTATTTCAAAATAGACTTGTTGCGTTTGCGCAAAAGAATGCGCAGGCGTGGAGTGAATGGCTCAAGTGCACGTGTGTAATACGACATCATTAGCCACAAGACTTCGAAGCTGGTAACAGCTACCGGCGTGTTTTTTGTATTTTCTCTTTTTAGGATGTAGGTTCCGATATCTTATCTTACCTTCTACCGTACCTCTACCTGCATCCCTTCGCCCTACCTACGAACGAGGAAAGAGGAGAGACGTTAAATTTGGATTCAACAATGGCATAACGCAACCCACACCCTGAAACAACAACAACGGGGGCCCTGAGATTTAACTGCAAGGCACGTTTTAAGTGAGTACATTGCTTTATTTGAATTATAAATTAAGAATTGTATCATTGTAAACGTGTTTGGTATTTGATACAATTCGCCGCCTAAGTATGCTATAATATACAATTGCGCAATATTGTGAAACATGGACCGTGGCAGTGGTGCCAAGCGTATCAGTGTTTAGATGTGTTTAGTTAATTAACAACAATTATATCATGTACGAGAAATTTGAATTACTCTGTTAATATGATGAAAATATTTGTACTTATAACAGTACACTTAATTTTTCAAAAACCAAAAGAAATGATATTATACATTGTAAAACCATAGGTGTACTGTTGAAAAATACGAAAAATGCGAATTTCAAAAATCGAAACTTTAACCCATTCTTAATTAGTCAATTTTCAAGATAGAACAAAGCTTTATAAGTCAAAGTTGTTTAAAAAAAAAGTTAGCCAAGAGCGAGTTGAGCTCGCACTATTAGAGTTCCGTACCAATACTACAGTGAGCAATCAATAAACCAAATTAAGCTTTTTTATTTCTTATGTATATTTAAATCTTATCCAAATTTGATTGTGATAACTGAAAAATGAATATATTGTACCACATCGTACTGGTACATTAGTAAATACGTTGTCTATTACTGTGTTTAAAAAATTTTTCCCCCGCAACTATTACACTGTCAAAAAAACTGCAGTTTTCCAATAATCTACCACTATACCTATTAAAATCAAAATTTTAGCTTTGGAAATGTAGGAGAACAGAGGGGGGGCAGTCATTTTTGGCACATTTTGAGCTATATCATGAAGACTGCCGGACCGAAAATTATAAAAAATAATTTTTAGAAGCCTTTTAGAATCCTCTTTTAAATGATGCCTCACACGATATACTTATTAAAACTTTTTTCTTTTGCCCGAATTAACCCCCGCCATTTTAATCTAAAAATATTTTTTTTCTATTTTCTGACTGTCGATATATGTGTGTGCCATAAAGACCTAGCATTGTGCCAAATTTTAAATTCCTACGTTACATAGTTTTCGAGAAAAACCTCTGTGACAGACAGACGGACGGACACGAGACTGATCTTATAAAGGTTCCATTATATCTTATAAGGAACGAAACCCTAAAAAAAATACAACAAGGCATCACGACAAATAGGAACACATTTTAGAAAATACTTCAAATCCAATGTAATTTACTAACTACTTTACTTACCATTTGTAATAGTCATCATAGAATTTTTTTATAGTTTCTAGATGTTTAAGATCATTAACTAATTTTAAAACAGCTAGGTGAAAGTTTTCTTGAAGAATATTTTTGGGTTCATCATCAGTCAAAGAAAATTCAGGTGGTTCTGGAACAACACTAGAATTTCCATTTTGAAATTCAGTTAATATTTGCTCTTGATATTTCTATAAATCACTTAATTGTCATCAAAGTCATGCACTACTTAATATATTACCTGTAAAGATTTTAAGCAACTTTGAGTCTGTTTCAACTCAATATCCCACAATTCTATGTGGTGATTACAATCTTCTATAGTGGGAATACTTATATTAGTTAACAATCCAGAAACTTGCTTTAAATTGTAAATCATTAATTTGCATCTTTCTAAGTATCTAAATTAAAACATCACATAATATGTAATTCTGCTGAATTAAAACTCACTTGTTTAAAACTGATTTCTGAATATCATTGGTTCTTATATAATGAACCATAAATGCAGAGTTCAAACTTTTCTTCTTATTTTCAACTGTCTTCCTAAAAACTTATATAAAATTTATATTAAACAATGTAGAACACTTACAAAGTTTCCTGTAATTCCATTTCAAATTTAATACTACTAATGCTAATTATCTGTGCTAAATTCTGTCGTGTTTCTTGTTCTTCTTCAAACTGTTTCCGATTAACCTCTAATTTTTCCGTTAAATCTGCAACCTATATGCAAATTCCCTCAATGATTAATTCCAGCAATAAATTAAAATGGATACAAACCTTTTTATGGAGAATTTTATTTTCGTTTTCCATGCGTTTTATATTATTTAAAGCATCTTTTTCTGTTAAACTGCATTTCTACAAAAAATAAAACATTATAAATAGCACGGCAAAAAATCTTACAAACTAATTACATAAACATAAATGTTTTGATAGAGTTAAGACTAAGACCTTAGCTGTAAAGACACTTCTGTCTACGGTATTTTGTTCAATCGATTAAAAAAGAAATTATTAAATAGATTAAAAGAAAATAAATTGATTTTTTTTTAAAACTTGTGACGTTCGTGGAAATACTTATCATCATATTTCATTTTAATAGTTTCTGTATTGGTAAATCCCACAAATAGGGATAGGTTATTTCCTTTAAGAAATAGAATTTTTAGGTTACTACAATTTAGTAAAATTATTTTATATCATATATGGTTCATATTCAAAGGTGGTCAAATTCATTCTTAGTTTTTAAAGGTTAGAGATGGTGTCATCGTTGTAATTAGTGCAATTTCATGATCTAGTTTAGATTAATAATGCACTACGCTAGTACCCAGTGGTCTCATTGTCTGAGGGCAAATACAGGTCATATGCAGATTTGTGCTGACTCAAATAAATGGAAAGTCCCTGTTTCTGATTTTAGTTCCACTATACACAAATTTAAGTAGACATATAGGTTAGATAGAAAAAACAACACATGGTATTCTCCTTTTGTAGCCTTAATCATCCATTGGTAGTTTGCCGACGAAGACTCAAATTATTTTTTGGAAAGGTAGACCCAATTTTCATAGAGTACTTGTAATATTATTTTTTCTCGCTATATATATTTTCTGAAGATGGCCTTTATTGAGGATGTAGTGGGACCAAGCTGGTGTTGCGAAAGAAAAATAGCATGCTCTCGGTCTAAAATTAGGGTCTACACGAGATGGTCGGGGTATTTTCTGATACTAAACCTGTCTTTGAATAAACTAGGGTGCGTGCCACTGCGTCAATAAAACTAACACAAAAATTCATCCTAAGGATAGACGCAGATAAACTTTAAGGGAATAATATCTACCTGAATTTAGAAATAAAGTAACATAATTTCTTTACATTTTTTTATCTCAATCAAAACGGAGAGGTTACTTATTTCATTTATCAAACTGTTGGAAATAAAACAATTGTGAGTTTTGACTAGTATCTAATAAAATTTGTTTCTTTTCATCTATGTACAAAAAAAATTAAAAAGGTTACAGTGTAAATACTATGGCACGAAAGTGAATGCTGATGAAAAATGTTAAGTAGGCAAAAATTATTAACAGGTTAGACCTGTCATAAAAAATTATTCAAAATCTTGTTATATTATTTATATGCTGTAATCAGATGTCTTTGATATAGCTCACAAAAATTTTCTTTATTTTATACTTTAGTCCTTTTAAGGTTTTTACTGAATTATTTCTATATCATGAATTATCTCAATACAAAAGTTGCTCTAAGTGTCATCTGTTTTAAACAAACATGGAAAACTTGACTCTTATCATAACATATGCTGTTTTGAGGTGTTGTTCTTGACAAATATTTAACAAAAGAATAATAATAATAATAATAATAATAGAGATTTATTGAGAGAAGTATAATACATATACATACACCCCCAAGAAGGCGTGGATTCAACATATGTTGATCTACCACCCAAACCTACTGACACTAAATTAATATTCTTGGCATTACATAACTTAAACAATTGACACAGACTTTGACTGATTTTCTAATAATTGCTTTTTAATTTGTATCTTAAATGTTTGTACATTGATCTTTTTTTAGAACAAGTCTTTATATTGATTAACAAACTTTGCTGCAAGGTATTTAAATGAGGATTCAAATTTTACGGTTCTATGTACTGGTATTTCTAATATATAGTTGGGTCTTGTTATTATACAATAATGAGTATTAACTTTAAAATGTAGCATTTTGTACAGATAACTAGGTTCCTTAGTGGTTAATACCATATATACTGTAGTAGCATATTGACCCTGATACAGGTATTCCATTTTTAGTTTCGTGTTGTCAATATAATGAGGTGTTATATGATACCTGTATTCTATATTGAAAGAAAAGCGAAAACAATAATTTTGGATTTTCTGTATCATATTCCGATACTCTTTTGTCAGATTATAATAATATATATTACTGCAATACTTCAGATTACTCAGATCTAAAGTATTTGTTAGATTCCATTTAACAGCAGGAGATAAATTGCTTTGAATTTTGCAAATGCTTGAGCACAAAGCCGGTTGACATGCTTTTCGAAAGTTAGGTTACAGTCTAAAAGAACGCCTAGGTCTTTGATACTATCTTGTAATGCTATGACTGTGCTATTAATCACTATGTCGTTATCTTTTAAGCTTGTTGCTATGTCACGCATTGATCTTGTCCCAACACATATCGCCAAGGTCTTGTTTGAGTTAATAACCAGCCCGTTTTGTATGGACCAATTGCTGACAGCTGCAAGGTCTTGGTTGAGTTCTTGTATTGCTGCATTGATGTGCATTGGATTACATGATTTGTATAATTGAGTGTCATCTGCGTATAATTGTATAGTGTCATGGGTGACGATTTGTGGCATGTCAGCCGCGAAGATTGTAAATAATATGGGACCCAGTATACTGTCTTGTAGCACTCCTTTTCTGACTTTGAAGAATGAGGACTGAGTATTGTGCAATTGAACACATTGAGTCCTGTCTTTTAGATAGTCCCTGAACCATTCAATGACACTGATGAAATCCATAATAATGTAATTTGGGTAGAAGTAGATTATGGTGGATAACATTGAATGCTACTATGTCCAAGGTCCCGGGTTTAAATTCCGACACGGTCCGCTTGAAAAATGTTAGACGAGCATTTTTCACAAAAATACACCCTCGTTCGGATGAGAGATAAAATGGAGGTCCCATGTAAATTTCCAGGCAACAAAAAACTCGCCTCCTGGCCAATGTAGTACCATCGGGTGGAGCATTGGGAAATCACAAGTGAGGATAACATCGAATGCTTTACTATAATCGAGCAGAACTAGTAGTGTAACCTGTTTGTTATCAATCGCCTGAGACATATCAGCAACCAATCTTATGTGCTATGGTGTTTTCGAAGCCCCGATTGGTTCATGGGCAGAATATTTGTAGTTACTCCCTGTATGTTTGTTGTGGTTTGTTTAGCATTCTTCTTAATCTTCTTTGGGAATTAAACCACTCATAGTTTTTAAAATTATCTTTATTTACGTTTCGATCGTTGTCTAAATATTTTGACAACGATCCTAGTTCATGGATCGAAACGTAAATAAAGATAATTTTAAAAACTATGAGTGGTTTAATTCCCAAAGAAGATTAAGAAGAATATTTGTAGTTGTAAATTCCATTAGTTGATTAAGGACTATCTTTTCTAATAACTTGGAAGCTATTGGGAGGATGTTAATGGGCCTGAGATCTTTTGGTTCTTTGAGTGTCGAAACTTTAGGAATAGGTATTACTTTGGCCATTTTCCAAATTTTCGGCACTGTCGAGGTATGAAGGGAAAAGTTAATTATGTGTACAAGTACATCAGCACAAAATGGAAATATGAGCTTCCATAATTTTAGATTTATACCGTCAAGTCCTTGTGCGTTGGAGGTTAGGCTGTTAAAAGCATTGACTATTTCTTTTAGTGTTACTTTAGAGAAACTGAAGGTTTTTGTTGACTTAACATTGTTTGCATAAAATTCTAACAGTGTACCCATCAACTTCTTGTGTTTTCGGGGTATTTACATAATATTTATTTAGTTCATTTGGTTCTACTATTCCTAAAGGAATAATAGTAGTATCCTTGGTATGAATTCTAAGTTTGTGTAAGTATTTCCATAGTAGTTTAGGGTTGTTTGTGTTCATTAATTTCATATTGAATATATGCCTGTTTTTCGTGTTTAATTGTGCCATAGATATAGTTTCGTAGTTCTTTGTAGAAATTGAAGTCTTTAGCTGCTTTGGTTTTATGGTATTTGTGATAGGCTTTATTCTTAGGTTTAATCATTTGTTTTATAGCTTATGTAATATACAGATGTCTTGGTTTTCGTATTGTTGTTGTTTTTATTGGTGCATGTACATCGAATAAGGATATGATAACTCGATTGAAGTAGGTTACTTTATCTTCCATAGTTGTGCAATTGTATATGTATTCCCAGGGTAAGTCTCCCGCATCTTTGGCAAAGTCAGTTAAATTGATATTTTTCAAATCTCTGTATATAATAGTTTTAGGGGTTGTAGTGTTGTGCTTTATGTAAAGTTCTGCTTTAACTAATAAATGATCAGTCATATTAAGGAAATCTACAATGCCACAGTGTTTGTATTTAAGATCTGAAGGGATACAGACTAAGTCTATTAGTGGTGCAGTTGTCTCTGTGACTCTTGTAGCATCGCAAATGATTTGAGATAAGTTGTATATTTCGAATAGATTAAGAAATTGCTTCTTTAGTCCTGATTCTTCTAGCAGGTTAATATTGACATCACCCAGCAGAATAACTTGTTCAACTACTAGACTAGCATGACACCTGCGACGTAATTCATATAGTACAATTTGATGTAATCCTTTTTATGTCGGGTTTCTATGGTTGACGGCGCGGGGGGTTTAATCTTAAATAATTTGTACTTTATTGCGATATATCAATCAATCAATATCAATCAATCACCAATCACGGTAATCTCTTTCGGGGTAACCAAACCTAGCACCTCTTTCTGGGGGATATACAGGATATAGCTCTTGACGACTACACTACTTTTACTTCCAGCATCATTCACAATCTTTCTCCGCATCCCTAGGTCCCTACAGATGCTCTTTTATTTCTCAAGATTGCTCACCTTTCGTTCTTTCAGAACCTCCTCTACTACACCCAAAAATCTTTTACGTGGTTTGCTTATTGCAGTTCTTCCCGTTATCTTACTTTCATATATACGCTTGGTAAGTCTATCGTAGTTCATTTTTACCATGTGTCCAAACCATCTGAGCATGCTTCATTCGCTCAACTCATGGGTTACTTGCACCCTACACTCTGCTCTAACCCATTCGTTTGGCACTTTGTCTCTCAATATTTTTCCACACACACTTTTTCCTGCAGCATTTATGCGATTAACATGCATATTCTGCCAGACCTAAATTTCGCTTCCATACAGAACAGTTGGCACAAACACACTGTTGAATATGGCCAGCTTTGCATTTATACTCAATCCTTTATTCCTGTTCACTGCCCACATACTTCCACACACTTTCCTTCCGGCATTTGTTACGTGCAATTTGCACTTAAACATGTTTTTAGGTTAGTTTTTTAATACACGGGAGTTCGCGCCATATTTTCAAATACGCGGGACGCGGGAACTTTTAAATAGACTAGGCGTGTGCTTCCGTATGTCGTAGTAGTGAGTTCGCGCAGTGTGCTTATCCCTAGAGGGGTAGAGCAATACTAGACAAAGAGTGGGGAGAAGTGTTTCCGTGACGCTCTAAATCGCGGCTGTTTTGCCCGAATTTTCAAGGAGTGAAGTGGTCACCTCGGAGGTATCGTATCGTAGCTTTTACCTATGTAGATTTCCTTGTTAATTATCTTTGTTGTCGACCTTCTACCTTTTTTTCCGTCATTCCCTGCGTAGGTAAATTTATAGCAACCTTCGGCAATGGACCCTAGACGACCCTGATGTCCATGCTCAGCCAACAGCACCGGAGCAGAGGCCTACCGTAGCGCGATTTCCTGCCGGATGCCTGATTTTTGATGTAAGTAGATTTTTAGCTAAATTGTTTGCCTTTATCGTGTTTAATTTTTATATTGCTAATTATGGCGCAATATAAATTATCGGTGACGTCATAGTGGATGTGCGCGCCAAAATCTGTAAAAGGTTTGCGCTTTCCTCCGCTAGAGGCGTCACTCGCTTTATTCATTGCGTTGCGCGATGTATTGCGTAATACTTTGTGAACTGTTTTACCGACCGTATAAACTATCACCGGTAAAGTGTAATAACAATGGCGCCTTTTAAATGTAGAGGTTAGGACCGGGAATTTTTCTTTGTTTTCTTATATAAACATTCGATGTATTAACAGATGTTATTTAAACAGCTTTCTCACTTAAGGAACCGTACTTTTATTCATGTAAGTATTACAAATAAGCATTTACCTTGATTAGATACCTTTAAATATAGTTATTACAAAATTATCTATTAAAATATAACTTTTGTTGTTTTCTTAACCTTAAAAGCCCGTTTTTGAAACTTAAATGCACTGTCTTGTATGTTACATTTTAAAACTGTATTAGCCTTTCATCTATTCAATTAACAATATCTCAAATACCTTTACAAGAAACTCTTGTGTTTAAAAACACTGAGTGAAATAAATTGGGTTCTATATCTTTTTAAGAAGTGTTTGACTATGGGTTGTTGCTTTTATAGGTTAAATAACATATCACCTGCGTGCATTTTCTATTTAGGAGGGCCTTTTTGTAATTATCAACAAAATATTTATTTAATTGAACATTGATTTTGCCTTCATACACCCTAAATGTGTTTCTTTAGTGTTTTGATTAATCAACGTGTTAACATTTGCATATTATTCTTTATCGGTGACGTTCCTAACAAGTTTTCACCATTAAAAACCGTATCGTACTAACTTAAAGTAGCTGTAACGTTTCTTTACTTTCTGATCTGCGTCAGTACTATATATTTTATATATATCGTGTCTCGAATATTCTATTCACGATGAATGTTTCTCATTTAAAATCTCTCAAACTAATTTACGAGCTTGAGTGTAGGAATATTATTGCAGCTAGTAACCAAAACGATAGAAGATCTCAGCTCAGGGCTATTTTGGCCCAGGAAACGAAAGGCATTGCTATCTTAAAGAAACCCGTTGGCGATTGGCCTCTCAACGTATCGGAAATTAAATTATCTTTAGATGACATATCGGGTATAATAAATAGAACAGATCCTGGTGCTAGTGATATCGAGTTAGGGAGATTGGCTTCGAGAATAACGCACGTCAAACAACGTACAGAACTACTATCTTTATATGACGATGCGCAAGCAACCCAAGCTAAACAAAGTTTGTTGTCCGAAGTATTATTACTTGAAGGGACTATTCTTGAAAGGCTTAATCCTAATGCAGACGCAGATATATCGTTACCCTTTTCAAATCTCGCTCTCGCTTCACCCAAACCTGTAGGAAAATCCATACCTGTATACAAATGGGGTCTCACTTTCGAAGGGTTTGATTCGCAGGTCTCTTTATCGTCTTTTCTTGATCGGATTAATGATTTCAAAATTTCTCGACAGTGTACAGACCAGGACCTATTTGTCTCAGCTGGTGACTTGTTCGCAGACTCAGTGTTAATATGGTACAGAAACATACGAGACCATATTTCTACCTGGGAGGAGTTACTTGCGTGTTTGAAACGAGATTTCCTACCTCACGGTTATATTAACGACCTTTGGAACGAAATACGTAACCGAACCCAAGATCCTGACGAAAATGTTGTTTCTTTTATTACCTCACTAAAAGCTTTATATAGCAGACTCGACAAAAAACCTTCAGAATCCGAAATTCTCGATCAATTACTTAGAAATTTAAACCCCTACTTCTCAGAACGTTTGGCATTGCAGCAAATCTCGTCGTTAGCCCACTTTAAAGACCTATGTCGTTCTCTCCAGGAAGTGAAGTCAAGAATTAACAAATATCGGTCACCCCCCGAGAAACTATCTGGTCTTTTAGAACCCGATTTAGCTTGCCAAGCTCGAGCTTCCCGTAAAGTATCTACCCTTAACGTTCCTTCTACCGTTACTAATAACTCACTTACCTGTTGGAACTGTAAGCGAAATGGACATAACTATAATGTCTGCACATACCCCAAAAATATTTTTTGTTATGGTTGTGGTCGCTCAAATATCTACAAATCTAACTGCACCAACTGTAATCCTAATGTATCGGGAAACTCCCGTCGAGATATTTCAAATCAGGGTGTGAATATCTCAAGGATCCAAAATCGCCCTCATCACCAATCATTCAACGGACCCAGACGCCAATAAACTCATATCATAAAACTACTTCTAACGTTGTACCGTCATTAAATCTATCTAATAATAATACCGCTACTATTAATGTACAAAATGCCTTACCTTCATTAGAGAAATTATGCTATACTACGCCATCCGAGTGGTCTAAGTGGTTACAAACCGTCAATTGCTTTTACCATAAAAAGACTGCTGCCGTTTCACAACTTGTTACAAAACCCTTCGATAACCGTCCACACTTATCTATCTCAATAGGTTCCTTAGATGTAATTGCTTTATTGGATACTGGTTCTTCATGTTCCCTTATAAATAACGAAGGTTTACATCAATTATCTCAACAAAATATCAAAATTCAAATTATTCCTGAAAAAACTTCCATAAATTTAGCTGACGATAATCAAATATATGTAACGGGTTCCCTTAAATTAAAAATTCGAGTAGAATTTCTTGAACGTGAGGTTTTATTTTTGATTGTGCCTGCATTAGCTTATCCCTTTCTACTAGGCGTTGATTTCTGTAAACTTTTTAATCTGTCACTTTATTTCCAGGATTTTTCATGGCAAACCTCTCTTAAAACGAACTCCTGTGCATCTACAGGAATATCTAACAAAATTTCTCTTACTGACTCCCAAAATGTAACTCCTAACGCTACAATTGACAAATTTCGCAAACTCAATACCTCTGAACTTGGTTGTGTTACAACGGCAACACACGTTATCTCTACAGGTGATGCCCTTCCTTTTAAGCAACGTCAATATCCCTTATCGCCTGCCTTACAAAAACATTTACATGCTGAAATAGACAAAATGTTAGAATCTGGTGTTATCTTTCCTTCAAATTCACCGTGGACCTCTCCCGTATTATTAGTTCGGAAAAAGAATGACGAATGGCGTGTCTGTTTTGATGGCAGAAAGTTGAATTCCGTGACTGTCTCAGATGCTTACCCTCTACCTAGAACTGACTCGATTTTAAGTCGGCTTCGAAACGCAAAATTTATCTCATCTATCGACCTTAGACAAGCTTTTTATCAGATACCTCTCGACCTATCTTCTCGTCAAAAAACTGCTTTTTGTGTCCCAGGCCGAGGTCTTTTCGAATATAATTTTTTGCCATTTGGTCTCTGTAACGCTCCACAAACTTCACAACGTACTATGGATCAAACGTTAGGTCCTATCTTACACCAGGAACGTGCCTTTGTATTTTTAGATGATATCTTAGTTATCTCTAGTTCTTTCGATGAACATATCGCCACATTAGATGAAGTTGCAGAACGTTTAAACGCAGCAGGTTTTAAGATAAACTGGGAAAAGTCTCAATTTTGTCGTTCATCCCTCACATTTCTTGGTTTTATTATCGATGGGACTGGCTTACGAGCGGATCCTGCTAAAGTCGACGCTATTACTAAATTTAAAACACCTAAAACTGTTACCGAAATCAAACGTTTAATTGGAATGATTAGCTATTATCGCATCTTTCTACCCAATCTTTCAACTATATCTGCACCCATTACCGCTTTAATTAAAAATAAAAAGAAATCCCAAACTATCGAGTGGAATTTAGAATCCCAACAGGCTTTCGAACAAATTAAAACATTAATCACTTCGGCACCTATCTTAATTTCACCCAATTTCGACGATAAGTTTTATAAACAAACCGATGCCTCACTTACTGGGTTAGGTGCAATGTTATTCCAGGTAAACCATGGTTTAGAACATCCAATCGCATATGCAAGTCGTGCCTTAACTTCTGCCAAACAAAAATACTCTGCTACCGAACGAGAATTATTGGGCGTTATCTTTGGCATCGAGAAATTTAGAGGATATGTCGAAGGTACACACTTTACCGTAATCACTTGTGCAGCCCTCACTTGGCTTAATAACTTGAAACAACCCGCAGGTCGTTTGGCAAGATGGAACTTGCGTATATCTCAATTCACTTTTGACATTAGGCATAGGCCTGGCAAATTAAATATCGTACCTGATGCCTTATCTCGTGACGTTGTTTCTCTTAACCTTCCAAATTTAATTCTGGATACCTGGTACCTCAATATGATTAAAAAAGTTTCCGATAACCCCGACAAATTTCCTACCTTTCGTGTAACTAATAATAGACTATATAAATTTGTATCTTCGTCCCCACATAAAATAACGAATATCCCTGAATGGAAACTGGTCGTGCCCACTGCAAACCGCAGTGAGGTGCTCAAATTATGTCACGATGATCCCATAGCTGCACACCTTGGTGTTACAAAAACTCTCGCTAAAATATCTGAATTGTATTACTGGCCCACACTTAAGCA
This sequence comes from Platerodrilus igneus, assembly GCA_036346225.1. Taxonomy (NCBI): domain Eukaryota; kingdom Metazoa; phylum Arthropoda; class Insecta; order Coleoptera; family Lycidae; genus Platerodrilus; species Platerodrilus igneus. Next base: position 5,981,329 of record JARFIW010000215.1, read on the forward strand.
ATCTGTTTGTCGCTACATTAAGAGCTGTAAAATTTGCGGCTCCCATAAGAGTTCACAAGATGCTCGCCCTGGTTTAATGGGTAACTTTAAACCTGTATCTTATCCCTTTCAATTAATATCGCTTGACTTATTAGGACCTCTCCCCCGATCGAAAAGAGGTAATCAATATCTTTTAGTGGTTATCGATTGGTTTTCTAAATTTGTTATGGTGCAACCCTTACGTAAAGTTACATCTGCAGCTATAATTAAATTTCTAGAACAAAATGTCTTTCTTATCTTTGGTGTCCCCCAGATTATTCTTTGTGACAATGGTGCACAATTTATCTCTAAAGATTTTCAGAATTTCGTTAAAAGTTACAAAGTACAAAAAATTTGGTTTAACGCAAAATATCACCCCCAAGTAAACCCTACCGAAAGAGTAAGTAGAGTCTTAATCACCGCTATTTCGTCCTATATTGATTCAGACCATACTACATGGGATGAACATATCTTTAAAATTGCTCAAGCTTTGCGTACATCTAAACACGAAGCAACCCAATTCACTCCGTCATTTCTTGTTTTTGGAAGATATACCCCAATCGATGGGAGTTACTATGGTCTAGTGCCTGACGATACTAACGTAATTGAATTTGACGATAAAGTACGTTGGGACAAAGACCAACAGTCATTACCTTCTATCTTTAACGACGTTAGGAAAAATTTGTTAAAAGCTTACGAAAAGAGCAAGGACCATTATAACTTACGTAAACGAAATATTTCCTTCACCTTGGGCGAACAAGTTTGGAAAAGGAACTATGTCTTATCGGATGCATCTAAGAAATTCTCTTCAAAATTAGCCCCTAAATTCATTCTTTGTAAGGTCACTCGTGTCATTAGTCCTCTTATCTACGAACTTCAGGATGCTGAAGGAAAACGCCAAGGCAGGTGGCATATTAAAGACCTTAAGCCATTCTCTGCTGACCCAAATGCTACTTAAGTTTTTCATGTTCCATGCTCCTCACTATTTACCGAATATTTTTCTGTTCTCACCATCAATTAGTTAATTTTAATTACTTATCCCTTCTCTCATACAGTATATAATTTCTTACACGTTTAACTTTACTTCCCTTAAATCACCTATCTTTTTCTTTTGGTTGACTTTTTCTTGATCATACCGTTAGTTATATATCACTTCATTCTCTACACCCCCCAATATAACTCTGTCGTTTCATTTAATTAACCCTAGAACTTTTCCTACTACATATTATTTGGTTTTTAGTATTTTCTTACATAGTTTAATTGTGTGGTAATTGTCGTAACTTTGGTTGCAATGACTCATTGAATTTTTATGATTGGTTTTAGCTGATGTTGAGTGAATGCTTTCTTCTTTGGGCTCACATAGTGTTCGCGACCTATGCCATTGAAATAAATAGTTCATATTCGCAGTTGCAAAAAATTAGGATTATCTATTCCATGTGTTTTTCCTCTGAATTATTGCAGTCGCCCACATTATACTACATCATTATTTCTTTCTTTTTCTATTAAATCTACATAACTTATAAACATTTTTTTTTCATTGTTTTTTATTGAACTTTGTGGTGAGACGCTATCGCTTCTTATTGATATCTCATTAAATTCCCGGTTGTTTTAGCATATTGGAACAGTGTACCTGTATTTAACTGCTTATAATTGGGCATTTTTGTGTGTTTAGGGTGCTACCATTTTAAAAAACTACCTTAAAACAGTTTGTTTTTGTGTGTTTGTATCTGTAATGATACTTTTAAGTTGTCGTGTCAACTTTTGTCTGATTTTCTTATCGTAGTCAATGTACTCGTTAGGAAAATGATCGCACTAGTTCTCTTAGGAGTCTAGTGAATTTTAAAAATGTGTATACCTTATCTTGTCGGATTAATATCGCAGGTGGTCCTTCAGACTGCGCTGTGTTTAATAGGGACAACTCTCTACCTTCTCTCGGACGCTTGTCCAAAACTATACTTTTTCTTAACCCGCTATCTCCGCTATGCCTTATTCTTCTTCGGTGGACCTGTTCTTGTCCCGGAACACCCGTCTGCCACATAAGAATGATGTTCCCTCATTCCGAGCTACTGACCACACTGGTTGGTTGAGTAGCGCTTTGCTATCCACCTTTCCCTCTGTCGCTTTTGCTCAATGCGAGCCCTTCCTCTACTTTCTTCTACCTGGAAGTGTCTCTTATGCACTCCAAAAAACCAACCTCCTTCTTTTTTACCGTTCCTGTTTCTCTACTGCCTTTTCATTTCTGTTAGTCACCGTGTGGTTGAGCGGGAGGTTTTCACAGACACCTGGACCATGTCTCTGCGAATCTTTCGTGGGGTCATGTGGTGCCGCTGTCAGCGCATGGGCACTGGCAGTGAAGGTATGTATGAGTGTGTGAATGTGTGAGTGAATGTGTATATATCTATATGTCGATATACCGTGTGGATATCGGGTGATAGTATCACCGATATCAATTATCGCCGGGTGCAGGAATGCACCCAAATGTCTTTGCCGGTCCCCCGTGCTGTTCTTGTGAACGGACCTGCTTCACAGGTTTCTCTTTTTAGAGGGCACGGGTCAATCCCATTTAAACGGCTCTACTGGAGCCACTCTTTTGTTGTTATTCATTGTCTTGGGTAATAACCAGGCCAATATCTTTGTCTTCTTTATTATCTTTGACAATACCCTTAGTTTTAATATCGTTATCTTACTGATTACCTTTAATAATAACTTTAGTTTAGTATCGTTATCTTACCGATTACCGTTAGTAATAATTTTGGTTTAATTTCTTGTTATCTTACCGACTACCGTTAGGAATAACTTCGAGTTATTTCGCGTTATCTTACCGGTTATCTTTAGTAATAACTTTTTTTTAAATTCGTGTTACTTTACCTACTATCTCTTATAATCACTTTAACTTAATATCGTGTTATCTTATCGAGTATCTCAAATAATAACTAAAGCTTAATACCATTATCTTATTCATTACCTTTGAGGATAACAACTTAAGCTTAATATCATTATCTTATCTCTTATCTTTAACATCAATTTGAGATCTTGTTTTATCTTTTTATCGTCCTAACGTGTGGTATATATGACCAGACGTGGGAATTATTTTTTTTCTAAAATTTAAGTGAAAAAGCTAACCCGATTTAGAAATGTAATTTGTCAGGTTAGCATATAAGGATTTAGTAGGTGGTACTTTTGGTAAATTTGTTGATTCACAACGTGTCATGGACAAGTTTTAAATGTGCATCGTAGAAAACCAAGGTACCAGTAACAAAATTTGCTAGAGTGCACAGTGATGCACTCCATGAACATTTTAAATTTGGGCACTTCTTGCCAAAAAGAAGAATAGTTTTGATGCAACACTCATGTGTGTTTGCACATAATAACTTTTATGTTAGCTTTAGTTAGATAGGTTTAGATAGTTTAGGCGACTTGTCGCACCCGTTTTAGTTTAAGTAGTGTTTCATGCTCCCCGACAAATTTGTGCTGTCGGTGACTAGTGTAGTCAAAGACTATGGGGCTACCTATTCCGTTTCCTGGTACTTCGGTAGACGTGTTATCGGTCGAAAAAACCAGGTGGCGCCTTATATAAACATTTTGTAGGTTTTAAGTTAGGGTTTATGTAGGGTAGTTAGGACTTAGATTTTAAGCTGTTACTGTGTTAACAGACTTTTCTTTTTAAGTTTTTCTTTTGTGGCTTTGTCGCGATTGTTACGTGCAATTTGCACTTAAACATGTTTTTAGGTTAGTTTTTTAATACACGGGAGTTCGCACCATATTTTCAAATACGCGGGACGCGGGAACTTTTAAATAGACTAGGCGTGTGCTTCCGTATGTCGTAGTAGTGAGTTCCGAGTGTGCTTATCCCTAGAGGGTAGAGCAATACTAGACAAAGAGTGGGAGAAGTGTTTCCGTGACGCTCTAAATCGCGGCTGTTTTGCCCGAATTTTCAAGGAGTGAAGTGGTCACCTCGGAGGTATCGTATCGTAGCTTTTACCTATGTAGATTTCCTTGTTAATTATCTTTTGTTGTCGTACCTTCTACCTTTTTTTCCGTCATTCCCTGCGTAGATAAATTTATAGCAACCTTCGGCAATGGACCCTAGACGACCCTGATGTCCATGCTCAGCCAACAGCACCGGAGCAGAGGCCTACCGTAGCGCGATTTCCTGCGGATGCCTGATTTTTGATGTAAGTAGATTTTTAGCTAAATTGTTTGCCTTTATCGTGTTTAATTTTTATATTGCTAATTATAGCGCAATATAAATTATCGGTGACGTCATAGTGGATGTGCGCGCCAAAATCTGTAAAAGGTTTGCGCTTTCCTCCGCTAGAGGCGTCACTCGCTTTATTCATTGCGTTGCGCGATGTATTGCGTAATACTTTGTGAACTGTTTTACCGACCGTATAAACTATCACCGGTAAAGTGTAATAACACATTTGCCATTTGTTCTATTTCACCATCCAGCTTTCCTTTACCCAAAAACTTTCTACCAAGGTATCTACATCAATCACATATATTGCAATTTATGTAAATTGTAATAAATGTACAAAGAAAGGTATTTCACTGGTGCCCAACCATAAGGCAAGTTGTTTTAAGAGTTGGCTTTTTCACACATTTACCTTTCATTTTTATTTATTATACAACCTGAAAATATAAATAGCTTTACTGTCGAAGTTGAAATCATTTTAATAAATTCATCAAAAAGTTCTTTTATTTATGGATTTTAAAATTCCACATTCTTATAATATTACCAGTAATGTATATCTAAACACCACCATGGTTTTTAACACTGTAAAAGTAGTATCAAATATGGTCGAGACCTTATTTTCTTTGTCTTAATTCCACATGTATATAGTCTATAGTTGTGCATTTTGTTCAATTAAAGTGCAATTTTTCCCGTGTTAAGTGATTTGCATGAAATGTACCTAAATATCTTGCATTTAGTGATGTTTTCATGATATAGAATCTATAAATCTAAAATGTAGAATAGCCTAGTTCGGAGGCATCGCAAAATACGTGAGGTAGGTCTCAAACATCTGGGTATGCTGATATAGACAATTGCGACAGAGAATCTTTATATTTTTTCCATTGCGTGCAAACATTTTCCGTAGGTGTAGAGTCTCAATCTAAGCCTAGCGCCCAAAGGTATTGAATAAGATGTTTGGCGAAAAATGTTAAGGAGCTAAAAAACCTAAGGGGTTATATATATGAGCCACCTCTGAAAGAGTGGTTCACTTTGTACAAGGGGGTCAACTGTTGTGACTTCAAAAGAAAATATGTCTAAATTAGAATGCCATTGGAGGCCTACAATCTTGACAACTGAATCACTATCAAAACTGAAATGATTTGACTAATACGTTCTGATGGAATAACTTACAAAATCGTGCTATTATTAGCTGCCCATTTGCGTAACTCGAAACAAGCTGACTGTAACAAGGCAATAAGCTGATAGCGTAATTCCAAGACCGCTGATAGATCTTGGTCACCACAGACTAGGTCATCGACATGCAAATTTGATCGAAGTGCTTGCAAAGCAAGTGGAAATTCATGTCTATCTCCATTCGCCAATTGAAGAAAGCAATGAATGGCAATGAAAGGGTTAGAACTAACCCCATAAATCACCGTATTGAGGCGATATGTACCTATCGATTCTTCGGGAGTAAATCTGCAACGAATTAATTGATAATTGCGGTGCGGTTCCCAAACTAAAATCTGTCTAAACATCTGACTGATGTCACATGTGACAACAAAAATGTAAGTACGAAAAATAAGTAAAATTTCAGCAATGTCTGCTTGAAGTTTAGCTCTACTAAGTATGCAATCATTTAGGGAAACATTGTTTTGTGCATTTGCTGATGCATCAAAGACCACACGAATATCTTTTGTGTCACCATTTGTTTTCAAAACACAATGATGCGGAATAAATAAAATATGAATTTTGATCCGATGTATTCGACATTTTTGACATGTGTCCGGACTTGAGATATTCATAAAATCAACATACATATTGCAGACAACAGATTAACTGGCCAACCTGCGTTCAAGAGACAATAATCTGTGATAGGCTATTTCTAAAGAACCCTCAAACATGGAAAGATTCTTGAGATCCTTGAAAAGTAGCCAAATACCTAAGCAACCTGGTTTACGAAAATGTGTGTCAACAAATAAATCCTCTGCTTGTTGATCGTCAGAAGAAATGTTTGATTTCGAAGAAATTTCTCCCAAAATCCAGAGTTTCTTTAATGTATCATCGAGATACGATTCTGCTGATACCAAAAATGACAGAACTAGTGTGGGTGCGGAAACTGTGCCTAATAAAGCATAACCAAATACAGTATTTATACATGCTGGATGAACACCATCGCCAGGAATAAAACCATCTTTCACAATAAGTGCGAAAATATCTGCCCCTAATAATACGTCGATTGAACCCGGCAAAAACCATTGTGGATCTGAGAGTTTCAAATTAGAATATGATTGCTACGTATACAGAGGAAAACTTGGTAAGTCTGAACAAATGTTAGGTAAAACCATTGCGGAAAATATTAGTAAAAAATCTGCCGATTTCACCAGGCGCATTTGACATAGTATGGTTCCATGTGAAGAACCTACAGCAACTTGACCTAAACCTTTAATCGGTGCGGAAGCCTGCTGAAGAGGCAGTCCTAAACGTTTGCGGCAACGATTAGTCATAAAGCTTGATTGACTTGCACAGTCACAAATTGCTCTTACAAGTTGGAAATTATTCCATTTATCTTTGACCTCAAAAACAATAGTAGCTATCAAAACTGTGTGCTTAGCATACACATTGTTTAAGCCTCCAGTCGAAGACATAGAAATTTGTGCGAGTTGCAAAGAGGGTTGCTCTGTAGCATTCTCTGCAGGAGATGCACTGGGAACAACGTTCGAAAAATGTAATAACGAATTATGTTTAGACGAACAATGCCTACAAGCAGACTTCGACTTGCATGAATTTAACAAATGCCACAAACTAAGACAATTGATGCACAAGCGTGCTGATTTTACAACATTAAAGCATGCAGTCGCTGGCAATTGTAAAAGAGACACATTTATAAAGTGAATGTGTTGTAGCCTTGCAATGGGCACATCTTGGTTTTGGTGCTTCCCTTTCAGTAGAAGCTAAAAATACTCGAGGACGATCCTTAATATTTGGCCTATATGAAGGTTTGCTTGCAATATTATTAGTCTGTCTGTTCAAAATTGTTTCAAATATTCAAAAATAGGAAATTCCACATTTGCGAATTTTATTTCAAAAGCCTTGCAAGTAGAATTGTCTATTCTTTGAATCAACCAATTAAAAAGTGTAAATTCCCAAAGATCTATGTTTTGGTACTGCGAAAGTTCAGTTAAGTTTTCATTGAAAGTATTTAATAAATTTTGTAATGATTGAACTGAATCATTGTTGCATTTTGGTGCGTTAAAAATTGATTGCCAATACATGGTAGCTAAGACACATTCATTCTGATATCTAGACAAAAGCGTATTATATGCTACGAAATAATTATCGAAAGTCAAAGGCAAGTGCTTAACAATAGGCTCTTTTGAAAGAGATGAGATCAAATATTGGAATTTAGCCATGGACGATAAACTGTCATTATTGTGTATGAGTGCATTAAATAAATTTATAAAGGTAGGCCACTCGTTAAGCTCACTTGCAAAACGAACCAATTCAATTTTTGGTAACCTTACATTATTACTGGGAGTTGGCACCTCCAACGCTATCGATTCAACCGAATTGAGATGTAACATTGTCACTTGCGTTTCCACCATCTGAGTCTGGACTGGACTTTGCAAATCTTGATTTTTCGAAACATCACTGATGCTCATGTAAACAGCCCCCAATTGGCAATATAATAAATCTATTTCAAATATATAATTACAAAAGTCCGTCCAAATCTCAGATGATTCATCAACTAAAGTGGTGCGGTTAACAGACTGAAACTCATCATATAATTTTGATGCAATTTTAAACGCGGCGGTGAACTTGAGCCGGTTCTGCAATTGTTCAATATTGTTAGATAAGGCTTCAAAAGCTGCCAAACATGCAATTGTCTGTTTAGCTATGACTACCGATTTTTCCAATGCGTAGTTCATTTTCATTGAAACAATACTACATGTATAGTGTATATTAATAATTATTTTAATGCAAGCTGCAGAAAAATGAACCAAACATGCAATACGTGTGTTGGGGTAGAATAAATAAAATTCACTTCAGAGCTTTTATAAAATCTTTGCTCATAAAATTTCGAATAAATTCTAAGATGCAGGGTTTTTATAAAATAAACAAATAATGCAAAAGCGCTTACAAATACGGAACACGATTTACTACCTGTAAATTTGAGAAACTGCAAACAACAAATATGTAACTTGTTTTCCCTAACTGTAAATCTCGGGTATAAAGGAATGCGTTTTTTTTTCATGAATCATACACAAAATATTGAACACCATTTATTTTACCCTCTTCTGCAAAAATACGAATGTGGAATTGTATAGATTCACTTTGCAATCTAAATAAACTCATTTGTATACTTCCTAATTAAATAATTAATGAAGTGTAATTAAACATAAAGCTGAAACCTGATCGAAGGACAACAAATGTTATGAGTGTGGTTAATCAAGGAGCTTTTTGAGGATTGAAATGGATGTTCAATAATAAAGGACCACCAAATATGACTTTGGACGCAATTAATAATTCAAATGTTGTATGTAAATGATTATGCACTTACTGACTTACTGGTTCTATGACGAACACAATGCGGTCAAGCGAAAACTTGTTGTTACTTGAAAAAATGCACATGTTAACTCCACGATGGATGTACGAACAGTCACTTGTATGATGAGATGATGTGCGCACAAAACCAGTTACTATTACACACACACCACTGTGGTTCCTTATTGTTGAAGAATTTAGGTAAAGAGTTTAGGGACGAAACAATTTTAATTAATATTTATGTACATCAATTTAGTGATACAATGTAATTAGTCGAAAAGTCTGTTTTGCATCACTATAATTTTAAATAAATACATAAATAAAGCATACACATAAAGTTGCCTAATTTCCCAAACTAGCAACAGGCAATTAGTGTTAAAAGGTGTTCGTGTTGTGTTGGATAAAGGATAGGACATATGGCCATTAATGTTAAACGTAATATTGTAATAAAACATTTTTAAAAATGTGATTATTACCTGGCAAATTTCCTTTTCCCATTTCAAACTTTGTGTAGACACAGTAGAAGTCTCAGATTTCACTTGAATACATTGTTCTGAACTTTCGATGATGTCAGTTTGGGTAACTCTGTCAACTGGAACAGTTTGATCAGTCTGTACACTTTGAGAGCAAATATTATTTTTATTTTGCTCATATGCAACACATTCTAAACTTTTTTGTACGGAATAAGATACATCATATTTATCAATTTCTATATGCGCTTCTTCAATTGGAACAGTTAAATCAGTCTGTACATGTTGAGAACATTTATTTTGATCACATGGAATCACATTAAATTTTTTTGGTATAAATTCTGGTACATCTGCCTTTAATGTCGATTTGATATATACAGATGCATCATCAGCACTTTCTGTTTTTCCAAAATACTCACTGTGAGTTACAATTGTACTTGGTTCTGTTGATACGTATAAACCATTTATCTCTCGTTTAGGATGTTTTACATTTTCTTTCGCAAGAAATAATGGATTCTCTTTTAAATCAATTAATGTTGATGAATTTTTATTCCCATAATCAAGCATCTCAGAAATGCCTATTTTATCAACTGTAGAGGTATGTGTGTCTGTCTCCCTGTGGTATAACAGTTCAGAAGTCATACCAATTTGATTAGCATATGATTCTCCATAGCCCAGCAGCTCGGCATACATACCAGTTTCATTAGCCATAAGATTTTGGTTGTTTAATCTCCTACTGTCAAACATCACATCAAGTAAGTCAATTTCACTAACCTCAGGTATTGAATTCTTAGAAGTTGGAATGCTAAAATAAATAACAGATCAATAATATAATAAGTTCTGCATTAGAAACACTATATAAAATGTCACATATAAATGTCAAACTTGCAACCTACTAGAGTTTCACTATTTAATTATAAAAACCATAATATTTATAGTAGAACTCCTGTTATCCAAATTCATGTGGATCACAGTTATATCGAATGACTAGGAACTTGTATAATTAAAATTATCGATGTAATTATATAGTCAATATGAAGATTCTTTCAGTATTGAATAATGTCTTTGTGCAATTATGGATTGTTATGGGGTTCACTTACACAGCTCAGATATAATCAGATGACACCTACTCTCTCTAGCTGTAAGTATAGGTGTTTTAAAATCTCAGCGACCTGCATATATATCCCAGATATTACTGAGAATACTAAAGACCAAACTGAAAATATAGTTGTGAAATGATCGTAGTGCCTACAACAGCGGTGATGTTACCCTAGTATAATTTAAAAATTGATGTTACCATATGAATATTTTCTTTGCATTTTTCATACTGAAAAAGACTGGTGGATGTTTTATAACTTTTACAAACTTCTTCATTTCACAACTGCTACTAAGCATGACTAAATAATTAATTTAAATAATCGCAATTGCTGCGGTGTAGCACTTCTTTACAAATTCTTAATTTACCGCCAATTCGATACAGTACACACTTTGATTTTGACATTTGTGCATCCTGCTCCTTTGTATATATTTTATGTAGTTCGTTTACTTGTCTTTGCTAATAATAATTATAAATCAGTATTTTTGAAGACTACACTTCGTTATTTATTTTGAAACTGTAAGTGAACCTTTTTAAATTTCATATTTTTGGAATACTTATTCTTTTGTTTTTAGATGAATTATAAGCAATTCTAAAAAAATTGTTCATAACCAAGGTCGTTAGATTACATATAATTATTTACAAATATTGAACTTTTTTTCCTCTTTCCCATGAGATGTCAGGTGAAGAGCACAGTCCAATTCCCGTAGCACAACGTAAAAAGGAAAATGGATTTCTTCCGTACTAACCAGAGGTCTATTCCTGCAATGGCAGAAATTGCACGGGCAGGTCTATATCAAAAATATAACTTGTAACTCTAAAGCTTTATCAACAAGCGCCACCGTATTTAAAATAAATTTTAAGGGATAACGCAGAAAACCCTTTAATAACCAAAACAATTATGTTGTACTTCAAATCAAACTTACAGAGTGTATTTCGGCAGAAACACCCCAACTTCAACCTGACATAAATGTTCTTGGATTTTTAGATCACAAATTTAGTTAAATCTGAGCACTGCTTATGTCCTAATGAATTAATAAGCAAAACATCAATATTATGCAAATAAAGATAGTATCATATTAATTCTCTTGTTCTCAACCAATGTTAATGGTGCGAAAGGATTTACTGGAAAACTATTAATATGGCAAATGTCTAAGTGTTGGGGGATCCTTGGCAGCCACAGGCTGCTTATCCCCCTTCACATACCACTGAATCTCGGTGAAATAGGGCATATAATTAGAAAACAACAGAAGGGAATTGAGATGTATATAGGATGTTGGGAGAATTGCAGGGAACTGTGTAGGCTATCTCAGAACATAAATAAGCCAAGGTACAACTCCAACCAGTTTCGAGACGTAAAACCCAATGACGAAAAAATAAGTGCTCTTAAATTAGATGATTATTATAATAACTACAGTTGTTGGTTGTAAAATATTTTCAACTAATGTTGATTGTGCGAAAAAATAAATTGAAAAAACCATTAATTCGACAAAGGTTCAAGTGCTGGGGGAACTTGGAAGCCAAAAGCTGCTTACCCCCCCTTCACATACAACTGAATATCGGGAAAGTAGGGTGTATAACTGTAAAACAATAGAAGGTGACCGAACTGCATCAAACAAGAAAGAACAGCAGCTATGTCCAAAGACAACCAACATAGATACAAGATGTATGAGGATGGTAGCATGGACAGAGACTAAGTCAATAACAAATAGGTTGTTGAAATAGTAGAGAAATAAAGATATCTGTGGAAAACGAAAAAAATAGGAGAAATAGAAGGACAGGATACGTTCTAAGGCATTTCTGGGGAATAGTATGGGATATATTACAAGCAGAGATAGGACAAAAGAGATAGAGGTAGACCGAGATCAGACTTTCGCACACAAATAGTGATAGATGCAGACTGTGCAAATTGCAGGGAAATGTGTAGGTTGGTTCAGACTAGGAAACAATGAGGGTACGTGTCCAACCAGTTCTAAGACTGAAGACTTAATGATGATGATGAATTCTCTTGTTTAAATTTATATACATTAAATTAATTCAACGCTATATATGTATAATATTGTTCGTTTCACTACAATTGATTGGTCTAGGAATTCTATTCTCTTTTAACAAAATAATACAAACTAAATTCAGATCAACTCATACAACTTTAATATCAGAAAACTGATAACGGCATATTAAACTTTCTATGGAATCAAGTAAAGATATCCTTGTTTCACCAGTACATATTTATATATCAATAACGTTAATTCAAAATTATCCCAACAATTCATTTTATACTAATCGCATGAAACAATATTATTTTAACAAAACTATACTTGAATCTATAGAGCTTTAGAATTAATCCTAATAGTTAATTTTAAATTCTTTTCAGGGTACAATATGAACATGTTATTTAATTATTTTCATTGTTGCTCTCAAAGGATTTATTAAATGAAATATCTAAAGATGTTTGTACTTACCTTTCTAGCTCATTCTAGCTGTAAAAAATGTCAACAACAATATGTCGTTCTGAACATCTGCTGTCCATAGATCACCAAACTACATCAAGGAGTCCAAAATGAATTTTAAGGATAATTTTCAACGATGTTTGAAACTATTGTATTATTCAGATCAAATAAAATAATGAATTTATCCTCTAAATAGACGACCTCCATCTACACTAAACCAAATAGGCAAATTAAAAATCTTCACGTGGGGAGCTTCTTTACAATTTTTCTTAGAACTTGTTATAATTACAAATTTTTTATCGAAGAAATTTAGTTAGATACTAACCGCTTTATTTCATATCATCATTTAAGCAATTAAACACATTGCTTTGGGTTAGCAATTACGCATTGATATCCGCAACTGCCATACCATTAAAAATATTTTTAACGGTTCAAAAATCGTCGCTTACAAGACATGCGTTATGCCATTTCCTTACGTATCTCAAATTTTTAACAAGCGCATATGACTATTCCCTCAAACTCCCAACCAAAACAAACGTACAAGGACAGTAAAATCACCTGCAAGGCAGACAACCAACTAGTCGCAAGTTTGCTACGAGGGTTACACATAATGAAATATCTATCTGCACTTTCTTATATTGTATAAGTAATCTGCAAAAATCGTAAGAGTGCTGTGCCCGAATTTTGAACATAGTTCAATATATGAAAGAGCAGAAGATTGCTGGTCAAGAAGCCATTTGTCTGAACAATTTGAACAAAATTGTGTTGGAAACACCAGGTGATGGGTTAATAACTGTTATGAAAATTATTAAGGAAGATAAAACACAACCACTTGGTGCTAAGTTACATTCACTTCACCAAAGCATCAGGAAAAACAACACAAAAATCTAAACTATGTGAATTTGAAGAAGAACTTGTGCACACAATTACCAATCGATTTACATTCATACAGGTCCCCGAAAGATGGCAGCAGCTCTTTCGATACTTAGAGTGGCAGAAGCCATATGGGTCGGTATGGCAGTCTAAGACACACTACTGCGATGTGGAAGACAACAGGAAACCACCACATTACCTCCCCAGTACACAACGTATTTAAATTGTTACTTAAGATGATGGCATTCTCTAGGGTAAAAGATTCCGGAGTTATAATAGTCCCCATGCGGATCTCCGAGAAAGGACTACTTCAGAGGATGTGATCGAAACATTTAGAAAAAGAGTAGGAAACATTCCGGCCCGGAGCGTGGAATGTCAGATATAGTAGGGATCAGTGAAGTTCAGTGGCCAGAGGAGTGAGATTTTTTGGAGCGAAGACTTTAGGGTAATTTAATTCACACAGAATGATCAGAGGAAGGAAATTCGGATGTGGGGATAGTTATGAGAAAAAAGATAGGACACTGTGTAGAAAACTGTATACAAACGAACGAAGGAGTACTCATGGTTAGATTAGAATATAAACCGGTGAATACAGTAATAAAACAAGTATACATGCCCAACTCTAGCTACATTGCATTTACATTTCCAATGCTCCACCCGAAAGTACTGCATTGGCCAGGAGGCGAGTTTTTTGTTGCCTGAAAATTTAGAATTTAGCCGAACCCTTGCCGTTTCAGGCAAGGTAAGGATCTTTAATGTGCGTGATAACACTCACACATGGGACCTCCATTTAACCTCTCATCCGAACGAGGGCGTAATTTTTGTGAAAAATGCTCACCTGCCATTTTTCAAGCAGTCGGCCGTGTCGGGATTCGAACCCGGGACCTTGGGATCCGTAGTCTTATGCTTACTACATTGATCCACGGCGACGCCCAACTCTAGCTACAGCGAGGAAGAAGTAGAAGCAATCTACAAAGATATCAAAGACATACTAAGATACGTAAAAGGACATGAAAATTTAATAATTACGGGATATTTTAAATGCAGTTGTAGGCGAGGGTAGGGAAAGAGTGGTAGTAGGTTTATTTGGTTAGGCAAGAGAAACGACAGGGGAAATGGGATGGTAGAATTTTGCAACAAAAACAATTTAATCATCACAAACACATTATTTCAACATCATGCTAGAAGACGATACACGTGGAAAATGCCAGCAGATATAGGAAGATATCAAATAGACTACATTCTTGTTAGACAACGGTTTAGGAATTAAGTGAAAGACTGTAGAAGCTACTCCGAAGCAGATATAGACACTGACCGCAACGTAGTAATTATGAAACCTGTTCTTAAATTTAAAAATTGGAAAAAGGAATGAAAAAGGCATTTTGCCTTTGGGAAACTAAAGATAAAGATTTGAGAAAAAGTCAAACAAATCAACGAAGTAATTATAAACCTGTTCTTAAATTTAAAAATTGGAAAAAAGGATTGAAAAGGGCACTTTGTCTTTGGGAAATTAAAGATAAAGATACCTCACAAAAGATTTGAGAAAAAGTCAAACGAATTGCTGAAAGATATCGGAAAAATTTCTGATATCAAGAAAGTAGAAACAGAATGGAATAACATTAAATACCGCCTAAACATGGCGGCCCGAGATATCCTGGAGTAATCAAAAAGAAAATAGGAAACAATGGATGACAAAAGATAATGTAAATTTAACAGAAACAATGCAAAAAAAACAAAAACAGACCAAACAAAACAGGAAAACAGAGATACAAAGCCATAAAAGGGGAAACTATTCACAAATGCAGGAAAGCCAAAGAACAATGGATTGAGTAAAAGTGCAAAGAAGTTCAAATTAAGATGGAAATAAGAAAGACCGATGCAGCATACAAACTAATTAGAATGAATTTTAGGGATATAAAACCATATAGCAGAAATAAAAGGCGCATAGGAGAAAATATCATTACAGAGAATGCAGAGAAACTGGATGGACAGCAAGAATATATAGGGAATGTATGTGCATATGCGCAGAAACGGAACTAGAAGCACTAGAACGGGAATCAGACATTGAAAAGGATGCCTTGGGATATCCTATATTTAGAGATGAGTTTGAACTATCATTAGAGTCTGAAAAATAACAAGGCATCAGGTATAGACAAGGTGCAAGCAAAAACTCTAAAAGTTGATGAAAAAGGAGTAACAGAACATCTCTTCCACCTTGCTATATGTTATATGTATGAGACAGGCAAGATATCCAAAGATTTCAAATGTAACTCCATAGTCACTATACCAAAAGAGATGTGTGGATAAATGTGAAACTTTTCGAACAATAAGTTTGGCAGCAAATGTTTCAAAAATATTATCTAGAATTGTACAAAGACAGACGGAAAATGGGCTGAAGAAACACTAAGAAATCAATTTGGGTTTAGGCAAAACAGGGGATCACGGTAGGCCATTTTAGCTTTAAGGGTGATAATGGACAAAATAATAAACAAAGGAGAAAATGTGTATATATAGCGTTTGTAGATCTGGAAAAGAGCATTCGACAATGTAAGATGGGCAAAAATGTTCAAAATACTCAAAAAGATTGGAATGAAGTATAGCAAACAGTTGTTAGAGCAGGAACGTGGAGAAGTAAATATTGGGCATGAGGTGAAACAGGAATTTGTGCTATCCCATTAATTTTTAATTTGTATATCAGAGACAAACGATTATTATACTTCGATTTGCAGACGATATAGCGGTATTAGCATCTAGCAAGGAAGATTTAGAAGCAGCAATTAATGAAATGGAAACAGTACAGATATAGTATGAAATTTAACAAAAATAAAACTAAAAATACTAGTATGTAAAGAAGGGGAAATAAGTCAAAAACTAGAGTACAAATAGGAAACGAGAACTTACAAGAGATTAAGGAGTTCTGCTATCTAGGAAGCCAAATATCGCAAGATGGGAAAAGTACTAAAGAAAAACAAAGATTAGCACAAGGTTATACTGCATTTAACTAAAAATGCAACTAGTTCGAAAACAGCAAACATGGACAAGAAAAAAATTGTTAAAAGCATGTGTGTGGAGCACGGCACAGTACGGCTGTGAAACGTAGACAGATGTATAATGAAGATACCATGGACAGACAAAGTTAAGAATCAAGAGGTTCTAGAAATGGTATGGGAAGAAATAAATGTGTGAAAAACAGTAAAAATTGAAGAGAAAGTATAATAGAACACATAATACAGAATAAGGGAATAGTGTGGAATATATTAGAAGCAGAGAAAGGAAAAAGAGAGGTTGAGATGGGCCTAGATTAGACTATTGCACACAGTAGTGAAAGCTGTGGAATATCAGGGAAATATGTAGGTTAGCTACGAATAGAAAACAATGAAGGTATGTGTCCAAGCAGTTCCAGGACTGAAGACCTAACGATGAGAATATCTTGCCCCGCATATTCCTATTGAAACATGCACATCAAAATAATACACTAGACCTCGACACAGTACACCGAACTATTAAAACCTACTGCACTACCTGAACACTTAAACACAATCGAAATATATAAATTGTAGGCAAGTCTAATAGTTGAACAATGAAGTTGTACCTGAAACTAAATCGACACCATCAGGAAAACCTTCCTTGAGTTACTTGATAAGCACCACGAATATTATGTATAAAGTATTTCAAGATTTCCAACTTTTATTTAACACACACAAACCCCGAAAATAATGTCACCTGTAATAAACTTCATCGTTCCCTAAAACCAAAATATAAAATTCAGCAACGTTTTGTCCTTGATATCTTTTTCTAATATGCCATTAGGAGTTATTTGAGTGTAGTGAAACAATGTGTTAAAAATGCTCTCCACTATATTATACAATTTATGTAGTAAGCCTTAGAATTAATTGCTAAAAATTAGGTTACTCATGTAAGAATGAATGTGGAATGGATGACTTTATTTTTAATACATATCTGACTAAGGATTCATTAGCAATCCTGTAAATACATACATTTTTATCAATATTTTGACTTCCTGAACTGTTCTTCTTATGTACTATTTAAATATACATGATTCCAAAACACTAAATTTATTATAAACTGAACTGCATGCTATATGCTAAAACATTACTTATCAATTAAGCAAGGCCACATTTAAACATTAATTAATACTCTATTATACTTCAATTTACACCTAGAAATTATTCAATTAGGATTTCTGTGTATTGATTTATAAACTTTTGTTCTACTGCTTAAATTGTATATGTGCATGTGTATTATATCTCTGTTTCTCTACTGTGGAAACCTATCATGGTCTTTTCCCTTTCTGTGTTATTAGACACTGTGAAGGATTCCACAGGTGTAAATAGTATTCCCACATCCTTCCTTCTGTTTTTGTCTGTCTATATTTTGATTTGATTTTGGTTATACAGTGGCCATTATGGCTGGACGTTATGTTTTGAACTGCTGTAAAACCAAATTTCACAATAATTATGTTTGCATTAATTGCAATGCCATTTACCACAAAAATTACTTAGAAACAAAAACCAATAAATTTGTAAAAATAGAGAATTATATAGTAAATCGTTGCAACACCAAATGTATTTCTATTAACGAGGATGAATATAATATGTTAGTTGAGGATTATACTAAATTAAAAATGGAAAATGATAATCTAAAATTAGAAACCATTAATTTAAATCGCCTTATTGAACGTTTGAAAGGACAATTATACACCTGCCTAGAAGAAAGCATTTCTATAGAGGACTCCGTAATGAAGTTAAATGATGACAATAAACATCAATTAATTGACTACTCTTTAAAAATATAAAAACTTGAAAATGAAAATACAACCCTCAAATCTCAGATTGAAGGTATAGTGAATGGTGAAATTTATATGTCATCGGATCAATAAATCTACACAAACTTCAATTGCACAAAACAAACTTTAAATTTAGATCCTCAATTACAAAGGGAAAAAAATTATTAAATTCGTAATCGCAAACAGACATCAAAACCAAGAGTTTGGTAGATGCCCACAACAAGCTGATGATGTCACTCTTAAGCGATGCAGTCTTTGGCTGCTACACAAGATGATTTGACATGTGCTTCTGGTTCGGTAGATACTGAGAGCACTTCTGATTACAATATTCCTAATAAAATTCGGGTATCAAAAATTGGAAAAAAAAATCATCTACTCCAGAGACCCTCCGCTAAAACTCAGCATATATTTGACTTATCCGGTGAAGTAAGAAAGAGGTAATTATACATCTGCGGTGACAATCATGTCAATCATGTTAGAAACTTTTATGCAATCATTAGTTCGTTAGTTGACTGTAACAATTTTTCAATTTTTGTTGACTGCAAGCCGAATGCTACTTTAGATGCGAATTTGACTGCTCATGCAGATGATTTTGATAATGATGATTACGTTATTGTTCTTGGTGGAACTAATAACGCATTATGAGGCACCAATATCTTCAACAATACCAAAAAAATTTTTATTAGCTTGGCCAATACCACAAACTTAGTTTTAACTTGTTCCTCATTCTGGAATGGACGAAATATTTTAAATAACCTCATTCATACTGTAAATACTGACGTACATTCCGTGCTTATCTCTGGTGGAGTGAACTTTTATGTTGATATAAACAATGTTCTGTCTCAAAGAATTTTACCTTTCATGGACTACATATGAAACAAAGTGGAAAGAAACTTTTACTCAAACACATTCTATCAATCACTAATAACTTTACTTCCAAACCTACAGAAAGCTATAATTTTAGGAACAAAATCCTATATATATATATATATATATATATATATATATATATATATATATATATATAAACAACTCGTAATATGTTAACTAGTTCCAGGTCTATTTTCACAGACTCTCAACGTGAATTTTCCAATTTGGACATTCCCGATTCTGGAGTTATAAACGATGAAACCTAGTTTGGGTAATAACCATAAAAAAAATAATTTTATAATTCGAAAGCCTCGACGTTTCTCTATCTTACTGTGCAACATTCGCAGTTTGTGCAGCAAGGCTAACAATTTATTTGTATTGTTGGAACGCTTAGGTTTTCCTGAAATTCTGTCTTACGGAACATTGGTTAAAACCACAGGAATATGTTCGCATATAAAATTACTATATTATTAGTGCATCACATAGACAACATTTAAGTCATGGCGGCACAGCCATTTACTGTAGATCAAACAATACTTTCACCCGTAATTCTGGATTCAATGAACTACATCTACATGATGAACTTAATTTTGAATTTTCTCACATATACAGTAGAAGGCATATTAAATACTATTATATATATTATATTATATAATCTTAATTAGGTAAAGCCATACAAGATGTACAAGCCCTAACTAAAAGGATGTAGTTCAGTAAACTGATTTTCAACAACACCCTATTAAGCATAAGATATCATAATTCACAGGATTTGTTGACACAGCAGAATGTTTTTAAGTCTCTTACAAAATGCTGCTGGAGTATCACAAGATATGTATAGTTCAATATAAGTATTGAAAGTTTTGCTGGCAAGATATTCAAAGGAACATTTAAATTTTTCGGTATTATGAAGTGGTATGTTTAATCGACCAGTATAACGTACATTGTGCGTTGTAGAACATATTGTTAGCAGCTCGTAAAGATATGACGGTAAGTGTTCATGGTATACCTTATAAAGTAGTACTGAAAAGTGCAATTCCCACTGTTTGTCCATCTTTAATATGTTATGTTTGACATATGTGGGAGTCACATGATCTCTGTAGCGCAAATTAAAAGAATACCTAAGGCAAGAATTTTGTAGTACTTGAATACGATTTTGAAGTACCTTTCCCAAATAACTATAATATACTGTATCACAGTAGCGGATATTACTCAAAATTAGAGAATCACAAAGTTGCCAACGAACGTGTTGAGGCAATGAATATTTATATTTGCGTAGTGTTTTCAACTTGAAGTATCCAGTTCTGCATATTGAGTTAACATGGTCTTCAAATGTAAGGTTCTCATCAGAAATCACACCTAAATTTTTAATTTTTTCACTAAGAGGCACTACACAGTTGTCTAATATTATATTCGTATGATTCCCTTGTTTTACTCTTGTTAGTGACACTTTGGTACCTATACATAGAGACTGAGTTTTTGTAGGGTTAAGTATTAACCCATTTTTAGTGGTCCACTGATGAACAGCAGCTAACACTTCATTAATAATGTTGATTGATGCATTCACTGTATGTGAATTTGAGGGTAGATACAATTGGATGTCATCAGCAAACATGTGAAGACTATTTTTTTTTTGAGAGAATTAATGGTAGATCCGATGTGAAGATAGAGAAAAGCAGTGGGCCTAGTATGCTCCCTTGCAGAACTTCAGATTTGACAGGTAATGCTGTTGAAAGTTTTGATCCTATTTTAACCTGGCACCCTCTGCCATGAAAGTGCAAGTGATGAGAAACCATAGTATGATAGCTTAGAGAGTAGTAGTTTGATATTGATAACATCAAATGCTTTGCTCATGTCAAGCGCAACTAGAAAAGTTACATTTGCATTATCAATATTTTTAGTTAAGTCATTATTTAATCTCATTAATGCTGTTGCAGTACTGTGTGATGATCTACAGCCTGATTGGAATTTAGGTAGTATGCTGTTTTTATTAATGTAATCAACGAGCTGTTTGTATACAATTCTTTCTGCCACTTTTGAAAGTGCTGGTAGTATACTTATTGGTCTAAGCTGTGTCATGTAGGTAGCTTTTGATACTTTGGGTATAGGATTAATTATTGACTGCTTACAAATGTGTGGTACATGACCATTAAGAAATGATGTGTTAAGAATATGTGTAACAATATCTGAACAATATGGTATTATAATTTCCATATGCATCAGATTTACTTTTCAATACAAGACGCTGAACTTCCTCTGGTGAAACGGTGTGTATTTCAAATTTGGCACCAAATCCTGCATATTTAGAGAGTTATAACGTTTTGCCTTACTAAGGGGCTATTTATAAGGTATTTACTCCCATGTGACCAGCTGAAAGGCACAAGGATAGGTGACGAGGATTTCCAATAGACGTTAAGAGCCCACGGTAAGTTTCAGTGGAAAGTGGCTCATAGATGAGGAAACCTCTAAAGGCTAAGCGGCTAGTCGAGCTATTTGCTCTGGGTAGAACATGAGCTTTGGGTTGGGGTTGGACTGCGACCAAAAATGTAGAGAATATGGCACCACCGAATTTTTGTATATGAAGAAGACCTTACTTGAGTCTCTTGTATAAGGCGAATGCGGAAACCTTTACTCAATTACCGCTATGCAACATATTACAGAAACACAATCCCTAAAGTTTTCTTACCTTATGGCTCGATATTGATTTTTATAGATGCACTGCTACACATGTAAACAGATTAAAACAAAGATAGCACAGTTTGTGCATTCATATCCAAAATTCATAATTAATTAGAATCCATCATCATTCATTCCAACTAATAATCATAGTCTTAACCAAAATGAAAATCTATTCCTTCAAGTTGCAGTTAAATTATTTACAAGACATCTTCTTTAAATAAATTTGATTAAATAATATTAATGAAAGATATGTACATGTGTACTTGATAGTAACCAGTATTTCTCATAAATAAAATATAATAGTTTTATATTAGTAAAGTCTAGCAAAATTTATCTTGAAAGTGATTAAGTATGAGTTTTTGAATAATTAAATTTATATTACAACTTCTGTTGGTAATAGTGGTACTACTTGAACCTCACATTCTATGGCAAGATATTCCAAATAACATTTAGTGAAATGCAAAATGTAACAATTTAGTTCTCTAAGATAGAATAATTTATATTTCAAATAATGCTTTAATTTTCATTAAATATAAAATTTAACCTTTTCTACCTTCATATCGACATCTACCGTATTTTGTTAGTACTAATGAAAAGATTAAAAGTGAAACTTAATAGATTCCTGTTGCCATAACTTAAAAATAACTTGTTTGTCATTCACCTAATGAACTAGGAAATTTCCACGTGAACAAACAAAACTTATTTGTCTGCTATACCAAATGCTACAGCTGACGTATAAGAAAACAAATTACATACCAGATGTTAATCCATTAGAAAAATACTTGCTAGGTATAAGGACCATACCAGGAATAATAATTAATAATTTATAATCCTCTTGTTTCAGCAATTACAAATTAGGAATTTCCATTACCACATCAAATAATTCAAGCACGCCAGATAGACTTTCATACAAGGTTAAATTTCAAATAGTTACCAATAAATTTTCATTGCTTGCCAAATAAATTTTATATATTTCTCAAATTAAGGAAAGCTTCTTAAATTAATGTAAGCTGCTTAAGTTATCCAAATTATACACGTTACCTAAGATGCATGTTAACCTAAAGCTATTCAAGCAATTTAACGTCCCGTCTAAAGCGAACTAATTCTAACCAAGCGTGGACATAAAATGTGCTTCGCCGAGACGACTTCATCTTGAGAACGACTTTTTAATCTTTTGGTGCTTCCAACATGTGGTCTGCAACCACGTCATGTTCTTTGGTTTAAATAACAATTGACCTACTCTAACGACAGCTCAGTTGGAAGTGATTTCTTGACGTGTGTTGCCGTCTGACAACAAGTATGATATTACAATCATCTAAAGGAGGGAACTCTTATGGTGACACTAACAAATGGCATTTTTGTCACCGCTTAATTTAAAATTATATACTTTCAAATCGAAAGCTTATATTGTTTTCAACAATATATAATATTTATTACGTAGATTGTGTAGCATTATTATATTTAAGTTGACTATTAATGAATTAAATAAATTAGATATCTGTGAAAATATTGCCAGAAAATAAAATTGTTTCAGTGTTTGAATTCGTCAATGTACATATCATCTACCGGTGGACGGAGTATATTGTTCACAAAATAATCATTTATTATGTCTATCTTTTGGAGTTCAGGATGCATGGAATTTCTTTGTTTAAAATTAATTTTGTTATCAGCAAAAAATTTCCATATTTGTTTATGATTTGATCTATATTTTCTTAATTGATTCTTAAAAAAGGCAGCTTTTTCATTCCTAATTGCTTCGGTCGTAAAATTTCTTAGATCTTTGTAATAACTATAATCGGATGTTTGTTTTGTTCTAAGATATTTTTGATGTGCTTTGTCTTTTAATCGTATCATGAGTTTGATCGTGTCTGTGATATACGGAGGTGTCTTATATGTAAGTGTGGTTTTTTTAATTGGGGCATACGTGTCAAAAAGATCTATAACTAGTTTATTGAAATATTCTAATTTGGCATCTAGATCATGTTCTTGGAGAATTTCTGCCCAATTATGGTAAGAAAGATCAGCTTGGAGCATATCTAGATTGATATTTTGATAATTCCTATATTCGACTAGTGTTGGTTTTGGCTTTTGAACTCGGGTGAAAATTTCACAGTATACCATTCTGTGATCTGACATATTTAGCATATCATGCGTATTACAAACGGCTATTTGTAAATCACTACTGCAACAGATAATGTCTATTAGGGTGACTGATGTTGCTGTTATTCGGGTTGGTTGATTCACAATTTGTACCAGATTGAATTGATATAGCAATGGGTGAAGGAATCTTATATAATGCTGGCTCTTGAAGTCAATATTAACGTCTCCCATTAATATAATATAATCAACATCTGAGTTGATGTTTGATAATACAATTTCTATTTCACTAAAGCAGCTGTTACTGGTCGTTGGAGCTTTATAAAAAACACCGACTGCATAGGAATTTCTATCAATTTTCACCATTAACCATAGTTGTTCAAGACTTCTAGTATCTAAAAAGTCAATATTCAATTTTGTTGCTTTGATACAATTATGCACATAGCAACATATGTTACACTACGTTTAAAGTTTTATCTGGTCGGTAATGCAGTTAACCAAATGTTACGCTTAGATTCTCGTACATTGAAATGGCGATAGATGGCTCTTAAAAGCCGGTAATACAATTACCAAAGTTCATAAGATACACCATTACGTCACTGATAATTTATATTGCGCCATAATTAAGCGAAGTTACATAAAATTAAAACAATAAAAATTAGAGAGTCTACTCACGTGAAGGATCCGCTAACCGGCAGGAAATCACGCTGCGGTAGCCTCGGCATCGCTGCTGCTGGTAGAGTTGGACATCCAAATTATCTCGGGGTCATGGGATGCTCCAGGGTCATCTCCGTTCCTATATGCAGTGGAAGACGGGAATAGGTAATTAAGGAAAGATAATCAAGATAAGGAAATCTACATAATAAGATAACACGACACCCCGCACGACTGTTCACTTCAAAGTTCGGCGTAAAAAAGCCACGTTTCCGCGCGAGAACCGCGGAACTCCCTACTCTTTTGTAGCATTGCCTTACCCCTATGGGGATAATTCACACTTGCCAATTGCACTATTGTGACGTACCGGAAGCCCCGCCCAGTTCATTTAAAAATGTTCGCGCGTCTTGCGTATTTAAAATTATGGCGGGAACTTCCGCACATCAAGAAAACTAGACTAAAACAATGTTTAAGTGCAAATTCGATTTGCACGTAACAATCGCGACAAAGCCACAAAAGAAAAACTTAAAAAGAAAAAGTCTGTTAGCACAGTAACAGCTTAAAATCTAAGTCCTTACTACCCTATATAAACCCTAACTTAAAGCTACAAAATGTTTATATAAGGCGCCACCTGGTTTTTCGACCGATAACACGTCTACCAAGTACCAGGAAACGGAATAGGTAGCCCGATAGTCTTTGACTACACTACTTACCGACAGCACAAATTTGTCGGGAGCATGAAACACTGCTTAAACTAACACGGGTGCGACAAGTCGCCTAACCTATCTAAACCTATCTAAACTTATCTAACTAAAGCTAACATAAAGTTCTTATATGCAAACACACATGAGTGTCGCATCAAACTATTCTTCTTTTTGGCAAGAAGTGCCCAAATTTAAAAATGTTCATGAGAGTGCGTCACCTTGCACTCTGGCAAATTTTGTTTCTGGTACTTTGGTTTCCTCCGATGCACATTTAACTTGTCCATGACACAGTTGTGAATCCACAAATTTACCAAAAGTACCGCCTACTAAATCCTTATATGCTAACCTGACAAATTACATTTCTAAATTGGGTTAGCTTTTTCACTTAAATTTCAGAAAGATAATTCCCACGTCTGGTCATATATACCACACGTTAGGACGATAAAAGATAAGATAAGATCTCAAATTGATGTTAAAGATAATAGATAAGGTAAAGATATTAAGCTTAAGTTGTTATCCTCAAAGGTAATGAATAAGATAACGGTATTAAGCTTTAGTTATTATTTGAGATACTCGATAAGATAACACGATATTAAGTTAAAGTGATTATAAGAGATAGTAGGTAACATGAATTTAAACAGAAGTTATTACTCAAGATAACCGGTAAGATAACGCGAAATAACTCAAGTCATTCCTAACGGTAGTCGGTAAGATAACGATAAATTAAACCAAAATTATTACTAACGGTAATCGGTAAGATAACGATAATAAACTAAGGTTATTATTAAGGGTAATCAATAAGATAACGATATTAAACCTAAAGGTATTATCGAAGATAATAAAGAAGACAAAGATATTGGCCTAGTTATTACCCAAGACAATGATAACAACAAAGAGTGGCTCCAGTAGAGCCGTTTAAATGGGATTGACCCGTGCCCTCCAAAAGAGAAACCTGTGAGGCAGGTCCGTTCGTAAGAACAGCACGGGGACCGGCAAAGACCTTTGGGTGCATTCCTGCACCTAGTGTTGATCGATATCGGTGAAACTATTCACCCGATATCCATGCGGTATATTCTATATACACATTCACTCACACATTCACACACTCATACATACCTTCACTGCCAGAGCCTATGCACTGACAGCGGCACCGCATGACCCCACGAAAGATTCGCAGAGACATGGTCCAGGTGTCTGTGAAAACCTCCCGCACAACCACACGGTGACTAACAGAAAAGAAAAGGTAGTAGAGAAACAGGAACGGTAAAAAGAAGGAGGTTGGTTTTGAAGTGCATAAGAGGCACCTCTAGGTAGAAGAAAGAAGAGGAAGGGCTCGCATTGAGCAAAAGCGACAGAGGAAAGGTGGATAGCAAAGCGCTACTCAACCAACAAGTGTGGTCAGTAGCTCGGAATGAGGGAACATCATTCTTATGAGGCAGACGGGTGTTCCGGGACAAGAACAGGTCCACCGAGAGAAGAATAAGGCATAGCGGAGATAGCGGGTTAAGAAAAGTATAGTTTTGGACAAGCGTCCGAGAGAAAGTAGAGAATTGTCCCTATAAAACACAGCGCAGTCTGAAGGACCACCTGCGATATTAATCCGACAAGATAAGATATACACATTTTTAAAATTCACTAGACTCCTAAGAGAACTAGTACGATAATTTTCCTAACGAGTGCTTCGACTACGATAAGAAAATCAGACAAAGATAGACACGACAACTTACAAGTATCATTACAGATACAAACACACAAAACAAACTGTTTTAAGGTAGTTTTTAAATCGGTAGCACCCTAAACACACACAAATGCCCAATTATAAGCAGTTAAATACAGATACACTGTCCCCATATGCTAAAACAACCGAGAATTTAATAAAATAACAATAAGAAGCGATAGCGTCTCACCACAAAGTTCAATAAAAATAACGAAAAAAGTTTATAAGTTATGTAGATTTAGTAGAAAAGGAAGGAATAATGTTGTAGTATAATGATGTAGTATAATGTGGGCGATTGCAATAATTCAGAGGAAAAACACACGGAATAGACAATCCTAGCTTTTGCAACTGCGAATATGAACTATTTCTTTCAATGGCATAGACTGCGCATGTTCTATGTGAGCCCAAAGAAGAAAGCATTCACTCAACATCAGCCAAAACCAGTCATAAAAATTCAATGGGTTATTTCAACCAAAGTTACGACAATTACCATTCAATTAAACCATATAAGAGAAATACTAAAGACCGAACAATATGTAGTAGGAAAATTTCAAGGGTTAATTAAATGAAAGGACAAAGTTATATTGGGGGGGTGTAGAGGATGAAGTGATATATGAGTAACGGTATGGTGAAGGAAAGTCAACGAAAAGAAAAAGATAGCTAAATTAGGGTAAGTAAAGTTAAACGTGTAAGAAATTATATACTATATGAGAGAAGGAATAAGTAATTAAAGATACTAATTGATGGTGAGAACGAAAAATATTAGGTAAATCGTGAGGAGAATGGGGCATGAAAAACTTAATTAGCATTTGGGTCGGCAGAGAATGGCTTAAGGTCTTTAATATGCCACCTGCCTTGGCGTTTTCCTTCAGTATCCTGAAGTTCATAGATAAGGGGACTAATAACACGTGTGACTTTACAAAGAATGAATTTAGGGGCCAATTTTGAAGAAAATTTCTTAGATGCATCCGATAAGACATAGTTCTTTTCCACACTTGTTCGCCTAAGGCAAAGGAAATATTTCGCCACGCAAGTTATAATGGTCCTTGCTCTTTTCGTAAGCTTTTAACAAATTTTTTCTAACGTCGTTAAAGATAGAAGGTAATGACTGTTGGTCCTTGTCCCAACGTACTTTATCGTCAAATTCAATTACGTTAGTATCGTCAGGCACTAAACCATAGTAACTCCCATCGATTGGGGTATATCTTCCAAAACAAGAAAAGACGGAGTGAATTGGGTTGCTTCGTGTTTAGATGTACGCAAAGCTTGAGCAATTTCAAAGATATGTTCATCCCATGTAGTATGGTCTGAATTAATATAAGAAGAGATAGCGGTAATTAAAACTCGATTTACTCTTTCAGTAGGGTTTACTTGGGGGTGATATTTTGCGTTAAACCAAATTTTTTGTACTTTGTAACTTTTAACGAAATTCTGAAAATCTTTAGAGATAAATTGTGCACCATTGTCACAAAGAATAATCTGGGGGACACCAAAGATAAGGAAGACATTCTGTTCTAGGAATTTAATTATTGCAGCGGAGGTAGCTTTACGTAAGGGTTGCACCATAACAAATTTAGAAAACCAATCGGTAACAACCAAAAGATATTGATTGCCTCTTTTCGATCGAGGAGAGGTCCTAATAAGTCAAGCGATATTAATTGAAAGGGATAAGATACACGCTTTAAAGTTACCCATTAAACCAGGGCGAGCATCTTGCGAACTCTTATGGGAACCACAAATTTTGCAGCTTTTAATGTAGCGACAAACAGATTGCTTAAGTGTGGGCCAGTAATACAATTCAGATATTTTGGCGAGAGTTTTGTAACACCAAGGTGTGCAGCTAAGGGATCGTCGTGACATAATTTGAGCACCTCACTGCGATTTGCAGTGGGCACAACGAGTTTCCATTCAGGTATATTCGATATTTTATGTGGGAAGAGGATACAAATTTATACAGTCTATTATTAGTTACACGAAAGGTAGGAAATTTGTCGGGATTATCGGAAACTTTTTTTATCATATTGAGGTACCAGGTATCCAGAATTAAATTTGGAAGGTTTAGAGAAACAACATCTCGAGATAACGCATCAGGTACGATATTTAATTTGCCAGGCCTATGCCTAACGCCGAAAGTAAATTGAGATATACGCAAGTTCCATCTTGCCAAACGACCTGCGGGTTGTTTCAAGTTATTAAGCCAAGTGAGTGCTGCACAATCAGTGATTACGGTAAAGTGTGTACCTTCGACATATCCTCTAAATTTCTCGATGCCAAAGATAACACCCAATAGTTCTCGTTCGGTAGCAGAGTATTTTTGTTCGGCAGAAGTTAAGGCACGGCTCGCATAAGCGATTGGATGTTCTAAACCATTGTTTACCTGGAACAACATTGCACCTAACCCGGTAAGTGAGGCATCGGTTTGTATATAAAACTTATCATCGAAATTTGGAGAGATTAAGATAGGTGCTGAAGTGATTAGTGTTTTAATTTGTTCGAAAGCTTGTTGGGATTCTAAATTCCACTCGATAGTTTGGGATTTCTTTTTATTTTTAATTAAAGCGGTAATGGGTGCAGATATAGTTGAAAGATTGGGTAGAAAAATGCGATAGTAGCTAATCATTCCTATCAAACGTTTGATTTCGGTAACAGTTTTTGGTGTTTTAAATTTAGTAATAGCATCAACTTTAGCGGGATCTGCTCGTAAGCCAGTCCCATCGACAATAAAACCAAGAAATGTAAGGGATGAACGACAAAATTGAGACTTTTCCCAGTTTATCTTAAAACCTGCTGCATTTAAACGTTCTGCAACTTCATCTAATGTGGCGATATGTTCATCGAAAGAACTTGAGATAACTAAGATATCATCTAAAAATACAAAGGCACGTTCTTGATGTAAGATAGGACCTAACGTTTGATCCATAGTACGTTGTAAAGTTTGTGGAGCGTTACAGAGACCAAATGGCAAAAAATTATATTCGAAAAGACCTCGGCCTGGGACACAAAAAGCAGTTTTTTGACGAGAAGATAAGTCGAGAGGTATCTGATAAAAAGCTTGTCTTAGGTCGATAGATGAGATAAATTTTGCGTTCTGAAGCCTGCTCAAAATTGAGTCAGTTCTGGGTAGAGGGTAAGCGTCTGGAACAGTAACAGAATTTAGCTTCCTGCCATCAAAACAAACACGCCATTCATCATTCTTTTCCGAACTAGCAATACGGAGAGGTCCACGGTGAATTTGAAGGAGAGATAACACCAGATACTAACATTTTGTCTATTTCCGCATGTAAATGCTTTTGTAAGGCAGGCGATAAGGGATATTGACGTTGCTTAAAGGGAAGGGCATCACCTGTAGAGATAACGTGTGTTGCCGTTGTAACACAACCAAGTTCAGAGGTATTAAGTTTGCGAAATTTGTCGATTGTAGCGTTAAGAGTTACATCTTGGGAGTCAGTAAGAGATTTTGTTAGATATTCCTGTAGATGCACAGGAGTTCGTTTTAATAGAGGTTTGCCATGAAAATCCTGAAAGTAAAGTGACAGATTAAAAGTTTACAGAAATCAACGCCCAGTAGAAAAGGATACGCTAATGCAGGGACAATCAAAATAAAACATCACGTTCAAGAGACTCTACACGAATTTTTAACTTAAGGAACCGGTTACATGTATTTGATTATCGTCAGCTAAATTTATGGAAGTTTTTTCAGGAATAATTTGAATTTTGATATTTTGTTGAGATAATTGATGTAAACCTTCGTTATTTATCAGAGAACATGAAGAACCTGTATCCAGTAAAGCAATTACATTTAAGGAACCAATTGAGATAGATAAGTGTGGACGGTTATCGAAGGGTTTTTAACAAGTTGTGAAACGGTAGCAGTCTTTTTATGATAAAAGGAATTGACGGTTTGTAACCACTTAGACCACTCGGCTGGAGTAGTATAGCATAGTTCCTCTAATGAAGGTAAGGTATTTTGTACATTAATAGTAGCGGTATTATTATTAGATAAATTTAGTGACGGTACAACGTTAGAAGTGGTTTTATAATTTAAATTTATTGGCGTCTGTGTCCGTTGAATGATTGGTGTTGAGGGCGATTTTGGTTTCTTGAGATATTCACACCCTGATTTGAAATATCTCGACGGGAGTTTCCCGATACGTTAGGATTACAGTTGGTGCAGTTAGATTTGTAGATATTTGAACGACCACAGACATAACAAAAAATATTTCTAGGGTAAGTGCAGACAGTATAGCTATGTCCACTTCGTTTGCAGTTCCAACAGGTAAGTGCGTTGTTAGTGACGGTAGAAGGAACGTTAAGTGTAGATACTTTACGGGAAGCTCGAACTTGGCAAGCTAAATCAGGTTCTAGGAGACCAGATAATTTCTCGGGTGGTGGTCGATATTTGTCGATTCTTGACCTCACTTCTTGGAGAGAACGACATAGGTCTTTAAAATGAGCTAGCGAAGATATTTGTTGCAATGCCAAACGTTCTGAGAAATGGGGGTTTAAATTTCTAAGCAATTGATCGATAATTTCGGATTCGGAAGGTTTTTTGTCGAGTCTGCTATATAAAGCTTCTAATGAGGTAATAAAAGACACAACATTTTCGTCGGGACCTTGAGTTCGGTTACGAATTTCGTTCCAAAGATCGTTAATGTAGCCATAAGGTAGGAAGTCTCGTTTTAAACAGGCAACTAACTCATTCCAGGTAGAAATTTGGTGTCGTATGTTTCTATACCATATTAATGCTGAGCCTGCGAACAAATCACCAGCTGAGATAAATAGGTCTTGGTCGGTACACCGCTGGAAATTTTAAAATCGTTAATCCGGTCAAGAAAGGATGATAAAGAAACCTTCGAATCAAACCCTTCAAAGGTGAGACCCCATTTGTATACAGGTATAGGTTTTCCTAATGGTTTAGGTTCGCAAGCGCAAGATTTGAAAAAGGTAACGATATATCTACGTCTGCGTTAGGATTAAGTCTTTCTAAAAGAATTCCTTCAAGCAATAACACCTCGGACAACAAACTTTGTTTAGCTTGAGTCGCTTGGTCATCGTTATATAAAGATAATGATTCGATACGGTGTTTGACGTGGGTTATTCTTGAAGTCAATCTCCTAATTCGATATTAGTAGCCGCAGGATCTGTTTTGTTTATTATACCCGATATATCATCTAAAGATAATTTAATTTCTGATACGTTGAGTGGCCAATCGCCAACAGGGTTCTTTAAGATAGCAACGCCTTTGGTTTCCTGTGACAAAACAGCCCTAAGTTGAGATCGCCTATCATTCTGATTGCTCGCAGCTATGATACTTCTACATTCCAGCTCGTAGATTAATTCGAGGATTTTAGATGTGATACGTTCATTATGAATACAATATTCAAGACACGATATAAAAATATGCGATTTTGACGCAGATTAGAAGGTAAAAAACACGTTACAGTTACTTTAAGGTAATACCATACGATATTTAGAGGTAAGAGCTTGTTAGAACGTCACCGATAACACCAAAGAAACACATTTAAGGTATATGGAAACGAAATCAATGTTCAGTTAAATACATATTTTATAGATAATGACAAAGAAGCCTTCCAAAATGGAAAATGGACGCAGAGGAAATGTTATTTAACCTATAAGGCAACAACGTATAGTCAAACACTTCTTAAAAAGGTATACTAGCAATTTATTTCACTCAAGTGTTTTTTTAAACACAAAATTTTCATGTAAAGGATAAACCATAATGCAATTTTAGAATGTAACATAAAGAACAATGTATTTAAGTTTCAAAAAACGGCCATTCAAAGTTAAGGAAAGCAACTAAAGATATTTTAATAGGTAATTCTATAATACTGTATTTAAAGACATAAGGTAAGGTAAATACTTACATGAATAAAAATACGTTTCCTTAAGTGAAAAAACTGTTTCAATAACATCTGTTAAAACATTGCATGGTTGTAACTGAAATTAACATAACCTAAAAACAAAGAAGAAACCCCTGAAGTTCATAGCCTGAACAGGTTGAAGGCGCCATCTGTTACACTTCGTTCAAAGTTTTATCTGGTCGGTAATGCAGTTAACCAAATGTTACGCTTAGATTCTCGTACATTGAAATGGCGATAGATGGCTCTTAAAAGCCGGTAATACAATTACCAAAGTTCATAAGATACACCATTACGTCACTGATAATTTATATTGCGCCATAATTAAGCGAAGTTACATAAAATTAAAACAATAAA
Source organism: Platerodrilus igneus (assembly GCA_036346225.1). Lineage (NCBI taxonomy): Eukaryota > Metazoa > Arthropoda > Insecta > Coleoptera > Lycidae > Platerodrilus > Platerodrilus igneus. Next base: position 6,014,716 of record JARFIW010000215.1, read on the forward strand.
AATTAGAGAGTCTACTCACGTGAAGGATCCGCTAACCGGCAGGAAATCACGCTGCGGTAGCCTCGGCATCGCTGCTGCTGGTAGAGTTGGACATCCAAATTATCTTGGGGTCATGGGATGCTCCAGGGTCATCTCCGTTCCTATATGCAGTGGAAGACGGAATAGGTAATTAAGGAAAGATAATCAAGATAAGGAAATCTACATAATAAGATAACACGACACCCGCACGACTGTTCACTTCAAAGTTCGGCGTAAAAAAGCCACGTTTCCGCGCGAGAACCGCGGAACTCCCTACTCTTTTGTAGCATTGCCTTACCCCTATGGGGATAATTCACACTTGCCAATTGCACTATTGTGACGTACCGGAAGCCCCGCCCAGTTCATTTAAAAATGTTCGCGCGTCTTGCGTATTTAAAATTATGGCGGGAACTTCCGCACATCAAGAAAACTAGACTAAAACAATGTTTAAGTGCAAATTCGATTTGCACGTAACACATACTCCTCCGCCCCACATTACCCTATCTTGTCGAAATAGCGTATAAGAAGGTATCGCTATCAATGTCGAGGGAGTCGGGATCTAGCCACGTCTACGATATGGCAATAATTAGAAAGTTCCTCCTCTCTACAAACTCGCAAAACTCATCGAAACAGGAATTAAGTGATCGGATATTCACATGACAAATGCATAACTTATCAGCAAACCTTTTGCTGGAAGTAAATGTTAAAAATTCATTTGGCAGATGGGAGGACTGTGATTGCTATACAACGTTAGTATAATCTATTTTAGAGGTTCCCTTTTCACTGCTTGCAGGTAGCAAGGACACTCCTTGCTTATGGCTGGATGTGCAATATCAACTTCTATATTGAGTCTTGATTTAGCAAGCAGGCAGTTTGCACACTTGTAGGTTTCCATAGTACATTCTTTGTAAGAATGTTTACCCGAACACAAAGAGCAGGAAGTTTCATTTTTGCAGTTTTGGGGCACATGGTTGAATTTTAAGCATTTGTAGCATTGAACTACATGTATGTGGTTATAGACAGCACCCATAGACCATCCAATGGCAACTTTACCTGATTTTAATAAAGAATCATGTATCACTTTCAATAACAATGGTTGAGTTCATAGTATTTTGTTATGCAGTATTTTTATGACTTTTAAGTGGAAGTTGTTAATATCAGTATTGAGTTTATTTTGCTTAATAATCTGATTCCCAATCTGCCCCATATTTGCATCAACATCATTACTATTAATATTTACAATTCTGATCCTAGGTTTTCTTAGGGTAGGTGCATTTACTTTGTATTTGGTTCCCAGTTTTTCAATAATTGTGTTTTGCAGGAGATTCCTGTCTAATTGATCATTGCAGCCAATTACAATTCTGCCATTCGTAGATTCACGTATTCTGAATATGTGCACCCCTATGTCTGCTGGATTAATAGTGTTTCTGATTTCCATCTTGGTATCTTTACTCTGCTGGGCGTTAATTGGTTGTACTACCAAGACTGGTTCTGATTTTGATACATCTGCATAAGATTTGGTTGCCTCTAATTTTTGTATGGCAATAGGATTAAGGAATTTTTCAGTACTGTTTGCTTTGATTTCAGCTTTGAAACTATTAAAAAGTGTAGTTATGTCCTTTATTGCCTCTTGCAATTTAGTTTGCAGCATATTTTCTAGTACCTCTGTAAAACTATCATCTTTTAGGCATGATTTACAGAAGTACTTTAATGTTCTTCGTTTTAATTTTAGACACCTAATTTCTGATGTTGTTAGCCCACTGCATTCATCACAAATCCTTAATGTGCTCTTGTCACAGCCAAATGTTTTACCTTGTGTTTTACATGTTGAACAGTGTGACATTTCTGTCACCCTGTATATTACCCAACAGTTATAAATAAATACAGTATAAAAACAGCATTTGTTTTGAATGATTACTTGAGTAAGGTGATATCAATAAAGTGCTAGCCAAATGTATATGTACAATTATAATTAGTTCACTATTATCAGCAGCTGTTTAGAATGATAACACTTTTAATTGTTTAGTTGAAAGAGAAAATCACTACCTATAGTAAGGAGAATGCACCACAAAGATTATGATGAGTGTCATTAAATACTGCACAACTCTATTAAAAACAGGTCTTGCATTAACTTCGATAACCACGGATGGTGGAAATAGTGGACGTGTAAATATGAGCAAAGTTCATACAGGGTTATTCACGTTATACACCACGAAGCATTATGACTAAGGTACTTGATTTGAAAAAGTTTGCGTTTTGAGATGGATAGGGACCTAGTGAAGTTACATTTTAAAATTATTCCCGTAATATACAGGGTGTCCAAGCAACAAAACGTATCAAAGTTGTATTTTTTCATATGGAACACCATGTATATTATTTTATTTTCAAAATGAAAGCGAGTTTCGTTAGGTTTCCAAAACCTAAACATTGCTGTTTTTGAAATATTTTGTATTTTGTGAGAATGTAGCCAACAATTTTAACAAATAAATTTTCAACATCACTTTTGGTTTTTTAACCAAAATTGACTTGGGGTTTAGTACTTGATTAAGTTTTGTCTAGCACTGTGAAACATTGAGTGTAAGAAAATCACTAGTAAATAATCGCAAGCTTTAAACAACAATTTGTTTAATTTAAATAGAACACCCTGTATTTTAAGCCAACGGCAGATGTAAAATTTAATTATCTATCGAATACTATTATTTTCCTATAGCTAACTGTTCACATATCCATTGAAAACATGCATTTTCAGAATGCAAATTGACTTTTACAAGTTTATTATATATTAAAGATTCCATAGTATAGTCACCTATGGAATATTGAGGGCAAAAAATAAGATTGACAATTTTTTAAATAATAAGTAATAGTTTAAACAAATAAGGATGAATATAAAAAGAATGGTGAAAAGATATACAACAAACAAATAATAACGAATGAATATAAAGTAATAGTGAAAAGAGGTACAACGAACAATAATGGTTTTAAGTGTTCAAAATGACAACTGTCTAGCTCTAAAACCTTCAGCAACATTTTCCAACTTTTTTGAGCTTATGTTTCCAAAAGCTTCTCTGATGCGCTCCTTTATACCATCTGGTGCTGTTGCAGGTGTATTATAAATGATTCCTTTTATATATCCCCATAAAAAAATCCGTTGAAGTCAATTCGGGTGATCTTGGAGGTCAATTCTGAAAATCATTTCTTTCAATCCACCCATTTTGGAACTGAACATTTACATACATATTCTCGGATATCACAAAAGAAACGTGCAGGAGCTCCATCCATTTGAAGCCACATCCGTGTTCTTATATCTAACAGAATGTCTTGTAATAAGATTGGTAGCTGATTTATCAAAAAATCCAAAAACAATGTTCGTATTACGTGTTCTTCCAAAAAATTAGAACCCATTAGATATGGGCTCATTATTCCGCCCCACACGTTCACTGACCATCTGTGTTGATTATTAATTATTCTAAATTGATGTGGATTGTAATCAGAATAAAAATGAAAATTCCGCCTATTAACGGATCCATTACTGTGAAACATACATTCGTCAGTAAATAAAACAAAATTAAAAAGTTTATTTTTCTGACACTTTGTCTAACGTCCACATACAAAACTCAACTCATTTCTCAAAATCGTTTACGGAAAGTTCTTGGTGAAGTTGGATTTTATAATCATGGAAAGAATGTTTATTAAGAATTCTTTAGATGCTTCTGTTACGTTCAATTCCCGAATTTGCATCTTTCCAATACCCTTCATTGATAAATTATTACCAGTATAAATAAATATCCTAATTCGCTCTATTTGACTATTTTCAAAGTTATACCTATTATAGATACAGCACATTAACCTATCAGTGTATTCATAAAGCAGTTTGGGTTTTCTATTCATATTAATTTCTTATCACCTATACTACAATTTAGTATACAAATTATTGTCCTTATCAATGCCTGGTAATTTCTTGTTTTAACGCTATTACCTTATGTTATCAGAGTAGAGATTCTAAATTGTTCTGTTGGGAATTAATTCATTTTTAATTTGTACTTGATTGCACGTTGAACAGATCCTCTTGAACAGTTCTTATTTCTGAACAAGCAAATACACGCACATTCTTTTCTGTTTCTACTTCTTGTGTATTCGGTAAGTGAATAAAATGGTTGATAAATTACCGACTGTCTAGCCTCACGGAAGTAGGGAAGGGACCAGAGCGCTGGGAAAAAGAACGATGAACTGTCAACTGTGGAAACAGGAGCCGTATCAAACGAAACAAAAGGAGTTGCTGTTAGACCGATCGAGTCGACTAGGTCGCGGTTTCTAAAGAACAAGAGAGAGGTCTAAGAAATATGCCACAGGAAGTGGATGGAAGATCAAAATACGTCGGTACTGGGACTAACCTCAAAGAAAACCACCTAAAGGAAAACGGGATTAGGAATGTAGAATGTAGAAAAAATGTAAGAGTCCGAACACACAGAAAGGAATACATCCGGTTCGAAGTACCAACACTAGATACAACATCAGGAACATCAGATAGCAAAATTGATCACAGAGAAAGGCAATCAAGGAAAGACGAGGAGAGAAGGATTTGGAGGTAGGGTGAATAATCAACCGAGGACACAAATAACAGGGTATCGATACTGCCGAAGTCGTACATAGACGTCTATTTCTGAAAAGAAACAGTAACGTTTCAACCTCAATAAAAAGTTAGTCACCCGAGGAGAAACCAAGAAGATAGTAAAGAAAGGAAGAAGAAATCGCAGCAGTAAGACAGGACTGTCTAGCCTCACAGAAGTAGGGAAGGGACCAGAGCGCTGGGAAAAAGAACGATGAACTGTCAACTGTGGGAACAGGAGCCGTATCAAACGAAACAAAAAGAGTTGTGAGTAGTTAGCAATCCACGTGGCCCCCGTCAAACTTGAACATACAATCAAATCCATACGATAAAATTCTACACGAACGGGAAAGTTTTAAACCTTGGGTACGAACAACTTTTAAGTCCTACGATAAGACCATACAATACGAGCTGGAAAGTAAACATCAAAGTCAGTAATTTATCGCCCATTTTATTCACTTACCAAATACACAAGAAGTAAAAACAGAAAAGAATATGAGTGTATTTGCTCGTTCAGAAATAAGAACTGTTCAAGAGGATCTGTTCAATGTGCAATCAAGTACAAAATAAAAATGAATTAATTCCCAACAGAATAATTTAGAAGCTCTACTGTGATAACATAAGGTAATAGCGTTAAACCAAGAAATTACCAGGCGTTGATAAGGACAATAATTTGTATACTAAATTGTAGTATAGGTGATAAGAAATTAATATGAATAGAAAACCCAAACTGCTTTATGAATAAACTGCTAGGTTAATATGCTGTATCTATATTAGGTATAACTTTGAAAATAGACAAATAGAGCGAATTAAGATATTTATTTATACTGGTAATAATTTATCAATGATGGGTATTGAAAAGATGCAAATTCAAGAATTGAACGTAACAAATTCCCCCTAACAAAATTACAAGGTCGGGATAGGAAATAAAAGTGGGGGAGGGGACTAAATAACAACACAAAACGAACCGGAAAAGACAACAAAATAGCAAGAAAGGAATGAATCCGGTTCGAAGTACCAACACTAGATACAACATCAGGAACATCAGATAGCAAAATTGATCACAGAGAAAGGCAATCAACGAAAAACGAGGGGAGAAGGATTTGGAGGTAAGGTGAACAAGGTTTAAAACTTTCCCGTACGTATAGAATTTTATCGTATGGATTTGATAGTATGTTCAATTTTGATGCGGGACCACATGGATTGCTAACTACTCACAACTCTTTTTGGATTTACCAGAATCCTCAAGCTACCAGGTATTGTGACTGTAAAAGATTGCATTGTTCCGGATCTTGGCTGGTTACTGGTATGTTAAACATTTATTTGTCTCGTTATAAGTACGTAAACGAAAACAGACTACTTTTTTTTAAATTCTATTTTACTAATAGTCTATACAATAAATTTTTTCCCACAAATATGCTAATAATTGCATAACATGTTCCTCACCAGCAGTGCTTTACTATAGCTCTGATAGTTACAAATTTTACTGTAATGTTTAATAAGTTTGAATCATCTACAATCCTTCAATACTAATACGTTATAGTTACTATAGTAGTAACTATTGAGATACTTTCACATTCTTCATGCATCATTAATATTCCATTATGAACATAGTTAAAATCAGTGTTTTGAATGTACCTCTTTTGTATAAACATAAATATTCCATTTTTTCCTTCTTTCTATAAATGTGCTAGAATGTAATTACACGAGCTCGTTAGGGTTATTAATTATAAATTATTTTCTTTATCCTGATTGCATTATAAAAAAAATGATTACAAGTCTTATGATAAGCAAATAAAGTATATGTTTAACTTGAATTTTTTTTAACAAAGTTATTTTTATTACCTATATGTTTTAGTTGGACGGACTGGCATCCTGTCATTAATTATTGCTTTTCTTTTGCAGGTACAAGCCTTTCAATGGTTAATTTTCTCCTTGTTGAGTTACTTCAGTTTTAGCTTACCTCCCCCCCCCCTCAATCTTCGGCTGCAGCCTAGTCGGCACATCCTTTAGTTACGGTACGAAAATACCCGTGACACTTCTTTGGCTAATGTTGTGGTTTTTTGATATTTGGTTTTGACATACGAGGATTTTCTATTACAGAGGCAGTAACCGTGAATTCGGTGTCTTCATTTTCTGTCACAGGTTATATTTCGTTGGGTTTTTTAATACTGAACGCTCCCCTGTTTGTTTAAATTGGGCCAACAGTCTCATAAAAACATGCTTATCTGGTGATTTTTCTAAGGGAATCTTTCAGCATAAACTAGTCATGCCAGTAAACAGTTTTGCTGACATTCTGCAAGAATAAAAATCATGTTAATCCGTTCTTCTTTTCGAAATATTTAATTTTGAACGATAAAAAGAATAGATACCACAAACTATCGCTATAAGACGATTTACAAAAAATCACTTGCAAATGAATGACTAATAACTATTATAATTATTCTGACTTGTCAAAATAACAAAATTCCATAGGTGAGTACAAAATTTGTTAAAATCAGTTTGCATTCCAAAAATGTGCGTTTTCAATAGAAATGTGAACAGTTACCTATAGAAAAGTATAATAGTATTCGATAGGGAATTAAATTTTACATCTGTCGTTGGCATAAAGTACATGATTTTTAATTTAAATTAAACAAGTTGTTACCGTTCAAAGCTTGCGATTATTTACCAATGATTTTCGTACAACCTGTACATATTAGTCAATGTTTCACAAGTGCTAGACAAACCCCAAGTCTTGGTTTAAAAAACCAAAAGTGATGGTGAAAATTTAATTGTTAAATGCTACATTTTCAGAAAATACAAAATATTTCAAAAACCGTAAGGTTTGGGCTTCGGAAATCTAACAAAACTCACTTTTATTTTGATGAAAATAAAATAGTATACAGGTTGTTCCATTTAAAAAAAATACAACTTTGATACGTTTCGTTTCTTGGAGACTGAAGCAACTTTACCCGTCAATTTGGGACTAAGAAACACAACAAACCTATGCTTTTCAAGTTTCTTAGGATCGATTCACTCAGTTGTGGATCTGGTTGCCACCATTGTCCCATCGTTTACACTAGCACCAAACATACATACAATCAAAGCAATGGAGGCTTGGTCAATGATATCACAGGCGAATCTATTACCAGAAGGGGGACAAAAATATTAAAAGAAATGGGAATCCAATCTGTGCTCCAAGCTGCAGCAACTCATATTCGAAAAGGGTAAAACCTATGAAGCAAAAGCTGTTACATGTCAAAATTTGGCAATGTACATTTTTAGATTTAGCTTTAATTTGTAAATAAATTCCTGCAAATATTTTTAAATGAAAATGTCAATTTCCGTCGTCCCCGAGAGGCACCAGCGCAGAGTGAATGGCGGAGTGCACGCGGTGTTCTAAGTTGCCATTAAGCCACAAGACCTCGAGCCAAGAACATCTATTTGTGGTGTGTGTGTGTCTTTTCTCTTTTTAGGGATGTAGGTTCCTGTATTTTACCTTCTGTCGTTCCTTTACCTGGTGTTTCTATCTAACCGCTACAAGGGGAAAAGTGTTTTAGAACGAATTGGCAATTTGAAACTCTGCAATGGTGTAATCTAACCCACAAACATGATGGACCCTGAGATCTAGCTACGAAATACCATCCACGTGAGTACTCTGTTTTACTTACATTGTGGATGTAAATTGACCTTAAATGTGCATCAAAATTTGACTATTGCATCATATTTAAAATGCGGTGATGCGTTTATAGCGCCTACGCGTTTACAACAAAGCAAGGATGGCCAACAACACAAAAGAATCCGGCACTTGGTTATATACTTTCCCATTCTCATCGCTCAGTACATTGCTGGAAAATCAGTCATTCAGAATTGCAGTTTCGTTGCACCTTGGAATTCGATTATGCGTCACTCATACATGTGTATGTGGGTTACAGGTCGATGAATTTGGTCACCATGGGCTTTGTTGCAAGAAAAGCGCTGGCAGATACGCCAGACATACGATGGTAAACAATCTGATCAAGCAAGCACTTATTACAAGCAAAATTCCGGCTATACTCGAACCAACCGGTTGTAACAGTTCTGATGGAAAAAAGCCCGATGGACACACTTTGGTACCCTGGCAAACCGAAAACCGATGGTGTGGGATTACACATGTACAGATGCAAGAAAACCAGGTCATGCTGCTCAACTACGGGAGAACCATAAGAACAACCTCTACAAAAACTTGCAAACCAACTTCCATATTATCCCAGTATGTATCGAGACCTTAGGAACTTTCGGTGAAAGTGGCCTTAAACTAATCAAGCGAAACGGCGAGCTTATGAAAAATATTACGTGAGAGATACGTTTGACCAATTTTCTAATTCAAAGAATCAGCATTGCAGTTCAGCGAAGAAACGCTGCTGCAATTCTAGGAACTGTTCCATCAGACGCAAACCTTGACAAAGTATATTATTTATAAAAGACTGTGATAACCTTTATTTAAAATGTAATTCGGTTTTGATAAACACAATTCCTAATTACAGATATATAACGCAAAAAAAAATCTTAAAGCAGAAGTTATATAAGTTAGTACATATCTAATTAATTAAAATAAATTAAAAACATAAAAAATTATTTTAAAAAAATTTTTAAATGAAACTTCACTAGGCCCCTATCCATCCCAAAATGTAAACCTTTTTTAAATCAAACAATTTAGCCATAATGCTTCGTGGTATATAACGTGAATAACTCTGTATAAGCAGAACCTTCGAGTACTTATCAATAATACTTTAAATTTAAGCAGCGGCGACAGGACGAGCAACTGTCGACCTTCGGCAGAACCCAAATATTAATATTTTTATAGCACTATAGCTATGCGCACACCAGCCTTTATACTACTGTCACCGCACATCACAACACAAAGTACTTGAAGGGTAACTGCGGTAAAAACCACATATTATACTATATACACGACGTAGGGGAATTGACCTGTAAGCTACATCTTATGCAATAATTAAAGGCAATTTTAACTATAATTACAAACTAATATCACTACACCAGCTTTGTCAATTTTAAGTACCTTATTGGAACTCCTTTGTTGTACAAATCTGATATATGCATATTTAGATGCATATGTCCATTTGTCATATTAGAAACACATCTACCTATCCTTACCTAATTTAACTACACACCTGTGCATAATTAGTATACTTAAGGATCCATTAATTGATATAGTTGATTGTTTATTACAGTATTTCTGAAGGTTTTGAAGTGACTTGTATAAAGTATCGGTATCACTTTCAGGTATTAAAATAGTAGTGCCTGGCCAGTTAGTTCTAAAACTATTCTTTATGGTAATATTTAACAGAGCATCCAGTCCATCATTTATACACTTTTTAGTCTCTTCAAATCTAAAACAGAAATTTGAATGTCAAAAACATAACTAATCACAAATACACACAAATGCTGTTGCAAAAGTAAAATGGCTTGAGCATAGTACAAAGTAGGAAACTGCTTTCCATAAGATATAACTAATGGCGAAAATTCCTCCTTTGCTTTGTTGTAATAACTATCTTGGGTAATATAACACAGACATAAAGCATATTCGATTGCACACACATCATTTACATTTAAATCATATTCTTCTGTACAATAGTTCAATAATCTTAGAGCATATTCATAAACTGGAATAGCACTTTCAAAATTTAGGTCAAGTAAAAACTCAGACCCTTGCTTTAATAAGTCATTCAAGTTCCTTTGCTTTCCATCCACATTGTCAATATTATCTCTGTGTACATACCCTTCATTGAAATATTCATCAAGTATATTATCATTATGAACTTCCATATCCAGTTCACTTCCTCAAAAATACCTTGCCTTATAGTTACCTGAATTGTTTAAACGTTTTTAAATAATCCAAACAAACATATCAAATTAAAAAACATCATATAAATAATAATCTGTGTACAACTAGAACTACATGAACTAAATGAGTCTCGCAAAACAGCAAATGAGGCAAAATACAGTGGAAATGTCAATTTTGAAAACTAAACTGAAGATAATGTGAGGTTAAGAAATCGTCAGTTACTAAAGAATGGTTAACGGTAAGTTTAAAAGCAAAAAAATTCTTTACAAAATAGACTGTAAAGCGGGATAGTGCTTCATGCTGTAAAACAGGACAATAAATCTCACAATATCACTAATAGCAGTCTCGAACAGATTGCAACTGTTACACACATCACGTGTGTCATTCGGTTTTCCGTTATTTTAATGAAGCGTGATTGCGCTATTCCTTTATTTATGAATATAAGATCGCTGACCTTACTCATATTGAAAGTAGTAATTATCTCAAAGCAGTACTGTACTACCGAAAACAGTACGCCTGGTTGTATTGTAGGTTCGGACGGTTTTATTTGTGCTTCGAGAGGTGTTAGACGTGTTCATTATTGATTAAGGAGTGTTTTAACCGTGCATGCTCTCTATTAGCATGCCGTGTGCTTATTGGTCAGGTAGGAGTATTGTTAGGTATATCCTCCTATAGTAGCATTTCTTGGCATTGACCAAATCGATTCTAATTAAACTTAGCATGGAAAAATTAAGCGTAAACTACGTTTGACTTAGAGAAAGTAGGAATTTATTTACAAACATTTGATAGAAAAAAGAACTGTATAAAATGACGTTGAATTCGAAATGTTAAAAATTTATTATGTTGTATCCATAATAAGTTTATTAGTATTAAAGTAAAATATTATATGGCATAATATTACTAAGGTATAGTTAATGTACAGCGCGCAATGATATAACCGTTTTTTCACTTGTTCCACTTTTTGATGCACACATATCATGTCATCTCCTTAAATAAATAACTCATTAGCAGTGATATCCAATGCTTTTTCGTGTTCACACTAATCAATCGTTTGTTTCTCTGTATGTCATGGTACGCCGTTTTTTATAAGAGACGGTACGTTTTATTTTGATATTTAATTTTAGGGGATTTTTAAACAACGTATGGGAATATTCTCTTTTATCATTTTTAACGTAAGTTATTGCGTGTAAATTTCATAAATATTGTGTTCTCACATGTTTCAGGACAATAACCTACGGTTGTGGTGTAAAAATTCACAAATGTTGCGTTCTCCTGCCATAAAAATTCAGCTGCGTTTAACGGTTTTTGTCTCTGGGGAACATGGAGATTTGGAGGGGACTATTATTGGTGAAAACTAAGCCTCTTAAAGGAGAACATTTGACTATTGATCATGGATGAATACGGACGTGCGTGGTAAAGCTTAGAGTTCGGCGAAGTGATCCTTTCCTTATTACGTCTTTCATATACATAGATAAATAAAAGGAGATCATCCGTTGGATAAGGAAGAATGGGAACTAAATTACGCGCATATTCAGTAGCGCATGCAGGCGTTGCAGTATCATCGAAATATATTTAGCCTACATTTGTCTCCGCATATGAATGAAGAAGCAGGATCAACCTAACCTCTATCCCGCTTGTTTTGTAGGACGACCGCCTCACGCCAGTAATGCCGTGGCTGCAATGATATGTTAGGTTACTGTTAGAAACATATTATTATTAAAAAACACAAATCACTTAACGCGCATCTCAGAACAGTTGTTCTAAAACTATTGCAAACTGTTCTAATATGCGTGTTAAGTGATTTGTGTTTTTTAATAATAATATCCTATTTGTGTTTTTTAATAATAATATAACAGTAACCTAACCTTCCATTGCAGCCACGGAATTACTGGCGTGAGACGGTCGCTGTTTTGTTTGGGAATGCCACTATCTTGAAACTATTCTAATGTATATGATATTATGATATTATTGTTCATTAGAAAATTCAAAAAATTGATGTTACAGGTATTTCATTCTTTAAGTTAGTGTTTAAAATTCTAATTATTATAAGGTTTTAGTATAGTTCTCGTTTTTACAGTATTAGATTTCTTTGTTCAGTACCATTATTATTGGCAAATTATTAAATTATAAGGATTGACTGAAGCAGGTACGTTATTTATTAAATCGGTGTTTAAAATTTCTAATTAAATGTTCTTTTAGTGTAGTTCTCTTTTTATTATAAATATTATTATTATTGGAAAATTATTAAATTAAAATGATTGGAATAACAGGTACATTATTTTATAAATCTGTGTTTAAAATTTCTAATTATATATTGTTTTAGTGTAGTTCTCCTTCTCTTATTGTCATTTTGTGTAAATGTTATTATTGTTATTAAAAAATTATTACATTACAAGGATTGACTTAGCAGGTACATTATTTTTTAAATTAGCATTTAAAATTATTAATTATATATTCTTGTAGTATACATCAACGTAGCACTTTACATTTAATAAAGGAACGTAATGCCTATTAGGAAATTGATTTACCATTATGTTGCTAAAGGTTGAGGAAATGCATTTTATACTAACATAACTGATAACTACAGAACAAAAAATTTTTTCGATTTCCTGATAAAGATCCAGAACGCACACAAAGATGGTTTGAAAGATTTTCTATTGCGTGTGTTGCTAGCGCAGTGCTTTTCTTATTGTTCGTTCTTATTGTGTATTTATGTTCATAAATTCGCTTGTGGATATATTGTTTTGTATTGCCAATGTATACTCCAAGGCATTCAGTGCAATTAATTTTATTTATTGTGTGGGTCCTATGTTAATGTTCTATTGGTCGCTGAAGCTTGGTAAACATATAACTTAATGCATTGTTAGGTTTGTGTACAATTTTAATGTTGTATATATGTAGGCATTTTTTATGTTTTTAGAAAGTCCTGTGGTATACGTGATTCCCATCTTGTGTTCCATTAGTTGGTTTTTATCCCAGAATTGTATTCTGAGGTTTTTATTATTAGTTCCATTGTTATAGATTTTGTGGATTTATCTTTAATAATTGGTTTATAAAAAGATTCAGAATAATCGCTATTTTTAAGTATAGTTTTAATGAGTTTTGTTTTTCTTTCTGTGCTTATTATGTATTAACTTTATTACTCTACCAGTTAGGTTTTCCACAACGTTTATTTTATATTGTTTTGGCACATTTGAATTAAAATTTAAATACCTACCATTCCGTGTATCTTTTCGGTACTAGTCTGGTAAAATTTTACCTTCGTTGTGAGTGATGAGCGTATCTAGGAACGGGATGGTTTTGTTCACACCGACTAAGACGACTCTATTAATATTTACCACAACCTTATTGCTTGAATATTTAATATCACAGTTAAGGCTAGAGTGTGTAGTGTAACCGACCTGAAGACTGAACCAAACGCCCTCTATAAACGGCACACCGGGCTCCATGATCTAACATCTAGTGGCAGTGATTCGACGATTCCTACGTTGTGTTGTTATAATGTAACCCAAATTTACACTGGGAAGATGGCGTTAAAGTGGGAAGGTTTTGCTGAAAAAATTATAAAAAACAAAAAAAATCTATTAATACCTCTGGAACGACTCCTTATGTCTGCACACTACGGCTAGCTCTAAAATCTGCTTCTTCCTGGATATTTACCATCCTAAGTTTACTCTTTCTCACATATACAGTCAAATAAAATTACCACTCAAATAATGCAACAAGACATACAACCTTTTTATTTATACATATTCAAAAGTTTCCATTATCAAGAAAATATTTACATATTTGTATATACAGTTTCAAAAATTGTTACAATCTCGATTTTTAAACTTTTTGAAATTTCATGATTTGTATTTATTTCAACAGTTTTATTTTATACGAGTGGATGGGCCCGTCGTGAAACCCTAAATTGACTTTTATTCAGGTCTATGGTGAACTCATTTTTGTTTAAAACAAATTTAAAGACCCGTTTACTCCTTACATAAAAAATTTTATGTCATTTAGTAACACTTCTAAATAATAAAACCATTATTCCTTTACAAATACCCCTTTAAATGTGTTTTAATGGTAATAAAATACACCTCCAATAAGTCAAATCACTCAAGTACAAAATAACAGCACACATGTTCAAGCAAAAGCAAAAGAAATTAATTTCGTTACCTGGAGTAAGCTTTTTTCATCATCGCCTCTGCAGATGTTGTCCATACACTTCGCCGTTTTACGTAGATCTAACTTATTTTCACTCGCTATCCAAATCTCTGCAGCCGCCTTCAGTGTTTCTACCCTGATACTTGACTAGATGAAGCTAATCACCTTCCGCAATTACTAGACCTCACGCATTTTTGTTTCAAACACTTCTCAGCTCGCTTACCCTAATACCATCCTTCTATCTGTTTGTTGAGTGTAGTAACAGCACCGTCAATTTACCAGCACTCACTTGTGCAAGACACACGTTTAAAAAAAACTACTAACGTGCTGTACTAACACCGCTCTACACTTTTAAATTAAGATGTTGCTTTAGCAAAGCACAGTCAAATGAATAAGCGATGTACGATAATAAGCCAAAGTAAGAGTAAGTAAGAGAGCTTTACTACATCTCCTAGTGTATTTATATTTTCTCATCCACCCCTCTCGGACCCTATTTCAGTCGAAAAGCTTATTTTATCTTAATTGATTCTAAAAATTTTACGCGTAACCGACTAGTACAACCGACAAATTTTCTTTCCACCGTGCTTTTTACCTGAAATCTGTTCAACAACATATAACGGTTGCGAGCTTTTTGAAACTTCTAGACTTCAACCAATCAGACTGCTTTCCCCCCATTTCTACGTCCAGCCTTTAGCTATCTTCCATTGTTTAACCCATATTTGCTGTTTCTTTTAAAATCCCACTCAAGCAACATAAAATCGATATTGTGGTTGACCTCCAAATCTACCGCGTACTTTAAACGAGTATTTTAACCAACTTATATTATACATGCTCTCTGTCTGATTTACACTACGGATATTCTATTTCACTTTGCCTTCAAACCATCTGTTGTTTTAATAGTTTATGCATTGACCGTTAAATATACTTCCACAGAATTCTGTCCCAACGTTCATTCAAGTTTCCTTGAACTTGTTATTTTCAACTCTCAGGTTTTTCTATGAAGCACACTGTCCGTTTGAAATTATAATTCCAAGTTTTAGCATTTTTTAGGATTTGTATTTTAACGAACGTTTAGTTTAGTCAAATTGAAAATATTCGTTTACCTTATTGATTAATATACCCAAACCCCCTGTTTATTATCCGATGCGTTTGATTTAAAATATTACAACTAATTATGCGTATTCTCGAGTTTCCACGTACTCCAAAGCTTCTACACGTTATGCAAATTTACCATTCCAATTTAGAAATACAAAAATATGTTATTATCCGCCCGTTTTCAATGTCACAACTAATTTATTTTGCGCGTAAATAAAATGTTCCTATTTCCTATATACACAGTCGTTAAAAATTTATTATTTAGACCTATCTAGCATTCTTAACCTATAATTTCCACGACAATATATATATATATATATATATATATATATATATATATATGTATATTGTCGTGTTATCTTCCTGTAGGAAAAATAAAACCCTTGTTATCCTCGCTCCACGGTTGGGCAGACCATATTGATGCTGTGTTAACCCCTGTTAGCCCCTACGCTTGGGCGCAGTATTTATGTCGTGTTAAACCCTGTTAGCCCCTACGCTTGGGCAGATATATTTATGCTGTGTTACTCGCAGCCCCTTGTTATTATATTAATATTTAGCCCCACGATTGGGTTGAGCTATTTATGCTGTGATTTATTCTTTTATTACTCAAGCACTTGTAGAAATGTTAATTTATAAATTTCTGTGCCTCAACTAGCTGATTCAATTAAATAAAGCAATTCTACAATACACAGTATAATGATTAAATATTTACAACCTTTTTAAATATCTTCTCCCTTTTTAAATTATTTACATGTCAGATTTTTAGAAAATCAAGCCAGCAAAACGAGTTTTTTATTACATTTAGAGACCTTTTGAAACGTTTCAAGATGTCTATTACCTTTCATAAATTTATACAAGAAACCCCAGTTTGTCGGCTCTTACACTTTGAATTATCATTGAGATAAAAACAGTTTTTAGAAATAAATCATATCAAAATATCTGAAGTGGTTCAGTAGGTGATCTGCATTCCCAAGAATTTTCCTGTCTAGTCTGAATGTTCCGAGTCTAAATTGAAGTCGACATTCAACCAAATTAGTATCCAAATCGTTATTGTTAAGTTTATTCCAATGAAAGATTTTTCATTTCCGTAATAGAATATTTACCATTTTCAGAGATTATCAAATTGGTTTAACAGGCAGAATTCTCCAGAGTCTTGTATCCAAAATTGTATTTAAGATCGTAATTGATCGTTGTTAAAAGTTTTAACAGGAGTCGTAACAAGATCTTTATTAGGATCGTTATTTAGATTGTAATTAAGAACCCTGTTTTATTTATTATTAGAAATAGTAAAATTTCACTAAATCTGATCTACTTACGTCTTTAGAAGTACGACTCGCTTGCACAATTATACATTCTTTTAAAATAATTTTCACTTTAATTTACTTAAGTGTTCACGTAAATATTTAGCACTTTCAAGTATAAGGACTGCCCAGTTTCAAAAGTATACTAACTCATTATTCAATTGTCATCATATTTATAGGACCGGCCTCTTTTGTTTGTGATTCGTTGACTCCACGTGCTGGGCGATACCAAGTGTCTTATCTCTTGTTATTTTGGGAAACTTTACCAATTGTGTAGTTCAATTGTATAAAGCGATGCTTAATTTGTCACGTAATTCATTATTATACCTCACATTTAATTCAGAAATCCCAGGAATCTTTGTTCAACAAATCACGTACTATTGTTGTTCACTTTATTCTAATCTGAATGGAATAAATTTGGTGTTTGTTTATTTCCTAATTAAATTGGATTTTTGAGCAAATGTGATACTTTTATATCACGTTCCCTTTTCAAATAATGCATAATTTCTGCCTGCGTTTAAGATGATATATTAACGCACTTTTTGAATATTTATCTAGCCAATTCATACAGGTTTTTCATTGATTTAATTTCAATGCGTTTTGTTACATTCTTAAATTCTTATCTTTGCTCGTAGCTACTCTTGGATATGTGCTTAATCGCTTGTACTGCTATATACAGTGTGCTCTCAACTAATAATATTTCTAATGACCTATTTACTCTTTTAATCTCTGTAATTTTGTGCTTTTATTACTTGGGAGTTTCTTTTGTTTATTCTACAAACCCCTAGGACTTAACCTACCCCTAAATTAACCCTATAATTACAGCAATATATATATATATATATATATATATATATTACTGTGAGGTTAAGCAGAAATCATGCCCCATAAATTATGTGCCAAAAAAAAAAGCTGTGTAATTACGCTCAAATCTTTCGTCAGCTGCTCCTGAATCGTCCTCTTAATTCGATGCTTCCTATATATTACATACACCTACCTGTTACATCTAAAAAACTTCCTCTCATTGTCGCCATAGAAACCTAAATAGAAATCCACATCAATCATGCATTCAAAAATAACTCAATTAACCAAAATATCACACTCTATTTATCTAAAATTCAAATTACATTTTTTTCAAATTTAAAATACCATCGCTATATAACGAATGTGTTTACTAAATTTTATAACAATCATTTTGCATATTGATAACTCTTTCAACACATAACTTTTTATTAAAGTAAGAGGGCATTCCTCATACCTTAGGTTACCCTTCGTCTTAGCATGAGCTCATCTTAAAACTTTATAGATGTGCATATAAATTCTCTGCACAACCAAATATCAAAAAGCGCTCTATACCTCTTTACAACTTTTGGTTATCTGCAAATTAATGAATAATGCTCAAAAATCAATTTCATTTTAACAGTCCTATAAATGTCTGTTCAAATAAAAATCAAATCAAATAATTAATGAAACACATCAAAACACCACAAACACTATGAAAATATTTACCATGAAATGTCTTATTCTATCTCCTACCTTGTAGTTGTCCTCGTACTGCGGTCCACCAACTAGCCCCTTGTAACATTATTTTGTAATGTTAACGAATAAACACATTAATTATTTAAAATTCAGTAACTTGCATAAAGTATAGACAAAAATTCCCACAATAAATTACCTCATTTTATTTAGGACCCTTGTAATAAAAGACCACATTTATACCGATAGCTTCGGGCTAGTAAATTCCAGCGGCAGTTCATCATTTAAAGCTCTAAACCCCATCGTAAGTCAAATACAATAAACCCTTTAAACTGTATAGTACCTTTTTAGCGTAAATAAAGAAAACCAATTTCAGTTTGAAAAGCTTAACCTTCGTTGCTTGACAGCGGGTTAGACAAAACAAAATATTATAATAGCACAAAACTATTTCCAAGTTGATTTGTTCAAATATTACAAGTAATTTTAAGTAGTCTGGAGACATTCATTGTATTTAAAATCCATTTCGGCTCAAGTAGGTTTGCCGGTCTTTGTTAATGCCAGACTACGGCCGCCATAGGTAGATCCCACATTGCAATAATTAGGTAATTCGTAGAAGGAATAGATAATTTAAATTCTTGGGAAAAATAGTTGCTTCCGTGATTCTCATCTAGAAAGGGGTTGGATTTGGTTTCTGAAATCTTGTTTTGTTCTGCCGAGTTCGTGTGCCAGTCAATTTTCTTAAACATTACAAACAGAAGCAACAAGCGAGATTCTCTTCCCAAATTTAATAACTGCTCTACGTTGGAAAACAAACCCTCAAACAATGGACAATTATTAGTAAGTAAGTCTTTATAGTTAAGTAGCATGACCCATTTTTAGTTAGTTTATTTGTTAGGACGTTTTGGCCATAAACCGTAAAATTAAATTAGTGTACGATTTATAATATAAGTTTCTTTCATATACAAGTGTTTGATAACTACTTATGTACTCAAAATTTTCATAAATTTCATAGTCACTTATTCACTTAAATTTCTAAATCAATGAATGTAAGAGGTTCACGTTTATTGCTCTGTGAATTAAATAGTTTTGTTTGCCGTTGATTAAGTCAATAGTTTTTCTTATTTTTTTATATAAGTAGTAAAAAAGTGAGGAATTGATTAAAAGAAACCATTGTCCTCCTTGGGATGACAAGTCTCTCAAGGTTTTGTACGAACATTTGGACATTCTCGACTTGTCTGGCGCCCTTGGTTTTGTCATTAAGCCACAATATTTTATGAAAGGTAAGTGCCACATTTTTGTAGTATATTATAAATCAATTTAACCCTTTTTTTCAAAATTTCAACCCTCTATATGATCCACGACCTTCCGCTAGCTAGTGCCGGTGACCCCCCTTTAAATTTTGTTTTACAGGCCGCCCCCATTTTATAATTTGACTGGAAAGGATACACTTAGTAGCTTTTCCACCTGTAACACCCTTTTAGGTGTTGCCGTCTGGTAAGTCCTCCGTCTATCCATTAATTCCATGGTCGAATCCCCATGTGTACCATACATGCCTCTACTCCAAGAACTCTTCTTTTATAAATTCCAATCAAAATATCCAATCTCCAAATTTCGTTTTTTTATTGCAAATAAATTCGACTACGCAAACCTCGCTTTTATCCTCATCCAAACAATTTTCAAACTCCACAACTTCTCGTGCATCCAAACAAAAATCTTTGTACTTACATCTCAACTTCACTATTTAATAATAACGCTTTATCAGCTTTTCCATAAACTTTATTTAATTAGACTGTACTAATTCACTTGGAAGTAAACTAACTGTATCACAGATGGAATAAAAGAGAGCGAGACCCCTCTCAGTTACTGATTATATAATGCAAACTCTCCCCCCTGTTTACAAAATAGCACGTATACTTGTTTAACCGATGCTTTGTTTTCCACGAAAATCACCAACGATCGTCGATTTCTCGTAATTTTTAATAACACAACACAACAGTACGTGGTGATCTACTTAAAACCGTCAACTGTCGTTTCAAATTCTCCAGATTATCCTCTACTCTTCGCTTGATACACGCCTTTAACTTCAAGCAAACATCATTTATCTTCCTTGTACATATCGCTTTATCGCACACATATGCTTCTACCACCTGAATTTTTAGCCCTCTCGTTTAATTTTCACCAATCATCTCGCTTGGCTCCATTTCCCACATTTTTGAGCGACGCCAGTTAAGGTTCATGGCCTGGGAGCAGCCTTTTTTAAAAAACCATTTCCAAACTTCTTAAGAATTTTATTTATTGATACAGAATTGACTTATGGAATTTTGACAAATTAATTGAATATTACTTTAATCGAAATTACACTAGTTAATTGTACTAAGATGAGTAGTTTAACAAACTGCAATACTATAAAGCTGATCGCTGGACTGACTGTCGTCGACTGGGGCTCCCGGGCTTTTTATAATATTCCTACCCCCTCACATGGCTGTGGGAACTTGCAGATCTCATGTCTGCTTATTCTTAACTCTATTCATAATTACATTGTTGTAATCTTAATTTCTAAGTAATCGCGGTACCTGACCGTCGGTGACCGCCTGTGACCTGACATCTGCAGTGTCACTGTCGTCTGCGATACAAAGTAGCGCATCCGTTCTCATGAACGTTAAAAAGCTTTACAAATTGTCCTTGATTTACTTTGTTGCACCTCACTTGGCGTATTCTTAACATTTCTAATAATTTCCTAATTATTCTATTTCTTTATACATATATCGATTGCGGGATACATAACTAGCGTACTTGCTTACAACTATCTGTAAAATTATCGATTTTTGATTCCCTTCTTGTGGATATATTTTGTTTCTCTCTTGTACTCATAGCCTTTTATACAATCTTGGTCTTTTCATTGCCCCTTCCGACTCTATATCTAAGATTAAAAATCAATATTTTAACTAACGTATACTGTGTTTACACCAATTCTGTGTGGTTTTGTTTACGTCTTTGGCTGCTTTAATTCCAACGGCTGTTCTTTGCAATAAGCTATTAAGTTTGTTTGTAGCAACTCTACTAAGGAATATATATATATATATATATATATATATATATATATATATATATATATATATCATCATCATCATTTTGTTTTCGACCTTACTTAAGGTCGGTTTGACGCAGCTCTAACTTCTTTTCTAATCTGTGCTAATCTAAAAAAGCTCTACATACCCTTCACAACCTAAATTTCTAATAATTTGACTAATATAGTTTGGTCTAGATCTTCCTAAATCCTTCTAGCTTTTTCCTATCCAGCTGACTCTACATAGATATTAGCAACCTGGTGGTTGTTAGAGAACTCTAACATGTTTACATGATTACCATTTATAAGGAAATGAAATATAACCTGGTTATCCGCTTCAAAAATGAAAAGTGTTAAATAATATGTTATGGTAAGACTTAAGCAACGAATCGCTGCCAACATGCCAGACCGCTACCTAATTGTGAGTTATGTCATGGTGACGTTTATTAAATTATATGTTATGGTAAGGCTTAAGCAACGAAACGCTACCAACATGCCAGACCGCTACCTAATTGTGAGTTATGTCATGGTGACGTTTATTAAATTATATGTTATGGTAAGGCTTAAGCAACGAATCGCTACCAACATATATATATATATATATATATATATATATATATATATATATATAAAATAGATAAAAATATAGAAATAAGTGAATAGTCGAGTAGAATTTAAATAGATAGAGATAGAGATAGGTATATAGAAAAATAAAATTAAGTATAGGATAAATAAGGGAAAATAGTTAGATGTAGATATAGAGTTAGGTGTGTATAGTTAGTATAATAAATAGATAGTGATAGTAATAGGCAAGGTTAAATATAAAGTGGGACATAAGTAGAATAAACTTAAATAAAGGTGAAGATAGGTAGATAAGTATAGAGGTGAAGTACTTAAAGAGTCAATAAATGACAAAAAGGTAAAAGGGAAATAGACATAAATAGAGGGTGAAGAGTTAGTAATAGATAGAAATAGTTAGTTAGAAGGTAGTGATAGGTGTGAATAGTTAGTTATAAATAATAATAGGTGTAGATAAATAGAAATAATTAGAGATAGATAGAAATAGGTACATAAATAGTAATAGGTGAGATAGGATATAGGTAGGGTTAGGTGAGTAGATAGGTCTTTAGAAATATCAAGCAAGATTAGGTAGTAGGAATTAGGTTATACTTAAATTCAATAAAACATAAGTGAGTTTTCTTTGAATTGAAATAGGGGGATTATTTTGTGGATTTAAAGGGGTAAATCAGTGTAAAACAATAAAATTTCAGCAACCATGTATATAGAAAAGAGCAAATTATTTGTGTGCAGAATTAATTTAAATCATTTAGTAAAAACGGACGAGTATTAGGGTATTTTTATATTTAATAATTGGAATGTTAGGATCAGATAAAGGAAAAATCTTCAAAGCAAATAGAAGTTCAAGGATACGCATAATTAACCATAATTTATTTTAATCAAACACATATAAGCATAAGAGAGCAGGCTTGCGTAAGAAAATCAATAATTTCCTAGGCAAATGTATTCGTTGTAAAAGCCAACGTCAGTTTTATCAAATACGAAGAATTAGAAAATCCAGGAATGGTTATTTTCAAACGGTCGATAATTAACAGGAACACCTGCTTGTTAAAGTTTACGTTCACAGAATTTTTATGTACGTTAAGATAAGATTTCATCGAAATTGTTTTCAACCGTCAGTTGGTATAAACAACTAAGGTAACAAATATCTTGAGGAGCGAGTTAAATGAAAGATTGGTAATATACAACAGATAGAGAGACAAATATAAAAGCGTTGGAATTGAAAATCACGTAAGACTGTTACGTGCCATTGCACTTAAACAGTGTTTTTAGGTTAAGTTTTTATGTATGGAAGTTTCGCGGCATAAATTCAAATACGCGGTGCGCGAGAATTTTAAATGGACTAGGCGGTACTTCCGTACGTCAGAGTAGTGCATTTGCGCAGTGTGCTTATCCCTAGAGGGGTAGAGCAATACTAGACAAGGGGTGGGAGAGTTTTCCGGTTCTCTCGGAAGAACGTGGCTTTTTACCGGGTATCGTCGAGTTAAGTGCTCGTTTTTGTCTCTGGTAACGTATCGTTAGGGTTACCTATGTAGTTCCCTATCTAATTATCTTTTGTTGTCTACCCTCATACCTTATTATTTTCCTGTCCAATCCCTACATAGGTAAGACATCTGCCGCCACCTAGGCGCACCGATCTTCACGCCTGAGGATGAAGACCTCATGTCTACCTTAGCTAGCTGGAGCTGATCCGTACGCATTTGAGAGCGTCGACGTGTCATCTCTAATTCCTCCGGGAGGAGCCCCGACTGGACTTGGCTAGAGGCCTACCCGAGCGCAATTTCGGGCGAAAGCAGGATTTCTGATGTAAGTAATCCTTTACTTAATTTGTGTGCTTATTTCTTTGTGTTTGAATTATGGGACTTTTCGTAGTATTACGCAATATCTGGCACATCATTAGTAGTTGACCGCGCCCAAATCTGTATAAGAGTTAGTGCTGCCAACTGCTGATAGTGTATATTAAACCTCGCTTCCGGGGTTGCATTTATAGAACTTTTTTATATGTAACCACGGTGTAATGTAAGAAGACATACACGTGAAGTTGAAGTAAGATGTCAACGATATCGATTTTCTGTAACTCAAGTGGGATTTTGAAACGAGACAACAAACATGCTTAGAACAAAGCTGAATAGAGCTTAGGTGGAGTTTGTGACGGCAGAGAATTTTGTCATTGATTGAAAGAGAACAGTTTTCAAAACGAACGCACACGCGAAGGTTGAAAGCGAATTCGAGGTATACAGCATGTAGGACTGGAGAAATTTTACGAATTTAGAGACAGTTACGTTCAAAATTTTTAGAATTCGTTTCGAAAATAAGCTTTTCAAAGGAAGCGCGTCCACTATGGGGGGTTTGGAAGAATATAAATACCTAAGCTAGGTTATTAGGGTTTTCTTCTTCTTTTACATCGATCAAGTGCTGAATACTGTTTGAGACTACGATAATAATAAAGCTTTTTGTGAGTATTTTGTGTATGTGTAGTAATTTTACCGTAATTATAGTGGTTGCAAGTATAAAACGGTAGTAGCCTCATAGCTTGCAGAGATATCAGATGGTAGAGGCCTGTGGATCCGCTGAGCAGCACAGTAAATGAAAACAACGCCAAGGGGTTTTCTGGCAGTCATCTCCGACGGGAATAAAGCCTGAAAAATTCTCCAGGTAATTTATTTGAAATTTCTGTTGTTTTATAAACATTTGTGGAATTTTGTGTTGTGCGGTTGACTTTTTTTTGATGGCATATTTATGGTTGTAGAAACTTATTGTAAAAAATACATGTACTGTACAATTTACTGATGTTGAATATTGAAAAAGGGTGTATTTAGAACATCCAAAATTTTATTCAGAATATAAATTGAATTGTAAAGGGTAAACGGGCCTGTAAATTTATTTTAATTAATGCAAGGTTTTAAAAAGCATATACCAACAAAACTGGGTTATAATGAGCTCACAATACTCCAGTGTGAAGTCAATTTAGAGTAACATGTGGGGCCCATCTACTCATATTTAATTGAATTGTTTAAAAATCACTATAAAAATCAAGGACTTTAAAAACATACCATAAATTGAACTAATAATTATTGTTTCAAACTGTTTTAACACATGTGTAAATAAAATTTATCTGTTAATAGGTGTAAATCAAAGGTTGTATGGTTGAGGTATTATTTGGTAATTTTATTGAATGGTGTGCGAGTGTGAAAGAGGTATGTCTGTAAATTTAGGTATTCAAGAAGAGGCCGATTGCTGAGCTAGCCAGGGAAGCAGAGGAGTTTGAAGGCGTAATAAAAAAGTAAGGATTTTTTTTTGGTGAAAATTTTAGGTTGGGTTAGGCGAAGGCTCGAGTGTTCCCAAAATTGTCCTAGGGTTCCACGTCAACTTTTATAACGGTCCAACGCTGGGGCTCGATCCGAAAACCTTAGTTCCCGACTTCCCAAAGGTGTCCACGGCAATATATATATATATATATATATATATATATATATATATATATATATATATTCTTATGCTCACCCCTCTCGCGCCTTTTCTTATTAATTTAATTATTTTTATATAATGTGCAAATATTTATTTTACGTTACGTGCTTTAGCAACGTTTGGTTGGTTAATAAATCAAAACTGTTTTAAATATGCCTCGACTATTTGAAACTCTTTCTTCCCAGGGTATCCACCTACTTACCGTGGGTTCAGTGGTAAGTAGATGTGCTATGAACCAACCAAACAACACTATCTTTTGTTTAAGTACCTTTTATAATTTACATTTGTATATGCCAAATTTTATATGATCCACGTAGCCTTGTGCCAAATTAATTAATATTACAAACTTTCTGACTTTGACGTTATATCACACAGTACTCACCTGTTCTATACTTCGTTGTCGGCCTCTATGAATGCTGGCTCAAAATCCTACTCGCCGTATACGTCTTTACAAGGTTTGCACTATCACTATGAAATCTGCCGTCTAGACTCCAGGTATCTTTGCCTTAATTTTGATGCTCCCAAATCTAAAATAAATATGACCCGAATTTAGAATTTTGAATAACCTTTTGTATTACCTTCCCCCTGCGCTAATTTTTCCGGTGTTATATCTCCTTTATCTCGTACGAATCCTCTTGCTACTTCAATGCTGTCTTTTAATTTTGCTTCTCTCGTTCTAAATCACTGCTTTCTTTATCCGCTCGTTCCAAATCAATACTTCCGCCTTTTAATCCGCTCGTTCCAAATCAATCCTTCCTTCTATTTAATCCGCTCGTTCCAAATCAATCCTTGCTTCTATTTACCACTCAATGCCCTGCTATACATAAAACCATATCCAATTCAATCCCAATAATATCTTCTTCGATCTTATAAATCCTATTCGATGCCTTCTGCCTATATAAATCTCGTTCCAATATCCACTTATGTTCCGCCGGTTCGCTGTCGCACTAATTCCACTCTTAAACTTGTTACTCGTCGCTGCTATCAATTATTTTATTTACCGTCGCTTATCCTTACTCTTCCTTTATATAAATTAAACTCGTACAATTCTCAAACTCATTTATTAAATCTTCAAAAATATTCAAACAATTTAGCGCAGTTTACAAACACGTCTTATTACAAAAAATATTTCGAAAAATCGACCCCCTTGTTTATTTTTCCTAGGTGATAATTACAATATTAATATGCCTACTCTTTATTACATTGTATACAAAAACCATCCAATAACGTCGTATCACCAAGTTCGTGTCACTAATACCTTATACTTTGTCTTTTGCACTTTCCCAATTCATACATAAATGTTCAATCATTGGTCCTAAATATCGCACAACCCTTCAATCATATTTGACAATGCTATTACTTATAATTTTGATGTTACATGTTTGTCCAAAGGTTGATTCTAGTAAAATAAATGCCGAAATGTTACACATATAACCTGGATCTGCGTGGTTAATAGTAGACAGACGCATCCGGTTTTCGATTGGCAAATGTACGTTCAATGGCTTATTAAACTACAACTCAGTATAAAACCTTGAATACTGTGTGTCTTATCACGCCATCTAGTCATTGTTTTTACGTCTTGGCACTTACATTTTAACTAACATTTCAAATACTTTAACGTTTGTAAAGTACGGCAAACATAAATTTCTCAATTACGGGATCTGATATTTGGCTTACTTTATTTGGCATACACTACCTTCAACAAAACAACCCTTAGAACCCTTGTAGCTCCTACTGACACTACAATATATATATATATATATATATATATATATATATATATATATATATATAACAAATTTACATTATTGTTTAAGCAAACTAGTAAATAGCAAAAAGCTAAAATTGGCAGTATGAACAAAACCACATTTTCCTTGTATGAAGCCTTTTTAATTCGCAACAGTATTTATGGACTCAAGATAAATATGAATCATATTTAATACTTTTCTGTGTAGAAGTAACAACTAATATACATATCTTATATTAATACTTTATATTTTGTTTATCATTTTCAAAAATTTCTTTTAACATTTTAAATGCATCACTGTGAAAAAATATTTCTATAATATCTAGGAAAACTTCAGTCTCCATTAAATTCTCTTGCAGATTATGTTTTTGACTTAATTCTTCAAAAGTAATGATATGATTATCAAATATAACTGTGTGTATAAAATTAATGTCGTTAAAAATTCCCTGCAAAATAATTTTTGTTTATCTTCTGTTTTTTTTCTCACTAAATGCAGTATCACACCTTTTTTTGTTGATAAACCTACCACAGTTGTAGCAAACCCTTTTGGTCTTCCCCTTCTTTTCATTATAGTAGGTAACTTTATGTCTCCTATGGAAATTGCTTCGTCGGCTGTTGCTGATAGATTAGCATAATTGTCATTGTATGATAATGGTATTGGAGTAAATTCGGGAAACTCGTAGATAATTTCATTATTTGCCGACTGGAAATGGTTTTCTTTATCCGCACCAAATTCTGGTTCCAAATATTTAATTATTATATCTGCAGCTGCTAATGATGAAACGCTGTTATTTATAACATTTGCTTCAATTCGATAAGGCATATCATCCATATTGCCATATTCAAAATTACTTAATGCTGGTGTTCTATTTTTGTTGATTTCGGAGAATGAATTATCTTGCTTTCTTATTTTATAGAAAAAATATTATCTACAAAATTACCAAACTTTTTCGTGCATTCATAAAATTCCTCGGTGACCAATTCAGTTACTGCAGAACAGAATTGTTGACATTTAGTTATCGACAACTTGTACCTTCAGTTTATGAAAGAATTTTTTCTTTTATTGGTCATGTGTGAATTATTGTAAAACTACAAATTGCCCTGATCTGGTGTGCCTTGCTCAAGAATATCATTTGCTTCTAAATTTAATTCAGAAAAACAATCTATATAGTTTTGTTTTTTATATCTTTCCGGTATTTAAGGCTTCACAAAATAGAGTCACTTGTTTAAAATGTTTCACTCTAAATACGTGTTCGCAAGGAAAACTTAGATCGTTGCAAAATAAACGCAAACACCAAGTTTTATTTACAAAAGTTTCAATTTCTATATTTGTAGCTTGATAATTTTCATTATGTACAGGTCCAATTTCTACTTTAAGAAAGCATTTATATTTTTTTTTGTACAATTCCAAATGCAAAAAGTGTAAGTAATATGCAATATTACTTTCTGTTTCAGATAGTGTATCATAATTAAGTTTTTTTATAAAAAATGTTATTAGCTTTTGATTTTTCTCTATTTAAGTATATAGTTTCAAAAAAATTAAAAACTCCTCGTAGAACACTTCCAGGTTATTAAATTTTGAGCAAACCTTTTAAATTTTATTGTTCAACGATTCTAAATAGTTTGTTATGTATATTTCATAACTGCCTGCATCTTTTTTATAAAATGTAACCCACTACTCTTTAATATTATGCCAATTTTGTAGAAAATACTTTGTCACCAATGGGCAATTTAAGTTTGGCAATGAAATAAACCATTTTTCATAGTTGTCTTTAGTATTTGAATAGGCCATATTTTGTAGTATATTTAAAATGCAGTTTCTTTGGGAGGAGTTCACTGGCATTCCGTTAACTGTAATTGCAGTTTGAAATACTTTGAAAGTATAAAATAAACATAGTTTTAGTTTGGCATTATGAAATTCTAACTCAAATGCACTTCTCTCCGAAAAATCTTTATCAGTTAACCCAATTCTTGTGTGTACTCATGTTTGATTATGATTTTTTAAAATAATTTAACATGATAGTAATGTCTACAGTTGTTTACTGTTCTAACAACCATGTGATTTCAACATCTCCCTAATTGTTGCCATATACACTTAAGAAAATATATAGAGGCATTCTTAAATTATTGAGTTTGTATGTGCGGTCTAATAATAATACTTCAGGATATGTTCTGAAAATATTTCTCATCTGTTTACTTCGGAAAAACATGCCTGATAATATGTGTTCTTTGTTCATTAACAATTTTACCACTGCTTCATCCTCTTTTTTCTAGAATTTCTACTACCTTTTCTAAGTTTGTTAAATTTCCTTGATTCGCCTTTATGTTGTATAGGTCCCTCAATAAAATTTTCTTTCCGATATTTTGTTCACCAAAATCTTTCAAACCAATACTATTACATCTAAGCTATTTCAATTTTTTAACTTCATCTTTTATTTCACCGTCCAATTTTCTTTTCTGTAGTAGAAGATTGAAATTGTCTAATAATACCACAGATTATCCACCTCGATAATCTGTGATAATAACATGGCTGTGTGTCTCATCTAGAAGTTTTAATTCTAAGTACTGCCCATTAGTAGTCAGTTCAAAGCACATTTTCATTGTACAATCTTGTTTGCATGTACTGAAAAAGTATACTGTTTAAAATGTCTACATTTAAGTGGAGAATAATATTAAAGATTTTGTTCACTATGTTGATGCTAAATGAGGAAAGCCTTTATGTTATTTAGAACACACTTGTTGTAATACAACATAAAAAATGACAAACTGTGGATTTGTTTTGAATTTATGAAAGTTTAAGAAGGCATATGTTGATGCCATGGTTATTATATTTAAATTGGTCATATAGTTGTTATTAGTTTTTGAAAAGGGAAAGCATATCAGAAATAAACCTTACACTAAACTACAAGATTTATAGTTTTATTGTGTGTACCTTGCCTGTCTACATCTCCCACCTAATCTTGTAGAGGTTCTATTTCTTTGTATCTCAATTGCCAATTTGCGGATTAGCCAACCACAACATCTTTATTTCTGTTTGCTAAGTTCACATAAATACCTACGCAGAAGTTGTGTCTACATGCCAAGACGAGGCCGGCGTTTAAAAAGAAATCCAAAATATTTAGAAGATTTCCATATAGATATTAGTCAAATGCCAAATATTCCAACAAGCAATGAAGAGAGCCTTAACAGTGGTGGTGCTGATTGCCCAAAGAACACCGCCAAAAACGATTCCGACGCTGGGGTTAACAATTTGCTTAAATAACTCGTTGACCGCCTGGGTATTTTAGAAGACTTAGAAAACACCATTAGAAAACAGTTTGAAAGTCAGCAGTAAGATGCAACTTTGGCGTCAGTTCCAAAAGATCCGCTTATTAGTTCTCATTGCTTACCGAGTCAAGCAGTAAATGTAATGCCTGTAAACAGTTACACTACTGCCGCAACATGCATACAAGCACCATACGTCGTATCTTCTGTGCAGCAGTCAGTGTCTAGAATGGCATTTCCGAGCTATAACGCAATGCCACCAATCGTCAACGAACCTGAAAGCCTTGCTATCTTGCATACACCGTCGCATTGCTTCCAACCACCAGTTTGTCAGAGATCAATGCCATTCAGTAGAAACAATGTTCTTCCAACAAGTTTAGCCAATGAACCTGCGACACATTCCTATTGTCAATCTAACGTTGCATATCCGGTAACTGCTGTGGAAAATATGTTTATGTCACCACAAGTCGCAGTAAAGCCGAGCCAGGACACTGCAAAAATCCGTAAATTATATGATCTTCCATAGTTTAGGGGACGTCCCGAAGACTGGCCAATTTTCATAAATGCGTTTCAAGAATCCATGGCTGCATATCAGTATACCTCTTTAGAAAATACGTTTCGTCTTCAAAAGAGTTTAAAAGGTGCGGCTTGTGAAGAGATGGAAAGTTTGTTAATAAGTCCACTAGGAGTAACTGACGTCCTTGAGCAACTTGAATTCAAATATGGTCGACCTGAAATTCTTATCAAATTGCAGCTTGAAAAGGCTCGGGATATTCAACCTATTCCCGAAAACCATTTGGAACGTCTAGTTAGTTTTGCTTCTAAGGTTCAAAACCTAACTATATTTTTGAAGAACACAAAGGCAACTCAACACTTGTGTAATCCCACTTTGCTAGATGAGCTTGTTTCTAAAATGCCCATGTCCAAAAGAATAGAATGGGCCACGTATGCCGTTAATATAAATCCGTTTCCATCATTAGAGCATCTTAGTGAATGGTTGAAACAACTGGCTAGAATTATAGCAAAGGTAAAACTGAACACACAAACGGCAGCGCGAGATCGCAACAGCTACAGCCAAAGTATAATTTCAAACAGGTGTTCACCATGAACAAGAATAAAGCCACTGGAAGTCAAACCAAGAAGAGCATTAAGTGTTCTGGGTCGCACCATTTGTCTCAGTGCGACGAATACTTAAATGGTTCTTCAGATCTTCGATGGCAGTTAGTGAAAAAACACAGATTGTGCTTCTCCTGTTTGTCTGAAGGCCATAGCATTCAAAGATGCCGACGCAAAAAACCCCGGCCAAATGCAAGACTGTAAGAGAATTCACCATACGACCTTGCATGACAATAGCTCACAAACAAGCCGAGAAGAAACTACAAGTGCCCATCCAGTAACAACAACGCGTGCAACATTCCATCCAAAAACCACGCAGTTGTTGTTTAAAATATGACCAGTTTACCTCATGGGCCCCAGTAATTGCAGCATAAAAACTTATGCGTTTATAGAGGTACGATCGGCTATTTCACTAATGGATGAGGCACTGGCATTAGATTTGGGTTTAACCTCAGAAAAGCGGCCACTCGCTTTGCAGTGGTTTGGAGGAAAAGTAGTGGAAGTACCATCTATGTCCGTGGATTTGAAAATTAAGGGTGTTGGATCAGGAAAAGACTGGTATAATTTAAAAGCATGCACCGTGCCTATGTTAGAGTAGCCAACTCAAACAGTAAATTTGAATGACTTACACAGTCGATACCACGAGATAAAAGGATTTTTTTCCAGTTTGTGAATACGCCAAAGCCAATCCAAAAATTTTAATTGAAATCGATAATTGTCATATTACGCGCTGCCTGAAAACAGTACGTTGTGATGTGAAGTTATTGCTGCGAAAACTCCATTAGGTTGGGTTATTTATTGTGTGCAGCATAGCGGAAAATCGTGACATAGTTGCCACTTATCTGTTATAGTCCAGGGTATAACTGTTATAGTCCCGCGCAACTGTTATGAACCACTACTACAGTTGGCAACACATACTAACCACGTACACAATATTGCACAATAATGGTATTACGTCATAATTTGCGAAATTGTATCACATGCCCAATATGTTTATTGTGATACAAGATGCGCCTCAAAAAGATAAAAAACACTCACCTAAATATGTGGAACGCTTCACGAGTCTGCGGTCATCCTTATGCCGGAGCCGTGCTGATTTCCATGGATCTCGTTGGCGTTAGTTGGGCGTGGGTGGGGCTATGCCTCGTTGAAACCAGATTGCCTTGTCTTCCCTCTTCTTCGTTTGTAGCGGTACGATAAGGATACAGATAGGGCAGGATAAGAGGCAAAGGTAGGGAAGAAACCTACATCCTAAAAGAGAAAAGACAAAAGAGACGACACAGATAAACCTCACGTTCGACGTCTCGTTGGCTAATCATCGTCGTGTCGGAAACCGCGCACTTACTTCCTCACTTCACGTCGGCGCATTCTCTTGCGCCGACGCAACTGTCCGTGATGGCGTAAATTTAACAAGTCTATTTTTAAAATATTGGCGCGAATTCACTAACAAATTAAAACTTAAACCAAAAATTATACATAGCCAATTTTCGGCATGTAACATGTCAACTGTTATGCACATTCAAGAGGCAAATCAATTTGAAATTGACAGTATGATAATGTTTTCATTTGGATGCTTTCCATACTGCACGATTGTCGCCGCTCTAGTAGAAAGACTTACAATCGAACACCGAAGCGTCATGCACACAAGCATCTCAGTTCTAGTTGCTCAATATTGTAGTTTAGGTAAATTAGTTAGAATATTTAATATCGGTAAGACATTATACAGTCATCTTAGCCGCTTTAGTAGCGTGAAAACCAAGCTGATAATGTAACAACAATTTCTATGAATTTTTATTTTAGTCATGTCAGAAACAGATTGTTATTATTTTTATTATATGACAGATGCGCACACTAGAATTAAAGTCTATTAGAGAGAGCGCATAGACAGTCTTAACAGTAACATTAAGTGTTTACATTTTACTGAAGCCATAACAGATAAAATAGTATTTTACTACTGAAAATTTTGGTGTTGCCATGTCGTCAGCTGAACCTCTTGAAATGGAAAGCAGACGATGTGACGTTACCAAATAACTACACAATGTCATTTAATCGTTTGCATTATATAGAGCTAAAAATGAAAAAAGATCCGTCATTTTACAAAGCATACAACACCGTGATGACTAGCTACATATCCAAAGGATATGCTAGAAAACTAAGCCCAAACGAGATAGCTGTCAAAACGCCTAGTACTTGGTACCTCCCTCATTTTGCCGTGGTCAATCCAAATAAACCAGGTCCAGATTTAAATCAACCGTTGAATGGCATATTGTTTAGATTTCGTGAAAATGCAATCGCCTTGTGTGCAGATATGAGAAATGTTCCTTCAAATTAAAATAAAAGAAGAATACCTGCATTCGCAACAATTTCTTTAGAGAGGCGGAAATATAGAAAAACCAGTCGAAACATATGTTATGACGTCAATGGTGTTTGGAGCCTCTTGTTCCCATGCAGTGCCTTGTATGTTAGGAATAAGAATGCCGAGGAATCGGCAAGTAGCGAGTCAGAAGTGGTGACAGCAATAAAAGTCAATCAATATATGGACGACTTGGTCTCAGGTTTTGACAGTGAGGGACAGCGCTACGCATAGGCGGCGCGTTAGGGATATGTACGCAAAAGCTGGATTTGAACTTCGAGGTTTTCTGTCCAATTCTAGTACAGTACAATCTGTTTTAAATGGCAATCAAAGCCCTATGAGTGCCGTAATTAAAATTAATCCAGTTGATACTATAAATAAAGTGCTAGGAATGTACTGGGATAGTAGCAATGATCAGTTCTGCTTTAAATTGTATTTACATCAGGTTAACCTAAATATCATCATAGCCAAGCAGTGCCCGACCAAACGTGAATTTTTAAGCTTGGTGATGTCAATATATGACCCGTTTGGAATGCTGACCAACCTTACAATTTATGGAAAGGTACTGTTGCAAGAATTGTGGTGCGTAGGTGTCAAATGGGATAAAATGATTCCTAATGAAATTCATATGAAGGTCAGACAGTTTGTAAGAGCTTAACAAAAGGTAAAGGACTTCCACTGGAATCGCCATTATTCGAGTAATATAAAACGACCTGACACAATTCTCGAGCTCCATGTCTTTGTCGATGCGAGTGAGATTGCTTTCGCCGCAGTCGCCTACTGGAGTGTCCTATGGCAAGATATTATTGAAGTTTGTTTTGTTGCGAGGAAAACTAAGTGTGCACCACTAAAGGTCTTGTCTATTCCTCGTTTAGAACTTCAAGCAGCGTTACTAGGTACACGTTTACGAAATGCAATTATAGAAAATCACAATGTGCAGCCAAAAAGGTCTTACTTCTGGGGCGACTCTAAAACGGCAGTTTCCTGGATCAAATCAGACCATCGACAATTTAAAACATTTGTAGCACTTCGAGTAGGTGAAATATTAGAATCAACGCATGAGAATGACTGGAATTGGTTGCCGACAGCATTGAATGTGGCCGATGCAGGAACTCGTACTAAGTACCTGATAAATTATGAAGGGAACAACACATGGTTAATGGGACCCGAGTTCTTAAAACAAACTGAGGAGTTCTGGCCCAGATTTGTTGACAAACAAATACCTATTGAATGTTTTGAAGAGAAACGTCAATGTCATGTGATTAATTTAAATACGGTTATTATAGATTTTACTAAATATTTCAATTTTCGTCGTTTAGTATGAACAGTTGCTTGGGTGATGAGACCTCTTCGTGTTATTCGAGAAGCTTGTAGAGATGGGAGCCTAAAAAACACAATAGCCGCTCTATCCATGGAAGAGATTCAAGCCGCTGAAAAAATATTATGTAAGTTAGCCCAGCGTCAAGTTTTCAGTAGCGAAGTTGATGATCTAAAAGCTAATCAGTCAGTTTCAAGTGGCAGCAGCATATTTACACTTAACCCTATGCTAAACGAAGAAGGTGTACTTTGTGCCTATGGAAGAACTGATTATGCTTCAGCATTACCAGAGTCTGCACGTCGACCAGCCATACTCCCTAAGAACCACGCTTTCACCAATTTAGTTGCCTCATGGAATCACAATAAATTTCACCATCAGAATGAAGAATTAGTGATTAATGAAATAAGAAGAAAGTACTGGATATTGTATGTCAGAGTAGTTGTGAAGCGAATTAAAGCAAACTACATTCACTGCAAAATTAGAAAGGCTACACCAAAACCTCCTATGATGGGCCAGTTACCAGCAGATCGTTTGACACCATTTGTAAGACCATTTACTTACACTGGTCTAAATTATTTTGGTCCGTTGCAAGTTGCTAAAGGAAGGAGCAGAGAAAAGAGATGGGCTGCATTATTTACATGCATGACAATTCGTGCAGTACATATAGAGCTAGCCACTAATCTATACACAGATACCGGCATATTGTGCATAAGAAATTTTGTTAATCGTCGCGGGTCCCTATCAAGATACGCTCAGATATGGGCACTAATTTTGTAGGTTCTGATGGCGAGCTACATAAGGTTGAAGATATATTCAACATGGCCTACATTCAGAACGAATTTTCAGTTCGGAATATAAAATGGGAATTTAACTGCCCAGCCAACCCCAGCAGTGGTGGATGTTGGGAAAGGCTTGTCCAGTCGATCAAAAAGATACTTGCGATAGTGCTGAAGGAAGTAGCTCCGCATGTCGAGACTTTACGCAGTCTTTTGATAGAAGCTGAAAACATTATTAATAGCCGTCCACTTACTCACATACCGATAAATGCAGATGACCCGGAACCGCTTATGCCTAACCACTTTTTGCTGGGTACAACGAATTCGACTCAAACTCAAGGACCAGAGACAGCATCTCGTAGCCGAAAGCAATACCAGTTAAGCCAGCAACTAAAAAAATGCTTTTGGCATTGCTGGATACGCGAATATTTGCCAACTCTTACAAATCGAACTAAATGGTTTTTGCCCCATCATCATCATCATTTTGTTTTCGACCTTACTTAAGGTCGGTTTGACGCAGCTCTAACTTCTTTTCTAATCTGTGCTAATCTAAAAAAGCTCTACATACCCTTCACAACCTAAATTTCTAATAATTTGACTAATATAGTTTGGTCTAGATCTTCCTAAATCCTTCTAGCTTTTTCCTATCCAGCTGACTCTACATAGATATTAGCAACCTGGTGGTTGTTAGAGAACTCTAACATGTTTACATGATTACCATTTATAAGGAAATGAAATATAACCTGGTTATCCGCTTCAAAAATGAAAAGTGTTAAATAATATGTTATGGTAAGACTTAAGCAACGAATCGCTGCCAACATGCCAGACCGCTACCTAATTGTGAGTTATGTCATGGTGACGTTTATTAAATTATATGTTATGGTAAGGCTTAAGCAACGAAACGCTACCAACATGCCAGACCGCTACCTAATTGTGAGTTATGTCATGGTGACATTTATTAAATTATATGTTATGGTAAGGCTTAAGCAACGAATCGCTACCAACATATATATATATATATATATATATATATATATATATATATATAAAATAGATAAAAATATAGAAATAAGTGAATAGTCGAGTAGAATTTAAATAGATAGAGATAGAGATAGGTATATAGAAAAATAAAATTAAGTATAGGATAAATAAGGGAAAATAGTTAGATGTAGATATAGAGTTAGGTGTGTATAGTTAGTATAATAAATAGATAGTGATAGTAATAGGCAAGGTTAAATATAAAGTGGGACATAAGTAGAATAAACTTAAATAAAGGTGAAGATAGGTAGATAAGTATAGAGGTGAAGTACTTAAAGAGTCAATAAATGACAAAAAGGTAAAAGGGAAATAGACATAAATAGAGGGTGAAGAGTTAGTAATAGATAGAAATAGTTAGTTAGAAGGTAGTGATAGGTGTGAATAGTTAGTTATAAATAATAATAGGTGTAGATAAATAGAAATAATTAGAGATAGATAGAAATAGGTACATAAATAGTAATAGGTGAGATAGGATATAGGTAGGGTTAGGTGAGTAGATAGGTCTTTAGAAATATCAAGCAAGATTAGGTAGTAGGAATTAGGTTATACTTAAATTCAATAAAACATAAGTGAGTTTTCTTTGAATTGAAATAGGGGGATTATTTTGTGGATTTAAAGGGGTAAATCAGTGTAAAACAATAAAATTTCAGCAACCATGTATATAGAAAAGAGCAAATTATTTGTGTGCAGAATTAATTTAAATCATTTAGTAAAAACGGACGAGTATTAGGGTATTTTTATATTTAATAATTGGAATGTTAGGATCAGATAAAGGAAGAAATCTTCAAAGCAAATAGAAGTTCAAGGATACGCATAATTAACCATAATTTATTTTAATCAAACACATATAAGCATAAGAGAGCAGGCTTGCGTAAGAAAATCAATAATTTCCTAGGCAAATGTATTCGTTGTAAAAGCCAACGTCAGTTTTATCAAATACGAAGAATTAGAAAATCCAGGAATGGTTATTTTCAAACGGTCGATAATTAACAGGAACACCTGCTTGTTAAAGTTTACGTTCACAGAATTTTTATGTACGTTAAGATAAGATTTCATCGAAATTGTTTTCAACCGTCAGTTGGTATAAACAACTAAGGTAACAAATATCTTGAGGAGCGAGTTAAATGAAAGATTGGTAATATACAACAGATAGAGAGACAAATATAAAAGCGTTGGAATTGAAAATCACGTAAGACTGTTACGTGCCATTGCACTTAAACAGTGTTTTTAGGTTAAGTTTTTATGTATGGAAGTTTCGCGGCATAAATTCAAATACGCGGTGCGCGAGAATTTTAAATGGACTAGGCGGTACTTCCGTACGTCAGAGTAGTGCATTTGCGCAGTGTGCTTATCCCTAGAGGGGTAGAGCAATACTAGACAAGGGGTGGGAGAGTTTTCCGGTTCTCTCGGAAGAACGTGGCTTTTTACCGGGTATCGTCGAGTTAAGTGCTCGTTTTTGTCTCTGGTAACGTATCGTTAGGGTTACCTATGTAGTTCCCTATCTAATTATCTTTTGTTGTCTACCCTCATACCTTATTATTTTCCTGTCCAATCCCTACATAGGTAAGACATCTGCCGCCACCTAGGCGCACCGATCTTCACGCCTGAGGATGAAGACCTCATGTCTACCTTAGCTAGCTGGAGCTGATCCGTACGCATTTGAGAGCGTCGACGTGTCATCTCTAATTCCTCCGGGAGGAGCCCCGACTGGACTTGGCTAGAGGCCTACCCGAGCGCAATTTCGGGCGAAAGCAGGATTTCTGATGTAAGTAATCCTTTACTTCATTTGTGTGCTTATTTCTTTGTGTTTGAATTATGGGACTTTTCGTAGTATTACGCAATATCTGGCACATCATTAGTAGTTGACCGCGCCCAAATCTGTATAAGAGTTAGTGCTGCCAACTGCTGATAGTTTATATTAAACCTCGCTTCCGGGGTTGCATTTATAGAACTTTTTTATATGTAACCACGGTGTAATGTAAGAAGACATACACGTGAAGTTGAAGTAAGATGTCAACGATATCGATTTTCTGTAACTCAAGTGGGATTTTGAAACGAGACAACAAACATGCTTAGAACAAAGCTGAATAGAGCTTAGGTGGAGTTTGTGACGGCAGAGAATTTTGTCATTGATTGAAAGAGAACAGTTTTCAAAACGAACGCACACGCGAAGGTTGAAAGCGAATTCGAGGTATACAGCATGTAGGACTGGAGAAATTTTACGAATTTAGAGACAGTTACGTTCAAAATTTTTAGAATTCGTTTCGAAAATAAGCTTTTCAAAGGAAGCGTCCACTATGGGGGTTTGGAAGAATATAAATACCTAAGCTAGGTTATTAGGGTTTTCTTCTTCTTTTACATCGATCAAGTGCTGAATACTGTTTGAGACTACGATAATAATAAAGCTTTTTGTGAGTATTTTGTGTATGTGTAGTAATTTTACCGTAATTATAGTGGTTGCAAGTATAAAACGGTAGTAGCCTCATAGCTTGCAGAGATATCAGATGGTAGAGGCCTGTGGATCCGCTGAGCAGCACAGTAAATGAAAACAACGCCAAGGGGTTTTCTGGCAGTCATCTCCGACGGGAATAAAGCCTGAAAAATTCTCCAGGTAATT
Organism: Platerodrilus igneus; assembly: GCA_036346225.1. Classification (NCBI taxonomy): domain Eukaryota; kingdom Metazoa; phylum Arthropoda; class Insecta; order Coleoptera; family Lycidae; genus Platerodrilus; species Platerodrilus igneus. The sequence goes on from JARFIW010000215.1 coordinate 6,054,537, forward strand.
TATTTGAAATTTCTGTTGTTTTATAAACATTTGTGGAATTTTGTGTTGTGCGGTTGACTTTTTTTTGATGGCATATTTATGGTTGTAGAAACTTATTGTAAAAAATACATGTACTGTACAATTTACTGATGTTGAATATTGAAAAAGGGTGTATTTAGAACATCCAAAATTTTATTCAGAATATAAATTGAATTGTAAAGGGTAAACGGGCCTGTAAATTTATTTTAATTAATGCAAGGTTTTAAAAAGCATATACCAACAAAACTGGGTTATAATGAGCTCACAATACTCCAGTGTGAAGTCAATTTAGAGTAACATGTGGGGCCCATCTACTCATATTTAATTGAATTGTTTAAAAATCACTATAAAAATCAAGGACTTTAAAAACATACCATAAATTGAACTAATAATTATTGTTTCAAACTGTTTTAACACATGTGTAAATAAAATTTATCTGTTAATAGGTGTAAATCAAAGGTTGTATGGTTGAGGTATTATTTGGTAATTTTATTGAATGGTGTGCGAGTGTGAAAGAGGTATGTCTGTAAATTTAGGTATTCAAGAAGAGGCCGATTGCTGAGCTAGCCAGGGAAGCAGAGGAGTTTGAAGGCGTAATAAAAAAGTAAGAATTTTTTTTTGGTGAAAATTTTAGGTTGGGTTAGGCGAAGGCTCGAGTGTTCCCAAAATTGTCCTAGGGTTCCACGTCAACTTTTATAACGGTCCAACGCTGGGGCTCGATCCGAAAACCTTAGTTCCCGACTTCCCAAAGGTGTCCACGGCAATATATATATATATATATATATATATATATATATATATTCTTATGCTCACCCCTCTCGCGCCTTTTCTTATTAATTTAATGATTTTTATATAATGTGCAAATATTTATTTTACGTTACGTGCTTTAGCAACGTTTGGTTGGTTAATAAATCAAAACTGTTTTAAATATGCCTCGACTATATGAAACTCTTTCTTCCCAGGGTATCCACCTACTTACCGTGGGTTCAGTGGTAAGTAGATGTGCAATGCACCAACCAAACTGCACTATCTTTTGTTTTAGTACCTTTTATAATTTACATTTGTATATGCCAAATTTTATATGATCCACGTAGCCTTGTGCCAAATTAATTGATATTACAAACTTTCTGACTTTGACGTTATATCACACAGTACTCACCTGTTCTATACGTCGTTAACGGCCTCTATGAATGCTGGCTCAAAATCCTACTCGCCGTATACGTCTTTACAAGGTTTGCACTATCACTATGAAATCTGCCGTCTAGACTCCAGGTATCTTTGCCTTAATTTTGATGCTCCCAAATCTAAAATAAATATGACCCGAATTTAGAATTTTGAATAACCTTTTGTATTACCTTCCCCTGCGCTAATTTTTCCGGTGTTATATCTCCTTTATCTCGTACGAATCCTCTTGCTACTTCAATGCTGTCTTTTAATTTTGCTTCTCTCGTTCTAAATCACTGCTTTCTTTATCCGCTCGTTCCAAATCAATACTTCCGCCTTTTAATCCGCTCGTTCCAAATCAATCCTTCCTTCTATTTAATCCGCTCGTTCCAAATCAATCCTTGCTTCTATTTACCACTCAATGCCCTGCTATACATAAAACCATATCCAATTCAATCCCAATAATATCTTCTTCGATCTTATAAATCCTATTCGATGCCTTCTGCCTATATAAATCTCGTTCCAATATCCACTTATGTTCCGCCGGTTCGCTGTCGCACTAATTCCACTCTTAAACTTGTTACTCGTCGCTGCTATCAATTATTTTATTTACCGTCGCTTATCCTTACTCTTCCTTTATATAAATTAAACTCGTACAATTCTCAAACTCATTTATTAAATCTTCAAAAATATTCAAACAATTTAGCGCAGTTTACAAACACGTCTTATTACAAAAAATATTTCGAAAAATCGACCCCCTTGTTTATTTTTCCTAGGTGATAATTACAATATTAATATGCCTACTCTTTATTACATTGTATACAAAAACCATCCAATAACGTCGTATCACCAAGTTCGTGTCACTAATACCTTATACTTTGTCTTTGCACTTTCCCAATTCATACATAAATGTTCAATCATTGGTCCTAAATATCGCACAACCCTTCAATCATATTTGACAATGCTATTACTTATAATTTTGATGTTACATGTTTGTCCAAAGGTTGATTCTAGTAAAATAAATGCCGAAATGTTACACATATAACCTGGATCTGCGTGGTTAATAGTAGACAGACGCATCCGGTTTTCGATTGGCAAATGTACGTTCAATGGCTTATTAAACTACAACTCAGTATAAAACCTTGAATACTGTGTGTCTTATCACGCCATCTAGTCATTGTTTTTACGTCTTGGCACTTACATTTTAACTAACATTTCAAATACTTTAACGTTTGTAAAGTACGGCAAACATAAATTTCTCAATTACGGGATCTGATATTTGGCTTACTTTATTTGGCATACACTACCTTCAACAAAACAACCCTTAGAACCCTTGTAGCTCCTACTGACACTACAATATATATATATATATATATTTATATATATATATATATATATAACAAATTTACATTATTGTTTAAGCAAACTAGTAAATAGCAAAAAGCTAAAATTGGCAGTATGAACAAAACCACATTTTCCTTGTATGAAGCCTTTTAATTCGCAACAGTATTTATGGACTCAAGATAAATATGAATCATATTTAATACTTTTCTGTGTAGAAGTAACAACTAATATACATATCTTATATTAATACTTTATATTTTGTTTATCATTTTCAAAAATTTCTTTTAACATTTTAAATGCATCACTGTGAAAAAATATTTCTATAATATCTAGGAAAACTTCAGTCTCCATTAAATTCTCTTGCAGATTATGTTTTTGACTTAATTCTTCAAAAGTAATGATATGATTATCAAATATAACTGTGTGTATAAAATTAATGTCGTTAAAATTCCTGCAAAATAATTTTGTTTATCTTCTGTTTTTTCTCACTAAATGCAGTATCACACCTTTTTTTGTTGATAAACCTACCACAGTTGTAGCAAACCCTTTTGGTCTTCCCCTTCTTTTCATTATAGTAGGTAACTTTATGTCTCCTATGGAAATTGCTTCGTCGGCTGTTGCTGATAGATTAGCATAATTGTCATTGTATGATAATGGTATTGGAGTAAATTCGGGAAACTCGTAGATAATTTCATTATTTGCCGACTGGAAATGGTTTTCTTTATCCGCACCAAATTCTGGTTCCAAATATTTAATTATTATATCTGCAGCTGCTAATGATGAAACGCTGTTATTTATAACATTTGCTTCAATTCGATAAGGCATATCATCCATATTGCCATATTCAAAATTACTTAATGCTGGTGTTCTATTTTTGTTGATTTCGGAGAATGAATTATCTTGCTTTCTTATTTTATAGAAAAAATATTATCTACAAAATTACCAAACTTTTTCGTGCATTCATAAAATTCCTCGGTGACCAATTCAGTTACTGCAGAACAGAATTGTTGACATTTAGTTATCGACAACTTGTACCTTCAGTTTATGAAAGAATTTTTTCTTTTATTGGTCATGTGTGAATTATTGTAAAACTACAAATTGCCCTGATCTGGTGTGCCTTGCTCAAGAATATCATTTGCTTCTAAATTTAATTCAGAAAAACAATCTATATAGTTTTGTTTTTTATATCTTTCCGGTATTTAAGGCTTCACAAAATAGAGTCACTTGTTTAAAATGTTTCACTCTAAATACGTGTTCGCAAGGAAAACTTAGATCGTTGCAAAATAAACGCAAACACCAAGTTTTATTTACAAAAGTTTCAATTTCTATATTTGTAGCTTGATAATTTTCATTATGTACAGGTCCAATTTCTACTTTAAGAAAGCATTTATATTTTTTTTTGTACAATTCCAAATGCAAAAAGTGTAAGTAATATGCAATATTACTTTCTGTTTCAGATAGTGTATCATAATTAAGTTTTTTTATAAAAAATGTTATTAGCTTTTGATTTTCTCTATTTAAGTATATAGTTTCAAAAAAATTAAAAACTCCTCGTAGAACACTTCCAGGTTATTAAATTTTGAGCAAACCTTTTAAATTTTATTGTTCAACGATTCTAAATAGTTTGTTATGTATATTTCATAACTGCCTGCATCTTTTTTATAAAATGTAACCCACTACTCTTTAATATTATGCCAATTTTGTAGAAAATACTTTGTCACCAATGGGCAATTTAAGTTTGGCAATGAAATAAACCATTTTTCATAGTTGTCTTTAGTATTTGAATAGGCCATATTTTGTAGTATATTTAAAATGCAGTTTCTTTGGGAGGAGTTCACTGGCATTCCGTTAACTGTAATTGCAGTTTGAAATACTTTGAAAGTATAAAATAAACATAGTTTTAGTTTGGCATTATGAAATTCTAACTCAAATGCACTTCTCTCCGAAAAATCTTTATCAGTTAACCCAATTCTTGTGTGTACTCATGTTTGATTATGATTTTTAAAATAATTTAACATGATAGTAATGTCTACAGTTGTTTACTGTTCTAACAACCATGTGATTTCAACATCTCCCTAATTGTTGCCATATACACTTAAGAAAATATATAGAGGCATTCTTAAATTATTGAGTTTGTATGTGCGGTCTAATAATAATACTTCAGGATATGTTCTGAAAATATTTCTCATCTGTTTACTTCGGAAAAACATGCCTGATAATATGTGTTCTTTGTTCATTAACAATTTTACCACTGCTTCATCCTCTTTTTCTAGAATTTCTACTACCTTTTCTAAGTTTGTTAAATTTCCTTGATTCGCCTTTATGTTGTATAGGTCCCTCAATAAAATTTTCTTTCCGATATTTTGTTCACCAAAATCTTTCAAACCAATACTATTACATCTAAGCTATTTCAATTTTTTAACTTCATCTTTTATTTCACCGTCCAATTTTCTTTTCTGTAGTAGAAGATTGAAATTGTCCTTAATAATACCACAGATTATCCACCTCGATAATCTGTGATAATAACATGGCTGTGTGTCTCATCTAGAAGTTTTAATTCTAAGTACTGCCCATTAGTAGTCAGTTCAAAGCACATTTTCATTGTACAATCTTGTTTGCATGTACTGAAAAAGTATACTGTTTAAAATGTCTACATTTAAGTGGAGAATAATATTAAAGATTTTGTTCACTATGTTGATGCTAAATGAGGAAAGCCTTTATGTTATTTAGAACACACTTGTTGTAATACAACATAAAAAATGACAAACTGTGGATTTGTTTTGAATTTATGAAAGTTTAAGAAGGCATATGTTGATGCCATGGTTATTATATTTAAATTGGTCATATAGTTGTTATTAGTTTTGAAAAGGAAAGCATATCAGAAATAAACCTTACACTAAACTACAAGATTTATAGTTTTATTGTGTGTACCTTGCCTGTCTACATCTCCCACCTAATCTTGTAGAGGTTCTATTTCTTTGTATCTCAATTGCCAATTTGCGGATTAGCCAACCACAACATCTTTATTTCTGTTTGCTAAGTTCACATAAATACCTACGCAGAAGTTGTGTCTACATGCCAAGACGAGGCCGGCGTTTAAAAAGAAAGCCAAAATATTTAGAAGATTTCGATATGGATATTAGTCAAATGCCAAATATTCCAACAAGCGATGAAGAGAGCCTTAACAGTGGTGGCGCTGATTGCCCAAAGAACACCGCCAAAAACGATTCTGACGCTGGGGTTAACAATTTACTTAAACAACTCGTTGACCGCCTGGGTATTTTAGAAGACTTAGAAAACACCATTAGAAAACAGTTTGAAAGTCAGCAGTATGATGCAACTTTGCCGTCAGTTCCAAAAGATCCACCTATTAGTTCTCATTGCTTACCTAGTCAAGCGGTAAATGTAATGCCTGTAAACAGTTACACTACTGCCGCAACATGCATACAAGCACCATACGTCGTATCTTCTGTGCAGCAGTCAGTGTCTAGAATGGCATTTCCGAGCTATAACGCAATGCCACCAATCGTCAACGAACCTGAAAGCCTTGCTATCTTGCATACACCGTCGCATTGCTTTCAACCACCAGTTTGTCAGAGATCAATGCCATTCAGTAGAAACAATGTTCTTCCAACAAGTTTAGCCAATGAACCTGCGACACATTCCTATTGTCAATCTAACGTTGCATATCCGGTAACTGCTGTGGAAAATATGTTTATGTCACCACAAGTCGCAGTAAAGCCGAGCCAGGACACTGCAAAAATCCGTAAATTATATGATCTTCCATAGTTTAGGGGACGTCCCGAAGACTGGCCAATTTTCATAAATGCGTTTCAAGAATCCATGGCTGCATATCAGTATACCTCTTTAGAAAATACGTTTCGTCTTCAAAAGAGTTTAAAAGGTGCGGCTTGTGAAGAGATGGAAAGTTTGTTAATAAGTCCACTAGGAGTAACTGACGTCCTTGAGCAACTTGAATTCAAATATGGTCGACCTGAAATTCTTATCAAATTGCAGCTTGAAAAGGCTCGGGATATTCAACCTATTCCCGAAAACCATTTGGAACGTCTAGTTAGTTTTGCTTCTAAGGTTCAAAACCTAACTATATTTTTGAAGAACACAAAGGCAACTCAACACTTGTGTAATCCCACTTTGCTAGATGAGCTTGTTTCTAAAATGCCCATGTCCAAAAGAATAGAATGGGCCACGTATGCCGTTAATATAAATCCGTTTCCATCATTAGAGCATCTTAGTGAATGGTTGAAACAACTGGCTAGAATTATAGCAAAGGTAAAACTGAACACACAAACGGCAGCGCGAGATCGCAACAGCTACAGCCAAAGTATAATTTCAAACAGGTGTTCACCATGAACAAGAATAAAGCCACTGGAAGTCAAACCAAGAAGAGCATTAAGTGTTCTGGGTCGCACCATTTGTCTCAGTGCGACGAATACTTAAATGGTTCTTCAGATCTTCGATGGCAGTTAGTGAAAAAACACAGATTGTGCTTCTCCTGTTTGTCTGAAGGCCATAGCATTCAAAGATGCCGACGCAAAAACCCCGCCAAATGCAAGACTGTAAGAGAATTCACCATACGACCTTGCATGACAATAGCTCACAAACAAGCCGAGAAGAAACTACAAGTGCCCATCCAGTAACAACAACGCGTGCAACATTCCATCCAAAAACCACGCAGTTGTTGTTTAAAATATGACCAGTTTACCTCATGGGCCCCAGTAATTGCAGCATAAAAACTTATGCGTTTATAGAGGTACGATCGGCTATTTCACTAATGGATGAGGCACTGGCATTAGATTTGGGTTTAACCTCAGAAAAGCGGCCACTCGCTTTGCAGTGGTTTGGAGGAAAAGTAGTGGAAGTACCATCTATGTCCGTGGATTTGAAAATTAAGGGTGTTGGATCAGGAAAAGACTGGTATAATTTAAAAGCATGCACCGTGCCTATGTTAGAGTAGCCAACTCAAACAGTAAATTTGAATGACTTACACAGTCGATACCACGAGATAAAAGGATTTTTTCCAGTTTGTGAATACGCCAAAGCCAATCCAAAAATTTTAATTGAAATCGATAATTGTCATATTACGCGCTGCCTGAAAACAGTACGTTGTGATGTGAAGTTATTGCTGCGAAAACTCCATTAGGTTGGGTTATTTATTGTGTGCAGCATAGCGGAAAATCGTGACATAGTTGCCACTTATCTGTTATAGTCCAGGGTATAACTGTTATAGTCCCGCGCAACTGTTATGAACCACTACTACAGTTGGCAACACATACTAACCACGTACACAATATTGCACAATAATGGTATTACGTCATAATTTGCGAAATTGTATCACATGCCCAATATGTTTATTGTGATACAAGATGCGCCTCAAAAAGATAAAAAACACTCACCTAAATATGTGGAACGCTTCACGAGTCTGCGGTCATCCTTATGCCGGAGCCGTGCTGATTTCCATGGATCTCGTTGGCGTTAGTTGGGCGTGGGTGGGGCTATGCCCTCGTTGAAACCAGATTGCCTTGTCTTCCCTCTTCTTCGTTTGTAGCGGTACGATAAGGATACAGATAGGGCAGGATAAGAGGCAAAGGTAGGGAAGAAACCTACATCCTAAAAGAGAAAAGACAAAAGAGACGACACAGATAAACCTCACGTTCGACGTCTCGTTGGCTAATCATCGTCGTGTCGGAAACCGCGCACTTACTTCCTCACTTCACGTCGGCGCATTCTCTTGCGCCGACGCAACTGTCCGTGATGGCGTAAATTTAACAAGTCTATTTTTAAAATATTGGCGCGAATTCACTAACAAATTAAAACTTAAACCAAAAATTATACATAGCCAATTTTCGGCATGTAACATGTCAACTGTTATGCACATTCAAGAGGCAAATCAATTTGAAATTGACAGTATGATAATGTTTTCATTTGGATGCTTTCCATACTGCACGATTGTCGCCGCTCTAGTAGAAAGACTTACAATCGAACACCGAAGCGTCATGCACACAAGCATCTCAGTTCTAGTTGCTCAATATTGTAGTTTAGGTAAATTAGTTAGAATATTTAATATCGGTAAGACATTATACAGTCATCTTAGCCGCTTTAGTAGCGTGAAAAACCAAGCTGATAATGTAACAACAATTTCTATGAATTTTTATTTTAGTCATGTCAGAAACAGATTGTTATTATTTTTATTATATGACAGATGCGCACACTAGAATTAAAGTCTATTAGAGAGAGCGCATAGACAGTCTTAACAGTAACATTAAGTGTTTACATTTTACTGAAGCCATAACAGATAAAATAGTATTTTACTACTGAAAATTTTGGTGTTGCCATGCCGTCAGCTGAACCTCTTGAAATGGAAAGCAGACGATGTGACGTTACCAAATAACTACACAATGTCATTTAATCGTTTGCATTATATAGAGCTAAAAATGAAAAAAGATCCGTCATTTTACAAAGCATACAACACCGTGATGACTAGCTACATATCCAAAGGATATGCTAGAAAACTAAGCCCAAACGAGATAGCTGTCAAAACGCCTAGAACTTGGTACCTCCCTCATTTTGCCGTGGTCAATCCAAATAAACCAGGGAAGGTACGCATCGTATTTGACGCCGCTGCAGCTGTAAACGGAATCTCGTTGAACTCAGTTTTATTAAAAGGTCCAGATTTAAATCAACCGTTGAATGGCATATTGTTTAGATTTCGTGAAAATGCAATCGCCTTGTGTGCAGATATGAGAAATGTTCCTTCAAATTAAAATAAAAGAAGAATACCTGCATTCGCAACAATTTCTTTAGAGAGGCGGAAATATAGAAAAACCAGTCGAAACATATGTTATGACGTCAATGGTGTTTGGAGCCTCTTGTTCCCCATGCAGTGCCTTGTATGTTAGGAATAAGAATGCCGAGGAATCGGCAAGTAGCGAGTCAGAAGTGGTGACAGCAATAAAAGTCAATCAATATATGGACGACTTGGTCTCAGGTTTTGACAGTGAGGGGACAGCGCTACGCATAGGCGGCCGCGTTAGGGATATGTACGCAAAAGCTGGATTTGAACTTCGAGGTTTTCTGTCCAATTCTAGTACAGTACAATCTGTTTTAAATGGCAATCAAAGCCCTATGAGTGCCGTAATTAAAATTAATCCAGTTGATACTATAAATAAAGTGCTAGGAATGTACTGGGATAGTAGCAATGATCAGTTCTGCTTTAAATTGTATTTACATCAGGTTAACCTAAATATCATCATAGCCAAGCAGTGCCCGACCAAACGTGAATTTTTAAGCTTGGTGATGTCAATATATGACCCGTTTGGAATGCTGACCAACCTTACAATTTATGGAAAGGTACTGTTGCAAGAATTGTGGTGCGTAGGTGTCAAATGGGATAAAATGATTCCTAATGAAATTCATATGAAGGTCAGACAGTTTGTAAGAGCTTAACAAAAGGTAAAGGACTTCCACTGGAATCGCCATTATTCGAGTAATATAAAACGACCTGACACAATTCTCGAGCTCCATGTCTTTGTCGATGCGAGTGAGATTGCTTTCGCCGCAGTCGCCTACTGGAGTGTCCTATGGCAAGATATTATTGAAGTTTGTTTTGTTGCGAGGAAAACTAAGTGTGCACCACTAAAGGTCTTGTCTATTCCTCGTTTAGAACTTCAAGCAGCGTTACTAGGTACACGTTTACGAAATGCAATTATAGAAAATCACAATGTGCAGCCAAAAAAGGTCTTACTTCTGGGGCGACTCTAAAACGGCAGTTTCCTGGATCAAATCAGACCATCGACAATTTAAAACATTTGTAGCACTTCGAGTAGGTGAAATATTAGAATCAACGCATGAGAATGACTGGAATTGGTTGCCGACAGCATTGAATGTGGCCGATGCAGGAACTCGTACTAAGTACCTGATAAATTATGAAGGGAACAACACATGGTTAATGGGACCCGAGTTCTTAAAACAAACTGAGGAGTTCTGGCCCAGATTTGTTGACAAACAAATACCTATTGAATGTTTTGAAGAGAAACGTCAATGTCATGTGATTAATTTAAATACGGTTATTATAGATTTTACTAAATATTTCAATTTTCGTCGTTTAGTATGAACAGTTGCTTGGGTGATGAGACCTCTTCGTGTTATTCGAGAAGCTTGTAGAGATGGGAGCCTAAAAAACACAATAGCCGCTCTATCCATGGAAGAGATTCAAGCCGCTGAAAAAATATTATGTAAGTTAGCCCAGCGTCAAGTTTTCAGTAGCGAAGTTGATGATCTAAAAGCTAATCAGTCAGTTTCAAGTGGCAGCAGCATATTTACACTTAACCCTATGCTAAACGAAGAAGGTGTACTTTGTGCCTATGGAAGAACTGATTATGCTTCAGCATTACCAGAGTCTGCACGTCGACCAGCCATACTCCCTAAGAACCACGCTTTCACCAATTTAGTTGCCTCATGGAATCACAATAAATTTCACCATCAGAATGAAGAATTAGTGATTAATGAAATAAGAAGAAAGTACTGGATATTGTATGTCAGAGTAGTTGTGAAGCGAATTAAAGCAAACTACATTCACTGCAAAATTAGAAAGGCTACACCAAAACCTCCTATGATGGGCCAGTTACCAGCAGATCGTTTGACACCATTTGTAAGACCATTTACTTACACTGGTCTAAATTATTTTGGTCCGTTGCAAGTTGCTAAAGGAAGGAGCAGAGAAAAGAGATGGGCTGCATTATTTACATGCATGACAATTCGTGCAGTACATATAGAGCTAGCCACTAATCTATACACAGATACCGGCATATTGTGCATAAGAAATTTTGTTAATCGTCGCGGGGTCCCTATCAAGATACGCTCAGATATGGGCACTAATTTTGTAGGTTCTGATGGCGAGCTACATAAGGTTGAAGATATATTCAACATGGCCTACATTCAGAACGAATTTTCAGTTCGGAATATAAAATGGGAATTTAACTGCCCAGCCAACCCCAGCAGTGGTGGATGTTGGGAAAGGCTTGTCCAGTCGATCAAAAAGATACTTGCGATAGTGCTGAAGGAAGTAGCTCCGCATGTCGAGACTTTACGCAGTCTTTTGATAGAAGCTGAAAACATTATTAATAGCCGTCCACTTACTCACATACCGATAAATGCAGATGACCCGGAACCGCTTATGCCTAACCACTTTTTGCTGGGTACAACGAATTCGACTCAAACTCAAGGACCAGAGACAGCATCTCGTAGCCGAAAGCAATACCAGTTAAGCCAGCAACTAAAAAAATGCTTTTGGCATTGCTGGATACGCGAATATTTGCCAACTCTTACAAATCGAACTAAATGGTTTTTGCCCCATCATCATCATCATTTTGTTTTCGACCTTACTTAAGGTCGGTTTGACGCAGCTCTAACTTCTTTTCTAATCTGTGCTAATCTAAAAAAGCTCTACATACCCTTCACAACCTAAATTTCTAATAATTTGACTAATATAGTTTGGTCTAGATCTTCCTAAATCCTTCTATCTATTTCCTATCCAGCTGACTCTACATAGATATTAGCAACCTGATGGTTGTTAAAGAACTCTAACATGTTTACATGATTACCATTTATAAGGAAATGAAATATAACCTGGTTATCCGCTTCAATGAAAAGTGTTAAATAATATGTTATGGTAAGACTTAAGCAACGAATCGCTGCCAACATGCCAGACCGCTACCTAATTGTGAGTTATGTCATGGTGACGTTTATTAAATTATATGTTATGGTAAGGCTTAAGCAACGAAACGCTACCAACATGCCAGACCGCTACCTAATGGTTAGTTGTGTCCTGGTGACGTTTATTAAATTATATGTTATGGTAAGGCTTAAGCAACGAAACGCTACCAACATGCCAGACCGCTAACTAATTGTGAGTTATGTCCTGGTGACATTTAGTTAACTGATTTTTATTTTTTTGTTTTGTTTTCGAACTTACTTAAAGTCGGTTTGACGCAGCTCTAAATTCTTTTCTATTCTGAGCTAGTCTAAAAGGTCTACATACCCTTCACAACCTAAATCTCTAATAATTTGACTAATATAGCTTTGTCTACGCCTTCCTACTCTATTTTTATTTGGTAGTCTATAAACTAAGACTTTACTAAATAGTCCCTCATGTCTTAACTGGTGCCCTATCATTCTATCTCTCCTGACCTTCAATTGTTTCCACATACAGGGACCCTCACCTATCCTTCTATAAACTTCCTCGTTTGTTACTCTATCTGTCCAACTAATCTTTAACATTCTCCTATAACACCAAGTTTCAAAAGCTTCTAACTTCTTTAATTGTCCAAGTCTCACTACCGTATAGTAGAACGTTCCATACGTACGACTTTAAGAAACTTTTTCTATTATCTAAACTAATACTATTAGCTATTAGTAAGTTTTTCTTTTTTAAAAACATTTTTCTAGCTTGAGCTATTCTAGCTACTATATCCCTTCTGCTACGTCCATCCTTTGTAATTATACTACCTAAATAGCAAAATTCATCTACCTCCTCTAACTCGGTATTACATATTTTTAATTTTGGTTTAGAACTAGGCTGTAACTCACTTGTCATTATCTTTGTCTTTACTGAGTTAATTCTCATACTATAGTTACTCCGTAGTATCTCATCTAAAATATTTAAAACTCTCCTAACTCTTTTCTAGACTCTGCTATAATGGCTATATCATCTGCAAAACGTAACATGTCTATTTTCTGTCCCTGTACACTAATACCTATCTCTTTTCTCTCTCTGGCTAAGTTTAAAGCTTCCTCAATATAAACATTAAAAATCAAGGAGACAGTATACAACGCTGTCTAACACCATTTCTAATCTTAGCTTCCTTTTCTATTTCATCAAATCTAATTACTACGCTTTGGTTTTTATATAGACTGTAAATAATTTTTCTATCTTTATGAGAGATTCCTATTTTTGCAAAACCCTGAACATAACAATCCAATTAACCCTATCAAATGCTTTTTCTAAATCTACAAACGCGAAATGAGTCTTTTATTTTTTGTAACCTTTTTCGATAATTACCCTAATCATTAGTATCGGTTCTCTAGTCCCTCTGTCTTTACGAAAACCATATTGGTCTTCGCCTAAATAATTCTCAGTCAAAGCTACTACTCTATTTTTAATTATTATTATTAGTATTTTGGAAGCATGAGAAGTTAAACTAACTGTTCTAAAATTCTCACACCTATCAGCTCCTGACTTTTTGGGATTGGGATAATAATATTTTTTCGAAATCTATTGGAACCTCACCTGTGTCATATATTACATTTATTAGTTCATATAATCTGTCCAAAGTTTTCTGACTTGCATATTTTATTAATTCTGGAATATCGTCTATCCCTGGCGCTTTATTTAATTTAAGATTCCGAATAGCTCTATCAAATTCCTCTCTTAATATTGAGAACCCTATTTCTACATCCTCTTCTTGGTCGTTCTCTAACTCATCCATATCGTCTCCCTTATATAAATCTTCTAAATATCTTTTCCATCTATCAGCTACCTCAACTTTATTTATTAGAAGCTCATTATTCTCGTCTCTAATACCATTATATTTTTCCTATCTTTCCCAAAAACTTTTTAACTGCCCTGTAAGCCCTGTCTGTCTTACCTACTCTCAAATCATCTTGTATTCCTTACAATTCTCCTCCATCCATTTATTTCTAGCTTTTCTACACTCATGTACTATCTTATTTCTAACTGTATTATATTTTTGCTTCCTTTCACTATCCACTTCTCTGAAAGGTTTAAGCTTTCTTCTATTCTCTATTAAATCTAATATCTCCTTTGTTACCCACGGTTTTCTAGCTTCTATTTTTTCTTACCTATAGTCTGTGTTGCTGTATCATGTACCGTCAGTTTTATTTCTTTCCATCTATTTTCTACATTCCTCCTACAGCTATCTCTTTGCTCTTATTATATAATACTTGTTTATATTCCTCTTTACCCTACTATCATTAAGCTTACCTAGATCCCATCCTCTCTTTTCACCTTTCTCAATTTTTGAATTTTAGTTTACACTTCATTTTAACTAAGTTATGATCGCTATCTATGTCAGCCCCTGGATAACTACGACAGTTTTAACTTGGTTTCTAAATCTTTGTTTAACTAAAATATAATCTATTTGGTATCTAGCTCTATCACCTGGGGCTTTCCAGGTATATCTTCTCCTAACATGTTGTTCGAATAGGGTGTTAACAGTTACTAATCTATGTTCCTGGCAAAACTCAACTAATCTTTCTCCTCTATCATTTCGTCTGCCATACCCAAATTTTCCTACCATTTTTCCCTCACTACCTTCTCCCACTGATGCATTAAAATCGCCCATAACTATTAAATTCTCATCTCCTTTTACTTTTCTCACTATACTATTTATATCCTCGTATACCTTTTCTACTTCCTCATCCTCGTACTGAGTTGTTGGCATGTAAACCTGTACTAAAACAGTGTCTGTGGGTTTTGTACTCAATCTAACCATAATTATTCTATCACTAAATTGTAAGTACTCTTTAACTTTATGCCCTAATCTTTTATCTAACACTATTCCTACGCCTGCCTGTGAATTAGTTGAAGAAGTTGTAATTATTCTATAATTCTCCTTCCAAAAGTCATTACTATCTGGCCATCTCACCTCACTAATACCTAAAATGTCCAGCTTTTGCTTTCTCATTTCGACTAATAAATTCGTTAACTTATCTACTCTGAGTAATGACCTTACATTCCAAGTCCCTATCACTAAATCAAACTGTTGTTTTATATTCTTACGATGACGAGCCCCAAGTACCCCTCCCGGAGATCCGAATGAGGGAGTATTTTACCTCCGGACAAGAATTTTACTTGTGAGCTCTCCATCATATCTATTTCGTGTTTTAGGCCACGCACACCTGGGAAATATTGTGGTAGGCTCCCATATCTTTCCACAACGCAGTTTTTAAAGATTTTAGCAAAAAGCCGTATCCGTCACGGCCAACCCCCAACAAGCTTGTAAATTATTGAGGATCGCCCGAGACCAACCGACCCTCCTCCAATATCTTTTAGCCAGCAAGGCTGCTGCCCCTTGCTGCGCCTTTTAATCGCCTTTTACGATAAGCAGGCTTACTATAGTAGTATTCTTTATCCCCTACTATAGGGATTTTGCCCCAAAAACCGTTTAAAGAAGGTAACCTGATAATAATTTGTGATGAGGCCTCTCCCAGAAGTCAGTGGCAGAAAGGCGTGATTGTAAATACTTTTTCTGCTAAAGATGGGCACATACGTATAGTTGAAGTTAGGACGAGCAGCGGTGTTTTAAAACGTCCTGTGACAAACTTAGCCAAACTCGACGTGATAAGTAATGCTTGATAGCTTTACGGTGGGGTGGAAATGTTGTAATACAACATAAATAATAATGAACTGTGGATTTGTTTTTGAATTTATGAAAGTTTAAGAAGGCATATTATTACACTTCTCTTGGTGATACATTTATATGGTCGATAAAACAGTTTGCAAAGTATTACACTTTAGATAGTGATACATTTATATGGTGATAGTTCCTAAAAGTCGGTAATACAGTTACCAAAGTTCATAAGATACATCGCGCAAGCGCAATAAGAAAAGCGAGTGACGCCTCTAGCGGACCCCTTTTACAGGTTTCGCGTGGCCAACTACCATGACGTCACCGATACAAAAGGTATATTGCGCAATAATCGGAAATTTACATAATTAAACACGATAAAGCAAACAAATTAGCTAATGATCTACTTACATCAAAAATCCGGCATTCGCACAAAGTTGCGCTAGGGTAGGCCTCTATTGAAGTCCATCCGGCTACATCCCGGAGGGATTAAAAATGGTGATTCCTCCGGAGCTGCTAGCAGGGCATCGACATCAGGGTCGTGGAGTCCAGTTTCGCCTAAGGTTGCAGATTCATCACCTACCTATGCAGTGAATGACGGAAAAAAGGTATAAGGCACGACAAACAAAAGACAATCAAGCAAAGGAAATCTACATAGGTAAAGCTACGATACGTCACCACAAAACGACCACTCCACTCCAAGAACCAAGGCAAAAAGCCACGTTTCAGAGCGTCACCCAAAAAAACTCTCACCACTTTGTCCCCACTCTTTGTCTAGTATTCATCCAACCCTCTAGGGACACGCACACTGCGCAAATGCACTACTATGACGTACGGAAGTACCGCCTAGTCTATTTAAAATTCCCGCGCACCGCGCCTTTTGAAAATATGGCGCGAAACTTCCATACATCAAAACTTAACCTAAAAACACGGTTTAAGTGCAAATTGCACGTGACAATATGTTGATGCCATGGTTATTATATTTAAATTGGTCATATAGTTGTTATTAGTTTTTGAAAAGGGATAGCATATCAGAAATAAACCTTACCTAAAACTACAAGATTTATAGTTTTATTGTGTATACCTTGCCTGTCTACATCTCCCGTCTAATCTTGTAGAGGTTCTATTTCTTTGCATCTCGATTGCCAATTTGCGAATTAGCCAACCGCAACATCTGTACCGTACTGTACTGTTTGACTGCTAAAGAGTTTAATCAGTTGTTATAGGAAAGTACAGTAAAATGTAAGATTGAACAAAATGCAGCTTTTCATATGAATATGCAAAAAAACATCCTTGTACATCTCTGTCCAGGCTTATACTTTTAAATTTAAAGTCCGCTTAGTACAACTATAAACAATTCTATTATACATTAAATCCTTGTTGTCTCTCTTGGTTTTTAGGAGACACTTGTGTTTCACATTTTCGATTTTTTGCTATTCCTTTTATAGAGATTTACAAATCTTTTTGTTCGTATTCTTTAACAAAACATTCCACTTCTTTTAAACTTAAAAATTTTTGCCCAGTGATTTCAGTCACCTACAAACTGCAGATGTATTTAATAAGTTCAATTATATCTGAACTATTTTGCTTACCTTTCTTAAGCACAATGCCTGTGTACAAAACGGACACAACTAATTGTTGTTTCAGGTTTAATCATGTATACTTATATTATTATAAAAATCAATACATGTGTGTAAGAATAGTGTCTGGTACTAAAGCAACTCACATGGGCCAAAATCTACTAATGGGACAATCGGTGTGTGCCCCCTCCCCCCCGATTTTAATGCATTATTAGGAAATGTTGGTGGTCAGGAAGTGATGTATTGCCTTTATATTATTGCAAACTTAATATGAAGTTTAAATTTGATGCAAAAATAATGATAAAAACTAAAGAATCTGAATTTAAAAAGAAGAATGATAACGACGGTCCCGTGTCCCCATCTGCCGGTTTCAATTCTTTAAGCTGCGGTTGTCAGTAAATATGAGTCACCAATATTCACAAAAGCTAAACAGTTTTGTTAATGTACCTAAACAAAATAAATTACAGGCAAAAAACGATCTTACAATAACGATTTGTAGTTTTGCAATAATTAGTATACGTGTCCCTGCAATTTGTATTTGGAGCACTATTTTATACTAATCAGGCTTGCGGGTGCATCCAGAATTCCACTTTCCTTCTTACTAGTGCATTGCTTACAGAGTGTATTCGTAGCATGCTGATGGTAAGTTACGTTTGTTATTTAATCATTATATTCCTAATATTTTCAAGACTAATCGATAAAATAAGTTTGAGTATGTTTTTGTATTCTAACATCGGTCCCGCTGTGCATGAAATAAAACCATAAACTTTAAAAAATCATAATATTCGGAATACATGTATCACGATGTGCACTACCTATTTAGATATTAATATGTTGCCAGTTTTATCAGGAGGTGTGGTAAATGAGGTTTGATTTAAAAAGAGTAACATTGGTCCCCATAACGACGGTCTCTATTACAAAGGGACTGTTGTTACTGCTTGTGGGACCGGTGTTATTACTCTGTAAAATATAAATGTTAAGCGAACTTTATACGCGGTTTGATGTGTTATAAATGTAAATAAACATAGTTATCTTAAACTGTGTAATTTTTTTGTAGGTGTACCAAAATGAATAATTACCTAAAAATTAAACTTTGCAGTAGTTGCTTACAAAATAAACCAAAAACTAAGAAGAAGAAATCGCGGTTATCGGATACAGACGTAATGAAGCGTAGGGAATATGAGAAAGAGAAAAAGAGACGGCAAAGAGCAACTATGACTGAGAAGGAAAAGGAACGGAAGCGAAAACGTGACAGAGAATATAACCGAGAGAAACGTAAAAAAATCACAGACATGACAGACAGAGAAAAGCGAGTAGTTAGGAAGCAAAATAATGAGAGGGCAAAACGGTTTCGAGAAAACAAAAAAGATTTACGCATTTTGGACCAACAATTAGCAGAGAATACGCCTCCGCAAAGCGATAATGACGATATCCAGGAACAGGTGCCCTTAGAAGTTAGCCATAATCGTAATCGATTGTTGAGTGCTAAACAAGTATCAGGGCGCAAGAAGAAAAATAGAAACAAAAGCAAGGTGTATCGAGATTGCAGTTAAAGATTTCAAATCGGCGTGCGGATCGTTATAAACACAGATTGAGCATACTAAAATCCAAGCTAGATTTATCTCCCATCTCAAAAATTACGGCTTCCTTAGGAGTTTCAAAAAATTCAGTTTTACAAGTAGTGGTAAAGCGTTTGGTGTTTGCTGAAGAAATTATAGATCACTTGAAAGAACAGAAAAAGTCACATAGTGGACATAGTGCCAAGTTCAATTTTGCTAAAATCGTGTCGCCTAAAAAACTGAAGAAATTGGGGATGATGTATCAGGCTAAAGAGTTAGTTTCCTACAAAAGGTATCGAAAAGCATGTTCCAAAAATAATAAATCAATAAAAAGAAAAGACTGTATTAAAAGAAGTGTGCAGCTCTGTGGTACAATTTTTAGAAGAGGATTCAAATAGTCGTATTTTCCCAGTAAAAAGGGATCATAAAATATATCAAAATCAAAAATTGCAAAAAAGATTTCTTCAAGTTAGTTTAAAGACCCTACATAAAAAGTATAATGAAACCCATTCAAAGAAAATATCTTACAGCACGTTCATTAGATGCAGGCCATCATATATAGTACATCCAAAATTGAGAGACAGAAATACATGTGTCTGTATTTTACATTCAAATTTCAAGTATATGATGCAAAAACTATTACATTATAAGATAATAAGGCCGAATCCAAACACAATCGAGACAACTGTCTGTGATCAGAAAAACATTAGTTGTATGTACAGTAATTGTATTGACTGTAGGTCAATGAAGTTGGAATACAATCTACTTGGAAATATTAAAAACATGAATATCAAGTATCAGCAATGGATTACAGTGAAAATAGAGAAATTATTAAAGGACAAAAAGTTAAAGTTACAAACAGGAAAGAAATTATGACTTCGCTTTCTGGACTGATTGAAAGAGTTGAATTAGAACTACCTAAATATAAAAAGCATATTTTCAATTTAATTCACCAGTTTGAATATTTAGTAGGTTTAGGACAAAATTTAACAGAAAACGAAATTTTTATTCACATTGATTTTTCTTAAAATTATACTTTTAAATACTCAACTGAAGAAGTACAGGCTATACACTTTGGTGCTTTACATAGGCAATTGTTTCTACATACAGAGCTGTATTATATATACGATGAAACTGATGCCATAATTTGACCCAATTCCTTTTGTACCATTTCTGAAAATTTGGAACACACCGCATCTGCTATTTAGAGTCACCTTAGCACTATCCTTAATTATATTAAAGAACAGCATCCACAAATAGAAACTATTCACTTTCAATCAGATGGCCCTTCTTCTCAATATAAAAATAGAAAGAATTTCTATTATTTTGTAAAATTACTTCCTAAAATAATACCCACAGTTAAAAAAGCTTCTTGGAATTTTTCCATATCTGGGCACAGCAAAGGAACTGCCGATGGTGTTGGAGGAACTTTGAAAAAGATTGCCGACACACTTGTATCTCATGGTAAAGATGTTTTAAATGCCACTCAGTTTCATGATTAGTTAACTGAAGCTTGTCCAAAAATTAAATTGTTTGTAATACTCGATGAAGACATTCAAAAGAGCAAGAAACTACTTCCTGAAAAATTATCGGCATTGGCTGGAATAATCTCTATCCATCAAATAACTTGGACTTCTGAGAATTGGGTTGCACAGTTTGCAGCTTCAGCTCAATTTGTTCACATTATACCGTAAACAAGAATGGTTACTTTGGATTTGTTGAGGCTCGTATCCTTTCCTATTTATATTTATTGTTTTGTTTCCTCTTATCTAAACTATTAGTAATTAGTAGTTTTCAATAAATATATATTATTGTTTCCTTAAAATCATTTTTAGCAGCTCTGCATTTAGTTGAAACAAAAAAACTGTTTGCAATACAAATCAACAATTAATACAGTTGGAATTAAATGTTGGTGATTTTTGGATATATCGTGGGAGGATAACTAGTATCCTGGTAATAAAATAAATGTAAATTTTAAAATAATATACATTTCTCCTTTCCCAACAGGTGAAATAGAAAATAAAACTTCAGAAGTTCTTTCTATTAGATTTATGAAGAGAAATGGCAACCACTTTATATGGCCCAGTAAAGATGAAAAATACTGCATCAATCAATATGAGATCATGGCTGCATGTTTAAAATCAATTGCAATCACCAAAAGGAACTACGTAATAAAAGAAAGTGCAGATATTGACCTGTTGTATCAATCTCAAATGAAAATGTTTCATTGATTCAATTTCATATTAATATAGTTTTTATAAAAACGATGTACAAAATTGTAATAATATCAATTACAAATTAAGTAACTATTATTATATATTATGTATGCATAAATCTATAACTGCATTCTATGGATTCATTCCTGTTTATACATTATGCTATAAATAAATAACAACGGTCCCTGTAAATGATAACAACGGTCTCCGTGCATTATAACGACGGTCCCCATTAGTTTTTGTTACTCTAAAAATAATCGTCATTATGAATGAAGATCTACAGCATATTATCTTATAATGTCCTTAAGATAAGTTGCAGTGGAAAATTTTTGAAATTTTGATTATTTTTTTTTGAAAATGTGGTCACTTAAAATTGTCCCATTAGTAGATTTTGACTCACATGTGTAAGAATACAGAAAAATATAAAGATACACAATGTGTGTAACTTTAACCATGGTCTGACTTTAATTAATTAACGAATAGAATTCCTTTATATTGCAATTATTTGTGTTTGATTATTTATTTCATTAAATTTGATATGATGATTGCATCTGTCTTATATTTATGATACATTAAGGTTATTTATTGATTCGTTATTTTGTATTGTTGCTAAGTGTGATGTATAATAAAGAATATTTACAATAATAAACCATTATTATTAATTTTTTCTGTTTGCTGCCATCAATAAATTTATCTAAAAACTTATTTTCAAAACTCAACAATATGTGTGAAATAGGTCGACTTAAAATTCATTTATTTACCATATATGCTTAAATTGATTTTTATTCAACCTGTTTCATACATATTGTTGAGTTTTGAAAATAAGGTTTTAGGTAAATCTTATAGTCTTAATATTTTGAATTTCCCGCTATTAGATCTAGTTTTTACCTGTAGTTCCTCGATGCACCACCGGTTTTAGTTGTTTATGGGTTTTAGCCGCCATTGTTTCCCGAATCTTTTACATTTAATTTCTGTTCTATATGATGCAAGTACATACTAAAATAATATAAAGGGTTTTGCAATTAAAGACTACTGTATACTTATTTTTGCCTATATTTACTACATCGAGAACTCGTTCAACTATGGTATACTATTTAACTTGATGTATTTTGTAGTGCTTGTGTCGCATATTGTCTATTACTTACTTTTATTAAAACCGAAAAATGCGTTTAAGTTTGTACTACTTAACTCTTAATGGTGATGCAGTGTCGTTATTATGAAAAACTTTGGATAATAGACAATATTGATCCCAGCACCCTTACATCTAAAGTACTTACCCTTGACTTAGTTGCATTGCCCAATTTGGACATGGTAAATTATTTAATTCTAAGTCACAGCAAGTATACGGGGCAGCAAGGCGTATAAAAGTTTGCAAGGCTATAAGTATTACAGAGCTGGATATATTTTGGAAGTACTTGCAAG
The DNA here is from genome assembly GCA_036346225.1 of Platerodrilus igneus. Taxonomy (NCBI): domain Eukaryota; kingdom Metazoa; phylum Arthropoda; class Insecta; order Coleoptera; family Lycidae; genus Platerodrilus; species Platerodrilus igneus. The sequence continues at coordinate 6,077,225 of JARFIW010000215.1, forward strand.
TAACTACTTGATGCTTTTGTCATTCTTAGCAAGGTAGGTAATCTTGTTATTGTTAAATAGTAGTGTAGCAAAGTAGATTAACCACCAATCTTTCTGATGTATATTTTGAATATTTACTTGTCTTTATTTTATAGGTTAACACCTTCAATGCTCATGACCACTATAGTGGCTGTCACGATTTTCATTTGTGATCCATGACCACTATTCTGGTCATAAATTCAAACTAATTTTTATACAATAAGAATTTGTGTAGTGTATGAATGCTTCTGTTAGTTTCTTTGGTCCATGAGCAACACTCGCCTCTTACTCATGGCCAGTATACTGCCATCATAAACAATAACACAGTAACTACAAAAATGTTTGAGAAAAATGGCAAAAACTAAAAAAGGCTATTCCAACCTTTTACAGTTAGATTTTCGAACCTTTTTTTGTATCGTGTTAGTTGGTCTTTTCATAAAATCATATTATACATATATAAATACCAGTTTTATATTTAAGTTGTCGTCAGAAAAGCACTTTTGTGATTTTAGCTGTCTGTAGGTTTCAAAGGTATCCGGAACTAAATAAAAACACAGTATGTATGTTTAGTGCCTTTGCATGGTAGCCGCTACTAAGGTAAGAATCTAGTATTTGTGCATTTATTGTGTTTTTATTAAGCAAACATATTAAAAACGCTATTAGGGTATTTAAATGGTTAAGCTTAAAAAATTATAACATATTTTTATATATATATATATATATATATATATATATAAGCTCCACTTATAGTCAATGGACTAGTCGAGTATAATAGTGTTTTTCGATAAAATGTTACAGTACAATTGGGATATTTTAGTCCAAAAAATTAAAACAACATAATATTTTACGTATATGTAATTATAAATCGACGTTTCGGCAAGGGTTGTTGCCGTTATCAAGATTCTAAAAAAGGAAAACCAATCTCAATACAGTCATCAAAAAATGTTCTTTTAAAAAATACTTATTTAATTGTTAATGCATAAATATTAAAATTATAAACACAACCCTACACATCAGGGTTGTTAGTCATAACTGGTTAAAATAGAAATATTGGAGCACCTAAAAGGGGATTATTTAAATTTAATTAATAAAATTACTTGTTCATAGAGTAAACGACCAACTACAAATGAATTAATATAAAAAGTCTGATAAGAGTGAGACGTGTTCCACATTTTGTTCGATTATTAGGTAAATAAGATGCGCTCTGACCTTCACATCATTGTTGAAAACTAAAATTTGACTTTGCAATTCTGTACAGATTGGAATATATGGGATGCAAATTTTGGGTGTCCTGCCTAAAATTTAATGCATGAACTTCATTTCTTATATAATACGCCTCCAAAAAAAGCTTAACCTTATGATTAGTTTCAGAATCTAAAATTCGAACTTCATCATAATTTGGGGTGTGATGAGTCATATTTATATGTTATCAGAAGGCACAGCTGTTCTTTCCCAATTTTACATCTGACTTATGTTGAATGAGTCTATTTTTCAATACCCACATATGTTTTATTGCAGGAACACGTTATTTTATAAATAGTGTTGCTACTTAACATTTTTTCCATTTGATCTTTCAGCTTAGTGAAAAAGTTTCCTACAGATTTTTCATAACTAAACGCTATTTTAATGTCTGGTTGTCTCAAAATTCTTACCAAAAGAGGCGTTAAAGTTTGAATATAAGGCAAATTCCTGAACGAAACGTTATTAGGTCGTTCAGGATGGTTCAGATGAAAAGTAGTGTGAGCAACGTCCCTTTTAATTGCTTAGAATAACCATTATTACACAAGGTAGTTTCAAGTAGCATTAGGTTCATCATCATCATTGGGGTCTTCAGTCCTGAAACTGGTTAGACACGTACCATCATTGTTTACTATTCTGAACTAACCTACAGATTTCCCGAAATTTGCACAGTCTGCATCTATCACTATCTGATCTAGGTCTACATCTGCCTCTTTTTCCTATCTCTGCTTGTCATATATCCCATACTATTCCCAAAAATGCCTTAGAACGTATTATGCCCTTCTATTTCTCATATTTTTTCCCAAAGATATCCTTGTTCCCTTACTGTTTCTATAACCTATTTGTTATTACCTTTGTCTGTCCATCCTCAAACATCTGAAGCACGGCATTTCAAAGGCCGCTAATGTGCTTCTGTCTGCTTTTCAGACTGCTCGTATTTCGTAGGCATATTGTCTGTGCTGTGCTCCACACATACGCTTTCAACAACTTTTTGTTCTATGTTTGTTGTCTTTCATCATAGGCGTTCTTTCTTGTTAGATGTAGTTCGGTCACCTTCTATTGTTTTACAATTATATACCCTATTTCTCCGACATTCAGTGGTTGCGAAGGGGGGTAAGCATCCTGTGGCTGCCAAGTTCCCCCAGCACTTGAACATTTACTGATTTAATATTTTTTCCAATATGTCTTTTCGCATAGTCAACATTAGTTGCAGATATTTCACAACAAACAACTAGTTGTTTATAATAATCATCAGATTTGTCTGCGCTTATTTTTTCGTCATTGGGTTTCCCGTCTCAAAACTGGGTGGACATGTACCTGCACTTATTTCTTTTCTAAACTAACCTACATAGTTCCTGAAATTCTCACACAGCAATACAGCTCGGTTCCCCTTATATTGTTTTCTAATATTATGCCCTATTTCACAGAGATTTATTGAAGGGGGTGGTTAAGCAACCTGTGGCTGCCAAGATCCCCCAACACTTAGACATTTGCCGAAATAATAGTTTTCCAGTAAATGCTTTCACGCAATTACCATTATTCGAGAATATTGCCCCTCCAATGTTTGTAGTTGCTTATAATAAATATCATGTTTAAGTGCAGCTACTTTCTTTCATTAATTTATCCATCTTGGGACTGGTTGGATGCGTACCTCCATTGATTTCTCTTCTGAGCTAGCCTACACATTTCCCTCAAACTCCTACAGCCTACATCTTTCCCTATCTCTGCTTCTAGTACATTCCATACTATTCCTTCATGCCGTAGTATGTGGCCTATCATCCTATCTCTCCTATTTTTTAGCGTTTTCCACATATTTCTTTCTTCCCCTACCATTTTTAGTACCTCTTCGTTTTTTAACTTTGTCTGTCCATGATATCTTCATCATACGTCTGTAGCACCACATTTCAAAGGCTTCTACCTTTTTCTTGTCCGCTTCTCTCACTGTCCAGGCTTCACAGCCATACAGTGCTGTGCTCCACACATATGTTTTGAGCAATCTTTTCCTTGTTTCTATGTTTGTGGTCTTTGAGCACAGTAGTTGCTTTTTCTTGTTAAATGTAGCACGACCTTGTGCTAATCTTTGTTTTATATCTTTTGTGCTTTTCCCATCTTGCGTTATTTGGCTTCCTAGGTAGCAGAAATCCTTAACCTCTTGTAAGTTCGTGTTACATATTTGTATTCTTGTTTTTGATTTATTTTTCCTCCTTTGCATACTAGTACTTTAGTTTTACTTTTGTTAATTTTCATACCGTATCTCTCTGTTAGAACCGTTTCCATTTCATTGAGTGCAGCTTCTAACTCTTCCTTGCTAGATGCTAATACCGCTATATCATCTGCAAATCTAAGCATATCTATTTTTGTCCCTGCATAGTAATTCCAAATGTCTTCCTGCATTTGACAGTATTCATTGCCTCCTCAATGTACAAGTTAAAATTAGTGGGGATAGGGAACATCCCTGTCTTACCCCTTTCCTGATGTTTACTTCTCTCGTTCCTGCTCTAATTCTATTACTCCTGTTTGCTCTTTGTATAAGCTATGTACTATCCGTCTATCCATATAACTTATTCCAATCTTTTGAGTATTTCAACATTTTTTCCATTTTACATTGTCAAATGCTTTTTCCAGATCTACAAACCCTATATACATGCTATCCCTTTTTTATTGTTTCTCCATTATCACCCTCAGAGCTAAGATAGCCTCCCGTGTTCCCCTGTTTCGCTAAACCCAAATTGGTCTTCTCTAGTATTTCTTCAGCCCGTTTTCCATTCGTCTTTGTACAATTCCAGTTAATATTTTTGATACGTGTGCTGTCAGGCTTATTGTTCGAAAATTTTCACATCTATCTGCGCCTTTCTTTTTTGGTATAGTTACTATGATGTTATGTTTGAAATCTTTGGGTATCTCGCCTGTCTCATACATATAGGTTACAAGTTGGAAGAGACGTTCTGTTACTGCTTGCACAGCGGCTTTTAAAGTCTCCGCTTGCACCTTATCTGTACCCAGTGCCTTACCATTTTTCAGACCCTTTAATGCTATTTTAAATTCATCTCTAAGTATTGGATATCCCAAGTCATCATTTTCAATGTCTGATTCCTTTTCTAATGCAGTTAGTTCTTCTCCTGCATATAAATTCTCTATATATTCTTGCCATCTACCCACTTTCTCTACATTTTCTATAATGACATTTCCTCCCGTGTCACTTATATTTTTGCTATACGGTTCTATATCCCTAAAATTGATTCTAATTAGTTTGTATGCTTTATCTGTTTTTCCTATTTCCATCTTAGTTTGTACCTCTTTGCACTTTTCATCAATCCATTGTTCTTTAGCTTTTCTGCATTTTCGAATAATTTCCCATTTTATGGCTTTGTATCTGTTTTCCTGTTTCGTCTGATTTATTTTTGTATTTTCGTCTTTCTTCTATTAAATTCACGATATCCTTTGTTATCCATGGTTTCTTATTTACTTTTTGTGTATACCCCAGAATATCTCTGGCCGCCATGTCAAGGCTGGATTTAATGTTCTACTTCCTTAGTATCAGATATTTTCCCGATATCTTTGAGCAATTCATTTGACCTTTTTTCGAATCTTTCTTGAATATCTTTCTCTTTTAGTTTCTGTAGGTCCAAGTGCCTTTTTCCGTTTCTTTTTTTCAAATTTTTAAATTTAAGTGCGGCCTTCATAATTACGATGTTGTGGTCAGTGTCTATATCTGCTTCTGGGTAGCTTCTACCGTCTTTTACTTGATTTCTAAACCGTTGTCTAACAAGAATGTAATCTATTTGATATCTTCCTATATCTCCTGGCATCTTCCACGTTTATCGTCTTCTAGCATGATGTTGAAATAATGTGTTTGTAATGATTAAATTGTTCTTGTAGCAAAATTCTACCAGCCTATTTCCTCTGTCGTTTCTAGTGCCTAAACCAAATAAACCTACTATCGCTCCTTCCCTACCCTCACCTACCACTGCATTAAAATCCCCCGTAATTATTAAATTTTCATGTCCTTTTACGTGTCTTAATATGTCTTCGATATCTTTGTAGATTGTTTCTACCTCTTCGTCACTGTAGCTAGGTTGGGCATGTATACTTGTATTATTACTGTGTTTGCCGGTTTAGATTCTAATCTAACCATGAGTACTCTTTCATTCTTTTGTAAGTAATTTTCTACACAGTATCCTATCTTTTTCCGCATAACTATTCCCACACCCAAATTTCCTTCCTCGGCACCTGTATGAATTACCCTGTAGTCTCCACTCCAAAAATCCCCCACCTCTGGCCACCGAACTTCGCTGATCCCTACTATGTCTAATGATAACCTATTCATTTCGATTTTTAGGTTCTCTAGCTTACCCACTCGCTTCATAGTTCTAACATTCCACTCTCCACGTTCCCGACTCTTATTCTTAACTTTCCGATCGCATCCTCCGAAGTAGTCCCCTCCCGGAGATCCGAATGGGGGACTATTTTAACTCCGGAATCTTTTACCCCAGAGAATGCCAGCATTTTATTATAATTTAGGTACGCCGTGTACTTGGGAGGTAATGTGGTGGTTTCCCGTTGCCTTCCACATCGCGGTAGTGTGTCTTAGACTGCCATACCGACCCCTATGGTCTCTGCCAATCTAAGTACTGAAAGAGCCGTTGCCCTCTTTCGGGGACCTGTCTTGGTCTGGTTCCTCACTAACGACCCTACTACTTTGGTTGGACCTGTAGTTTGGCTCTTTAGCTCATTAGAACACGCAAGCCATTTCACCTGTTCTAGTAATCTAGAACTTCGGCAAGGTGCAGGTCCATTCGAAATGGAGCATTAGGTTATTTTTCTTAAATTGTGGTTTCGATATCAATTGTATCCGGTGTTTCAATGCCAAAGCTGTATTAATCTTGTGACAAAACGAGTGATTGGAAAAATAATTGACATACCTGTCAGAGCTCCTAGGTTTTTTTATAACAATCGAAGATCAGCTTATTGCTAGAGTATCTAATGACCATAGTGTCCACAAATGGGATTTTTCTTTCAGTTTCCTTTTTATGGGTAAACTGTAGATGTTGGTTGAAAGCATTGCAGCACTCTAAGATATGTTCAATTTTATTAATTGGAGCGGAACAAATGATATCATCAACGTACTTCATCACCAAAGAAACCATGTTGAAATGCAACTTAGGTATATATAACAGCTTCATGTAGATGGGCTATAACCGGTGATAAAGGGGAGCCCATTGGAGTTCCAAATTTTTGCAAATAGTATACACCTTGAAAAACGAAATAGGTGTTCTTGAAAATTAAGTGTAGTAGATGCCATGAACAATGATTTTGTAAGGGTGGTATGTGGTTTAATGTTATCCCATTTATCCTGCATTATATCAAGGGCCAAATCCAGAGGAATGTTAGTGAGTAACGATGATACATCTAATGAAAGTAGAACATGATCTTGCAGTAATTGAAAATTTCGGAATTGATTCACAAATGTGTTTTTGGTATTATAATTCTCTAAAGGAAAGGATAGTTGCAAAATTTTTGCACAAAAAAACTGCTAATTGATAAGTGGGTGTATTCAAAGTACTGATGATAGGACGTAGTGGAACATTTTGTTTGTGAATTTTAGGAAGGCTATAGTATTTTCCAGGTACAGAACTAGTGTGAGATTTTTTTGGGGATCTGATATTAATTGTTTAGAATGCAAAACTTTGATGTGGTCGTTGCATTTTTTCTGCATCGTGAAAGTAGGGTTGCTTTTAAGTTTTTGGTAAGTATTGTCATCACTAAGCAAATGCAAATACTTCTCTATGTGCTAATTCTTAATTATAATGAAGTTCGAATTTTAGATTCTGAAACTAATCATAAGGTTAAACTTTTTTTGGAGGCGTATTATATAAGAAATGAAGTTCATGCATTAAATTTTAGTCAGGACACCCAAAATTTGCATTTCATATATTCCAATCTGTACAGAATTGCAAAGTCAAATTTTAATTTTCAACAATGATGTGAAGGCCAGAGCGCATCTTATTTACCTAATAATTGTACAAAATGTGGAACACGCTCTCACTCTTATCAGACTGTTTTTTTATTAATTCATTCGTAGTTGGTCGTTTACTATATGAACAAGTAATTTTATTAATTAAATTTAAACAATCCCCTTTTAGGTGCTCCAATATTTCTATTTTAACCAGTTATGACTAACAACCCTGATGTGTAGGGTTGTGTTTATAATTTTAATATTTATGCATTAACAATTAAGTAAGTACTTTTTAAAAGAACATTTTTTGATATATATATATATATATATATATATATATATATATATATATATAATCAATATTCTTCAATGATGGGTTTAAGGTCAGCTGGTAGGATTTAAAAGTAAACTCTTTTTAAATGCCTAAATTTTCGGATTTTATTTTATCCTTGATCACAGGCTTTTCTAAAATAATGTTAACTAGGCTAAAGTTTACATAAAATAAATATAATTTACAAATTGAGAAAAAAAAATTGACATCTAAATGAATGGATTTTCTATATAAAAGTTTTAGATTTTAATGCTTTTTGAAGTTGTAAAATTGTATAATTTGTAAAAGTATACAAATGTCAACAAAATTTTTGTTTCTAAATTGATGGATTGTATGATTTTGTATGTGTGTCTGCGAATTTCTGTTTGTAGGAGTGTTTGTGCGCATGTTTGCTTGTGTTGTGTGTATGCGTGTGTGTGAGTGCATGTGTATGCGTTAGTGTGTGTGTGTGTGCGTGCATGTGTGAGTGCGTGAGTGAGTGTGTGTATGTGTGTGTTAGAGAGAGAGAAAGAGAAAGAAGAGAGAGAATGAGTGAATATATACATGTTAGTGTTACTTGAGTTATGTGTTTATGTACTAACAATTCTTGCATTAACTATTTATCAATTATTGCTCTAAAATTAAGTAGATAGGTATAAATCGAACTTTAGCCATTAATATCAGTTCTTTTATTTATTGCATTTTGATTTCGAAAGATATGACACATTTCTATATATATATATATATATATATATATATATATATATATTGCTATGAAGTACTCCCCCCATTATCCCATACGTAATTGCATAAAGACTTCCTAGGTTTTATCTTATCTCATGCATATCTATTTTATAAACTTATTGAACGCTTCTTGAAGTAGTTTAATTGCATGTATAATTATTTCTCTGCTGAATATGTGTTCTATTATTGAAAGATATGCTTACTGGCATTGATTAAAGTTAATTACGGTCCTTATACAGGGTGTTAAATGTTTGCGATTTACATAATGTGTGAATTATTTATTTTCCTGCTAAATAAATGCACTTTTCTAATTCCTATTGCTATTTACAGTTACTACGCGACCCTTACGACTCAATTCACCCCTAAACAACCCTTTATCACAGAATTATTCCCCCAAATTAAAATATAAAATTTTAGAGCAATGTCATTTTTTGCGCCCAACGTGAAGTTAAACTTCCATTGGTCTACAAATTCTTAGATTTTTGTTTTATTTTACCAAATCTATTTCCCCCTTGTTAATCCTCTATTTACATCTACCTAATCTTATACCTATGTCCTATTTTACTACCCTATTTATACCTATACCTAATCTTAAACCCATGTCCTAGTTTACTACCTTATTTGTACCTATTCCTAATCTTATACTTATGTCGTATTTTATTACCCTATTTATGCCTATACCTAAATTTATTTTACATTTTATCCACTTATTTGTGACCCTTTTTATGGGCGAATTAAATTTATGTGGAACTTTCCCCTTATTGCCCTTGAATCTAAGTCCTTTAGCTCATATGTGTTCCCTGCTCTATAAATATACCATCACTATTTATTCTATATCCCAAAAATTTAATTGTGTCTTGAAAAAATTCACACTTCTTTAAATTTAACTTTAAACCTGCTATATTTAATTCTAATAAAATTCTTTCCAAATGTACAAAGTGTTGTTTAACACTATCACTAAAGATCAAAACTTCATTCACGTAGTGGATGCAAAATTCCTCATAGGGTCCCAAAATACTTTGCATAGCTTTCACTAATGCAGCCGTACTCGAAGACAAACCAAAAGGGACCGACCACTTTAAATTGGTATATTCGCCCTTCTACAGAAAAACCCACATATTTCCTCGATTCTCTCGCTAATGGAATTAACCAAAATGAATTCTTCAAGTCTATTTTGGTGAAGATTTTCTTACTACCTATCCTCGCCAATATGCTATCTATTGTTGGTGGACAATTATATTGCGGTTTTGTTCGCTTATTAATCTTCCTTGCATCTAAGTATAACCTGATGCTATCATTACTTTTCTTCACAATGACCAATGGATTCAGAAAGTGAGTACTGGAGTTTTCAATGATACCTTCACGTAGCATTTGTTCTATTTCTTCCTTTACTCTATCCCTATATGCTGCTGGAATAGGGTATAATTTAGTATTAAACGGTTCGGTGTTTACTACTTCTAACTTGTGCTCATAACCTGTGGCAATTCTTGATTCCGACCCTATTAATTCTGAATGCTTTTCTAATAATAAATTCACACTGCTTTTCAAATCTTCTCAACATTTAATCTCCTTATTTGTATTTCCCCCATTATCTATTTCATCCTCAAATTGGTTAATATTTACGCAGTCACCCTCGACTTCTACATTCCCCTCTTCATACCATTTAATATATTCTCCATCGCACTCTATTTCTGTATATTCTGCATTTATCTTCAACCCCAGCTTGTCTAAAACATCCATCTCAAATATAATATCTATCTTTAGTCCAGGTACAAGCATAAAATCATTCTCCAATTTTACATACCCCATTTCATATTTCAGAATTACTATTTCACTTATTCTAGCAAATTTCTTATTATTTGGTGCCACCAAATGACACTTCGTTATAGGTATCGCCTTATCTATCAATTTTTTTCGTTTAACAAATTCTTCTGCAACAAGTGATGCTTCTGCCCCAGTATCAATCAATACCCTCACTATTTTATTTTCCACTTATAAATTAACTATCGGTAATGAGTTTCTTTCTAATTCATTTTCCGTCTCATATTTAATAAATTTGTGCTGATGTTCGTATCTGTTTATCCGTATGGACTTACTTGGTTCGTCCGTATCTAAAAATTTTGATTTTGCGTGGAAGATCCTGCCTGACTCGTTATCTCTGCGTATGTGCGATTAATATTCCTTGTTTGTGTGCGTCGATCCTCATGTTCTTCTCAGTTATTGTTTCTCTCATGATTAGTCTGCTCCATTTCTTGCCTTGGTATCTGACCTGAATTTCTACTACTCCTGAAATCATTATTAAAATTATTGTAATTACTTCTATTAAAATTTCTCCCATAATCATAATTATTTCGTTGATAATTAATTCTTCGAGTATTAGTGTTTCACTGCGTCCTCATAAAATTTGTGCGTAGATTCCTAGTGCTATCCCTGTTGTATAATTTGATCCTAATTCATCATACCTTTGTAGACATTCTATATATATGTCCCGGTCTACTATATTCTGTATTGTAATATATTGTTTTACTTCTGCGTTGAAATGCCCTGTCAAATATTTTATAATTTGTTTATCCTGTAAAGGAGGATCTAATTGTTTTGCTACACTAAACTTTCCTATAGCATATAACTCCCGGGTCATTCCTGTTATCTCAATTATATTTTCCCATGCTCAGGTCATGTCTTACATTGTCTTGTTGATTATCCTCCCCAAAAGTGTCGTAAAAATTTTTGTTCAAACTGTTGAAATGTTTCTACCTCACTTTCTATTAAGTTATACCATATTTCTGCTCCCCTTTTAACATCGATTTTACTAAATTTAATTTATATTGCTCTTTTGTTGAGCCCTGTACTAACATTTTAATATTTTTCCGAAAAATTTTTGGATTTAATTTACTGTCCCTGTAAAATTTTGTGTATTGGTCTATTAAAAGATTCGGTTGAATTAGCCTCATGGGTTCCCTTATATTAAAATTTCCTAAATTAGTTTTTAAATTACCTATTTCCCGGTTGATTGACCTGAATTCTATTTCACAATTTCCCTAAACGTTTTGTATTTTAGTATCTAGATTTGCGAGTATGTCGTTTGTCTCCCTTTCACATTTTTCTTGTCTTGATTTTATCATTCCTACATGATCCCATACACAGTCGATTTCCTCTGTGATCCTCACAATTTTGTCTTGCATTTGTGCTCTCATCTTGGCAATTGTTTGGTTTGTTTCCCTTAATCCATCGCTCAGAATTTTTATTTCCTTGCCTAATTTTTTCACTATTTTCCTCAATCTTTGTAGTAATGTTTTTCATGGCCTCTTCATTTTTGTCCATTTTACTATTCAGTGCCATCCAAAACTCCATCATCTTTGCTTCTCATGAGGTCTGCTGCTCCTCGCTAGAACTCCTTTCAAATGTCCTTTCCTGGATTATACTCTCTTGGGATCCTCTTTCCATTTTTTGAAAAATTATATTTACACTAAATCTTAAATACTAAAATAAATTTGCCTAAATTTAATTAATATACAAATTTCTCTGAATTCTTCTAGTTTTGGTGATTTTTCTCAAATTACTGCTCTTTAATTATAGCCCCAGTGCTGATTTGATAATTTTATTTTGTTATATTCAAGTCCCACGGTCGGTTTGTCAAATGTATTTGATTTAATTCGAGCCCCAGGCTTGATATGCCAGTTTTATTTGATATTATATTCTCAACTTACATTAATGTGCTATTTTTATTTAATATGATATTCTCGTCCTACGTTCAGGTTGCCATATTTTATTGTGGTAAAATATTCTCGTAAATTCTGCCAAAAAACTTTTCTATTTGCTGGAATTACACCGTCTAATTTTTCTAAAATATCTTTTTTTCTCTCCGGGTATGCCACAACATTCGTCTTTTGCATTTGGCTTTATCATTGAACTTATTGCTTTTTTATTCAACAAATCAAGTTCTATCATCGGTGAATCATAGGAATTTCGGTACTGAAATAAGTTAATGTTGTTTTAAAAGATAAAAGGAAAATTATACTTTACCATGATGTTTTTTTTGCCCCTTTCTGCCTTTACATTAATTATATTTGATAAGTATGTATATAGTTTATTAACGTTATATAGCAAAATACAGTCTTTACAATGGTAAAAATTGGTAAAATGCATTTCATATACTTTTGATTTACCCTTATTAGCCTGTTTGACTGAAGACACAAAATCCTCAAAGTCGTGTCTTTCCTTGGTGTTTTAGAGACAGTTCAATTTGATTATGAAAATGATCACAGCTCATAAAAATGTCCTGATTCTAAATAATAAAATTCAATTGATTTTGCCTCAATGTGAATTAATAAGGTACACTATAAACGTAAATAGCATCCAGTTTTTGTTCTTGTTCTGTCTAGCACTAAACCAACTATCGAGCATACTAAACAACACAAAATACAGATACAACATCACATGTACACACCTACACAAAATAACTCACCACCTATATACAGACGACCTCAAACTAATAGCATCAACTAACTCACAACTCAGTCGCCTGCTTAAAATAACAGAAACATTGTTCAACATGGCATTTGGACAGACAAATGTAAGAAAAACAGTATGATAAAAGGTAAACTAACAAAACAATAAAAGTACATGTTAAACAACAACAATGATCACATCCAAGCAATGGATACCACATACACACATCTAGGATACAAACAAAAACTAGGAATAGAACACACAAGTGAACAAATGCAAAGACTCACTAAAATACTCGAAACAGAACTTGTAGCTATACGCAAAACAGTAGCAATGCCTTTACTATCGTACTCTTTCAGCACAATAAGATGCAGCAATACTGACCTAGAAGCACTCAACACACTCACTTGATCACAATGCCATCATCATTTTGTTTTTGACCTTACTTAAGGTCGGTTTGACATAGCTCTAACTTCTTTTCTATTCTGTGCTAATCTAAAAAGTTCTACATACCCTTCGCAACCTAAATTTCTAATAATTTGACTAATATAGCTTGGTCTAGGTCTTTATATACTCTTCTACCTTTTTCTTATCTACCTGCCTCTACGTAGATATTAGTAACCTGATGGTTGTTAAAGAACTCCAACAATTTATATGATTCCCATTTATAAGGAAATGAAATATTACCTGGTTATTCCCTCCAAAAAGGAAAAGTGTTAAATTATATGTTATGGTAATGCTTAAGCAAGGAGTCGCTGCTAAGATGCCAGACCGTTAACTAATTGTGAGTTATGTCATGGTGACATTTAGTTAACTGATTTTTATTCATTTATTTTTTTTGTTTTGTTTTCAAACTTACTTAAGGTCAGTTTGATGCAGCTCTAAATTCTTTTCTATTATGAGCTAGTCTAAAAAGGTCTACATACCCTTCATAACCTAAATCTCTAATAATTTGACTAATATAGCTTTGTCTAGGTCTTTCTACTTTATTTTTATTTGGTAGTCTGTATTCTAAGATCTTTCTAAATAGTCCCTTATGTCTTAACTGGTGCCGTATCATTCTATCTCTCCTGACCTTTAATTGTTTCCACATAAATGGTTCCTCGCCTATCCTTCTATAAACTTCCTCATTTGTTTACTCTATCTGTCCAACTAATCTTTAAAATTCTGCTATAACACCAAGTTTCAAAAGCTTTTATCTTTTTCTTATCTACCTCTTTAATTGTCCAAGTCTTACTACCGTATAATAGAAGACTCCATACGTACGACTTTAAGAAACTTTTTCTATTATCTAAACTAATACTATTGGCTATTAGTAAGTCTTTCTTTTTTAAAAACATTTTTCTAGCTTGAGCTATTCTAGCTACTATATCCCTTCTGCTACGCCCGTCCTTTGTAATTATACTACCTAAATAGCAAAATTCATCCACCTCCTCTAACTCAGTATTACCTATTTTTAATTTTGGGTTAGAACTAGGCTGTAACTTCACTTGTCATTATCTTTGTCTTTCATGAGTTAATTCTCATACTATAGTTACTCTGTAGTATCGCATCTAAAATATTTAAAAACCTCTCCTAACTCTTTTCTAGACTCTGCTATAATGTCTAATATCATCTGCAAAACGCAACATGTCTATTTTCTGTCTCTGTACACTAATATCTATCTCTTTTCTCTCTCTAGCTAAGTTTAAAACTTTCTCAATATAAACATTAAAAATCGAGGGAGATAGTATACAGCCCTGTCTAACACCATTTCTAAGCTTAGCTTCCTTTTCTATTTCATCAAATCTAATTACTACGCTTTGGTTTTTATATAGACTACAAATAATTTTTCTATCCCTATGAGAGATTCCTATTTTTCGCAAAACCTTGAACATAACATTCCAATTAACCCTATCAAATGCGTTTTCTAAATCTACAAACACGAAATGAGTATTTTTATTTTATTTTAAACTCTTTTTCGATAATTCCCCTAATTATTAGTATCGGTTCTCTAGTCCCTTTGTCTTTAGGAAAACCATATTGGCCCTCGCCTAAATAATTCTGTCTAAGCTTCTACTCTATTTTTAGTTATTATTGTTGCTATTTGGAAGCGTGATAAGTTAAATTAACCGTTCTAAAATTCTCACACCTATCAGTTCCTGACTTTTATGGGATTGGGATAATATTTTTTTCAAAATCTATTGGGACCTTACCTGTGTCATATTTTAGCTTTACTACTAGTTCATATAATCTCTCTAAAGTTTTCTGACATGCATATTTTATTAATTCTGCGGGTATATCGTCTATCCCCAGCGCTTTATTTAGTTTAAGATCTCTAACAGCTCTATCAAATTTCTCTCTTAATATTGAGAACCCTATTTCTACATCCTCTTCTTGGTCATTCTCTAACTCATCCATATAGTCTCCCTTATATAAATCGTCTAAATATCTTTTCTATCTATCTGCTACCTCAACTTTATTTATTAGAAGCTCATTATTCTCATCTTTAATACCATTATATTTTTCCTATCTTCCCCAAAAACTTTTTAATTGCTCAGTAATCCCTGTCTTACCAATTCTCAAATCATTTTGTATTCCCTTACAATTCTTCTCCATCCATTTATTTCTAACTATTCTACACTCATGTACTATCTTATTTCTAACTCTATTATAGTTTTGCTTACTTTCACTATCCAATTCTCTGAAAGGTTTAAGCTTTTTTTATTCTCTATTAAATCTAATATATCCTTTGTTACCCAGGGTTTTCTCACTTCTACTTTTTTCTTATAGTCTGTGTTGCTGTATCATGTACAGCCCTATTTATTTCTTTCCATTTATTTTCTACGTTCCTTCTTATAGCTATGTCATTGATCTTATAATCTAATACTAGTTTATATTCCTCTTTTATCTCACTATCATTAGATCCCATCCCCCTCTTTTAGCCTTTCTCAATTTTTTGAATTTTAGATTACACTTCATTTTAACTAACTTATGATTGCATCTATGTCAACCCCTGGATATCTACAAGTTTTTAACTTGGTTTTTAAATCTTTGTTTAACTAAAATATATTATATTTCGTATCTAGCCCTATCACCTGGAGCTTTCCAGGTATATCTTCTTCTAACATGTTGTTCGAATAGGGTGTTTCAGTTACTAATCTATATTCCTGGCAAAACTCAACTAATCTTTCTCCTCTATCATTTCGTCTACCATACCCAAATTTTTCTACCATTTTTCCCCCACTACCTTCTCCCACTGACACATTAAAATCTCCCATAACTATTAAATTCTCAGCTCCCTTTACTTTTCTCACTACTATTTATATCTTCGTATACCTTGTTTACTTCATCATCCTCGTACTGAGTTGTTGGCATGTAAACCTGTGCTAAAACAGTGTCTGTGGGTTTCGTACCCAATCTAACCATAATTATTCTATCACTAAATTGTAAGTACTCTTTAACTTTATGTCCTACTCTTTTACCCAACACTATTACTACTCTTACCTGTCCATTAGTTGAAGAAGTTGTAACTATTCTATAATTATTTTTCCAAAAGCCATTATTATCTGGCCATCTCACACTTCACTAATACCTAAAATGTCCAGCTTTCCTTTTATAATTTTGACTATTAAATTCGTTAACTTATCTACTCTTAAGTAATGACCTTACATTTCAAGTTCCTATCACTAAATCGAACCGTTGTTTTAAATTCTTACGATGATGAGCCCCAAATACCCCCTCCCGGAGATCCGAATGAGGGGTATTTTACCTCCGGACAAGAATTTTACTTGTGAGCTCTCCATCATACATAGTTTGTGTTTTAGGCCACGCATACCTGGGAAATATTGTGGTAGGTTCCCATATCTTTCCACAACGCGGTTTTTAAAGATTTAAGCAAAAAGCCTTTTTTCATGGCCCACCCCCAACATCCTTGTAAATTATTGAGGATCGCCCTAGACCAACCAACTCTCCTCCAATATCTTTTAGCCAGCAAGGCTACTGTCCCTTGCTGCACTTTTAATCTCCTTTTACGATAAGCAGGCTTACTATTGTAATATTCTTTGTTCCCTACTATAGGGACTTTAAACCCTCAGAAAGACGTGCTATTATTAAGTAGATTAAGCTAGTGTATATAAAATTACTTGTGAGTGGATTTTCTTTTTAATTTTGAGTTTCAAATCTCGAGGTGGTTTGACCTTTACAAAAGGTTTCATTAAGAGCTTATCACAGTAGCGGCCATCTTGAAATTTCTGAAGATTCAAATTTCTTTCCTATTAGGCACCCAAATTAAAAACTTTTAATAAAAGTTACTTATAAAATAATTGTCTATATGGGAGTCATTTAAAGGTTTTTTAACCGAAATTTTTTTTTTACTGATAATAGAGCGATTTGAACAAACCCAGTAACTTTCCCAAATGTGTGAATAATTTTTATGAATTTTAATCAAAATTGCACACAATTCACTTTATTTATCGAATAAATCAAATATTAGTATCTTTTAGAAAAATGCACCTGTAATGTGCTGCTGTGGAAAAATTCAGAACTTCCATGTCACACACAATTGTAAAACAGAAATGGTTTGAATATATAAAACACACCACAAACATCTATTGAGATCAAACTAACCTTATGAGAGTTTTCGACTATAGTCGTAATTGCTCGCAAATCTATTTATAACTTTCATCATGGATATTATTTAGCCTTTCGCAATTATAGAAATGAGTTGTTCTTCATAAACCTTGGATTTATATAAATGTTTATTGGATTTCCTATTTAGTGAAGCAGGTAATGGGTATTCCCCAGTTTAAGTCTTAAGACTAGTAAAAAAGAATAAACACACAATTGTTTAATGTTTATCTCAAGTTCAATTGTTTTGGGATAAATTTGAAAAGCACCAGTAATAATTCGCTCATATTTAGACTTGTGTAGTAATAAGAAATAATGTAATAAAAATTCTAAGATGTGTACCCTCAAACTTTTGTAATACACGTAAAAGCTGCATGCGAAACGTAAATAAATAAAAGCAAAACAAACTTTGGACTACTTAGAAATGCAAGATATGCATTTTTATTCTACTAGAGGAATGTTTACTGTGTCCGATTCAGTACACTTTGTTTATTATTTCGTCGTTAGAAAATGATAAGGGAAACGCAGATGTGATAAGAAAAGAAACCAAACCAATATTTGTAGCTTTTCACAAACTGTAAACAAAACCCACTTGACACTTTACCTAATCATTTTTTATTAGAAATACGTTTAAACCATTATTCTGTTTTTCCATTTATTGGCCAATTAATTAATATAACAGCTTTGCCAATTGCATATTAGAAATTGAAAATAACTGTGCGATACAAACGTAGAAATGTTAAATCTTGTAATTTCTTGTTCCCTATTAATTTTTTTCACATTACATATCGGAATTTCAAAGGTTTTCACTGGTTATAAATGTTAGATAATATGTATAATTAAAATATCTGTGAAGTTTATAACTGGACTAATTAGTTCCATAACACTGCCATCTATATTTGCTCCCTGGCACTTCATAAACCAAGTACGCGGAGTATTAAACATATTATCCTTTTCTAATGAATATCTACATCTCGACATTTCGTCCTGCCCTATGCTACCTCAACCCTACCCGTGCTTTTACAGCAGATGGTAGGTAACCAGTTGTGATGAGCTCTTAAAGTCACTGATCAGTCACACTGAGGCGGAATAATAGGAGAGTATTTCAATTATCCATATTACATTTAATAGAATAATCTGTGACTTGCATATAAAAAGTTTTAGAGTTTCAAACTATTAACCATGATTATGTGAATATTGTATCAATGTTGTTTCTTTTTAAATTTAACTTATAAATTCCATTTATAAGCTTTCTTTATACCTGTGTAAAAGTAAATTTCTTAGATAATGTGTGTAGAAGAAAGATGTTTTGAAGGTATCGAGCATTATAATCGAGAAGGATTGTTTACAAAAATTTTATGTAATTACAATTGTGATGTTGAAATTTCTTTATTTTATTTCATTTACGTAAAGTCCACAACATATTTATTACTGAGCTAACAAGATAATACAGGCATATACAGGTAAGAATCCACATCATATCATTCTTATCGTTTCATTGAATTTTTATTTGTTTGGGTAGCTATGCCCGAACATTCACACTACATTTGATTTTCCAATGCTTCACCAGAAGGTACTACATCGCCAGAAAGCGAGTTCTTTACCTGGAAAATTTGCAATTTTGCCAAATCCTTGCTGTTCCAAGCAAGGCAGAAATCTTTAATGTGCATGATAACATTCACACACAGGACCTTCATTTTACCTCATCCGGACAAGGGCGTATTGTGAAAAATGCTAAGCAAACCGTGTCGGGATTCGAACCCAGAACCTAGGGCATAGTAGTCATGCGCATATCAACTAAACTACGGACCCACCTCCCTGCCGAAGATTCACAGCATAATTTATCGACGCCCAACGTAACAGGCATATTTCGCGGCATCCATAACAATATTTATTGGCTTCCAACATTTGGACAGCTTAAGCTAGCATTCACGGCAATGCCATAAATATAAAATACACCATATCCACTTGGCTATAGAAAGATTCATGCTCAATAGAAAAGAGGGAGGAAGAAGATTCATTGATATAGGAAATATGTGCATCAAACAAATAGATAATCTAAGAAACTACTTTATAAAAAGAGCAGAAAGGAATAACACACAAGGTGATCATATACGCAAACACATTAACCACACTATTATAACTTAACAGTATTTTCAACCCCATAGAAGAAATTACAACATACACAAAGCAAGAAAATTGGAAGAAAAACTCTACACTGGAAACATCCCCACTACCTTGCACAACCACATATCGACCAAGAAGCATCAAACACCTGGCTCAAGAAAAGCAACATGTTATTATTCAAGGCGATCAAAGGTCAGACAATTAACACACTTTTACAGTAAACACATCATCAAAGACCCCACGACGACAACATACAAATGTAGACAATTTAAACAACAGATACAATAGAACACATCACAAGCACACACCCATTGCTAGCAAACACAGTATACATTAAATACACACCGCAAAACATACTTAAAAACACAGAACACAAGCTGTACTGGAACAAAAGCATAATAACTGATAAAACATCATACAACAAACCAGACATTACACTCATCCACAAACAAAAAATCACACAACTAATAGAAATATCTATCCCAAATATGCCCAATATAGAAAAGACAGAAGAAAAAATAGAAAAATACATAAAACTAACTAAAGAAATTAAGTACATGTGGCACCAAGATGAAGTAGAAATAATACCAATCATACTATTAAATGCAGTCAGTCTTGACAACATGCACAATTACTAGAAAATTTCTAAATGCATAATATAACGTATAGATAAAGAGAAGGCACATTTGACAACAGTCCACGTGCTTATCTACTAAAACCAAATAAAACTAGTTTAATAAAAATGTGGGCACCCAATTCAAACTTATGATTTCAGCCTTGATTGAAATTTATATAAAGTAAATTTATGTTTTTACCATAGATTATATTTAGTATTTCTCTGCATCAAAATTATACCAATTATATTTATAGATAATTTAAACTGCAGTTCAAGCTATTAGTGTCAAGAAAAGCCGCTAATTGCACAGATAACAAAATGCCATATATAATTGTCATTGATAGCAAATATAACAATTTTATACCTGTAAATTAAAATAATATATATGGATTACTTCAATGAGTGACTCAAAATGAAAACAGCTAATGTGATCATAATATTTATATATTTTGTTGTAGATGTTACAGCAGTTAATTATTCAGTGGATATACAAACCTACTACACTGATATATTGCATAAAGTGGTCGATCAAACTAAGTGTGTAACACAAATTAAACACATTTTAAATGGAATACATAATTTAGAATTGTGGCCGCTATTCTGTAAGTTTTGTTTTAATTTAGTGGTCTTACATCACTAGGTGATATCGTAAAACAACATCTACATTAAATCTTCATAAGCTGTCAAATAATTCATAATACACGTGATTTATAATTAAGTATGAACAAATGGTTCTGAATGCCCAGACCAAGTTATTTTCTCAAACCACAAATACTTCCGTCATTTTCCAAGACCACTTTTGACAGGGTGTCTATTTTTAACCTACCGGTCCTCCCTAAATTCAAGCTTGTTTCTAACTATATAATTTAAACATTCCACATGAGAAAAAAGAATCCACAAGGTGTAAATCAGATTTGTCCATGATACTAAAATGGACATTAAAATCACAGATATGCACTTTTTTTCAAATTAAAATGTTAATTTCTCTAAGCACATTGTGTATGATCTCACGGAATGTAGTAATGGAGCCCTTGTTAGAAGATCTATAAACAGATATAATACTATATTATAAGGTTTAACAAGAACAGCGGCTAATTCAGCATGAAATTCAGTCGAAAAATGGTAGCTAATTTTTCAGGAACTCTGGTTCTCCTTCCATAAATAACAACAGCACCACTAGTAGTGGATATCCTATTAAAACTAGAGATGTGGGAAAGATTATGTATCTTAACGTATTGAATTCCACCATTACGCTGGTTAACTTCGCTTAAACATAAAACATCACAATCTAATTCCCAAGAAACGAGAAAAGCCTCTTATTCATTAATTTTATTGGGTAAAGATTGAATGTTTAAGAACAGTAAGCTAGTAGTTGCGCATTCTTCAAGATTAATTCGATCCGCAGTTTTTACTATTAGGTCATAGTTTAATGAAAATCTTAGAATTGTTTTTGAAAAAAAAAGGTTTACCTAAACACATGATGGTCCCATAAATCGTTATGCAGTACCTTATTAAGTTCAGTTTTCTCCTCATGTGGAATGTTTATGTTAAATAAGGCACCAACTCGCTTGGGAAACTGTCTGGATAATTTTAAATTTCACAAATTATAATTGTATGACTGTAAACACTAGTTTCTCTGTTCATTTTGGTATATATTTACAATATAACTTATTTAAAAATGTTAATGTTATGGTCAAAGTCTCGAGGTTCCTAACAGTAATTGGCAAATTAAAATTTAATTTGCGTTTAGAAAAACAAGACTGGAGCTTTGTCGATAATTTGAACATTGAAATAAATCATAAGTTTGATATCGGTATTTAGGCAATCATATTTGCTGCTTCTAATAGTTACCTAGAAGACAAAAAATCAATCGAAGATATGAATACACCCAACAGGCATAAACTGATTTGATAGTTTAATAACGAGCTTAGAATTTTACAAGAAATCTATATGTATTTTCATAATTTAAGTATTAATCACCCCTCTAATAATTTTATTCATCATCTTTGGGTCTTCAGTCCTGGAACTGGTTAGACGCATACCCTCATTGTTTCCTATTCTGAGCTAACCTACACATTTCCCAGAAATTTCCAACAATCTGCATCTTTCACTATCTGCGTGCAATATTCTGATTGTAATATATCATGTACTATTCCCCAAAAATGCATTCGAACATATTCTGCCCTTTTATTTCTCCTATCTTTTTTTTTTGTTTTTCACAGATATGTTTATTCCCTTAGCCTTTCTATAACCTCTTTGTTAATTTTATCTGTTCATTCTATCATCCTCCTACATCTGAAGTACAACATACCAAAAGGGTTCTACCGTTTTTCTCTCTGTTTCTCCTACTACCCCTATTTCATAGACGTACTGTGCTGTGCCTCACACGTTTGCTTTCAATAACTTTCTCCTTGTTTCGATGTTTGTTGTCTTCGAACATAGCCATTGCTCTTTCTTGTTAGGTGCAGTTCGGTTTCCCCTTCTATTGTTTACAAATATACACATTATTTCCTCAATATGCAGTGGTATGTGAAGGGGATTAAGCAGCCTGCAGCTACCAAGATCCCCCAACACTTGAACATTTGCCGAATTAATAGTTTTCCAATATATCCTTCCACATAATCAACAGTAGTTGAAAATATTTCAAAACCAACACCTGTAGTTGTTTATAATAACCAACAGATTTAAGTGCAGCTATTTTTTTGTTACTTTTGTATTCTAGTTTTTTATTTATTTTCCCCTTCTTTGCATACTAGTACTTTAGTTTTATTTTTGTTAATTTTCATACCGTATCTCTCTGTTAGAACTGTTTCCATTTCATTAAGAGCAGCTTCTAAGTCTTCCTTGTTAGATGCTAATTCCGCTATATTATCTGCAAATCTAAGCATATGAATCTTTTGTCCCTGTATAATAATTCCAAATGTCTACTGCATTTGACAGTATTCATTACCTTCCTTTATTTCATGCCACCGCATCTATTTTCATTAATAAGCTCATTATCGCACCAACTGATCAGTTTAGTAAAATACTAGTAAAACTAAAATTATTTTTATTTAACATGATCCAAACTTAAAATGTGTTGACCTTTACAATAAATTAATCTCCATAATTAAATTTACACCAACCAATAGCAATAAAAATAAAAGAAACCCATATTTTTAACAACGATGCTCGTTATTACGAGTTCAAACATTTTCCATCCTCAATAACCTAACTTTTGATAAAAATACATCAAATACACAATAATAAAATAGTCTAACCTGTACCTGATTTGTATCTTCTCAAAAACAATGCTCAGCTCACCTGGTTTCTCAAACACACTTCTTATACACCTCACATTTTATTGCTTTATACCAAATTATGTCTGCTATGTACAGCATCCAAAATGTGGAGCTCTATTTCACATAACACCAGAATTAATCCACTTAACACAAGAAGTCGTGAAAAATTCTGCACAACTGTATTTCAAACATAATATTTTGTTAATTAATAAAACTGGACGTTGCTGAAATATCTCTTTATTATTATTATTATTTTTTTAATCCCATGTGCAAAAATTATACATTTATACTTATAATAACATACCAAAGCAGTAAAGCACGCCCAGTGAACTCTATACAAACTGGAAGGGCCACGAAATGATAAAAAAGCGAGGCAACTTTAAATTTCAGGCAACCCGCAACTGAACATATCCCCCTCCCACTCTCTCTCTCTTTCTCTTTCTCTCTATAACACAATATAGGGAGGCATACCCTGTCTTTTCTAATGACTATTAATATAATGAAAAAGCATAATTAAACTTTTTGAGACCAATAAAATTTATCTTTAGTATTAAAAGATTTGCAGCTAGGTGTTTTACTCAGAATTTTATGTAAGTATGTGTATGTAATTAGTGGATTATGGACGGGCATTCAGATGGCCCAAGGCGACTATTATAGTGTCACTTGCAGCTAAAATGTATCAGGTAGAAACAATTAATGTAAGTGTATTTGAATAAAATGGTAATGATGTCTACAATCGCCCATTTAACTGCATATATAAAACAATGATGCAAAGACGTCCACATATCATTCTGTCTCACTCGTTGAAACAGTTTGAGTTCCTTTCGTATATGAATGAAGCTATTCCAGTTCGTATAGAGTTCACTGAGCACGCCATACCCCATTACAGTGAACTCTATATGAACTGGAATGGCTTTGTTCGTATATCAAAGGCACACGAAATGTTTCAGGGGCAACGAATGAGACAGAATGATATGTATTTGCATCGTTGTTAAATGGGCGATTATGGACATCATTAGCGTTTTATTCAAATACAATTATACTAATTGTTTCTACCTGATACATTTTAGCTGCGAGACTATAATAGTCTGTTTAGTTGTTGCAACATTCTGAGTAAAACGCCTAACTGCAAATCTTTTAATATTTTAATTAAATCTACAAATATTAAAGATAAATTTTATTGGTTTCAAAAAGTTTAATTTTACTTTTTTTTCATTATATTAAAACCAAATAAAGTCATTAGAAAAATACAGGTTATGTCTTCCTACATTGTGTTAGAGAGATAGGGAAATATGTCCAGTTGCGGGTTGCCTGAAATTTAAAGTTGCCTTGCTTTTTTATCATTTCGTGGCCGTTCCAGTTCGTATAGAGTTCACTGCCCCATTACAATATATTTTTGACAGATGACAAACTGTATAGTGGTATAATTGCAACTCCTGGTTACATTAGTAGACCTCTTAATATAGATTTTAGCATCTTAGAATATTTTATAACTAAATTTATTTACTTTTACATATTTTGACTTGCTTTTTATTTGCACATTTTTAAACAAATACTTGAATAAATTTCAACAAAGTTTGCACTTGTATATTTGGCTGCTTAAGTCAAAAAGAAGGGGAAATTTAATTCTACAGTATTTAAAAGTGACCTCTTTCAACTTTTGGCATTCTTTAGACTTCAAACGAACATTATTTCAAATTAAAATTCGTGGAAATATAATCCTTCTAATTTCAATACAACTTTTTATCGTAAACTTACTCCTCATTGAAATTTTCTTGGAATATAAAATCGATACTCGCATATTATTGTTAGTACAACTTTGTTTAATCCTAACAAGTTTTTAAATTGCCAAACGTTTACAATGTGTTTATAGCCTTTTATTTCGTATCAACATTTCTATCTCCCTTTTACCTTGTAAAGTTTCTCAATCATGTTTATCCTCTCTAACCTTTGTACTCCCTCCAATGTTAATATGTACAAGCACGCTATCTACCATTTTACGTTTTGACTGTATTGACCATGACATTCTGCTAACTAAATTACATATATTACATTTTGATGTAATTAGTATCAATGTGTTTAAATCATACCTAAAAATTAAGTCCAATCGGTTTAATATGAAAGTGAATTTTCTGAAAAGGCTGCTGTTCCCTTTGGTGTAGCTTAGGGATCTATATTAGACCAGCTTTTCTTTCTTTATTTCATTAATGATCTCTCAGCTTATTTGGCCAGTGATTCAGTCAGACCTACTTATATGCTAATTGTTTATTACAGTTGCAGATGCATCAGCAAAACTCCAACCAAGTTTGTTAACTGGCAACATACATTTACTAGGAGGTTATGATGAATGCATGGACATCAATGTTAAAAAGGACAATGATGAAATTCAAGGTCAATATTGCAGAACTGCAGTTACTATTTCTTCCTCTATGAATAAATGTATGCGGCAGAAATTTGTGAGTAATCATATGTTTCGATACTCTCAAATAAATACACACAATCATTTTAGAATGAATTGGAAATCACTGGTTTAGGAAAAACCACATTAGATGAAGTTGCTTTATATCAAATTATATACTATGATGTGTGTGTTCCAGCCGACTGTTCTGCTACTAATCTTCAAAGGATTTGGAATGTTATAGAGAATACATTTAATCTGACTATTACTGTTATTTTTGAAGAAGAATATTGTACAACTCTAGAAAAGCAAAATACTTATTCATTGTTAGATTTAGTTGTAATGTAAGTCATTATAACAATAAAGTATTGATAATAATACATTTTAGGACAGTATTTTCTACTATTGCGCTTATTGTTGTTTCAAGTACTATTTACGACCTTTGTATCTTCCAAAAATACAATGATAATGGTTTGTATCAGATTCGTATCCAAGAGTAATACAATTAGTCGATTTTAGACACTTGCAATATTTTTATGGCATTTTCTTTTTATACAAATGGAAAACGTTTATTTTCTGTGAAGGACGACAAATCAAATATTGCATGTGTAAATGGTATTAGAGTGATTTCCATAGCTTGGATTATCCTAGGACACCGTACATTGTTAAATTTTACAGGAGATGCTATAAACGCTGCATATGCTTTTGAAGTAAGTTAAACATAGACAACAATTGTAGCGGATGTTGAGTTTTATGTAATCTAAAGTTTGGTTATTACCTAAGCTCATCCTTTCTTCGTCCCATTGTTGAGTCACAGTATGACAAAAATAAATGAAATTAAAGTATGCACAAGTTTGTTGTTAATTATTCCACGTAATTGTTGTGATTTTGTGTGTCATATATGCTTATAATTTAATGTTTGTGGTAAACCTTTTAGAAAAATTGTAAGTGTATTTATGATGGATTTGTGCTTGCAAACATGCACCAAATGGTTTTACTTCATTCGATTTTTTTTGCGGAAATTTGAGGCGAGTGGTGTGTTTACAAATTGAAAATTTTAGTATTTATAGAATATCAGAGCCACCTTTTAAGTCTTTACAAACGACCAGTAATTATCATGATTGTGATATGTCATTCATCATCATTAGGTCTTTAGTTGTGGAACTAGATAGATGCGTACCCTCATTGTTTCCCATTCTGAGCTAACCTACGCATTTCTCTGAAATTTTCACAGCCTGCATCCTTCACTATCTGCATACATTAGTCTGATTTAAGCCTACCTTTCTCTTTTTTTCCTATCCTTGCTTGTAATATATGTGAAGTGAGTTAAGCAGCCTGCGGCTACCAAGATCCTCCAACACTCGAACATTTGCTAAATTTATAGTTTTCCAATATATCATTTCGAACAAGGTTTATAGCCTTGAAACAGTTTGGACAGGTACCTCTACTTATTTCTATTTTGAGCTAGCCTACACGGTTCCCTGAAATTTCCAGAGCATAGATACAGCTCGGTTCCCTTTCTGTTGTTTTCTAATTATTTGTCCTGTTTTACTGAGATTCAGTAGTATGTGAAGGGGATTAAGCATCCTGCCAAGATCCCCCAACACTTAGACATTTTCTGAATTAATAGTTTTTCAGTAAATGCTTTCGCACGATTAACATTAGTTGAGAATATTGCAAAACCAATACCTGCAGTTGCTTAGAATAATTATCAAGTTTAAGTACAATTATTTTTTGCGTCTAGCTAGTATTTTTGACACGTGTGCTGTCAAACTTATTGTTCGAAAATTTTCACATCTGTGCCTCTTTTTTTGGTATAGTGACAATATGATGTTACGTTTGAAATCTTTGGGTATGTCCGTGGAACTCCGCTCTAATTTAGTACTCTCTCAAAAAAACATCCGAGCCCCAACGTTGGGCCGTCATAAAATCCTCACCAACAAAAATATATTCGAAAATAGAAAAATTATCAAAAATTAAATAATTAAAAAAAAATTTTCTTACCCGTTTTCCTCTCTTCCTTGGTTGAATTGCCAATTTTCTGCACCTGCTTCCGGCTGGCTCATTTGGACCTCCTCTTGGATATCTAGATTCGCTCTCATATTCTCAATCGTACACACACTCGCAATAAAACCACGAAATACAACAAACATACAATCTTTTATTTATTACTATTTACAAATGAAATTCAATATTGTCCATATTTCATTGATCACGTTACACTTCAGTAAATCTTATTTTGTAATGTCCTGTATTTTATTTTAAAATCATCAAACACATAAAATGTACCCGGAGTAAATGGGCCTTGAATAATACCTTCTTTAAAATTTCTTGTTTATAATTTTTTTTTAATCTAAGTAAACTCTGGAGTATGGTGAGCCCAGTTAATTATGCATAATGTATGCCCTTCTACCTTGCATACTCTTACAACGAATTAAAAAAACAAAGCCATGTACTCTTCACAAAAATTTCACGTTCTGATGGAACGTTAAAAAGCTTTATAGACACTTTCAGATTTCTAGTTAAATGCCATAATAAAGTTATTTACACGTATTATGTTCAATACGCAAATAATCCACAATACCTTCAAAATCACTCTCATACGTCACCCAATATTCACAGTTTATAAGAATCACAATTTCAAATCGTTACTTGGAAATTTCTAGGAGATCTCTGCTCTGTGGACTATGCCATGTATTTCTTCTATCTGGTCTGCAGGCCGTTTCTAGCTATTACTAGCCGAACCCCATTCAAGTTGAACTGCTAACAATGCCTTCACGGTGTAACCAAATTCCAATTTAAACATACGTCTTTCACAATTTTACTTTAAACCACGTTACTTAATGTCCCGACACGAGCTTGTTTAAAAATATTATCGGTGATACCCCAATTAAAAAATATGTAATCTCGGCACACACAAGCCGCGTATAAATTATGAGGCTCACCGTGCAATATAATTTACATTAATTTATTCTACTTACAAACTTGTGGTAGCTTCCATACGTAGTCTGAAGCGTTCGAAATATTAAGGGCTTTAATTATGTTTTCGTAAAATATTTATACCTTTAGACGGCCACCTCCCGGCCACATTTATCCGAAATCCCCTGTTAACACAACACATTCTTACAATTTTGCACTCAACCGATATCTAATCCCGTGAATTTCAGCACGTCGTTATGATATTTTCAGAAAACTACGCTACACTATCCTCGTGTCTGTTTCAAGTCAAACTAACCATATCGACCAATCGTAGACCTACTGACGTTTCACAAATCCCGCCTATTCTACCGTTGTTTCTTGCTTATGCGTTTTCTACATCTCTTTCTAACCTTGCTTGAGTGGTAGGAAATCGATATTCTGGACCATCTGCTATCAAACCCCACGTGGACTGTTACGTGCTTTAAATCACCCTCGTTAGTATTTACTACGAACGCATGCGACGGTTTACCCGATATACGCAGAATCTTCATCTTTATTTACACAAATAATTGAAACTTTGACATTTCCAAACCACGCAGGTGTTCAATCGTAACGAACGTTTTAAATACATTTCTCCGAGCTTCTTTTCATGGTATTTCAACCCAACCGATATATTTATTTGTTAGCAACGTGTTTCACCTTGGTATCATTGACCTTTACACGCTTTTATGCATATTATACGTCAATAACCGTTTAATTAAATTCAATTAAATTAATAAATTAATGGCATTGGCTTCCACCATTTACTTTCTTTGCAAACCTACTAAATATTCATCATTATTTGTACAATTTGTTTAATACCCGTTACTTAAAAATGAATTAACTAATATAACTTTCGCACGTAATTTCTGGTTGTTCCTTTATACAGGGTGTTTTGAAATTGTTTCGTTTATTTTTATTTTTTAACCCTTTAAAACCACTATAATATATATATATATATATATATATATATATATATTGCCGTGGAATCGGGGATCAAGCTTTTATGCTTCACCATTGTCATTAAATTATTTTCAAAAATGCAAAAATTTCAAAAAAAGATCCTTACCCTTTTATTTCTGCCTCATAACTCCTTCAGCTTCCCTGGCCAGTTCAGCTGTACCTCTTCTCTAATACCTAAATTTACAACCATTCCTCCTTCACACTCGCACACCATTCAATAAAATCGCCAAATAATACAACAATCATACAACCTTTTATTTACAGCTATTAACAGATAAATTATTCACATGTATAAAAAACAGTTTGATACACTAATTACAAAGCTCAAAATATGGTATGTTTTTTAAAGTCCTTGATTTTCTAATTATTTTCAAACAAATTCAATAAGATATGAGTAAATGGGCCCCACAAGTCACCTTAAATTGACTGCATACTGGAGTATAGTGAGCTCATAATAACCCAGTTTAGTTTGTATATGCCTTTTACACCTTGCATAAATTAAAACAAAATTTATAGACCCGTTTACGCTTTACAATCCAATTTATATCCCGAATAAAATTTTGTAAGTTTTAAATACACCCCTTTTCAATATTTAACCTTAATAAATTGTCCAGTACATGTTTCTTTTCCAATCAGTTTCTACAACCATAAATAAGCCCCACAAGTCAATCAAACAGCACCAAAATTTCACAAATGTTTATCAAATAACAGAAATTTCAAATAAATTACCTGGAGAATTTTTCAGGCTTCCATTTCTTCTAAGATGATCGCTAGAACACCTCGACTTCGTTACCATTTGCTGTGATACTCAGCGGATCCACAGACGATAACACCATTTGCGAGCCAAGCGCCTTGTCTCACAGTACCATTCCATATATCAGCATACAATCTTGGTTATTTGTGATGCTTACCACACATATATCATGCTTCCATTTATTGATTTTTGTGCTTTGTAGTGTAGTTGCCGGACCTCTATTAATTTAATATACACTACACGTACTTTGCATTAATAAATAGATGCCTGCTACTACTGTGTTTTACACTTGCAAGCACGATATTTACTGTATTATCAACACATACAATACTCACAAAAAAGCTCTACTATTATGGTGGTCAGCATTCAGTACTTTATCGAAGCGAAGAGAAGACAAGAGGACGTTAATAATTTGGATTGAGTATTTATATCGTTTCAAAACCCCACCCGGGGACGCACTTCAAGTGAAAAGCTTATTTTCAAATCTAAATTCTAAAAATTTTGAATACAACCGTCTTGAAAATTTCTGAAATTTACTCCGGTCTACAATCTACTATCCGAAAGCGCTCTTAACCTTCGCGTGTGTCTACGTTTGGAAAACTGTCCGTTTTTAAATAATGATAAAATTCTCTGTCATCACAAATCCCGCCTTAACTATATTCATCTCTGTCTTATGCATGTCTGCTGTCGCGTTCAGAACCCCACTTGAGTTACAGAAAATCGATATTGATGACAGCTTATCTCCACTCCACGTGTATATGGTACGTGCTTTTTCAACCTCATCGCTTTTGTACCTGTCTCTATCTGTTGTATATAACCGATCGTGCATTTCCCTCGCTCTTTACGAAGTTTGTTAGCATTGCGTTTATACCAACTGACGGTTGAAAATATTTCTATGAAATCCTATCTTAACACATGCTCGACTTCTTTAAATGTAACCTTTTAAAACGCAGGTGTTTGTTAATTATCGAACGTTTAGCACAACAATTCCTAGACTTTATATTTCATCGTATTTGTATAAAACGAACTACATTCACCTTGGGATTATTGATTTTGTTACGCAAACACGTTCTTTTATGCTTTATACGTGTTGGATTAAAATTAATGATGAACTTTTATTTGCTTTAAATTGTTTTTTATTTATGTAATTTTATCATCCCAATTATGAATTATAAAAATATGTCAATACTTGTCTGTTTTCCCTAAATGACAACTTAATTTTGCGCGTAAATAAATCGTTTTTCTATATACAGGGTGGTTGAAATTTTATTGTTTACCACTGATTTAATCCTTTGAATCCATAACAATATATATATATATATATATATATATATATATATTGCAGTGGTTTTTCTGGATTACCTTTGAGCCCTTGCTTTGGGAGCCATAAAATTGCTGTGGAAGTTCTAAAATCGAGCCCTACCGTCATACTCATCCTGAAAAAAATAGAATTCTTATATCTCTGGAAATGCTCCCCTTAATCAGCATTCCACAGCTAGCTATGCTTCCAGCTTCTTCAGAGATACTTACCCATCCTATGCTTACTCTCTCTCACTTAGACTACCAAATAAAAATTACTAATCAAATAATTCAACGAAACATACAACCTTTTATTCATACAAATCAAAAGCCACCAGCTCAATATTTACAAAATCGGATATAAACATCTTCATAAAATTTTACAATATCAACCATTACATCCTTGTAAATTTAATGAATTTAATTTATTTCAACATTTTTTTAAATATACAATTCAAGTAGATGGACCTATCTTGAAATCCTAAATTGAAATTTACCCTGGTCTATGGTGAGCTCAGTATAAACCCTGTTACTCTGAATGCATAAATAAATTGCATTTTTGTTTTCAACAACTCTAAAGCTCCTTTTACTTTTTACATCAAAATTATACGTCATGTATATTTTTACCTTTAAATAATAGATTCAAATTGTCTTTTTCATATAATCTTCAAATTAGATTTCATGTTCATAAAATATACACCACAATATGTCAAATCACTAGCACAAAATGTTCAAGCAATAACAAAAGGAAACAAATTTCGTCACCTGGTGTAAGCTCTTGCATCATCCCCTCTGAAGATGTCGTCCACCAAAACCTCGTCATTGCATTCCGTCCAACTTCTCTCTGCTATATGTACATCAAACTCATTTCCACACATTATCCAATTCTCTGCAGACGCCTCCAATACATCTACCCATATAATTGTCTAAATAAGTTGATCGGCTTCTGAATCTACCATACACCCAGCATCCTCGTTCCGAAAAAATATCTAGTCTTGCTTACCTTAGTAACATCTTTTGTTCGTTATTTGTATTTACATACAGCCCCGTTTATAACATAGCACTTACTCGTGCTTTCAAACACTTTTAATTTAAATTAAACGGACTGCACTATCACCGATTTACAAAATTTTACCTTAGATGTTACACCATATAGGTCTGAAACGAACAGAAGAAGTAAGAGAGTCTCACTACGTCTCCTAGTGTATTTATAAGCGTTGAAGCCACCTCCTGTACCCTGTTTCATCGAAAAACACCACGACTGTAACCGATTCTGAAAATCTAAAATGCAACGATCTTTTAAAACTCAGAAATTCCTCTTTCCACTTAGCTTTAGTCCGAAAATACTGATTCTCATCCACAACGGTCGCAATGCTCCCAGAAATGTCTCTCACTCCACTCGCAATCAGCCAATCTAGACCATTTCCCCTGCCGTTTACCTTATCGATTTTATATACAAAAGCTCTTCCTTATTATTCGATGTGCTCGATTTACAATCTTCGGATATTAAAGCTAATAATATTCATATTATCCTTGAGTTTTTATGCCCTACAGAGCTTTCACACTGTCACTTTAACATTACGATTTATTAATACAAATGTATGCTATTATCAGTTTGTTTTAAGGGCAAAGCTAGTTAATTTGAGGCGTAAATAATCTATTCCTGTTTTCTATAGGTCCTTACAAAATTACTCTCTTGACTTATCTATCCCTCTATACATATAATTTACATGATAATAAATATGTATATATATATATATATATATATATATATATATATATATATATATATATATATATATATATATATATATATATATACATCCCACCATCAATCGAACGTCCGTACATTCTGATTTTACATTACATCCAACGTCCATGTGAAATACTACGTCCAGTATACGGACGCGAATTTCCAGCATGTTAAATTTTTGGAGAAGCTTTGTATGAGCTAAATATGTCATTTGGCAAAAATTAGGGTGGACGTCCCTTGGCTGCAAAACATAAAAACATATACATTTTTAGTTCAACGTTTTACAGCAGAGGCACTGCGTTCGTCGGGTGTATATCGAGACCGTATATCTATCAGTCGTGGTATTCACACCACACGTCCGGAGAATTGGCAACGTTGTACTCCTTGAAGTCGCTCGTTATTTTAGGTACACAACAACTAAGCTTTACTTGTTCGATTGACTAGCATGTGGGAGGGGAGTTTGACAGGCGCTTGCTGCATTTGCTTTTCCGTTAGATATTATTAGTTCACGTTTAAAGAATTACATGACTAATTTGAAGGACGAAACTGCGTTTAGCGTTCATTGAAGTAATACAGTAGTCTGTAAAATTGAAAATGCATACATGTAAATCATTGACTTTTATTAGGACATGATTTAGGCTTTAATTATTATAAGAACATACCGTGAGTAACAAATCGAGAATAATTTTGAACCCAAACGTTTGTCAACAAAGCGCTATATAATTTTGCTATAAAGTACGACATTAATTAAACTACATTGTTTGATGCAAATGTGATTTTTCAGCATTACTACTTTTTCTTATTTTGGTTATTTTAAAAAATTCAGTGTTATGGATCTTAATTTTTAATAATATTTTCTAGAATAACGCAATTTGAAAACAATTTTTACCACTGTTTCTTTGTTGTTCAAGGTTGATATTACACCGTGCCATTGTATTCAAATCTGTATATTATTAAATCGATTGGTGAAGTGATTTTTAAAGAAGAGTCAAACTTATTGATTGCAATGTTATCTAAAAATAGTTTTACGGACACTTACATTTTCTTAATGTGAAATATGATAGGCTTTGAGATGTAGAATTTTTCATATATAAAAGCGGATGAGTTTTTTTTGTCTACATTTCAGATTGAAACTTATATGCCAAAAGGTAGTAACATGACTTTATGACGTTGATATAATGCACGGTACTTGAGGTTTTATACTGAGTTGATATTTCATGAGCCAGTTGAGAGTACATTTGCCGTCGGAAAGCGGACGCATTTATGGATATCTGCAATATAACAAAGCGTCCAGGTCGTGTATGAATTATTTGGCTTTTCCTTTTATAGAATCAAACTTTTAGACAATTGTAAATCAAAATTTAAAGTGAATCAAAATGTAAAAGGTTATTGGAGTTTAGTGAAGTGTTTTGGACCAATGGTAGAAATTTAAAATTATTATAAAGACTATAGCGAAGGTATGTTGGACACTGAAAGATAGGAGATTTGTTATTGGATGTTATATATGTAAAAAAAATGTTATTGTAGTAAGCTAAGTTTGTTTAGTTAATAACTAAGCAATATAAATAAAAGGGACTTCTTTTTTAAATTTGTTCAGATACAGACCTATTTATGAAACCTGCGTTAAAATTGTAAAATAGTTTTGAAATAAAAGTTTATTTGTGTATTCATAGTATTATTGAATTCAAGTATAAAGGAAAGTATATAAAGTGTTTAAAAGTGAAAAGGAAAGTCAGCGTGTATTTAAAGAAGATTTTGGAAGTGGTTATTGGTGTAAAGGAGAAAGCGACGGGATATTATTTGAGAAGATTAGTGTTGGTTTTGGGATAGATTTGGGTATTACGGCAGCAGGATATTGGAGTGGTTAAAGAAGGCATCGACGACGTAAAGAATTTTGGGATTGATTTGAGAAGATATAACGGCAAAAGGACATCGTATGGATAATTGGTATAGCAGGATTAGGGTGATTTGTATTAAGACAGCGGGATTGATTTGGTTGTGCGAAGAGAGAATTAAGCGGGATACGGAGCAGAGGAACAGGAGATAGGAATAGGCGAGGAAGAATTGACGAGGAAAGTAGATAAAGGTTTTACTAAATTCTAAATTGGGGTAACATTATTTCAGGTTTGGGGCATCAAAATTGTTTTACAAACACCTGGAGGCAGTCAAGAGGACAATTTTGGAGAATCTTGTGTAAAAGTGCGGCAATTTCGAACTTGAGCCAGCAGTCAAGGAAGGCCTTCAGCGCAGTATATTTCTGGTAAGTACCGTGAATATATTAGAACGTCAGAAATTAAAGTCATAAAAGTTACATAAATTAATTTGACATCAGGCATCGTTGATCTATTAAGATTTGGCATATCAAAATAAATTTAGTACATTTCAAAAGTGGTAAAACAAACGAGGGTGCAGTTTGGTTGGGTAGCACATCTACTCACGATTGAACCCACGGTGAGTAGGTGAGAAAACCCTGAGATTAAAGTTTCAAATAGTCGAGGCATACAAAATATAGTAATTAGTAAAGAAAAACCAACCAAACGTTTGCTAAAGCACCTCGATTTGAAATCATAAGGGACGACGACAAAAGTCGTATAATAAAATCTTGTTTAAAGGAGGAGTAAATAAAAACAGAGTAATTATATTATATAAAATTTAGAATACAAGAATATATATATATATATATATACATCCCACCATCAATCGAACGTCCGTACATTCTGATTTTACATTACATCCAACGTCCATGTGAAATACTACGTCCAGTATACGGACGCCGAATTTCCAGCATGTTAAATTTTTGGAGAAGCTTTGTATGAGCTAAATATGTCATTTGGCAAAAATTAGGGTGGACGTCCCTTGGCTGCAAAACATAAAAAAAATATACATTTTTAGTTCAACGTTTTTACAGCAGAGGCACTGCGTTCGTCGGGTGTATATCGAGACCGTATATCTATCAGTCGTGGTATTCACACCCACACGTCCGGAGAATTGGCAACGTTGTACTCCTTGAAGTCGCTCGTTATTTTAGGTACACAACAACTAAGCTTTACTTGTTCGATTGACTAGCATGTGGGAGGGGAGTTTGACAGGCGCTTGCTGCATTTGCTTTTCCGTTAGATATTATTAGTTCACGTTTAAAGAATTACATGACTAATTTGAAGGACGAAACTGCGTTTAGCGTTCATTGAAGTAATACAGTAGTCTGTAAAATTGAAAATGCATACATGTAAATCATTGACTTTTATTAGGACATGATTTAGGCTTTAATTATTATAAGAACATACCGTGAGTAACAAATCGAGAATAATTTTGAACCCAAACGTTTGTCAACAAAGCGCTATATAATTTTGCTATAAAGTACGACATTAATTAAACTACATTGTTTGATGCAAATGTGATTTTTCAGCATTACTACTTTTTCTTATTTTGGTTATTTTAAAAAATTCAGTGTTATGGATCTTAATTTTTAATAATATTTTCTAGAATAACGCAATTTGAAAACAATTTTTACCACTGTTTCTTTGTTGTTCAAGGTTGATATTACACCGTGCCATTGTATTCAAATCTGTATATTATTAAATCGATTGGTGAAGTGATTTTTAAAGAAGAGTCAAACTTATTGATTGCAATGTTATCTAAAAATAGTTTTACGGACACTTACATTTTCTTAATGTGAAATATGATAGGCTTTGAGATGTAGAATTTTTCATATATAAAAGCGGATGAGTTTTTTTTTGTCTACATTCTACAAAGGTAATGAACAATAATTAATTCCCTTTTTTGAACACAAGATCCCTTGAGTGTACATACTATTTTCAAGTGAAGTCATTGAGAAGAACGACAAATATCTCCTTGTTATAAATAATTGCTTTCCTCATTCTTTTAAATTTAGGCGTTCTAAACCCGCCGAATATACCGTGCTTGTAAAATTCATTATGATTAAGATTTTGCGGGTTCTAGGCTTAAATTGACTGTTCTTGGCTATATATTCATATTTTTTTTATTCATATTAAATAGAAAAATGATCTTTGAAAGTAGATTAATAAAGAGGAACTTATCTAATAATTATTTGTATATCAAGATTGTGAAATTGCCTTTTTGTGTACCGAGAATCGGCTTGTTGCTGAGGATAAATAATCTCAAGGTCGCTACAAAGTTTCACCGCCAGGTGTACAGGTGTTCAGAAATACCCTAAAGATCATTTCTTATATAACTGCACATACCAGCCTACATGCTTTTCAAATCACCTGCACATGCACAAACACACAGCGACAGACCGTGAAGAGCAAAAGATTTTTTGAACAAATCGCTAGTCTATTGTTTTAGTAATGTGTATGATAGTTCTATTTTTTAAAAGTTCCGAAAGTTATATTAATTTATCTGATTCTCGATCTCTGGAAGTAAATTCCGAAACGTAGTCTCATAAAGCAGAATATAAGTCAGTCTATTAGCTAAATTATCCGGAAACACAGTCTTTAACTTTTCACACTCATGACGTTTTGGGGATTTTTAGATTTTATGTCTTGCAAAGGTAATTTTCAACAATTTTTGTTCACTAGTCCAAGGAACCACTTTTCTCTTTTTCTTTGTGTAATTTTTATTGTGCTCGTTTTCATTAAAGTTGAAGCTTTAACTATCTGTTGACATCTTTCAAGATATACTATTAATTAACCAAAGACCAAAGCTCTGCAAACCTGGGAGCGAAATAAGAAAAGAAATTACAGGAAATATGCCGAAAACCTAGCAGAAAACAGTACAAGCACCAGAACGCTTAGTGCCGGTGATTTACATTTATGTGCAGGTACCAGAATCTAAGAATGTGGAGAACGCGAACTGGCGCCAAGGTTCAGACATAAAATCAGCCATTCATTTGATAGGAAGTCACCTATACAGGCATATCTTAAGCAGTTCGAGGTTGTGTGAGCTTTAACGACTGTTGAACACGATGATATAGGGCACTTAATTATACCAAGACCAAAGTTGCAGAACCTGGGAGCGAATAGAATGTAATTACAGACATGATGGCATTCTCTGGGGCAAAAGATTCCGGAGTTAAAATTCAGATTTCCGGGAGGGACTACTTGGAGAATGCGATCGAAAAGTTCAGAATACGAGTCGGGAACATTTTGCGAATCGGAGCGTGGAATGTTAGAAGTATGAAGCAAATAGGTAAGCTAGAGAACCTAAAATTGAAAGGAATAGGTTAGCACTAGGCATCAGCGAAGTTCAGCGGCCAGAGGCGGGGATTTTGGAATGGAGACTTCAGGGTAATTCACACAGGAACAAAAGAAGGAAATTTGGGTGTGGAGATAGTTATGCGAAAAAGATAAAATACTGTGTAGAAAATTACTTACAAAGAACGAAAGAATACTCATGGTTAGATTAGAATCTAAAACGGTAAACACAGTAATAATACAAGAATACATGCCCACCTCTAGCTACACTGACGCAAAGGTAGAAGCTATCTACAAATATATCAAGATATATTAAGATACGTAAAAGGACATGAAAATTTAATAATTACAGGAATTTAATTTAGTGGTAGGTAGAAAAGGGTAGGTTTATTTGGTTTAGGCACGAAACGACCGAGGAAATAGGCTGGTAGAATTTTGCGACAAGAAGAATTTAATCATCACAAACACATTATTTCAACATCACGCTAGAAGACGATATACGTGGAGGATGCCAGGAGATATAGGAAGATATCAAATAGATTACATTATTGTTAGACAACGGTTTAGAAATCAAGTAAAAGACTGTAGAAGCTACCCAGAAGCAGATATAGACACTGACCACAACTTCATAATTATGAAGGCCGCACTTAAATCTAAAAATTTGAAAAAGAAACGAAAAAGGCACTTTGAGTTTGAGAAACTAAAAGATAAAGATATTCAAGAAAGATTCGAAAAAAAGTCAAATGAATTACTAAAATGTATTGGGAAAATATCTTATACTAAGGAAGTAGAAACAGAATGGAATAACATTAAATCCAGCCTAGACATGGCGGCCAGATATATTCTGGGATATACATAAAAAGAAAATGAGAAACCGTGGATAACAAAGAATATCCTGAATTTAATAGAAGAAAGACGAAAATACAAAAATAAATCAGACAAAACAGAAAAACAGAGATACAGAGCCAAAAAATGGGAAATTATTCGCTAATGCAGGAAAGCTAAAGAACAATGCATTGATGAAAAGTGCAAAGAGGTATAAACTAAGATGGAAATAGGAAAACAGATAAAGCATACAAACTAATTAGAATCAATTTTAGGGTTATAAAATCCTATAGCAAAAATATAAAGGCGCGGGAGGAAACGTCATTATAGAAAATGTAGAGAAAGTGGGTAGATGGCAAGAATATATAGGAATTTATATGCGGAAAGAACGAACAGCATCAGAAAAGGAAGCAGACATTGAAAAATGACTTTGAGTATGCTATAATTAGAGATGAATTTGAATTAGCAATACAGATTCTGAAAAATCGTAAGGCGCCGGGTACAGATAAGGTGCAAGCAGAAACTCTAAAAGCCGCTGGACAAGCAGTAACAGAATGTCTCTTCCAACTTGTATGCTATATGTATGAGACAGGCGAGACACCCAAAGATTTCAAACGTAACATCATAATAACTATACCAAAAAGGTAGGCGGATAGATGTGAAAATTTTCGAACAATAAGTTTGACAGCACATGTGTCAAAAATATTAACTAGAATTAAACAAAACGAATGAAAATGGCCGGAAAGAGATGAGACAGGGATGTGCCCTATCCCCATTAATTTTTTACTTGTACATTAAAGAGGCAATGAATACTGCCATAGACAGAAAGACATTTGGAATTACTATGCAGGGACAAAAAATTGAAATGATTAGATTTGCAGGTCATATAGCGGTATCAGCATCTAGCAAGGAAGAGTTAGAAGCTGCTCTTAATGAAATGGAAACGGTTCTAATGGAGAAATACGGTATAAAAATTAACAAAAGTAAAACTAAAGTACTAGTATGCAAAGGAAGGGAAAATAAATCAAAAACAAGAATACAAATAGGTAACAAGAACTTACAAGGGGTTAAGGATTTCTGCTACCTAGGAAGTCAAATAACATAGAAAAAGCGCAAAAGATATACGACAAGGATTAGTATAAGATCGTGCTACATTTAACAAGAAAAAGTAACTACTGTGTTCAAAGACAACAAACATAGAAACAAGGAAACAATTGCTTAAAACATGTGTGTGAAGCACAGCACTGTACGGCTGTGGAGCCTGTACAGTAGGAGAAGCGGATAAGAAAAAAGTAGAAGCCTTTGAAATGTTGTGCTAGAGACATATGATGAAGATATCATGGACAGATAAAGTTAAGAACAAAGAGGTAAAAATGGTAAAGGAAGAAAGAAATATATGGAAAACGGTAAAAATAGGAGAGATAGGATGATAGACCACATACTACGGCATGAGGAATAGTGCAGAATGCTTTAGAAGCAGAGATAGGAAAAAAGAGAAGTAGATGTAGACCTAGGTTAGACTACTGCACACAGATAGTGAAATGTAGACTGTAAGAATTTCAGGAAATGCATAGCGTAGCTCAGAATAGAAATCAATGGAAGTACGCATACAACCAGTCCCAGGATGGATAAACTAATGACGAAAAAAGTAACTGTACTTGAACATGATGATTATTATAAGCAACTACAAGTATTAGTTGGGCAATATTCTCGAATAATGTTAATTGTGTGAAAGGATTTACTGGAAAACTATTAACTCAGCAAATGTCTAAGTGTTGGGGATCTTGGCGCCACAGGCTGCTTAACCCCCTTCACATACCATACATGTGATTTTCCAATGCTCCACCCGAAGGTAGTACATCTTCCAGGAAGAGTTTTTTTTACCTGGAAAATTTGGAATTTTGCTGAACCCTTGCCGCGCCAAGCAAGATAGGGATCTTTAACGTGCGTGACAACACACACACGGGACCTCCATTTTACCTCTCATCCGAAAGAGGGTGTATTTTGTGAAAATGCTTGCTTAACATTTTTCAAGCGGATCGTGTCGAATTCGCATTCGGGACCTTGGGCGTAGTAGTTACATGCATACCAACTGCGCCCGGACCCGCCTCCCCTTAACATACCATTAAATCTTGGTGAAATAGGGCATATAATTAGAAAACAATAGAAGTGGAACCGAGCTGTATATAGGCTGTGTGAGAATTTCAGGAACTGTGTAGGCTAGCTCAGAATTTAAATAAGTGCAGGTATGTGTCCAACCACTTTTGAGACAGAAAACCTAATGTCGAAAAATAAGATCAGATAAATCTGATGACTATTATATACAACTACAGATGTTGATTGTGAAATATCTGTAACTATTGTTGACTGTGAGAGAAAATATATTAAAAAAAATATTAAATCGGCAAATGTTCAAGTGCTGGGGGAACTTGGCAGCTACAGGCTGCTTATCTCCTTTCACAACCACTGAATGTCGAAGAAATAGGATATATAATTGAAAAACAATAAAAAGGGACCGAACTGCATGTAACAAGAAAAAACCGCGCCTATGATGAAAGACAACAAACAAAAACATTGTTGAAAGCATATGTATGGAGCACAACACACTATGCCTATGAAATGCAGGCAGTAGGATAAGCAGACAAAAAAACGGTATCAGCCTTTTGGAATGTTGTGCTTCAGATGTATGAGAATGACAGCATGGACAGACAAAGTTAATAACAAATAGGTTATAGAAACAGTAGGGGAACAAGGATATCTGTGGAAAAAAATAGGAGAAATAGACGGGCAGAATACGTTTTAAAACATTTTTTTGTGAATAGTATGGGATATATTGCAAGTAAAGATAGGAAAAAGGAGGTAGATTTAAACCTAGATCAGATAGTTCTAGATGCAGACTGTGCAAATGTTTAGGTTAGTTCGAAATAGGAAACAATGAGGGTACGCGTCTAACCAGTTCCAGGACTGAAGGCCTAATGATGATGATGAAGCGAGGTCTTGAATATTCTGCAGGTCATACCAGATCATGACCAAAAAAGCTATGGAACCTCAACATCAAGGCTAGAAATGAAGTACGACGACTCTCTGCAACAAGTGTATCACGCTTAAGTGAAGGACCGTCACCAAAGAGATAACAAGAATTTGCAAGAGTTTAAAGCAGATATTTCTTGCTTGGTGAGACTAGCCTACCTAACAACACCATATAGCTTTCTAAAGTAACTGACGCTACAGACCTTTGTTGGCGGGGTACGTAACAGAATGATGCAACAAGCACTATGACTGTCTCGACGAAGGGCCTTAGATGAAGCGCTAGCTCATTCTTTGGACTTTGAAACAGCAAAGCAAACTTCGCATCATAGTAGTGGCAAATGCAAAATGTTCCGTTTGGAAGCAGCGCTCAGAAAGCATGGAGAATGTGATTCAACGAGTAGTTCGTGAACACCAACCAAAGAGGAGGAGACCCAGATGCTGGAATTGTGGTGAGTTTGGGCGTATACACTCCAAATATAAGCAGCCCAAGAGAGAAGTAAAAAGCCGGAAACTAAAGGGTTCGACAGGAAGGCGAAAGTCAATCTGGACGGATTCTGCAAGAGATGATTATTGACATCGCACCATCCAAGCATGATGACATTATTTACATATGTGAACAATTTAGTGGCAAGATTGTGAATTTCTTGGTTGATACTGGAATAATGAGGACAATTGCTAATCCGGATAAAGTGCACAACAGTGGTATAGTGTTATTCGCACGGTACGTCTTCAAACCGTGGCTGGTGAGAAAATTCAAAGACATGGTTTGCTAGATGTAAAATCAGAGTTGGGAGCAAATTATTTGACCACCAGGTAGTAATTACGAACTCCGCCAAAGAAGTTATCTTGGGAATAGATATTTTGAAGGATACAAATTCCATGTAGGTATGAAAGAGGATGTCTTGAGTGTAGGAACGAGGTAGTATTGTTTTGCAAACAGACGACGTCTCTATGCAAATTTGTTTTTGTTTGACGGACAAGGTTGTTCTACCTGAAGGAAGGAAAATGTTGTACCGGGAGGCTTGGATGTTGTTCTCTGGGAAGATTTTGTGCTCGCTATTGAACCGATTAGTGACGAATTTCTTGGAGATGACGTGCTTTCGAGAAGACTGACGAAAGTGACGGACGGTGTACCTGTTAGAATCCTAAACGCTAATGACTTCTAACATGCTAAAAAATAATTCAACGGTTGGTGGTATTCTTCGGTTATCCAAGTGACGGGGTGTTCCGGTATTGAAAAAGAATCACCCACCAAGGAGTATTCGCAGTTATTAGATCAGTTGACGAAACCGTGCCAGTTTATTGAATAACAACAGCTGGCCGATCTTAAGAACTTGATCCGACAGTACTCGGAAGGTTTTGCAATCGACGGCGGCCGATTAGGAAAGACCGCAGTAGCCGAGCACAAA
Source organism: Platerodrilus igneus (assembly GCA_036346225.1). Taxonomy (NCBI): domain Eukaryota; kingdom Metazoa; phylum Arthropoda; class Insecta; order Coleoptera; family Lycidae; genus Platerodrilus; species Platerodrilus igneus. The sequence goes on from JARFIW010000215.1 coordinate 6,121,136, forward strand.
ATCGATACAGGAGATGTCAGGTCAATATAATAGCAGGTGCGGAGACTCCCATTGGCCAAATGCGAGGAGGTCAAGAAGATTATTGGAGTTATGGAGGGGTAAGGAGTGATTGAGCATTTTGATAGCCCTTGGACATCGCTTGTTGTGCTTGTTAAGAGGATGGACGAGCTAACAAGATTTTGTTGCGATTGATTGCCGTGATCAAAAAGGACAGATACCTACTTCTAAGGTATGACGACATCTTAGATACATTTTCAGGGTAGCAATGATTTTCAATTTTGGATTTAAAGAGTGGCTACTGGCAACTGAATATGGAACCCAAAGATCGAGACAAGACTGCTTTCACTATTGGTACTGGCCTATGACAATTAACAGTCATGCTATTTGGACTTTGCAACGTTCCTGCCACCTTCGAACGTTTAATGGACAGCATCTTGCCTGGGCTTACGTGGAGAATGCGTCTGGTAATTTGTATGGCGTGATCTGATTGGAAAGTCATTTGGGAAATATTTGAGAAATTTGGAAAAAGTGTTTTGAAAACTCAGGGAAGCCAATTTGAAGCAGAGTCCAAACCAGTGTCATCGACTAGGCAATGATGTGAAGTACCTAGAGCAAGCAATTTCACTCAATGAAGTCAGGCTAGACCCGAAAACAATTCAGGCGATACAAGAGCGGCTGATGCCAAAAGGCAACCACCAGCTACTCAGCTTTCTGGGATTCTGCACTTACTGTAGAAGATTCGTTTCCGAATTTACAAATATTGCCAAGCCTTTAGTAAAGTTGGCTGAAGATGCCGTGATTATGTTTGGAATGAAGATTGCCAGCGTACGTTCCAACAACTAGGGCAGTTATTAATAACAGATCTGATCTTAAGTTATTATCATCGATTGGAAGGCAAATTTATCTTGATTAAAGATGCACGCAATGTGGTCATTGAAAGTGTACCATCCCAAATGCAAGGCGGCCAAGAGAAAGTCATTGGTTACTTCAGGATGCTCTAGAAAGCCGAAGGAATTAGACAAGCGGGAACATGTGGTGAATCTACTTTGTAACTGCTCGGAGAAAATTTCACCGGAAGCGATAAGCCGCTTTGAAGGTGCTATTACAGTTTAGAAAGCAAGTGCAAGTCACCAGATGGATAGAATATCTTAAGCAGTATGATTTCTGACACGGAACACGTGCTGGTGAGCATCGTAATGCAGATACACTGAGCGGTTTTAGCCGAAGATTGTAATCATTGCTCAAGGCGTAGAAACAAAGTGTGATCTACTTGGTGGATCGGACAACCTGACATGACACTATGTACCATCGATGTGATACGAAACAAGAAATGACAAAGACCTACGACTGATTCTGCTTGGAGAGTCGGAGCAGAACGCGTCCTGGCAGGACACTAGTCCATTGTATAGCACTCTGAAGTCGTACCGGACACAATGGGAGCATTGAACAGACACTGTTGGGATGCAAAATACTTCTGCCGTGTGATCTTGAGTTTGGGTGTCAGCTTTGAGATGACCTCGTGTGCTAGGGCTACGTCGATGAGCTCAAACGCAAGATGCAGGACATCCATGGTGACGTTAGGAAAAATATCCGGTTCACGAGCGATCGAATGATAACCAGATATGACATCAAGGTACAGGAAGCTGGTTTTCAAAAGGGCAACCACGTTTGGCTGCACAACTGCAAACGGAGACGTGGATTGTCCATGAAGTTACAAAGACATTGGGAGGGTCCGTACAAATTTGTAAAAAGAATCAACGACGAGGAATATCGGATTCGTAAGCTCCGAAAAGGTACGCGTTAACCGGTTAGCATCCTACGGTAGTGATGACGCCGGTAGTGCCGAAGAACGACACGCAGTGAAACTATCAGTTACGCTCGTTTAGATGCTAGCAAGTAGTTTATATGTAGTGTCCCACCTTGTATATGTATAGTAATTTTTTATTTATTTATATGTTACTTATATCTTAATTATTGTCTGGTTCTTTATTTTGTTATGTATTTCTACACTTTGCTGTCGGGCTGTAGGTTCATTGGTTTCGTTCTGATTGACCCCTTAATCTTCGACTGTGTTAATGCGACCTTCTCCTTCCTTCTGTTTTTTCTTCTGTTATAGTAATTCCGGCGAATCGTACTTGACCGACTCACGTCCTTTTTCATGGCCGGCTAAAGTTATAACCAGTTTGTGTGCTTTATTCTATCCTTATAAAACACTTGGTATTTTCAAAATCGAAGGTCCGCGGCTTCTAAAGTAGGTAACATGAACATTAATTGCTATTTATAAGCAATCGTAAACAGACAGTTGTTGTGCAGACGCCGACGAGGCAACAAAGTCATCTACCACCGCCTCCGGGCGACCAAAAGTGAGCAGCGGAACGGTGACGGCCTGAGGATTTCTCTAGCGATGGACTCGGGCCGGGCCGGGCTTTAATAGGCCCGGCCCGGACCGACAAAATAACGCCCGGCCCGAGGCCCGGCCCGAAATGAAAATTGATTTGCCCGGCGGGCCGCCCGACTAATTCAGCGAATGAGAAGATATTTTTCTGTTGTGTTCAACAAGTAACTATCACTCTTTTGTTTAATTTAAGAGTTTAATGATTTTCAATTACAATCAAGATACTTGTGGAACATATCGTAGTATATCATTTGATTTTTGATTCTGTTACGCACCTAGACGTAGCCGGAAGAAAAGTAAGTACCAGGCCAACTATTAAACGCGGAAAGTGGGGGGATCCGCCTACATATCAAAAAGAAACAAAAAACACATAAATAACGGATTCTGTACAAACAAGCAAGAGCAATAAATTAGGCGTTACTATTTAAAAGCAAACAGTTAGGTGATATGAACAATTTAGTACATTAGATACGAAGTGCGCATCTCGTATTTACACAAAATAAAATTAATCAGTAGTAAATAAACTTGTGAGAGTTTTTGTCAAGCATTTTTAAAGTTTCACCTAATACTTTTGTAAAATAACTAATTAGTAGGAAAGAATTAACGTGGGAGCTTTTGTCAGATATCTTTTAAATCGTACATAGCACCGTTTGTAAAATAAACTAATCAGTACAAAGGAATAAGCGTGTGTCTGTCCAATACTTTTAACACAGATACATCACACATGTAGAGCGATAATATCGATAAGCAACAACGATCAATAGTTCTACAATGTGACGTTTCTTGTCACATAACTACACCAAATGTTGATACGGAATATCCCATTGACACACACAAAAGAAAACGAGTTGCATACCTGTAGGTGTCCGGATACTTAGCTTGAAAACCGTCGGGTATGAGTCAACACAGAAACGCCGCGGTATTCAGGATCCATTCACTCTGGCATCGTAACTACAGCAACGACCTACACACAAAAGCAGTTGGTCTACAGAAAGAAAGAACCCATTTGGCCTCCAGTTAAAAAAAGCAATCCACGCAAGACACCTCCTAGTTGTCGAACAGAAAATAAACAGACGTGCATTGCTTTTGAAATACGGTGACGAATAATGTAGAAAATATGTCGACGCACAAGCTGTAGAAGCAAATTAAACAATGGTTCAAATAACACGAATTAAAGCGCGATTAAAACTGGAAAACCCGGGTTTTATCAGATAGTGTGCGACCTTATTTCAACAAGTTTTTACATTGAAACAATAGAGAAAATCATTATAGGCGGTCGTAATGTATACCAAGATAACGGGTACCTGAAACAGGATATAACTATCTAGTTGTTGCAAAAAAAACTTTCAAAGCAACTAGATTTAATTTGAGGAATTTATTCCAAAGCGTGTTTATTATTAATTATGTTTAAGTATTTAACGGTAGAAACAGAATTTATTCGAGCGGGTATTGAATTAATAAGGAGAAAATAGGGTAATTAATTTATGCTGAAAATAAACGTATCAATTCTTTAAAAAATCTTAGAAATAGGTAACAAAGGTACAAAATGTTTAGCAATTTTCAATGTTTATGAAATTGTACGCTTAACGCACCTTATAACCTTTATAATAAATTTGCGTCTGCTTTATTTTGTCGTTCCTACTTCAAAGAATTTTACTAATATTACCTACTTAAAATTAGAGAGTTGTTGCAAACTCATTCCAAGCAGACTTTATTAAAAGAATCTTCAAATAAAGTATCCTTTTTTAAAAGTTTGCATCCAATCTAAAGGAGTGTTAGTGCAAGTGTTTTTCCCCTTACTCTTTATTCTGACATATATGTTTAGTATTCTATATCTATAGGTTATGTTTTAAAAATGAATAAAGAATTAATCTCTTTTGTGATAAGGTGACCTATAATACATGTTTAACTATATTGAAAAAAATCAAAGAAATTGTATTCACACAAAGATGAACCTTTTTTTATTATTTGAGTCTTTTATTTCCTACTGATTCGATAACATTTGTATGTGTTGTCAAAGTGTTTTCACGGAATACTTTTTGAGTTTACTTCAAGACACTGTTTTTACTCCTTTCCTAGCATATAGCATATCTGTTTTCAAAAGGATTTTTACAGTTTATTTCTAGGAGAAGATTACCAAACAGCATCCTCGTATTTAGAGCGTTGACGTTTTATATCTTTTTCGTGTTATAAACTAGGACATTATATTTCTAAATTTAATTACGAAAACAACACTACAAAAACCATTTATTTCGCTATATTTATACACAAAGCAGACAATTAAATGTAAGTTCGTCGTTAAGCATTTGGCATATGTCAAAATTAAGGCGCCTTAAATAAAAGCATTCCCTGCCTGTATTTATAGTCAAAACCAGTTAAGCTGACCGATGACACATCTTGTTAAAGCATATGCATCAATGCAATCAGAACGTATTTCTAGCATTCGGATTAGTTTAGTTGTTTATACAAAATGGCGCATGAAGTTTATATTGTGACAAATGAGCTGAGATGTCCCAAGGCTTTTATAAATGATCTTTTAATTTTACGAATTATACGAAATGTTTGTTGGATGTGTAGTTGACAATGGCGTTAACATAAATATAAAATACTTTTTTATAAAATTAAACCAAAAATTTAAGGTAAATTGGAAGTTTGGAACGAAATAGACCAATATTTTATTTAGATGAATTGTGTTTAAATGAATATATTAATAATATATAATATGGAAATTCAGGAATGTAGATAAAATCTTGGTATAGAAATGTACAACAGAACTGGATATTTTGGTTCGGAGCATGGTGTCGCAAATATTGTTGGTTTTTGAAAACAAAGTGAATTTTCAAGATATTATATTGACATTAAGTATAAAGACGCTTGTGTTCTAACTGATTCGATAATATCAGAAGACTAATGATTACTGTTGGAATTGAGACTGTTATTCACACGATTATCGAGGAAATTGTAGTTTCGGGACTTTATATTATTCCTGTTTTAAATGGTTAACAAGTATGGTTGTACATATAAAAGTGTATTTGTAAATATTTAATTTGTATTTAATCAAATTTAGTATTAAACAAACAAAACGGTATTGTATTATTTTATTGTACTATTGCTCTACTACATTAATGTAAGAAAAGTCTTCTTAAGCTAGTTAATTTAAAATCATATATGCCGACAGTAGCAAGCTCTTTTTGGAGTGTTTTGCTGTTACATGCAATCTTAAAAATATAAAAATCAGTTACTATTTACGATTAATTTTTGTATTACTTTTCGAGTGCATCTCATAAATTTTACGTTTAATTGCATCTGTATTTACCTTTTACAATGTGTAAGAAATCCTTTCAGTTTTGAAAAACTTATATATTTGCAATTTGAGCTAAATGTAAAAACGTAAATACAACAAAAAAGCAAAAACTACGTGAAAAGACAACAAAAAGTGACAGGAAACTAAAATTATTTATAGGTTTTAATAATACATAAATATTAGTTATAACAGACATACGTTTTGATGCTGCCATACTAATCTTTAAAAGACGTACTTATTTCCTATCCATCCTTTTTAGCGCAGAGTAGTTACATATACTGACAAAGACAATGCAGTTTACATTATCATTTCTAATAATGTACCGCGGTGAGTCATAGGTCAGCTTAAATGGTTTTGACTATAAATTAAATAAAGATGTCCTGTATTTTAATAAAGTACAAACATTAAAGGTGTAATTGCGCATGTGTAAATGTCAAATAAGGGAAAACTTTATTAAAAAATTGGTAAAATGAACTTTGCAATAACTCTCTAGTGTTTTAGGCGGTAGACATAAATTATACACGCGATTGATAATATCGACGTTCACGCATGATTGAGATTTGGAGTATATACATATACATAATATAAATCGTGCAAACTTTTGAATTATGAATAAATCACCTAGTTTGATGTTCCTGGGCATCTTTAACTTGCCTAAAGTACAACATGAGGAACATTAAATAGGACTATAAAAAATATTCGGTATAAGAAGTGAGTTATAATATCACGTCTCCTTTACACTAAACAAGACGAAAAACTGATTATTAATGGGTTCATGAAGACACTACGTGAAAATATAATTCAGAACGTTTACTTACTCAATGTGAGATAGAAGTGAAGGACGATGGAGTATCTACTGGGCGTTTTCGGCCCGAAAAGTTCGGGCCGGCCGAGTCGTTTGGCCCGCCCGGCCCGAAAAAGCTAGGCCCAGCCCGAGCCGGCCGAATAAAGTAGTCAACGGCCCGGCCCGGATTCGAGCCAATCGGGCGGGCTCGGGCCAGACCGCCCGAAGCCGAGCCCGAGTCCATCCCTAGATTTCTCCAGCTATACGGAGCGCCGAGAAATGGGTACACAAGTGAAGTCGTTGGGAATCTACATCCGTCAGTCCTGTTAGACGAGCTACCTGACGATGGAGCGGCTTGTGGCGAATAGCCATCCTGTCGGTCAAAAACCACAGGCCAGTGTACCCAGGATCCGGATATCGTGTAGTTGGAGGACAACCAAGAGGAAGATCCGGGAAACTTCTCACTGAATCAAAACAAGAGGATTTCAGGAGCAGGTCTCTTGGAATCCAGACCAACATATATATTTAAGAAGATCAACCTATAAGAAACACCACAACAACTCATCACATCATCAAGCAGAAAAACTCTCGAGTTAAAAGGCATAATACCGACGCTGTGAACGTCGGGTCCAGCTAATGCACGGAATCGTAAACAAATTAGGTAAAATGTATTGTAAAAGTTGCATGCGGTCTCTATAAATGTACCCTTCGGGTATTCGAAGATGATACTTTGATACTATTGTGTTAAAATGTGCTAATTTTTTGCACTATTTCTACTTTTTGAACAAAATTTTGTACTTAAAAAGTAGACAGGCTATTAAACTTACAAGTTGTGAGGACTGTTTTGTATCGTCGAACAAAAGTGTTATTTATTAATATTTGGCAAGCTAGATATCAATATATAGAAGCAGAAAGTTTTCGTTCTTAAATGTTGAAGTACAAATCAAGAAAAATACATTTCAGCTGTTTTCGTTAGCAATTGTTTTCAAACAGCACTTGATATGCTAATCCTCGACCGTCGACTTCTCGGTCATCATATTCGCACAATAAATACGATACCTATTGCGTAGACCTTGAATTTAATCTGATTCTAACTGTTCCGACAGACAAAATTAATGAAAACTGTGAAACCTGATTTCTAAACCATTTTTAACTACATATACAATGTGATTCTAGACAAATCCTTTAACGCATTTTAACTTCCGTTGCTTTTGTAAAACTTTTTACTTTTTAAGAAATGTTATGTAGGTAGCCTTCTAAGTCAAATAATTTCAATTATCACTCAAAATGAAACATGTTTACATGGTTTAATTCCTAGAATAAGAAAACTAATATGATGAAATAAATTCCATATATAATAATAAACGGTACTCATAACTTTTAATTTCAACGAAATTCATACAGGAACTGCACAGAAAGCACAAATACTTAACTATCTTGTCGACAACGAGATATGCGGAAAAGCTGGCAACGTTGTTGGATCTTTGGTTGATATCGTATTTGGGCTGTATATGAAAGGAGTATATACATCGGAAGCTTAAAGTGTGCAATATAAAAGGACGCAGTGAAGATGAAAAAGTAAAAGTAGATATTTTTGTAACAATAGATTCTAAACCCCCTAGGTTCAAGCCCATTCTAAACGGTTTAATATACATGCATGTATATTGAAACATTACCAGTATTTCTGGTGGACGCTGTAAGTGTTAGTTGTAAAAGGACGCACTATTAATACTGGGATGTAAATATATATATATATATATATATATATATATATATATATATATAATTAATAGAGAATAATCCACATTTGGAATGCAAATGAATGCTTAATATATATTAATAGTTATTAAGATGAAATGAAAACCCAACCTTGTATTTAAAGTTGAATTACCATTTCAAATCGAACTAGTAATTGAAAACCACTAAAACGGCTACAGCAGGATTTGAACCGCAACCTCTGATTCACGGATCAGTGCTCTAACCAATTGAGCTATCTAGCCTAATTGATTAGATGATGTTATATTAATACTACTGAAGCTTGGTCCTTGTTAACGATTTTCAATTCGTCCTGCATTTAGAAATTGAATCTAGTTATATACATAATTCATGTACTAATAACTTGATCCTCCATTTTGCAACGTTCGAATAATACATAATTACATGTTTGTATTATTCCGAGCGTTGCAAAATGGAGGATCAGTTATTATACATTATGATATTATGTACTATAACTAGATTCAATTTCACTTAAATGCAGGACATTGAAATATCGTAACAAGTCGTTCAATCAGTACCAATGTTCAGTAGTATTAAATGGTAACATCATCTAATCAAGGTTACTTCATAATACAATTAAATTATATATATATATATATATATATATATATATATATATAGCTCACAAGTTGGAAGACGTTCTGTTACTGCTTGTCTAATGAACCGCACCTTACCATACCCTTTAATGCTAATTCAAACTCATCTCTAAGTATAGGATATCCAGTCATCCTTTTCCATGTCTGATTCCCGTTCTAATGCGTTTAGTTCCTCTCTTGCATATGGGTTTCCTATATATTCCTGCCATCTAACTACTTTCTCTACATTTTCTATAATTGACGTTTCCTCTTGCATTCCTTATATTTTTGCTATATGGTTTTATATCTCTAAAATTCATTTTCATTAGTTTGTATGCTTCATCTGTCTTTCCTATTTCCATCTTAGCTTGTATCTCTTTGCATGTTTCATCAATCCATTGCTCTTTAACTTTCCTGCATTTGCGAATAATTTCCAATTTTATGGCTTTGTATCTCTGTTTTCCTGTTTCGTCTGATCTATTTGTGTATTTTCATCTTTGTTCTATTAAATTCAGGATATCTTTTGTTATCCATGGTTTCTTTATTTTCTTTTTGTATATACCCCAGAATATTTCTGGCCGCCATGTCGAAGCTGGATTTAATGTCATTTCATTCTGTTTCTACTTCCTTAGCATCAGTATTTTTTTGGATATTTTTCAACAATTCATTTGACTTTTTTTCAAATCTTTTGTGGATAAATTCATCTTTTAGTTTCTCATAGTCAAAGTGCCTTTTTCTGTTTCTCTTTTTTTTTCAAATTTTTAAATTTAAGAGCAACTTTCATAATTACGATGTGGTCAGTGTCTATATCTGCTTCTGGGTAGCTTCTATAGTCTTACTTGATTTCTAAACCGTTGTCTAACAAGAGTTTAATCTATTTGATATCTCCCTATATCTCCTGGCATCTTCCAAGTGTATTGTCTTCTAGCATCATCTTGAAATAATGTTGTGATGGTTAAATTGTTTTTGTCACAAAATTCTATCAACCTATTTCCCCTGTCGTTTCTCGTGCCTAAACCAAATAAACCTACTACCGCTCCTTCCCTACCCTCACCTACCATTGCATTAAAATCCCTCGTAATTATTAAATTTGCATGTCGTTTTACGTATCGTAGTATGTTTTCGATATCTTTGTAGATAGCCTCTACCTCTTCCTCACTGTAGCTAGAGGTGGACAGGTATACTTTTATTATTACTGTATTTACTGGTTTAGATTCAAATCTAACCATGAGTACTCTTTCGTTCTTTTGTAGGTAGTTTTCTACACGTCGTCCTATCTTTTTTCGCATAACTTTCCCCACGCTCGAATTTCCTTCCTCTGATCCTGTATGAATTACCCTGAAGTCTCCATTCCAAAAATCCCCCGCTTCTGGCCAGCGGACTTCGCTAATTCCTACTATGTCTAATGCTAACCTAGTCGTTTCGAGTTTCAGGTTCTCTAGCTTACCTACTTGTTTCATACTACTGCTCCTTCCCTACCCTCACCTACTACTGCATTAAAATTCCTCGTAATTATTAAATTTTCAAGTCCTTTTACGTATCTTAGTATGTCTTGTATTATTACTGTATTTACCAGTTTAGATTCTAATCTAACCATAAGTACTCTTTCGTTTTTTTGTATCTTTCTACACAGTGCCCTATCTTTTTTCGCATAACTATTTCCACACCAGAATTTTCTTTCTCTGATCTGGTATGAATTACCCTAAAGTCTCCACTCCAACAATCTCTTCTGGCTACCATCGCTAATCCCTAATATCTATTGCTAACCTATACATTTCAATTTTTAAGTTCTCTAGCGTATCTACTTGCTTCATACTTCTGACATTCTATGCTCCGATTCACAGAATGTTCCGGATTCTTTTTCTAAATTTTTAGATCACATCCTCTGAAGTAGTTCCCTCCCGGAGATCCGAATGTGGAAGTATTTTACCTCCTGCATCTTTTACCCCAGAGAATGCCATCATCGTAAATACCAATTAAGTATGCTGTGTACTTGGAAGGTATTGTGGTGGTTTTTTGTTGCCTTCCACATCGCGGAAGTGTGCTTAGAAAGCCATACCGCTGCCAATCTAAGTACCGAAAGAGCCACTGCCCGCTTTTGTGGACCTGTCAGTCTGGTTCCTCACTAAAGACCCTACTACTTTGGTTGAATGTGTAATTTGGCTCTTTAGGTCACTGGAACGCTGAAGCCATTCCACCCGTTCTAGTAATCTAGAACTTCTTCAAGGTGCAGGTCCATTCGAAATGGGATATGTCATTAGTACCTTGAAATTTGACATAAGTTATTGTGAAGTGGCAGTTTTGAAATTGGTCAAGTAGTTTGTTTATTGTGAAGTTTAATAAAAGCAATTTTGTGAAAAACAGTGGAAATGTCAAATGAAGGTTTTTTACGATATTAATAAAAGGCTACTCAATAACAATGCATAGGATCACTTTGTTCAATTTTAGATAATGAAACACCATCAGAAAACCTTCTATAATGGTGTTGTACAGAGAAGAGTTCAAGGTTTGTTTGTTGTTAAGTTTAATACTAGATCTCTATCTTCAAGAACTATTCAAAAATGTCTAAAAATTTTAAAAATATGTTATTTCTCTAAAATGAGAAGATACAGGTTGGGAAAATTAAAAATTGTTATTGAAGAAATAAAATTATATGGAAAATCAGCAAACACTAGACTGCGAAGAATAGTGTTTTGGGATTGATAAATGCAAACCCATTTTACTATTTGAGACAAATTTCTTTTGAAACAGTGTTGCAGGTGAAATAAACATTAAATGAATGAATTTTAATTTGTCTTGAAGGGGTGGGGACCCATTAACAGCATAAGGCTGCATCGACTAACTACAGTGGTGCAAGAGTGGGTTCCTATGGATGAATGAGACAAGAAAATGAAAAAATAAATAAATAACAATGCTTAAAATAATAATTCTACATTATGTTAACATTTATCCTGAAAGGTCTTCTTACTATCAAAATCGAAGAACGCCAAACAGTCTGTCATAGCAATTATTTTTATTTCATTCCTATATGGAAGACTGTTATTTCACATAAAACTCCTTTGGTTTGATATCCTAACGTTGGTCATAATTCAAAAAATTTATCAAAATATAATGCTCCTTCCAAATAAGACTATCACTGGGGTAGCTGGATGTCTTTTACAAATCACTGGCTTTACCTATTTCGTAAATCAATTGGAATAAAAATAAATTTAAACTTTACCTCTATTAACATACAAATAATTTCAAAACATACACATGTACTTTCCTAAGAGCAAACCTTACCCTCAAATTTGGAGGTATTGCTAAAATAAATCCTAGAGAGAATCTTAAAAAAAAACTTAAATCTTAGCCATCAACAAAACTAACCGCCACTTCAAATTTTTCCTGCTTTCCTTTTTAATTATGACTGGTAAATTCCATATTATTAGCAATATCGTTCAAAAAATAAAAGAAAGTCCTTTTCAAAATGCATTAATTTGATCCTTTTACCACCCTAAATTTCACTAATGAATCCTGAATATCAAATCACTAATTAGTTCAACCAAGTAATTATTTTCACTTAATTACTGTCTTATTATCAAAATATACACAATTGACATTTAAAAATCCATAACATTGTTTTTTAAAAGTTACATAAAGTACTCGCTTTCAATTCCAGGATTTCCAAGCACTTCAGTATTTTTTCTATCATTTAGTAAAGATTCAAACACAGTAACTCTGTCTCAAAACGTGCCACAAAGCTCTAATTGAATGTAGGGATGACACCAGGCCCTATCTATGCTCATGTGTTCATGAACATAGCCTGGTAGTTGCAGAGGTATTTCATTTTACATGTCGATCACCACCTATTCCCTGAGGGAACGCCATCAAAGTTTTCTTGGATCTCTGTACATTCATACTTACTATTCGATTCACATATAAAACTATCATATCAACTCCTAATCCCACCATCACGTCCGCTTTCATCTATTCACTCGTCTTTTTACATGTTGATGTTTACTTATTTACTGTTTCCCAAGAAACTAACTTCAAATCTCAATTGGATATATTTATTGTCCTTTAATCCCTCTTCTACTTCGTATGTTTTTGCTGTTTTGAATGTTCTTGTACAATTTGCTATTGGGTTTGTCACTAAGGACACGTGGAAAGTACGTGTTACCATGAAACTTATGTAGGTGTATATTTTTATTTCTTGGTCTGAAGCCATCTAAATGCATATGTTGTACTCTATTGCATTAAAAGATTTTTTCATCTATGTAGCACTTCACTTCTGTATTCTTATTTTTCAGCATTTAGTTTGTTACACTGTACTAAAGTGTGTCCGTGGTTTCCTTTTATGATAATTTTAACTATGTAATACTACTTACAGTTTGATTCACTTGTTATAATGGTTCAGAATGTCCAAACAACACCAGTTTCCATTTTTTAAATAATATATTTTTTTTCCATTTTTGAACAACAGCTACAACACAACCCCAAAATTCCATTTTAATGTTGGGGTGAACAAGTTCAGTTTCACTCCTTATGAACAGTTATAACGACATCCATTCTTAGGTGTATTGAAAATACCTAGCGGCTTCGTGGCATAGTTGGTATGTGTGTGACTACTATGCCCAAGGTCGGCCCGGGTTCGAATTCTGACCCAGTCTGTTTGAAAAATGTTAGGCAAGCATTTTTCACAAAAATACGCCCTCGTTCACGCACTTTAAAGATCCCTACCTTGCTTCGAACAGCAAAGTTTCTGTAAAATTCAAAATTTTCCAGGTAAAAAACTCACTTCTGGGTCAATATAGTGCCTTCGAGTGGAGCATTGGAAAAAATCGAATGTAGTGCATTGAAAATACCTTGTTGAGCACAACTGTAAATTCACATAATTTATCGCATACCGCGTTTCTCTCCCATTAAGCTGTTCCGTTCAACTTTCTACAATTCTTTCACCGCACTACATTTTAAATTCTAAACTAACTTTACTTAAATTTTTCTTTTCGAACATAACTTAACCACCACCTCTTACAGAACGGTCCCTCTTCTTCCATCTGCCATTTCACATTCTCGTATCCCGACATAAGTAATGTTTTTAGGTTAACGTTTCCTATATAACGGACTTTAATTCTCCTTCTATAGTTCCGTGGATAATACAATGTCAGGCGTCACCGTGGATCAATGTAGTAAGTATAAGACTACGGATCCCAAGGTCCTGGGTTCAAATCCCGACACGGCTGACTGCTTGAAAAATGACAGGTGAGCATTTTTCACAAAAATTACACCCTCGTTCGAATGAGAGGTTAAATGGAGGTCCCGTGTGTGAGTCTTGTCACGCACGTTAAAGATCCCTACCTTGCCTGGAACGGCAAGGGTTTGGCAAATTCTAAATTTCCAGGCAACAAAAAACTCACCTCCTGGCCAATGTAGTACCTTCTGGTGGAGCATTGAAAATATAAATGCACGGTTAATACGTCTCGAGTTTACTGCATGCTCACTTCATCATTCTCATGCTTACAGTGTATTACAATGTAAAGCGCCTCCACGCATGTTGTCGTTTCAAAATTAAATTTGATTTCTTTCACATCTAATTTATTATTAGCGTAACTCATTGCGTTATAGTAGGTACATGTAAAATAGCAAGTATGGAAAGTAAAGAAATACAATTATCGTACCTACTTGTCACATTGGTCATTAAGTGATTATTGCCGTTGACGAAAATGTGCACTTTATTATGAGATGCAGATGTGCGCTAACAGTAATGTACTAAAATACTTTTTCTAAATTTATAAAGACCAAATATATCATTTTATTTGCCTTTATTTCACCTTCTGTCAGTAATTTTAAGTATTGAATTGCTTGTCTTATATCCTGTCATTTTGTGAAACTCAATTGGTCTTTGTGTAACCTCATCCTTTTTCCATTTTTGTGTAAAGAATGCCAGTTTAAATTTTTAATGCATGGTAACTGTTTTTTAATCTTTACATTGTCTGCTTAAGCTTTCTTTAGTATCATTCACGAGTATTTTTTAAAATCTTACGGAATTTTTCGTATCACATATCTTATATAAACAAGTCCGAAAAGTATCTTGTGCTATTTTTTGAAAGTTTTACTATTTCCGTAGGTATTTCATTTGTATTTACTGCTTTACACATTTAGAAATCTTTTAATGTTCTTTCAAAAAATAAATTATAAAAGGTTCCTTCTTTACTATCTTGACGTTTTCTTTTTTCTGATGTTTACCTTTTATTCCATAGATTTTGTTCACCTTTTTACTTTATCTTTAGAGCCATACAAAATTTTTCCATTCTTGCATAATGTTCTATCAGTATATATTTAATTCTTACTAATACATTTCTTATTTATTCTATTTTGAAGTTGTTTTATATTATTCCCTCCAGCTCATTTTTAGGTATACGTCTTACGTTCATCCATCAATTTTAGTATATTTAGTATATTCAAGCCCTTTTCTACATTTATAGTGTTTCCATTCTTATTAAAACTGTTTGTAATATAGTTTTGGAAATGGTGTTTAACTTACTTTTCTTGAGTTGCCCTAATTTCTACTCCAGATCTTTTTGTTAAATTTTCAAAATATTGCTAACATTTCATCATAACAAACACCTGTTTCTGGATATGTTTTACAATCCTTTGTGTGATTTTTTCACCTCCACTTCACCATTATGTAGTCAATCTGGTGTCTATCTTTATCTTTGTTTTCTTCTGTGTATATATCTTCTGTTGTAGTTTTTGAGAAGTGTTTTTGCAATTAGTAGCTTCTACTTGCAATAGAACTACTAAGCGTTCTCCTCTGTATTTTGAGCCTATTTTCCTTTAAAGACTTTGGCATTCCAATCTTTCTTTAATATAAAATTTTCTATTTCTTTGTCATTTTCTGTAACCGATATTCGTCAAATACAAGTATATTTTTAAGCTAGATAATGAACCCAATGTTAAAAACACGGAATTGGGGTTCAGAAGGACCCCAAGCTTAGTACGTCGACTAGATCTCGGTACTCTCAAAAATCAGGAGTGTTTATAAAAATAAAATTGAGGGAAACAAATTCAAGAATGTATTTAGATCTTTTAGTAATGAACACATTGGAAGAAGTTGAAAGAGAAAATCGGGAGATCTTGTTCTAACAAGGAAGCTGTCCTGCTAATTTTGGTATAGGTGTTAATATTTTTAAATAATTTATTTCCACATCATTTGATTTTTAGAGGTAGTACCTACAAGATCTTCTGATTTAGCACCTTGCGACTGCGTCTTGTGGGAACACATTAAAAACAAAATTATAAAAGATGCACCCATATATTAATGCTTTAAGTGAAATGATAGTTTCTGAATGCACGTTTATTACTGACCTAACATAAAAAACAGTTTTTACAACAGACGAGTATTGCTCTGCTCAAAACTAGGAGGGTCTATTAGAAGATTTACTAGACTTTATTTTTTCATACCTATTTTCGGCATTTGAATAAATACGATTCAAAGCCTCTATTATTTAATATTTATTTATTGTTTTATTATAGAAATAATCGTCAAAAACCTAAAAATGGAATACACAC
This sequence comes from Platerodrilus igneus, assembly GCA_036346225.1. Lineage (NCBI taxonomy): Eukaryota > Metazoa > Arthropoda > Insecta > Coleoptera > Lycidae > Platerodrilus > Platerodrilus igneus. The sequence goes on from JARFIW010000215.1 coordinate 6,137,521, forward strand.
ATTAATTGCCAATCTTCAACTTTGAGAATGGACATCCAGCATAATTTTATATCACCACGCTCCTGATGCACACTAATTTATATCCATGGTCTACTTGTAATTTATTTCAACAGAACTTGTAATGCTTTATAGATTCATTAATTTGCAGTTAGTTTTAAACTAAACTGCTACACCATTCTCTTGTTATAACCATTTACTACTTTTAATATGTTAAAATGAGTATTTTTATAAACTCTTGATGTTTTCAATATTAAAACCTTTATTAACAACCAGTTGTGTGATCTTCCACGAATAGTGAAATGCAACTTGGTTACGTAATCGCTCGCATCTATAAGTTAGCGTTTACATAACTCATGTTCTCAAACTTAGATTTATGATACATGATATATACTATACATTTTTGTTAAGATTTTTGTAACATGAAATTGTTTTAGTGGTTCAAGCATCCAGAAAATATGTTTATTATGGGAGCATTTCCATGTGTTAACACGTTTTTCTTGCTCAGTGGATTTTTAACTATATATGTGACAATGACCCTAAGAGAAAGTGGTTTAAAAATAAACATATTTGTTTTTTATCTTCATAGGATTTTGAGGTACGTATTTTTCTTTATAGACGGTTAATAAAATTAAGATTATGTATATACGTTTTGTGCAAGCAGTGCCACAAGTTAAGTATTGTTTAAATTTGTTTATCTCTGATATATATTTTTTAAGCGTAAGGGGTGTTTTTAAATAAATAAACATAGAAACAAAATATTTTCAAACAACTTTTATTTTTGAATTCTCCATACTTTTTTCTATTTTTCTACATAGTTGCTTTGTTTATTTAGACACCTATCATATTTTAAAACTAAGTTTTGAATGCCTTCTTCATAAAAATCTGCCGCTTGCTCTGCTAGCAAAGATGATATGGCAGTTTTCGCCTATTCATCATTGTCTAAGTGCTTGCTGCCAAGGTGGTGTTTTAAGTGACGGAATATATTAAAGCCGCCCAGAACAATGTCTGGATTGCAGGAGGCATGATCAATAACCTCCTATCCAAAAGAGTCAATTAGGTTTTTGCATTGAGCAGCAGTATGTGGCCTGACATTTTTGTGAAGAAGCAGGATTTCTTTTGTCAACAAGTCAGGTCGTTTCTACTGGATCGCTCATCGGAGCTTGGTCAGGGTTGCACAGTATGATTCTGCAATTATGGTTCTTCCGTGTGGCATAAACTGCACTCTGTTCCAGACCACTGTTGCCATAATCTTGCATCGTGACAGCGTTTGTTTGGCGCTGACCTCAACAAAACATACCGTGTAACACGATTCTATTGATTCTTGTTTTGACTTTGACGTGACGTGTGTTACCCAGGTCTCATCTCCTGTGACGATTGGGCTTAAAATTTCATCACCCTCCTCGATGTACTGACTTAAAAAGTGTAAAGCACATTCCAATTTCTTTTTTTTATGGTTCTCCATAAGGAGGTTGGAACCTATCGAAGCGAAGCACAGCTTTCGAAAATTCAAATTTTCAGTCACAATTTTGTAAAGAACTGACCTTGAAGCTTGACAAAAATTCGGTGAAACATACTTAATTGTAAATCTTCTGTCTTCGTGAATTCTTGTATGATCAACAGCAATCAACAAGTCCGAACCAACAGACAGTCGGCCTGGGCAGAATTTATCATGGATGTTTTTATGGTCGGTTTTGAACTCTGAAACCCACTTCTGCACTTTTCCTTCACTCATTGCATCCGGACTTCACTAATTTGTCTGTAAAATCGATAGCCAATGTTCCTTGCAGTCGAAAAACATATGCCTGGGTATCTCACATGTGGCATACGATTCAATAATTTTCAACATTCTAAAGACATATAAGTGATGCAAACTAGTTAGCTATAGAGTTGCAACTGACAAGATGGTTCACAATTAAGTGATCAGATTTTTAGATGGGCAAAGCGGGACAACTCTGAAGGAGGGGGGATCAACAAAAATTTTCATACAGAATAAAAATAATGTAATATTTTTTTATTTTTAACATAAGTACAATTTATAAATATAAAAAAATGTCTAATATTTTATTCCTTGACATATTTTTTATTTGAGTGAATTTGTTTCAGTAGTTTGTTGTCATTTTTTAAAATGTTGTAAAAATCTACACAAGAATTTGTCAAATTATATTTGACACATAAAATGGCTTTCAAAGTTTCAACACTTAATTTTGATTTTTCTGATGTCCACGCTTAATTCTAAAAGTCGGGACTTTTGAAAAACGTCGCGGGACACTGGACAAATTGTGAAAAATCGGGACTGTCCCGCCAAAAGTGGGACGTCTGGTCACTTTATTCACAATGTAGGTCGGGAGGTGGGCCATGTACTCATTACTAAGATGCAAATAAACATTTTAATAATCAATTTATTACCAACTACATTTACTGTATATGAAAAATATTTAATTGTACATGATTGCATATTAGTTACAAGCATTTGTATAAACTGTTAAATTGCTATCTCATCTCCTTTTTACATGCATAAAATGCAAGAGTCAATCACAATACTTGCACATGCGAACATGTCCAATGCTATCAACTAATCACAACAGCTGAAAAGCTGCATTGTGAAAACAACTCAATTTAAATTCAAAATATAAAAAATTTTCATCAACGAGGATAAACAACAATTAATTACAAGACTCGCCATTCTCGTTGGTGCCTACAAAACCATGCAACGTGTTGGTTCAAAACCGTTTATAGTTTTGGTGAATAGAAGGTTTTTGTTATAATATCTGTCTAATTCATCTTAGTATGAATATATCTTAAATTAAACCAATGTTCAGCATAAAATTAATATAATGATACTGAATGTCTATGTGCTTAGCACGAATGTAAATTGCACGATTTTTCACAAAATAGATTGCACTCTGACTATCACTGTATAAAATTGGCACACTCTGTAGTTTGTCCAAATCCCTACATTGTCGCAAAATCCTAAAAGCCACTGTAATTCTACAGCTGCGCTACTTAATGCTACATACTCTGCCTCCATAGAGGACTTGCTAATACATTTTTGGTTAGAGCATCTCCAGCTAATAGGAACATCATCTAAACATAACAAAAATCCGCTAATTGATTTCCTACAGTCTAAGGAGGTACCAAAAGAAGTATTAGAGTACATATTAATAATACCTTTATTTACCTGTGACAAACCAAGAAATAACTGACTAATAGTGTACAAATATTGTAAAATTTTTACTAATAATTGCCAAGATAGTTTATTTGGCTATGCGGCAAATCGTGGCATAGGATATGTCAAATCTAGTTCTAGAAGCAATGAATAATAAAATACCTAATAATTCTTTGTATTGACATGGATGCTTATTTTTTTCATTTCTCAAATTTATTGTAAGGTCTAAAGTAATCGGAACCCTTTGTTCTTTATTTCTATTGAATTTTTGTGCTAGCTTTTCAATGAATATTCTTTGGTTTAGCAAAATATTTTTATCTATCTGTTCAAATTGAACACCCAGAAACCTATGGATTGGACCAAGATTCGCACATTTAAATTCTAATTGTAGTTGATCAATTACAGAGTTCAATAATGCGTCTTTCACAAAAATGACCATGTCGTCAATATGTCAAAATAAATACAGTATAGTCTTTATGATATAAACAAGAACTGTATTCCGAGACAGTAAAATGTAATCAATATAGGAGTTCTACTTCCTTCCAGATTCTTTACGCACATACAATGCCTTGTTGAGTTTAATAACAAAATCCCTTGTATTGTTAACTACAAAGCCTTTAGGTTGCTCCATGTATACTGGTTCTTGTAAATCAGCATACAAGTATTCGCATTTAACATTTAAAATTTGATAAGAACGAACTCTACAACAGGGGCAACATGTGATTATAATCTATACCATATTGCTGGCGAAAACCATGAGCTACCAGTCTTGCCTTATATTTAAGTTCTGTCTCGTCACTATTTATCTTTTTGTTTAAAATTCATGTTAGTTTATAACGTTTTGCCTTACTGAGAGGGTTAATCTCTTTACTCCTATATGACCAGGTGAAAGGCACAAGGATAGATGACGAGGATTTCCTGTAGATGTAAAGAGATTAACCCCCTCAGTAAGGCAAAACGTTATAAATAGCGCCCAATGTGGGGCTTGATATTGACCTTTAAAGATGCACTGCTACACCTGTAAACAGATTAAAACAAGGCTAGCACAGTTTGTGCATTCATTTCAAAAAATTCATAATTAATAAGAATCAAACCTCATTCATTCCAACTAATAATCATAGTCTTGATCAAAATGAATATCTATTCCTTTAAGTTGCAGTTTAAAATTATCTACAAAACATCATCTTTAAAAATTTGACTAAATTATGATAATGAAAGATATATACATATGCACTTGGTAATAATCAGCATTTCTCAAAAATAGAATAATGTAGTTTTTACATTAGTAAAGTCTAACAAGAATTTATTCTTGAAAATATTTAAGTTTGAATTTTTGGGTTAATTAAATTTATATTACAACTTTACTTGGTCTTGGTAGTACTACATAGACTTCACATTAAATGGTAAAATATTCCCATTTATTATTTAATGAAAAGCAAAATAAAACAATTTAGTTCTCTAAAATAGCTATAATTTTTGTTAATACTGAAGGTTAACCTTTTCTATTTTTATATCGACATCTACCATTTTTTTTAGTACTAATACAAAGATTAAAAGTGAAGCTTTATAGATTACTTTCACCAAAGTTTAAAAATAACTTGTTTGTCACTCACATAATGAACTAGGAAATTTCCACGTGAACAAACAAAACTTATTTGTCTGTTATGCCAAAAGTTAGAGCTGACGTATTAAAAAACTAATTACATACCAGATGTTAATCCATCAGAAAAACACTTGCAAGGTATTAGGACCATACCCGGAACAATAATTAATAAATCGAAATCCTCTTATTTCAGCATTTTCAGGTTAGGAATCTTCAATACCACTCAATCCAATAACTGGATACTGAATATCTAACAACATTAAGGGCGTTCGCATCGAACAAATGAACCACGCCAGATTGACTACCATATAAAGTAAAATTTCACATATGTTTTACTATTCCTTCAAGATGTCAAATAGTTGCCAATAAATTTTCCATTGATTACTAAATAAATTTTATAAATTTTCTTAAATTATAGAAGTTGCATAAGTTGCACTGCAAATATCAAATTACTAAGGGCTTTAAACTCGGTAATACTTACTGTTATCCTAAAGCCATTCAGAACAATTTAACGTCCCGTCTTATACGAACTAATAAATGCCAAGCATGGACATATAATGAGTTTAGCGAGACGATTTCAATTTGAAAATCGACCTTAATCTTTTGGTGCTTCCAACACGTGGTCTGCAACGCCATGTTCTTTTATTTAATGAACAATTGACTTTCTCTAACAACAGCTCAGGTGGAAGTGTTCTAATGACGTATGCTGCCATCTGACAACACTTATGATTTTTACAATCATCAAAAGGAAGGAGCCCTTCCAGTGACGCTAACAAATGGCATTTTCTGTCACCGCTTAATTTATAATTTTATGCTCTCAATTCGAAAGCTTATATTGTATTTAACAATATGTAATATTTATCACGTAGATTGTGTAGCGATATTATATTTAAATTGACTTTTTATGAATTAATTAAATTAGGTATTTGTGAAAATATCGTTAGAAAATAAACTTGTTACAAGTTATCACTTTACAACTATCGGAATGCACTACAATTTCCCACTCATTAATTTCTTGCAACGTGTTCAATTCCTCCTGCATTGCGTCAATCCATTTTCTCTGTCAGGCGACACCAATGCATCTTCATAATTATGTGGGACACCAGTTAGTCCAATAAAAAATGATTCTTCGTCCTGACTAAATTGAGCCTCATATTCTTCTATACTAATATCTATAGTGCTTCCAACATCAACTTTATTTAAATGTATATCAACATTTTCTCTATTTGGGTCTACAGCTAATTCATGTGATATCCTAAAATTGAAGCAGTTTTCGTTAACCATATTTTTAGTTTTACAAAATTCCTCCACATCAAACAATGATCTTAGCTTTGAATGACCTTTATGTTCATAATAAACATCCTGGCGACCCTTCGATCTACCCAACTGACAAGTGCAAACAATTGTCTTATACTCCAAGCAACCGGTTTTACAACTACATTGTCACTAATTTCTAATCGAGGTTTAGTCAAATTACTTTTATCCTCAGTAAACATAAATAGGTCAATCAGTGAAGGATTTTTTTTGAAAATTACCCTACAGTTCTTTAAAATATCGAATTCCCATTTTTGATTCGTTAAATGCAATATCGTCGGTTAAATGTGTTAACCTGCTAACTCCATTTTACAAAATTTTACAAGAGCGCTAAAAAACTGAATGAAAAGTATAAAATACACTATGTAAAATAATCTTCAGGACTATTCGTAAACTTAAACTTATATTCAACTTGACAGAGACAGATGCACAGAATTTTTTTAATATTTTAAGATTTTATTGAGAAAATAAGGAGTGTAAAGGTTTTATCTTTGAAAAACATGTCATTGTTGTGGAGTTATCAGGTTTTACGCATAACAGTTTTAGGATGAATAATAGGCCTAATTTTACTTACAACTACATTATTATTGACATTATACAGATTACGGTATGTTGTATGAAGAGTATAAATAATGAATAATTATTATTGTTACTGTACATACAATTACATAAAACATTAAAGATATGAAATTTCACTTGAGCAGAACAACAACAAAAATTTAAGACAAAACTGTCTATAAACTAAAATGTAATTAATTCATTTTCACTTTATGCAAATGATTCTCCTGTTAATTAACGATTATCCTGTTATATAACGATTATCCGGTTAACATAATTTAAAACTGTCTTTTTAAAAAATGCATGGTTAATTTATTAAGTATAAATAAGTAGCATATTTGCAACAAATTAAGCATATAACTGAATATAAACACTGTAGATGACATAAAACATCGTGGGGGAGGTGATCATAATAGCTGCGATAATCTGAATGTAAAATCTTTTTAATCTCTTGTAAATCTTTATATTTACGAACTGTAATTGGAAGCCTACTTCGATGCAGCTGTTTCAACTCGGACCACTGTTTTCGGTTCACAGCAGTTTTCGTTTGAGGCAAAATAGACCAACCATCACTAAATCTCAATTTATAAAAGATTTCTCCCCGAGGTGTGTATTATATAGCCCGAAGATCCTTCACTTTAGAGTCTCCCTTTTTTTTTGCCTGGTCGGATGCTATTGTAAGCCATAATGGCATTGAAACTTTTGAAAAAATTGTGTTTAAGGTAAGTAACATCAAATGGTCATGGAATTTTACGAGCCTTCTCAAAAATACTGACACACTCAGCAGGTACATCTATCTTTTTATTTTGTAATAATCGCTCTATAACAGAGTGCATACTATCAGCTTCCATCTGAGTATGTCCAACCTCAAGGTATTTTTGGACAATTGTTACATTTTGAGTGACGGCTACAATGCATTTGCCATAATATTGTTACGGTTTTGATGAACGCATCCGTCAGTGTACACTATTATTTCTGTCTTCCTCGTTACATTTTATATGTAGTAAATATTGTTCTATCAAAAAGTGGGCTCAAATGGATGCAAACTCCTCAGCATTTACACCACCTTCTATTTCATTCCATAAAAAACAAAGGTCATTATGGCTATTTAAATCGTAAAAACATAAATTATGTACTTGCAATTTTGTTTTGTAGTACAAAGTACTAACGTTTGACTTTGGAGCCATGAGAACCGCTTGCAAGTCTGTTGTCAGAGCTTAGCTTTTCTCCTTTTTATCCTTTTCATACTTTGCTTCCTATAGTCTTCTTCATCAATAGTACCCACTTTAAAATTAGCACATTTTTCGCATTCATCTTTTTTGGTCGGAAGGGGGCAAAATTTCGTAAATCTAGTGCTTTGGTGAAAATGGTTCTAGATAACGGTTCTTACATTATGTGATTTACACTAATCTTCTACATAAAAATTGTAAAGAGCTTGTTTACTTGACCATTCTGGCAAAAGATTTTTTTTTTGAAGATGTAGCCCGACAATAGTGAGATTCCATGACAGGCAGTGCGTCTAAGTAAGCATTTACTTGTTTTCTATTTTCTTCAAATGGCCTTATCCGACTTTCCTTCGTAATTCTCAACTGACTTGGAATCCCATCATTTTATAGAGTATTTTTCCAGTTTAGAATAGTCCGTTTTCCTATGCATAAGGTATTTAAGAACATTGTCTTACAGACTCTAATATTTTCATCTTAAATTCTCAACTAGTATACAAGAGACTGAGATCTCCTTGACTTGTCTGCTTCTTTTCTGTCCCTTGCACATTTTGTCGCAAGACTGGTAACTACATTATTTATGTACGTTTTCTTTTCTCCCCAGTCAAACTTTTTCCAAAATTGTTCGAAAATTGTTTTCTATCCCCTTCTATTATAGTAGCACATTTCATTGAACATTTTTCTCTACTTTTGCAATGACATCCTCCATTCATTTCTCGTGGTTCCTTTGATTTATTGTAACTCCATTTTTCATTCTTCCTTATATGTCCCAAATATGGTTTGCCCTATTCTCGAAGTTTCCTGTTTTTTTCAGCAAACCATTCACTTTTATTCACAAGAGACTTCTTTTTTCGTACTTTACTTTTCTGAGGAAATTCATAGTCGATGTCAGAAAAACTGTTAGAGTATGGCACCAACGATTTATGGCTACTACTTCTTTCATTTGGTTGTTCTCCAACGGACATTGGTTCTGGATCTGTACATCCTGAATCAACCTCAAAACATTTTTCATTCTCAAATTTTTATACGTTTTTGTCTGGCTCATGTAGTCCTACTCCTTGTACGAAATTAAGATTTTTGTGTATTGAAGACTCAACAATTTTGTGACTTTTGTTAATAAATTCAATTTCTACATTATCAACAAATGTGTAATTTTCTGGAAGAAATTATACTTGCATTACAGTCATCACTTGACACAGAGGTTTCATGCTCGCAATCAATGGTAGTATTAGTATTAGGCCTATTAGACAAACTTGTAGTATACTCCACTGCTGTAGGCCTATTTTGTTTCAAGACCAAATCAACCATTAGCTGTCCACGAGACATCTGAAAGCATCAGTAAAAACATCAAAGCCAATATTCAAAGTAAATGTTCAGTAAAATGCAGATAGCCTTAATTTTAAGAACTAACAAAAGTGTGTTAAGAAATAAAAATAATTTTAGTTTTAAATTTTCGTATTTGACAATAAAAATTTGACTTTGGATTGACCAGATTGACAAGATAATCGAAGTTGTAAATTAGGTTATACACTTGGTATAAACAGTTAAAGCGAGTTAGCAGTTTTTCTGCGGCAAAATTCTCGATCTTGGAGATAGAAGGAAACACTGACACATCAAAACTGTATTATTTAATTATTTGTGGAGATAGATGCTTTTCTTACTTGTGTAGTTTTAAAAGACGTTCTCAATGGTGCCAAAATCACAATTTGGCCAGGAAATGGAGTTAGCAGGTTTACCACTCTTAACCTACGATATGCTTTGTTTCGACAATAGATTTAGTAATGGGATCATATATTCTATAGCCTCGGGTTCCTAAAGCGTAACCCACCATTTATATTGTTTTGCCTGTAATTTAGAACGATATGGTTTCAGTCGATCAATACTGATCTAACACCGTTCTATAAATCGCGATTGGGTTTCTCCACCATACTAGTCTGTGTGGAGTATAAGTAGTCCAACACCACAACTATCAAATAAACTCCCTAGTTTACTATTACAGCATTCTAGTCTGTTGTCTGCTTGAATTTTAACAATTTCCGATTGGAACAACTGTTCTAATTTAGTTTTAAGTTCCAGTTCATGTTTATTACTTAACGGTGACATGATTATTATATCTAATAAAGTCATCAATAGTACTAAGAATATATCTTTTTCCACACATACACGTTACTGGGGACGGACTCCAAAAGTCTATGAACAACAATTGTAATGGATATACAGATCTACGACCTAACAGACGTCAGGAGAGTTCTCTAGAATTTTTGCGATTTGGCTATCATATACGTCTATGTCCTTTATAAAGGATAATGGCTTTACCCTAACAACACCAGATTTAAAAAGGTTTTCTACCGAATTAGGTACAATGTGCCTTAATTTATAATGCCTAACCTTAAGGAATTTTTTGGAATAGTACTATCTGATCTTTGATTAGATTTCGAGTCATGATTTGCATTAAGAATAAAATTTGACTGTTATATATTTTGAAAAGATTTAACTTCCGAGCCGTGTACTAAAATAAATAATTGATTTTTAGGGAATAACTTGACACTAGTTCCATGTTTGTCTTACTAAATTACTTTTTCCAAAATTGAATTGGAAGTCCTCTTGTATTAAAGCATATACTTATATTAAGTTTCTATATAAATTTAGATATATGGCGAATATACAATTCTAAAGTACGACTTTCTCTTTTCGGTTTTTATTTCTAATAAAATGTTGCCCTTGCCTACAGCAAACATGTTCCCATGCTCTTGTAAAATTGGGATAGGATCAATTTGTATGTAATTTGTAAAACACATTTTATTGTAAGAAAAATGATGAGTTGCACCACTATCTAATATCCAACTGTTATCTAATTGCTTCGTTGGTTTAATAAGACCCATTAAAAGACAGCTAAAATGAAAACTACAACCTGGTTTTTCATGAGTATCAGAATAATTACTTCTGCCCTAATGTTGAGGTTTTGAAATGCTTTTATCATTACTATTTAACTTTACACAGCAATTCCTTTTAAGGTGCTCTATTTTGCCACATCTAAAGCATTGTTTGGCAATAAAGCATCTTAACGTTGTTTAAATTGAAAGAATTTCTGTTGCTCTCATTTAACTAAGCTTAACGACGAATGAGCATAACCCTAATAACTCCTTCACCCAATTTATCATCGTTTTTAGCATGCAACCTGTTTTCCTCAATTAACAAACTATCTTTTACTATTTTTGTAGATAATTTATCTGGTGGTATTTGGCAAATAAGCTGAGATACTGCATCATAGAGATCCTCTAATCCTAACAACATTACGATTGCAACTAACCTATCGGAAACCTTTTCCTTTCAATGCTCTAACTTCTTCCAATTTTTAAAATTCTAAAAACATTTGTTATCTGATTTTCTAATCGTAAAAAGATCTTTATAAATTAAGGCTAATTGAGGCAATGAAGATGGTTCAAACTCGTTTTGAAGAATAGTCTCAGCATCACGATGATCATCAGGGTTAGATAAATTGTGCTAAGCGCTCTACCATGCTTGATTTCAAACTCACTCTTCTCTTTTTCTCGGAACCTTCTCCTGGGGGTTGCTGTTTCTTCTCTATAAAGTTGAAAAGACCTCTATCCCATAAAAGCATACTGCAATTGTTTTACAGCCAGTATAATTAGACACATTAAGCTTTTTTAATGTAATTGCAGATTCCCGGTTTCTTTCCATCACACTACAGAAACACTCGTAATGTAATGACACTTATCTTGAATTCAAAATTTCAAACGCGTTTGCAGCTTGTTCCACTACAAATCCAAGTTTAAGCTGCTTTTGCGAATTACTGGAAACCGGTTCACCGGCTTGACGATGGTGTTTATCACTTGACTAACTGAAGATGAAATCTTGTCTTGTAAGATTGAATGATATCTTCCATTATGCTGTGGCGGTATTTAAAAGCTATTTTATTTTTGGGGATTCGCCAATTTCCTCAGTTCACACAGTTTGTATGATTTGAACTAAACTTAAAGTTGAGGTCAATGGTTTTTTCGGTGCATGAGAAATATGTCTTTCCATAGTTGCTATTTAATGTCGATATCTGAGTCACTGGGTGGGTTAGTACATTTTAAATTTTATACTATGCTTATGGTTTTTTTTGTCTGATTGAGTGATTTACAATGAGTTCAGGATCTTTCAATGCACGAGAAGGTTTACAAACATATTTCCTAAGTTTGATAATTTACAATGTGTGGGTTTTTTATCTATTTTAATATGTAAACTGTGAAGTTCCAGTTTGGTTGTAAAAGAATACACTAGGTATTTTCCCTGTTTATTTCAGTATTTTACTTTAATATTATAATTGAGTACTCCCATTATAAACCGTAAATCATCCCAGCTTCTTCTAAGTGTATTTTTATGCTAAAGTTAGTTTTTAACCGACTTAAATTTATTAAATGCTTTTCTGTTTACAAATGTATGCTTAATTAACGCATCAGCATTACATGTTGTATTATATTAAATACCAAAATGTATCATTTCATTCTCAGACACCTTAAATTTTACCAGTTAGATGACCACAAAGATAAAATCGAGTCTGACATACACCCCTGTAATATTTAGACTGAAAGTGAATATTCGTGGGTATTAGTTTTAAAATTCTAGGTCAAAGGTTCGGAATGTTGGAGAAGGGTGACTAACAACTCAGTGAGACGATAAGCTAACTGGCGTTTAGACCTGCGGAGGTATGAGAGCGGGGTGGGTTTTAACACTAGATAGTAAGGGGTTAAATCAAAGATGAATATAATTTTAATAGGGGCCACTATATCCTGGCTTAGATGGAAACAATACACGGTCCCTTCTTTAAAAGAACGAAATCTACGTAGCGACTGATAATTCCTGAGGGACGATATAAAAACCTCAAAACAACCACTGCTATTACACGAAACCAAATATACACAATATTACTTACTTGATTGTTCATGCTGCCTGTAGTTGGACAGATAGTATTCTCCTGTAAAATATATACAATACCAAATGCAAAAGGGAGATACTCTTAGTATCCCATAAAACAGTAAAAAGTTATAAATATAATTTTAATCAAACACTAACATCAAGCACTAATGTCACTAATGTAGTGAACTATCAGCAATATATTTATGGATGATTTAAATTACTATTTTTTCTTATTTTCACCTTAGCTGTTTAGTTGAAAAATAATAAGAATTTATGAAAGAATAAAATATAACGAAATTTGCTTGGTAAAACTTTAAACAATGTTGTATGATTTCTAATAGATTTTATTTGGAGCACTTACTGCTCATGCAATATCGTATAGCTAACATTAAAGCACTACTTTGATCAAGTCACAGCTTAATTTATCGAATTTCAATATAAATTTATTAGTTATTACAAATTTTTATCAAAATTTTAATGAGCATCAAGATTGATCAACTAAACGATTTATGTATCAGCTTCTAGATCTTTAATTTGATAAAACAAAAAATTAGAGCATTTTTATAAAGTACTAAAATTTCAATTACGTTATGGCACTGTAAAGTGCTATCTATCTGTAAAATTTGAGTGAAACTACAAACATTTATTTCAATTCCTAACCAATTATAATTGGTAACAAAAAACCTATTTTAGGTACTAAGGTTTTGTAATTTTTGTGGCATAACCATGCTTAAGATTTGCATAAAACGTATTCAATTTATTAAATAAGTTTAGCTAAACCCTAATATTTTGAAATACAGGTAGAATTAATTTGAAATTCACTTACCCTTAAGATAACAACAAATGTTTGACTACTACCTTAAATTTCACTAGATGTCACTTCAGGAACTAATATCCTACATCAGAAGGTTTGCAGTGAGAAGCAACAAGCATGGATCCATAGCGGTCCTCTTTGAAATTCAATTTGAAAATTCCAACAATAAGAACAGGTCTTCAAAAAATTGCTGCGACTCCATATGAAAACAATAACGAACTAAAATTCACTAAACCAGCAGCTGTTACAAAATCAACCAAGGATTTTTGTTAGATAAAATAAACATCGCCGTTGGCTGCCATTTGTTTTTCAAATTATTCAATAATTAATCATAATTACTTTAATTTATTTCGAATTATTTTAATTTATTTCCTATACTTAAAAATAAAAAATATTACGACGTACAAAAGAAATCTTGATTCTTACCACAAAAACGTTTCACAAATATTTAATTGTAGTATGAAGCAATCTCAACCATACTAAGAATACACCAACCTGAGAGAAAAATCGTCATCTTACATTTTCTTATCGTAAGTTTTAGCAATCGCCAGATTTTGATGGTACTTAGCACACCGTGGCATTTCTAAAACTGAATTTGACTTGAGCGTAAACGAAGTTTAAAAACTACATTTATAACGTAGGCTATCAGAGTCAAGCATGAACGACGCCAATAACCTTAGGAGATCTTGTTAGATGCAGCTTGACAAAACAATTTTTTACAGTACATATATGGTTGGTTGTATTTGAAACCAAATGTATTACCTTGTAAAAGAATATTTCTAACAAATAGAAATTAAACCAGATATCTATTTAATAATTGAAATCCTTGTATTAATAGCGTTTCTAAATGAAACTTTCTTCTTCTTTGATTTCGGCCAACTATGGACCACATGAAATAACTTATGATGATCATTTCTCCCCTCTTTCTTTTCTTCCAGTATTCTTTCATTTTTTCACCGTGTTGTTTCTTTCTTTCTTCTGTCCATTTTGGAAACCTTTGAACCCTCTTACTTTTACTCTTAGTTTTTCTCTTTGTTCTACCCTTTTCCTATCTATTTTCATTTTTTCCATGCCTTTTCTGATTTCCTTGATCCATGTCATGTGTCTTAGGGTTTCTGTCGAAGTAATCGAATAGTCTTTTTGTTAATCTTTCATTCTTTTAATGTGACCGTAAAGTTTCATGCTTCTCTTACTCATTGTGTCTTTATTTTCTGTTTTTAAATAAATTGTTACGTTTGGCACCACTGCCATGGTCCACGTTTCACAATATTGCACAATAGTTTATATTATGACATAATTACGTGGCAAATTGTATCAAATACCAAACACGTTTACAATGGTACAATTTTTATTTTTACACAAAAGTAAAGCCAAGTAGTCACTTAAAACGTGCTTTGCAGTTAATCTCAGGGCATCTTGTTGTTGTTTTAGGGTGGGTTGCGTCACGCCATTGTTGAATCCAAATTTATTTCGTCTTCCTCTGTCGTCGTTCGTAGCGGTACGATAGGAGCAACCGGGTAAGGAACGATAAGGCAAGATAAGGAGGAACCTACATCCTAAAAAAGAGAAAAGACAAAACACGACGCAGGTAAACGTTACCGTTCGACGTCTCCTGGCTAATAATGTCGTATCGCAAACCGCGCACTTGCCCATCACTCCGCGCCTGCGCATTCTTTTGCGCCGACGCAACTGTCAGGGATGGCGGAAATTAACAAGTTTATTTTAAAATAGTGGCGGGAATTCATTCAGATATTTATACTTAATCTAAATATGATACATAGCCGATTTTCGGCATGTAACAAAATCTCCTTATTGCTTCTTAGTTTCCATTTTCCGTCTTCACATTTTGGTTTCAGGATTTTCCGTAAAAAAAAAATTTCTCTTTTTTCTACCGCATCTAACTGTCTGACTGTGTTCAGTATAAGGCATTCTGAGGCATTGAGGCTCTCTGGTTTGATAACTGTATTATAGTGTCTTATCTTTGCATTGATGTATATGGACTTCTTATTGTATATATTTTTTGTCAAGTGGAATGCTAGTTCTATTTTTCTTGCTCTTGTTAGGATGTCTTCTTTGTCAAGAACGTTTGGTTGAATTAGTTCTCCCAGGTATTTGAACTTGTTTACTCCTTGTTGTGATTTGTTTTGGTATATCTTTTCTATTAGTAATGTATTCTGTCTTTTTATATGATATTTGTAGTCCAGCCTTTTCTGCTGTTTTTCAGTATATCAATTTGTTTTCTGCATCTTCTAAGTTTTTCGTTAGTATTGCCAGATCGTCTGCAAAAGCCAGACAGTCAATTTCTAGATTATCTTGTTTTTCTGTCCATAGAATCTTATGCCTTTTTAAAATAAAAAAATGTTACATGTATGTCCTTTGCTCTTAGTCTCCTGTACTTTATTATAAGTTTCAGGTTTAATATCTGTTCAGTACAGGATTTTCCTTTCCTAAATCCTCCCTGGTAGTCTCCTATTTGTGGGTACATTTGGAGCTCTAATCTATTTTGTAGTGCTTTGGATAGGATTTTGTATGTTACTAATAGGAACGAAATTCTGCGATAATTAATTGTATCTGTTTTATCTTCTTTTTTTTTGTATTGAGTGGTTCATAGCTGTTTTTCAATCTTCTTGTATTTCCTCTGCTTCCCAGATATTTTCTATTATTTTATGTAGGCTTTTGACTGTCTTGGTATCTACATTTTTGCACATTTCTGCTACTATCGAGTCTTCTCCTGGGGCTTTGTCATTGTTTAGGTCTTTAATAATCTGTTGAATTTTTGTTAAGTTTGGTGGTCTGGAGTTTTCAAATTTATAATTTGAATTTCATTTTGGAAATTTTGTTTTTGGTTCTTCACAATTTAATAGTTTTTTGAAGTATGTTGCTAATATTTTAGTTTTCTTGATTATTAAGGGTTATTTGTCCTTCTTAGTTTTTGAAACATAGGTTTGGTGGTTGGTATCCTTGAAGGTTCTGTTTAAAGGTTTTATAGAATGTTCTTGCGTTGTTCTTTTTAAAGTCTTCATCTAGTTGTTGTAATTGGATCTTGTCAAAATTTCTCTTGTTTGTTCTTATTGTTTTTGCAGTTTGTGATCTCTGTTCTTTGAACAAAATATAGTCTTTGTCATTTTTGGTTGAGTTCCATTTTTTCCACGTCTTAATCCTAAGTTCAAGGGCTTCTTCGCACTGTTCACTCCACCGTGTTTTCTCTGCCTCTTGAGTGGAGCTATCTCCATTGATGTCTTGACTATTTTTGTTTTGATTTCATCCCATTTTTCTGTTTCAGTGTTTAGTTTTCCTGGAATTCCTGTCTTTTTAGATTTAATATTTCTGTGTTAATCCTCTGTATTTTAGAATTATTGTTAATTGTCTTTTTTGGGGGATAAATTTCACTTTTAGTGTTGTTAGGTAGTGGTCTGTTTCAATGTCTGCACCTTTCCGAACATTTACATTCATAATTTCTTTCTGGTTATTGAATGAAATGGCAACGTGATCGATCTGGAATTTCCCCAAGCTGTGATTTGGCGATTTCCATGTTTTTGTTTTCTTGGTAAGTGTCTAAAATTTGTGGAAATTAGTTTAAGATTAACATCTTTTTACACAATTCTATGTCTCTTTGCATTTTTGTTGGTTCTTTTGTGGGCATGGTATTCTTCTACTGTTTTTTTGTATTTTTTTCTTTTCTGATCTGTGTGTTAAAGTCACCTAGCAGGATCTTAATATCTTTTCCTGGGATCTTTGATAGTTCATGTTCTAAGGATTCCCAGTATTTCTCAACTTTCTCTGGGTTTCTTCGGTTGTCTTCGTTAATGGAAGCTGTTACGTGCCGAAAATCGGCACTAAATATTTTTAAATAAGTGTTAATGTGTGAGAATTTCGCGCCATAAATTTAAAAGACTTGTTGCGCGTATTTTCGTCACTTCAGAAGTGCGTTGCGAGTTTCACACAACGCGCGTGGGCAAGAAGAAAGTGGGGAATTTCCGAAAGACGCGTAGGGACTTGCCTCCGAAACGCGAACAAGAGTAGGTGGTCTTGTATCTTATCGTATCTTTTTGTTATGTAGATCCCTTTTTCTTTTATCTTTGATTATCGTTCCTTATAAACCCGTTCCTGTCGTTCCCTCTACATAGGAAGAAGATATAAAATTTGGATGCAACCTGGCTTGGGAGATCCACGACCCGAGAGATATTGGCGAAACCACGGGCGGCCATCATGAAGTAATCCTGAAGGAAGCGGCCGACCATCACGAAGTAATTCTGAAGGAAGCTTTACATGTTCACGTAAGTACCACTTAGGGGTCTTGTAAAATTTGTGTAATTGGTAAATTGCGTCGCCCTAATTTGCATATTGTGTGACGTCATCGAAATTTGCGCGTCAATCTTCACATTATGTAATATCGTTACCAACTGTCTTTTGTGACGCGTGTACCGCGTCGACGGGACTGTAATAAAGCATGGCAGTTTATTAGGGTATAGGTCTTATTTGTACATCTTAGTGTCATGATTGCTAGTCTTTCATTTGATGAGTAGAAAACTGTTATGGAGTTGATTATACTCGTGATCACGATAAAGCCATTTTCTACGTGTGTTATGCCTTTTCCCGTTGGGTTTAGGCTCTTTACCCTTGAAGATCCTATATCCTTCCGATTCCATTATAATTTCATCTGTGAATCTCGTTTCTTGGAGGGCTAGGATTATGATCGTATATTTATCTAGTATTTTGGTTAGCGGTTTAAGTTTTCCTGTTTTTAGCAGTGAGTTTATATTTAGCGTTCCAAAGAAACTTTTTTTTTGTTTTAATTTCTTGAGATTTGGTGTTTTCTGGGGTTTTTGTTTTTGTTGTTTGCATGTTGTTTCAGGCTCTCCAGAATCCGATGGTCTGATTGCGCCGCTTTTTGCAGCGGAGGATTCCTCATTTAAGGTACCTCCTGGAGTAGTTCTAATTAGAGAAATTTTCATCATGCATTATTTGATATTTGTGTTGAGGAAAGGATTTGTATCCATTCCATGGTTAAAACTGAGATTATTAGTCCCAGAGCAGTGGTTCATCCGCTCCTAACATGGAGACAGCCGATGTTTGCTGCCGTTTATTATGAAAACAGATGCAGCTCCAGTTTTGGTCCACCCCGGGTATTTTATTTCCCCAGTACCACCCATATCTGGTACGCTTTCCCCTATTCGCCACCTGGGGAGGCGCCCAATGGAGGACTAGAAACCTCCCACGGGTAAATGAAACTTTATTTATGTTATCTATTTAAATTATAAGCCATATATAGACGAAGATGTAAAAATAAATAATAGAATTTTGAGAACTTTACACATTCGTTCATTTTGTGATAATCCTAAGTAACGGTCTTCTCAAAACACATAAATCTCATTTATTCGTATATATTGTCAAATTTGGAATACCTCCAAAAGTATGTATCTATCTCAGAATTGGTTATTAATAACTTATTTGTTTTGATTCTGATTCTAATTGTAGTCACTTATGAGTTCAAATAACTTTTACAAAGAAGTCGAAGTGTTGGTATGTTGTTGCACAGCACATTTATAAAAAAAATTACTTTAGTTCTCATGTTAAATAATCCAAATATTAAATTTGATTCTGTTTTAGTTAAACAATTTTTTCTGTATAGGTTAACTCCAGCATTGGCGGCAATCCTACTTTTACATTTAGGTGTAGTAAATCATTTGGGATCTGGACCTTATTGGTTTTATGTTGAAGAATTAGTAACCAAACGCTGCAGAGAAAATTGGTGGTCAGTTTTGCTGTATGTACAAAATTATGTCTCGCCATGGTCAGGTGTAAGTGTGAAAACTAAAGATTGCCTTGTAAAAACTAGTTTTTAGTGCATAACACAAACATGGTATCTTGCTGCGGATACGCAGTTGTATTTTATATCACCATTGATTGTATTACCTTTGTTAAAATGGACGAAAAGTACAATTGTTTTAATTATAGCTTTGTCAGTTGCTTCGAATGCACATGCAGTTTATTTAATTTATTATTATGAGCTGGATGGAGTATCTTACAGGTAATTTTAACCAATAGTTGCTTTCATATTATAGGTATGGTGCCAAATTTTTGGGAAAATAAAGGACTTATCAAGTAAAATAAAAAAATATTTTATAGAATTCATAAGTTTATAACATTTATTACGAAAACAGTAGCATACAACAATGCATACATTAAAATTTTAAACAATATTAATTATTACACATACACACACACTGTAAAAATTTTAATAACATTAATTTTGATACTTTTCAGTAGAATTAATTTTTTAAATAGTACCAATTCATGCTTTAATTCCATACAGTTCATCTGAAAGTTGTATTTAACAGAAATACATACTTCTAATGTGCTTATGTCTAACTGAGTTTTTTCATTCGTCCACATCTTATTTACCAATAAAAATATTCCTTCAATGGGAATATTAGATCTAGAGAGACGAAGAAAATTCTACGATTTTACAAATGTTTTTGAAAACAATTTCTTTTGCTGTGACATGTTTAAAAATTTCAATCCACCTTTGATGACAGGGGCTGCTATTCTGTTGCCCTTGTCTATCTTGATAGATAGATAGATAGATAGATCGTTTGTGACATATATTTTTACACACTAAACTTCATAAAATGATTCACTGTCGAGTATATTTATGGACTAATGATTCGAAATAAAAATATAGCCTTCCTCTACCTTAGCCCACAAAGGAATTTCGCATAATATGACTGGTTCAAATACCCCTATTTCGATAAAACGCATGTTCCCATTGTTTAGATAATCTATGCACGTTCGATAAAATATGTACCCACTGTCATTGATTTTTTGGCTTATTTTCTGATTTTTCTAATGCTAAAATCGCTTTTCTAATATCAATAGAAAGAAACCTCTCATCTTTTTTTTCAACTAACTTTAGCTTTAATTCCTTTAGAAGTACGGATGTTTCATACATTGAGATTTCTTGGAGTTCAACTTTCAATGTGTATTGGTGAAATATTGAGGCTTGGTTATAAATAAACAATAACCATACCTCTGCTAATGTTTTATTAAAAAAAGTTTTCAGAATTGTGGGACTTTTTTCAGATTTAAAAGGTTTGTTTTTAATGGATTAAATAGTTGTAAAATACTTTCTAAAGCTGATAAAAAGAGTTGGCCAGCGAGTTTTGCTGTAACCAAGAAGCTTTTTAATGAATCTCTGCGTCACCACAAAATTCTTTGAACTCTTCTACTCGTATTGTGTAAATATAGAAATAAGAATAAATTTTTACTAATATCACTTTAGTATCTATCGGAAGACAAACTATAGCAGTGCTTATGCAATTGTTCTATATGGGGCAGCACAATTAACTTCTATCAATTTATGTTTACCTGATTGTTGCATTTTAAATATAACATTTTTTCCTTTTCTGTAGGTACTACCAAAATTGCTGTAGGTATTGTCAGCACACAAAGCGAGTAATTTATTAGTAATTTCAAATTTTGACAGTGATTTCTTGATTAATTTGTTAATATATCTGAAATTTCTCTACAAAAATTATTTATATAAAAAGCTTTTACTTTGATGCCACAGTTGGCTAAAAAATATCTAACCGGTATTGTGTATAATTTAGTACGTGGAGTGTTCGATATATATATATATATATATAGGAAACCAACAACACTAGTGTTGCTAGACACGATCTGACATTTATAACCTAAAGTTTGACATTTTGACAGTATTCATACTTGTAGCATTTTGCCATATGAACACTTTGTTTTGTTTTGATTTAGTTGAAAATTTCGTCTCGGCCAAAAATATGGAATTAACTCGTGAACATTTTCATGTGATAATTTTGTACGATTTCTGACATTGATTATCTCCACAACAGTACCTGAATAAACTTATTTCGACTGTTGGGAAGAGACTCCAACTAAAATCACTGTATATTGTTGGTATGGTGAATTCAATTGTGGTCGTAGTTCGCTAGCGAATGAATTTAAAGAAGGTCATCTAAAATCGACCGTTGTGCCACAGAAAACATCGATACGGTGTACGTATTGATATAATAATGCAAGAGCGTCATGTGACTTATAGTGAGATTCAAGCATTCCTAGGCATTAGTCTGACAAGCATACATTCGATATTACATGAACATTTAACTGTGAAAAAACTGTGTGCATTGGATCCCACATAATTTGACAATCGCTCAAAAAAAGACTTGTGTCGATTGGTGCAAAGAAATGCTCAAAAAATACAATTACGATGCATTAAGCACAGTGTATAACATCTACACAGGTGACGAATCTTAGATTTATTCGTAAGAACCCGAAAGTAAACGCAGCCGACTGTATGGGTCTTTCAAGATGAACGAAATCCCACAAAAGTTGTCCCCACTTCGAAGAAAATGGTTGCCTGTGTTATCAGAATAAATGTACATGTCACGACTGTTGCTTTAGAGGATCGTAGAACGGTTAATTCTGCTTGATATACAACCATTTGTTTGCCACAAGTTTTCAGAGAAATAAAAAAAATAAACCGTTGATGCCAAATCATTCTCCATCATGACAAGGCGAGCTGTAACACATTGGCTCAAACAAGTGACTTTTTGAACACTCAAAACATCGAATTGATGGATCATTCACCATTCCTGATTTGGCACCTAATGATTTCTTTTTGTTCCCACATGTGAAGAACAAATTGCGTGGACAACAATTTTCGATACCAGAAGAGGTGGTTGATGCATTCAAAATCTATGTTTTGGAGATATCTCAATCGGAATAGAAAAAATGCTATGAAAATTGGTTCCAACGTATGCAAAAGTGTTTCCATCATCGTGGAGAATATTTTGAAAAACAGTAAGGAACTTTTCTCACCTCTAGTTTTGTTTTTGTTAATTATTTCCGATACATATCGAGCGTCCTTCGTACTACTTAGACTCAACAATCTGAATAAATAGTTATAATTTGTTTTGCTTAAATCAGTTTTAATTGATTCAAAAGAAAATGGTGTGAAAACGGTACAAACGATTGCTTCCGTTTTTGTTCCTGCACAAAAATATTTTTCATCGACATTTCTTAATTAATTTAGAAGAGCAGTCATTTGATCGAAATGATTAGTTACGTTGTATTGTATGAAAACACCAAGATACCTCTTTTAGTGCTAAAGCCTTAAGATTGTTATTGCAATTTTTATTAACAAAAAACAAGTTTAACGAATGTTTGTTGAAGCCTGGATGTCTGCTTTTTTTTTTGTTTTTCACTGTCTAAATATGTTGTGTAATTACTAATCTGGCACTATTCGCAATATTAAAACTTGTTAAACATTTGTACATTTGACGTCACCATCCGTTATTTCTTTTTTAATAAATGGAAAGTCTTCTTGTAATGTTTGATTAAAAATGCATTTTCTTTTGCCATGATAAATGGTTTACAAAATATAAATTAAATAATACCTAAATACAAAAAAAATAAAAATAATAGACTAAAAACACCATCCAGTCTCTATGCAACTAATTAATGTTGCATAAAAGTACAGTAACTGATGCGAAGGTCCATGTGTGTACTGTCTAGAGAAAAGGAGTGTACTATAAAGAGAAGAGACACTGAACGATAAAAATATCACATGTTTGAGTCTCCGAAGATTAAGTACAAGTAGTGATGAATGCTCACCAACATTCTAAGTGTATCATCCACCTGCTAGAGAGTTATAAAACTATCACAAAGATCCCCATAAGAGTGTCCACCCTTTGATACTGTCAAGGGTTTGTTTGGTTAGTGACACACTGCACTACTGTGCTTTATGTAGCAATGCACAACATGATGACAACACTGGTCGTGATATGGCATTCACGAAACTAACTTATTCAATATATCATTAAAAAAAATGTTTTAAACTATGCATCGACTTTAAAAAATAAAGAACACAATGCCTATTTTAGGAAATAAATAAAGTTAGAGAACAGAGCAGTGAAATAAAGGACTGACTTGTCAAATAAAGGATGTATGGTCACCGTAATTATAGGGTACTATTGTAAACAAGTTGAGTATAATACAAAGAGTGTCACATCTACTTTCACTACTCGCGCTTAATTTAACATAAATATCTAATAAGTAAAATATTAATAGAATAAACTGAAGTAATAAATTATATACAAAATTTTTTAACTAAATTCATATGGTAAGTGACACATATCATATCTCACTTGAACTTATGATATCCTGTTAATTTTGTTTAGTACTCAGAAATGTTTTTGTTTTGTAATTCTGCAATAAAATCGATCAAATGAAACATATCCATTTTGACATTTCAAATTCTTTAATATTGTTCAGGTGTCTGTTATGTATTCACATAAAAAAATTTAATAAATTTATAGAGAAAAGTAACATGTAAGTTAACATGTTAAAAAACGGCAACACATGCTAAACACTGTCATAAATTTATCAAACATAACTATTAACGACGTAGAAAAACTAATTCTATCAAAAGGCATGAACTTTGCAGTAACACCAAAATCAATACCAACTTTTGAAATAATCAGCTGTATTGAGAAAACAGCGAACCAACTCGAAGAAGATCAAGTAAACGAATTTAGAGTACGATGCAAAATCGAAATAGAAAAGAATCACAAAATAAAACCAAATGTAAGTAGTAACAAAATAAAAGCAATTCACAGTCTAAAAAACGATAACTCAATTATAATTGCTGACAAAGGGAATGCAACAGTAGTAATGGATAAAAACTATTACAATGCAAAAGTCAACGAACTATTAAACACAGAATTACACTAGTTTAGGAACGGACCCAACAAAATCAATTGAAAATAAAATATACAAAACTTTATTTAAATTTAAAAATGAATTGATGACAAAGAAAGAAGTAAACTGGTCCCGCATTACAGTAAACCACCCGACTTTTACGGTCTACCAAAAATTCATAAAAAAGACATTCCTTTAAGACCTATCGTAAGCTCCATAGATTCATCATGCCATAATTTAGTAACATTTCCTAAAAATTATAAATCTATTAGCAGGCAAAACAAATTCTTTCATAAAAAACAACCAACACTTTTTAGAAAAATTATCAAACATCAAAATTGAAAATACACACACACACACACACACAATGGTAAGTTTTGATGTAGTAAATCTCTTCACAAATGTCAATTCCACATATTTTCAAATAAATGATCAATTCTACAAACAGAGCTTTGCAATGGTGATGGGAAATCCACTATCGCCAATCTTCAGTAATATATTCATGGAAGAATTTGAAAAAGATGTAATATTCACACAAAAATTGAAACCACTAATCTGGTGGAGATGCGTAGATGATATCTATGCTATTTGGCCTTATAATACAGATCTAATTAAAAAGTTTGTAGATTCAATTAACAAAATAGCACCAACTATTAAATTCACACATGAATTAGAGCAACATGGGAAACTTCCATTTTTAGGTATTCTAGTTAGCAAAAACGATACAACAATTAATACATCAGTACACAGAAAACCAACACACACAAACAAATACTTAAACTTCGATTCAAACCACCCACACTGTGTCAAACGAGGAATTATCAAAACCATGTATGATAGAGCAAATTAATATCATCAAACAAAGAAATTTTAAAGAAAGAAAAATACCTAATTAAATGTACACTAATAAAAAACAAGTAGCCTAAAAGAATAATAGAGAAAGAAATGAATAAAGTTCCAAAAAACAAAAAAGAAGAAAGCAGAAACAACGATATGCATTGAAAAATGCTCTCAATACCATACATAAAAAGATTCTCCAAAAAAAAATCTAAAGAATAGGAAACAAATTCAAAATCAAAACAATATTTAGAACCAACAATAAACTAAGAACACAATTAACAAAAACAAAACCCAAAAATGCAATACAAAGTTCAAAAAACTGTATCTACTAAATACCGTCCGAATGTAACAAGTTTTATGTAGGGGAAAGTTGCAGACCATTTGAAGTTCGATTAAAAGAACATAAATCATATATAAAAATAGAAAATTAGAAAAATCCATGATTTGCCAACATGCATGGGACTTCAGTCATAAAATAAAATGAGAGGACGCAAAAATTATTGACAAAGAAGAAAACCACCAAAAACACAAAATCAAAGAAGCTGCTTATATAACCCTACATAAGAATAACTGCATAGTAAATGAATCCGTGACTTCCGGTAAACAATGGATTCCATTACTAAAAGAAATAACAAATGAAAATCAAATGCCTCCATTGCAAGTTTTTCCTGGGTTTTCCTTGCGATATTAACATGAAATACAGTCTACATACATGATTTTTATTTATACATACAATAACTAATTATATAACAATAGGCATATTAACAGTCGTAAAGCAGCATTGGTATCTGACAAGTGTAAACCCCCATAGGATCGCCTCAGATCTATATACAATCTTTGTTGAATAGTATTGGTATCTGACAAGTGTGAATTCGCTTTAAAATATTGTAGAACAACATTGGTATCTGATAAGTGTAAACTCTCCATGAGGTCGCTTCAGAACCATGTTGAAATCTACCAAAGAGGTAACCTAAATCATAATGAGTTTTCCTCCTCTAGATAAATATAAAAAATGGCTACTTAAGTCATACGGTAATACATTCACATACTTCTTTAATAACCATCCTCTCAACCGTATAAATAGAAACATGTTAAAAAATGTTTTCCAATCTTCAAGTTATTTAATTTATATGAAATTTAACTATATAAAAATTAATAAGCTGATTTCACCTTAAGCGTATTGGCTCCCTCAAAGTCACTCCCAGGGCACAGCATAGATTGAAGGCACTCATTCTTCTAAACTTAAAAACTTTCATCTAATGTGTTCAAACCAAATATATCAAATATTAATAAATCAAAGTCACCTTCAACTTATGTCATAAATGTCAAGCTTGAAATTTTTATTATTTTGACAACGATCCTCGGTCATGGATCAAAACGTAAATAAAGACGATTTTAACAACTATGAGCGGTTTAATTCCCAAAGAAGATCAAGACTAATATAAGCTTTTTATAGCATGTTGAAACCTCAGTGACCCCACTTTTACAATACATTTCTCAAGCTATTCACACTTATTAGTTTGTGCCTCTTCGTGACTTTATTACACTACAATCACAAAATGTTAACGATGTAATTAAATAATTATATAGCAAAACAAAACTGTGATTTCCGCAAATTATTTTTCTTTGAACAAAATGTGTCGTTTTATATTCCAACATGCTCAAATTAAAATTTTTTCTTTGGTCTCTAAATCAAAATTTATATTTCTATTATTCTTTTTTAAACTTTTAAGATTTTGAAAATTATTAAATTTAATTAATATTTGGATTGAATCTAACACACATAAAACTGTTTTCAGTGCAATAAAAAACTATTGGGAATATTTATATTTACCTTCTCATCTTCGCATAACACCATGGTTAGTTGGACTTGTACTGGGCTTTTACATGTTTTTGTCGAAGAATAAGAAAATTTCCATTAAAAAGGTAAAACATAAATAATTTATAATATGTTTACAGAGTTTTGTTTTAGAGATATATTATTCTTTTTTGGGTAATTGCTATTTTATTATTTCTGGTAGTTATGTATGGGTATGTTCTGTTTCCTAATATAAAATTTACATTACTGGAAGCTTCAATATTTACAGTGGTTGCACCCATATTTTGGAGCATTGGTGTTGGATGGGTTCTTTATGCATGTGAACGAGGATATGGAGGTAACTTGTATAAAATACAATTGTCTTTTTTAAATAATAAAATGGGTTTGACTTATTTTGTTAGTGAAAAATAATGTTTTTGGCTAATCATAACTTGAATTAACACGTTTGCTGCTGAAACATGTGCTTGGTATATGTGTAGTGCTAATAAAACTTTTCATTAAATCATTTACTTACTGACAAGACCCACAAGTGTCTTTAGCATGTACTAAATGGATAGCAAGGTGCACATGTTGGTCAACAACAGCGAGCATGTTAAAACATTCAAAGATTGTTTATTTTTTTGCAATGCCTGTCTTGAGGGCATACACGAGTAATGTCACCTTAGAAGGCACTGTTTTACTGCTAATCTGGCTATAACAATATGCAGGTGTACCAATGCCTTTCACATTTAATGTACATACTCCCTTTGGAGATTTTAGGTAAATCTCAAGTTTTATACATAATAAAATTTAGTTAGAAGACAGTTCCGTCCTTTGTTGCTTACAACAAAATTATTATTTTTTCTAATAGAATTTTGAGTATCTACTCTACTTGAATTCTCGTGCGAACGTCCTTTGTTTCTACATTTTCACTTTCTCACCCTTTGATTCCTACATGTGTGTTTGTTTTTGTGCGTAAGTGCATACATGCATGCATGCATGCTCATGTGTGCATACATGCGCATGTGTGTGTGTGTGTGCATGTGCACGTGTGTAAGTACACGTGCATGTGTGCATTCATGTGTAATATAGATGATTTTGCAAACAAAACGAAAATTAGGATCCCTTGTCTCCTTATACCTTTTGGCAGGTAATGAGATCCTTTGGATACTTTTGGCAGGAAAAGAAATTCTTCAGAGGATTTTGCAATTGACTATCTTTTTCCCTACAAGAAGTAGGACTATTTTTTGTTTGTGAGATATTCGTAACATTTCTGATTGTGGTTGCCTTGCTTTAATATATTAATAAGAGTTAATTAGTTAGTTGAGTTTATTGTAAATATGTATGTATGATATGAATTTCTTGTGCTCTCTAATTATACTGGTTGATTTAAAGTGGTTTCTTTAATAGTACATAAATATCTTGCAATGTATTTGTATCTAATTGTCACAATTTCCCGTATGATTTCTTGATACCCTTCGGCAGAAAAGGAAACCCTTTAGATGGTTTTGCAATCAATCACCATACCCCTACAAAAAAGAAAACTAGCATTCCGTATAGTCTTCTGACACCTAATAGTTAATAAGGTGAAATAATAACTTAAACTTTTATGCAAAGCCCAAATGATCATTTAAAATTGAACTAGTAATTGTAAGAAGGGAATTATAAGGTCCCGCATAGGTAGTAGTATTTATAAATGTGTTGGTTGCTTGCATCCCAAGAAACCACTACTCTAGTAAACGAATTTTAAATACACGAGATTAATTCATCAATAAATCCTTACTATTTGTACCATTTATTTTGTCATCTAATTGAATATCTTTTCCCTTAATACTGTGTTAAACTTACTGAATTCAGTATGTTTATTGCATCTTATATAATCACAAATTCTTTGCGTGAATTTGCAATCCCCTAAACAAATTATTTAAATGACTTTTACGCGAAATCTATTATGAAAATTAAATTCTTAAGCTAAAAATAGTCGTTTATGAAACCACTCTATCGAAACAGAATATGCTAAATATTTAAGCTCTTTACAGTAATGTGTAATTTTTTGTATAGTTTGCTTTTACGTTACCAGAGTACACTCTTCAAAAATCCAAATAGGACGATTTCCCAATAATTATAAATCAATACCAATATTTCAGTTTTTAAAATGGTTTTGAGCAGTTCAAGTTCCATTTGTAAATTAATCTTCACATTTTTGATTAAACTCCGGTCTTCAAATTATAAGACGGCTCCGTGGTGTAGTGGTATGTATGTGACTACTACGTCCAAGGTCCTGGGTTTGAATCCTGGCACGGTCCGCTTGAAAAATGATAGGAGAACATTTTTCACAAAAATACACCCTTGTTTGGATGAGAGGTAAAATGGAGGTCCCGTGTGTGAGTGTTGTCATGCACGTTAAAGATCCCTACCTTGCTTGGAACAGCAAGGGTTTGGCAAAATTCCAAATTTTCGATGTAAAAAGAAACTTGCTTCCTGGCCAATGTAGTACCTTCGGGTGGAGCATTGGAAAAATCACATGTAAGGTCTTCAAATTGTTTTTAATTTGTATTAAGTTATAGATCTTGCATTTTTAAATAATATACTTTAATCACAATTAGCTGTCCAAATTTGTCCACTTTTGTATTAAATTAATTACGTAATGTATCTAGACTGTAGACAATAGCACTTTCGTGTCAATGTTTTAACCAGTCCTGATCTCCTTGATACTTGCATTGGCTTTACATAGACCAACCCATCTCTGACGTTATCTTTCTGGTATCGTCCAGAAATTTCCTGATTGTTGTGGAAAATATCCAATACTTTTAATATTGGATATACTTCTATTTAACAGTTTGAACTTCTCAATAATTGAAATTGATTATTTTAAGACATATTCACATAGACATAACGTTCTTTTGTTATTAAATACAAAACAAAATTCTATTAGAATATTTATATTACAATCCCCCTCAGCTATTAGAATAATTGCAAATGCGATTTTTCGTTATTAAATATAATTAAAATTATTTCTTCGTGTATTAAAAGTATTCATATGAAAATTAAGATCCTTCAATTATTAAATATGAATGAAACCACACTTTTCTGTTTCAAGTTGAGACTGACTTGCCTTATCACTGGTGGGTGTTATATAGCTTTTTCCCACTACATTTGGATTGGTTTTCCAAGCAGTCTTACAGATTGTTGCAACCAACCAGGTTTGTCTTTAATATTTCAAGCTGATTTCTGATGAAACTCCTTTGTATTTCCGTGTTATGCTGTTTATTTGCGATCTTTGATTGCCTTAGTATTTGTTATCGTAGCCGGACTTTCAACTTACGTCTGTTGTTTTGTATAGATAAAGCTTTTGGAGAATTGTACAAATTAAATGATGTAACACGAATGCTGTTTTCGTATTTATTTAAACTGATGTTTGAAAGTTTCTTTATCAAAGCGTTTATTGTTCGTTCTTTATCACAAGCATAATTGCATGAGGATTTATTAGGTTTTGTCTTATCTTCTGCATTTTTATTTTATAAACTTGTTAAACACTCCTCAACGTAGTTTAATTACATGTATGATTATTTCTCTGCTGAATACGCGTTCTATTATTGAAAGATATGCTTACTGGCATTGATTAAAGTCAATTACGGTCTATATACAGGGTGTTAAATGCTTGCTATTTACATACTGTACGAATCACTTATTTGTCTGCTAAATAAATGCAGTTTTCTGATTCCCATTGCTATTTACAGTTACTGCTCGACCCTTACTACTCAATAGACCCTAAACAACCCCTTACCACAGCATTATATATATATATATATATATATTGTTATGGATTCAAAGGGTTAAATTTGGGGTAGGCAATGCAATTTCAACCACCCTGTATAGAGAAAAGAACAAATTATTTACGCGCAAAATTTATTTAATTCATTTAGGGAGAATGGACAAGTATTGACGTATTTTTATAATTAATGATTGAAAGGTTAAAAGTATATAAAGAAAAACAGTTTTAAAAAACAAATAGAAACGCATAATTAATTTAATTTATTTTAATTCAACATGTAAAAGCATTAAAAACCCACTAGGGTTGTAACGATTTTATTTCTTATCTAGATGTGTTCATATATTTAATCTCTTTATTTAATAATAAACAATATAATGCATAATAATGCTATATAATCCACTAATTAAATATTTCCTATTACCCAATAAAGTATTAGCATTCAATTCAAATTAAAATTTAATTTCCACGGTGACAAAATAAAGTTTCCATTTAGTTTCATTCCTAGAGCTCCATCTATTAAGAAATTGTGAAGTAATTTTGTTGCCGGGCAGCAACTCGCTTGACCCCGACACTTCCAATACAGCTGTGGTGAAAGCAGGTCGAGTTGTTCCTTGAATCCGAGGACAATGGTTTTTTGCAGTTTTTCGTGTTGGAAGCACGTGCGGATTAAGTTGTTCTTAGAGGAGAGAATGTCATCACCGAAAAGGCACTTTTGATTGTCCACTTGTTGGAACAGCTCGTAGATGACGTGAAATTTTTTGGTTGAAGGGCCGTGGTAACATGCAACTTTATTTATATATAACATGAAATTTTACATATAGTATTCAATTAAAATTAACATGCAACGTTTGATAATTTTCGTGGTTTAATTTATACATAAAGCAACTTTAAATTAGCATGCAGATTGGTAATCAGAAGTCTGGTTTAACGTAATTTTAATTAAAAGCAAGAAGAAAATATAGGAGTTTACGCTTTGTTCAAGTGTGGACCTGGCGAAATTTAATTACTTAAAATGGATGCCGAGTAATGTGGAGTTTCAGTAAGCAGAAAAGTTATTTGTTCTAAATTGGAGATTTCCTTATTTTAATGCTGACGCAAGATTCCTAGCAGGTATTTTTCAGTCAGACGGAGTTTTGGTATGTAGAAATTTGTTTTCGTATGTTAGCTGAACTATGGACATAGCAGTTAGATAATTTTTTGTTTAATCAAGTATTTAAACTTCAAAATAGGTCAAGGACAGACTATAAATATATTTTTCAATATTAAAAACAGGAATCTGTAAATTTTACATTCCTTAATATTTTATTAATTCATTGAAACTACGGAAGATGTCGTTACGTGTTAGAGAAAGTAAATTCTTCTATTTAAGAAAAATTAGAAATTAAACTTCTATGTTTGCTATTTCATTAATAACTATTTGGAATTATGTATTGTAAGGTTATGGTAGATCTACCCAAACTAACATTTTTGTTATCAGTAAGTAACAGTTTAGAAAGCAACTTTATGCTTTAACAATTTGTTAATAAACATTGGCTAGTTATTTCTTACAGAAATAACCACATTTAACTTGATTGGTACTGATTATATCCAGTGCCTTTGTAAATAATTTTCACAAATTAAATTAATCAAAATATAATACAAAAAAAGGATATTTTGTAAAAAAAAGCACATAATTGAATACTAAAGGAATAGATTTTTATTTTTGAACAAGACTATTCTTTTTAATTAGGATGAATGAAAGTTGATTCCATTTGAATTTTAAAATTTTGAGTATAAATGCACAAACAGTGCTATTCTTTGTTTAATCTGTTCACAGGTGTAGCAGTGAATTACTAAGGTCAAAGTCGAGCCATAAGGTAAGAAACTTTAGGGATTATGTTGTCTTTAATAAACTGTATAGCGGTTATAGAATAAAGGTTTCCGCATTCGCCTTGTACAAGGGACTTGAGTAAGGTCTTCTCTGTATAGAAAAATACGGTGGCGCCTTATTCTTCATATTTTTGGTCGCAATCCAACCCCGACCCACAGCTCATGTTCCACCCAGAGCATATAGTTCGACTAGCCGCTTTGCCTTTGAGATTTCCACAACTTTGAGCCATTTTCCATCAGAACTTGCCGTGGGCTCTATTTGCTTATTGGAAATTCTCGTTAAATAAAATCCCATAACTGAAAAGGCTATAGGGTATGGAAAATCAATAATCCCAAGGCAAAAGGTTTCTTGGTAACAAACAGACGTCAGTTTTATCTGATACGGCGAAGTATAAACTCCAAGAATTGTTGTTTTAAACGGTCTGTAATTAAGAATACCTGCATTTTTAAAAGGTTACATTCTTCGAAATTATCAGCATAATAAAGCAGGACTTCATAGAAAATAGTTTTCAACCATCAGTTGGTTCGAATAACAAGCTAACAAAATTCTTAAAGAGCAGGGGAGATGCACGATCGGTAATATGCTACAGACAGAGACACAGAAAAGCGTTAATATTGCAATCGCACGTACTAATTCACGTGGAGTAAAGATGGGCTGTCAGCAATATCGATTTTCTACAACTCAAGTGGTGTTTGGAACGCGACATCAAATATGCATAAGACAGAGATAAAAATATTACAAGCGGGGTTTTATGACGACACAGAATAGTATCATTGGTTGGGAACGGATAGTTTTACAAACGTACGAACATGCGACCGGTGGAAGCGATTTCGGATAGATACGGCGCGTTCGCGAAGTGAATTTCAGGAATCTTCAAGTCGGTTAAATCAAAATTTGCAGAATTGTTATTTGAAAATAAATTTTTCGCGAGAAGTGTGTCCTGGAGGTAGCATTTTGAAAAATATAAATACTCTAGCAGAATTAGTAGGGCTCTGTTTGTATTCTCATCGTTTTATCCTACTTTACAACGATAGACCGATGTTATAGTAGAGTTTTTGTGAGTATTAAATATATTCATTATACTGTAAATGTACTGCTAGCACTTGTAACTTGGTAGTTGTGGCCTTCTAGTTATTAACGTAAGATACGAGTAGTGTAGTGAAAATCAAATTAACAGAGGTACAAATACTACCATACCAAGCTAGTAAATCAATAAATAGAAGTATAATACACGCGAGTTTGTATGCTGTTATGGAATGGTACTTTGAAGCAAGGCGCTTGGTGAATATTGGGGTTATCATCTATGAATATGTGGAGTATTAGAGCGCATAGTCGCGAAGCCAAGGGGTTCTGGTAATCATCGTCGAAGGGATGGAGGCCTGAAGCATTCTCCAGGTAACTTATTTGAAATTTCTGTTATCTGATAAACTTTTGTATTATTTGGTGATGTGTGAGTGAATATTGGGGTTATTTATGGTTATATAAACGTATCGGAAAAGATACGTGTACTGGACAATTATTTAAAATATTGAAAAAGGGTGTATTTAAAACTTACTAAATTTTATTATGAATATAAATTGGATTGTTAAGGGTAAACGGGTCTATTAATTTTGTATTGATTTATGCAAGGTACAAGGCATACATTAATAAACTGGGTTATTATGAGCTCACCATACTCCAGTGTACAATAAATTTAGGGTATTATTTGGGGCCCATCTACTCATATTTTATTAAATGTGTTTGCAAATAATAATTTAAAGCAAGGACTTTAAAACATGTCACTTATTGAGTTGTAATTAGTGTACCAAACTGTTTATACCTGTGAATAATTTGGCTGTAAATAGCGGTAAATAAATGATTGTAGGATTGTTGTATTATTTGCGGATTTTATTGAATGGTGTGCGAGTGGGAAGGAAGAATGATTGTAAATTTAGGTATCCGAGAAGAGGCACAGCTGAGCTAGCCAGGGAAGCTGCTGAAGATATTTTGAAGCAAAAAGTAACGGGTAAGAAAGTTTTTGTGTTGAAATTTTATATTGTTGAAAATTATTTGACGACACTGGCGATGTCAAATCCTTAAGTTCCGGATCACAGCAATCTTATGAGACCCAATTCGTGGGGTTCGATGTATAAGGCTTAACACACATACCACAAAATATATATATATATATATATATATATATATATTGCTGTGATAAGGGGTAGTTTAAGGGTGTATTTTATAGCAAAGGTCATGCAGGAATTAGAAATCATAATAGGAAGCAGAAAACTGCATTTATTTAATAGAAAATTGAATAATTAGGATAGTTTGTAAATAGTAAGCAGTCAACACCCTGTATATAGAGTATAAGTAGTTTTAAGCGACGCAAATAGACACATTTTAGGACAAGAAACGCATAGTTAGCATAGAAATAAGTAATACATGCATTAAGTAGATAACGAATGTTTAACACCCAGTATATAGAATTTTAGTTAATTTAGGCAATGCAAATAACGATATTTTCAGTGGAAGCACGCGTATTTATAAGTAAACATAATAAAAGTAATTAAACACGCATTCAAAAGAATTCCAGTCAGTTATGATAATACGGAGATAAGAAATAAAGCTTCAAGAAGCATAGCGTGAGTGCGTACAAACGAATAACAATTTTGATAAGTAAAGGTGATTAAAAATTGCGTAAATAAATAAACGTATATGAAAATTGAAAGTCGAATTGCATCAGGTATTTGTGTACAACATGGGAAAGCGATTATATTTCTTCAAACACCGCATGTCTGATAACGAAGCAGCTGTAAGCCAACAACAATTACTCGAAGGGACGAGAATGTTGCATCAGAAAACTACTTTAAGTGTAGAAAATCGAGAGACCTCATTGGTTAAGATTAGCGACGGGCTTGTGAGCCATGCCCACAGTAAAAGTGGGATATCAAGCATATATTAACAGCGACAATGATAACGAAGTTAGTTCCAACTCAACAAAGGCCGAGGTGCGTCACTTTGAACCTAAGTGTAACACGTAAAAATAATTTAAAAGTGAAAATTGTTTAAGTGCGACGAAGATGAAAATTACTATTGCCGATTAAACGGCTCTGAGGCCGGTGAGAATAAATGAAATTCTGAGTCCGGGGAGTATAGATGGTATTCTAAGTCCGGTGAGAAAAATTGAGGAGAATAAATTCTGAGTCCGTAGAGAAATAATAGAGTCTAAGTCCGGTGAGAAAAATTGATGAGAATTCTGAGTCCGGGGAGAATAATAATTCAAAGTCTGAGGCGGGTGAGAAAAAGTCATAAGTCTAAATGCGACGACAATAATTCGAGGGAGATAATGATTTTAAGTTTAATAATAATAATCCAGAGGGTGATGACAGTAATTTAAATGCAATAATTCAAGCGTGTGAATAGACAATATTTCGAATGGGTATATAATAATTCTGAATTGGTGGAGAATAATTTTGATCCAAATGGATGGTATAATGCATGGAAAATACTAGTTGATACGTCGATAATTTTGGTTGCGAGAAGGAAATAACGAAGAAAACAGACCAGGTTAGATTTTTTAGTTTTAAGACATTTTTTTTCTCTATTTGAATTTAAATATTGAATTTGCTTATTTAATTTAAATTAGTGTGATGGAGTCAACAATGAACTTGCATACGTTGAAAGTACGATAAAGGGATTTTGAACGTTCCAAGCTTCTTTTTAATAAAAGCAATAGGTTTTTTGGCGACTTTAGATTGATTAAAAAGCATATGATTTTGAGTTAAATAAGATTTACAACATTAATTGATTGAAACGTGTATTTTAAATAATTTCAAAACCTGTACATAATATTTGTTTTCATTATATGGAATTGAATTAACTTCATTTTATAATTCAAAAATAAAAGCTAGTCGAAGCCCAATGATAAAAATTTGTGGGAGTGTAATTTGAAAATTTAAACAATAAAGGAGGAGCTATAAGTCGAATACGACATTGATATTGAGTAAGGCGTTATCACATCAAGTTTTGTTATTGCTCGACACAAGGTCGGTTCACGATAAAATCCTGTTAGTTCCAGTTAGTTCATAGCATATCTATATGGCCGCCCAAACGATGGCGCAAGAATAATTGTGAGAGTTTCATAGCAACGTCGGGGCACAATAGTTCCAAGGAGTTCATAGCAATATATATATATATATATATATATATATATATATATATATATTGCTGTACATACCCTTTTTAGTGGGTCGACCTATTATTTCTGTAATATCACGTGTCCTTACGTTGAGCGACCTATTTATTTTAATTGCTATAATACTAAATTAAATTATTGAACCACCATTTTAATCTTTCCTACAGCTTGTGATTATTTCCTCCTCCAGCTGTTTCTTAACGTTGCTATCAACTGGAGTTTATCATAAACAACTTTATCGACCAATGACAAAATTCAACAAGTTACCGCCTTTTGCGGTTATCTCTGCCCTACTTAATTTGTGGCTCCTCCTCTGTCTTATGACCTCGGCTAGCATATATTTGTAATTATAAAAATTCAGTAAGTTTGGATCCCATTTAATGAAACTAATGCTTTATGTACAGCTTTGACGTTATTTACAATACATTTTCAAATTAATTCACCTTTATAAATTTCATTTATCAACAACCATTTAATTTGTACTAAAACCCAAAGTCACCAAAGAAAACTCATTATCTTTACCAACAAATGTAGAATATTCTAAATCCGTTTTCTTATTATTATTTCAATACGTATTCAACCCTTTGTTGACTTGTTTACAAGCATATAATATTTAGCCAATTTGATATTAAAAATAAAATAAAATTCTTGTAGAAAAACAGATGCCTTATAACTAACAATCTGACCTGGTTTTATCTTTTTACGACGACGCTTCCATTAAAATTAATCTTCCCCAATTTTCGATTCCATTTAACTTATCACCATTATGGACCAACACCATTAAATTATAATTTTATGCTTTAATCATTCTTGCCATAGACTTCAAATTTGTAATTCGTTCACCCCTATACTTCAAGATTATGTTCTTCCTTTCACCTCGACATTTAAATTGTTTTATTGTAATCTTTCTTAACATCAAACATTCTGGCCTATTTTCCCTCAGACCTCGAAGCCCTATTATTTTTATGTCTTAGTTTACGATTAATTCATAAAAATAATCCTACTTACGTTTTAAACGGTAATTTTCATATACACACTCATTTATTTCACTTTGTACCACTTGTTACGTATTATTCAGTATTACTGGCAATGCACTTGGGCCTTCATTGAGTTCAAAACTGACTTTCTTATCACGGTGCTTGCTAATATAATTTCGAATCCCCACTGCATCCGTGGTGTGGTCTAGAACCTGTCGTTTGCTTCGGACCAATCAAATAATTTCATTTCGAATATTTTCTGATGTAATGCTCTGCGTTCGTTCATAATGCCCACCTGCCTGCAGGTGTCTTCACTTATCAACATGCTGTATTTTGATAGAATAGTCGCCTTTCCATAAACAACTGATGCAATTTTACTTTAAACTTTCATTGTTTACATGCGATTTACGCAATTTTTAATCATTTCTCTTATCAAAATGGTTAGATCTTTATACGCATCATATTAGCTACATGAAACTCTATTTTCACATCCGTATTACTTAATCGTCTGAGACTCTTTTCTTAATGCGTGTCTAATTATACTTTATCATTTATACGCGTGCTTCCACTGAAAAATATTCTTATTCGCTTTACTTATGTCAACTGAACACTATCTACAGGGTATTTAATCTTTACCATCCGTTTAATACTGTATTTCTCATTCCTACGCCAACTATGCGTCTTCCTATGTCTTTCCTCGTCGCCCAAAACTATTTCTACTTTGTACACAGGGTGTTTCCTACTTACTATCTACTTCTATTTCTTACTTATTTCCTGAAATAACTACAATTTTCTGCTGCCTATTCTAATTACTCATTCTCTAGTGACCTTCACTATGTCGTGCACCCTTAAACAACCCCTTATCACAGCAATATATATAAGGTTAATTACTGTATACTGTTGAGAATCATCAGGAATGCAAGTATGTTACAAATATTGTATCGCACGTCAGTCCCTGAAAACTTTGATGAAATTCTCAATGCTTGAAACGAAAATACAACTTGATATAAATTTGTGTACTGTAGTACCTTGCATTTAAGACGCATAAAGTATTAAAATTTGCTAATTTCTTGTTTGTTTCTGTTTAGTTAATATTGAAGCATAGTACTGTTACAAATACTATTGTACTGTCAATGTTGAGGCAATATTTTACTAATGCATAACTTATGTAGAAAATAACAGTAAATTCCTATCTTTAATAAAAATGTGTAATTCTGACCTTGTTGCAGGTTTCATCAATGATTTTCTGTCAATACCTATTTTTACTATTTTGGCTCGCTTATCATACAGTATGTTTCTTACACATTTCACAATAATAATGGTTATGGTGGCTCAGAAAAGAACAAATTCGTTTATTTACAATTTAACTCAGGTGAGTACAAATTGAATATTGTTTTCAGTAAATTATATATGCAACAAATCATACATCACACCACTATGACGTTACTTGCATTAGTTAGGTTGTGTGCACCTCCATGTGCAGATGTGAGTTTTCACGTCTGTTAGGTAATCTGCTATACGTGCTGGAGTCTATCATAAAATTCTCAATTTTCGAAGTGGACACCCGCTGTCATGGCCAGTAAGTAAAACAATATTGCTTTTTATGATTTTTGCAATCACTTCACTTACATTTTCTACAGTATTCGTTAAAAGAGGTGGGTTTCTCTTTCCTCATTACTTTTTTTTTTTTGAAAGCGGAACCTACCGATTTATTGGTAGGACTACTTGCTCCATGTATTTATCATTTATGATTACATTAATTATTAAGAATAAGTAGCGAATTAATAATAAATTGATAATAATTTATAATTATATTCATTCTTAATAATTACTTATATTAATTACAATCTTTAATTAAGTACTTTTTACGTGGATTACTTAATTAATTGTTATTCTTATACTTATAGTTCGCAGTTACAAAAAGAAGAAAGCTTCACCATCGTATTCCAATGACAGTTGTATTGGCCGCCCTTGAAATATGAATACTTTTGTATATTAGGGTCTTTTAGGTATAAGTCAGTCGAGTTAAGGATGCGATGCCGTGCGGTTGTGTCTAGGTGCGTGTCCTCCGGTCGTGTATTAATGATTGTTGATTTGTAAACTTAGTGAGTTATGAATTATTTAGTAGTTTTAATCGATGTGGTAGTGACAGCATCTTTGAAATTCGTTCATTGTTGGATTACTATAACAGATAAGTTTGAGTAGTTAGAATTTTGTTCATTTGCGAATAGCAACGCTGTATATGTATACTATAAGGAGTGTTGTTTAACCTTGTTGCAATTGTATTTTACGCACGCAGTATTGTGGATTTGTTTCTACCCTGTTACATTATTTTATAACATTATTTCATTAAACCCATATAAAATAGGCTGCAATTGGTTCATCCTTTCTAAACAGGTAATAGCGAGACAACGAAACTATACCAGAATCTACGCGTATCCAGGAGGGTTGTTGCTAGCCAGGGCCAACACCTCAAGGACAACCGCTTCTGTGACGAGTCATAAAGCAAAGACAAACATTATACAGTATAAAAGACTGTAAGAAGCAGAAGCCATCCCTATATAGAGCTTCACGAGCATTTAATATTCCAAAGCGACACTATTTAAGAGAGTAAAAGGATTCAGGAGGCTGGAAATTGAAGGATACATCGACCAATCGCTAAAAATAAGTTGGTGACAATTGACATCATTTCCTGAAGCCTCCACTTTAAACTCTACTATGACTAGCAATAACAATATTAGTTTCGCTACTAACAGTGCTAACCATGTTCAGATCCATTCATCTGTTTGATTTTTCAATTGTAGCAATTTTAATATTTATTTTATTGGAAAGTAAAGTTATAAATTATATTTTCCTTTACTGAAAATTAGTTATAGATAAAGTATAATATACAGCTCCCTATAATTACAATTATTCCCTCAGATGATTACTACACTCGCTTGCTTTGCTCGCTCGTGTAGTAACCTTCATTCTGATTCATTATAGCTTCATTGTATAATATACTATTGCAAAAACTAAAGTGTTTTACCCATTTAAATATAATTGGTAGAATGGGTTTTCAATGTGAGATAAAGAGAAAAATAAGTAAAGAATAACGTCAGCAGGCATTATGAGGTATAAAATATTTTATAATACAAGATATATTTTAAAAGGTAGATAAAAAGTATTAATTATTGTGGAGGAATGTTATCGGCAAAAGGTTTTAGGTATTTTATATGCCATTTCCATAGTAATCTACTATCAAGATCTTCTAATTCGTAGATAAGTGGATCGTTAATCCATCTTATTTTAAATAAAATAAATTGTATGTAATTTAAAAGAAAATTTTTTAGGTTCAAAGCAAATTTCTGTTGTTTTTATGTGTAAATAATTCATTTTAAAAGTTTAGTTTCTTACATTCGCGCCGTGGTTACATAAAAAAGTTCTATAAATGCAACCCCGGAAGCGAGGTTTAATAGACACTATCGGCAGTTGGCAACGCTAATCTTATACAGATCTGGGCGTGGTCCTCTACCGATGACGTCTTCAATATTGCACAATACTACGAAAATTTCCGTAATTCAAACACAAAGAATAAAGCACACAAATTAAGTAAGGGATTACTTACATCAGAAATCCTGCTTTCGCCCGAAATTGCGCTCGGGTAGGCCTCTAGCCAAGTCCAGTCGGGGCTCCTCCCGGAGGAATTAGAGATGACACGTCGACGCTCTCAAATGCGTACGGATCAGCTCCAGCTAGCTAAGGTAGACATGAGGTCTTCATCCTCAGGCGTGAAGATCGGTACTCCTAGGTGGCGGCAGATTCTTACCTATGTAGGGATTGGGCGGCAAAATAAGGTATGAAGGTAGACAACAAAGATAATTAGGCAAGGAATTACATAGGTAACCCTAACGATACGTTACCAGAGACAAAAAACGAGCACTTAACACCACGATACCCGGTAAAAAGCCACGTTCTCCCGACAGAGCCGGAAAACTCCCCCACTTCTTTTCTAGTATTGGTCTACCCCTCTAGCATTGAACGATTTGCGCAAATGCACTACTCTGACGTACGGAAGTACCGCCTAGTCCATTTAAAATTCCCGCGCACCGCGTATTTGAAAATATGCCGCGAAACTTCCATACATAAAAACTTAACCTAAAAACATGTTTAAGTGCAATGGCACGTAA
This sequence comes from Platerodrilus igneus, assembly GCA_036346225.1. Classification (NCBI taxonomy): domain Eukaryota; kingdom Metazoa; phylum Arthropoda; class Insecta; order Coleoptera; family Lycidae; genus Platerodrilus; species Platerodrilus igneus. The sequence continues at coordinate 6,179,459 of JARFIW010000215.1, forward strand.
CAAGTTTTAATTTATGAAAAGAAAAAATTAAAAAAAAATCAATTAACGAGTTTTTATTTGCAACTCGGCGAACAAAAGTTATCAAAAGCTAGGTTAATAAGTAGGTAAACGAAATGTTCAACAAGAAAATTTTTACAAAAATTGTATTTAAATAAAAAATTTTATTCAACGGGAAAAGAATGGTTTTCAAGCAAGCATTGAATCAAATGAATAAGCAAAACTCACTCTATGGTAAATACTTAAAAGATTTGACAAAAATTGCGAGTATTAATATATTTAGGCTACAGAAATTAAGTAAACGACAAGTATACCTTAATATAAAAGAAGAATTTTATTCGCAAAGGCAAATAAAAGATAGTTCAAGTCATTTATATAAAAATTCTAAAATAAATATGGTGGTGTTTGAAAATAAATCACTCTACACTGGACCACTTACGAAAATAAACTATTTATAGGTTAAGTTTTAAACACGAAATTTAAACGCGTTATTGGGTATTTTCCTTCAAAGAGACTTAAATTCTGTTAACTATTCGCTAGTAATTTGAACTCCATAACTTTATTAAAACTTTAACATTAATTATTATTTCGAAAAACTTGCCTACATACGAGAAAATTACGGTTCTAGCATTATTTTAAAATAAGGAATCGAATTATGATGAAATTGAATGGTTTTACAATCCGATAGTAAAGCTTATGTTTTAGGTTAGGTAGTATTTCTAATACCCAGGTTAAATTACATTTTCTAATTAACAAATGACATTGCGTCACAGAAAACCTGCTGATACGTTAAGGCGTCAAATGCTACGCATTAAATACCCCTAAACCCTTACATAATAAATTTTATGATTTAGGTATGTAAATTTCAATGCTAAGGTTATAACAGGTTTTACTTATACTTTTGTTCTTCGGTGACGGAGTTCAATTTCAAGGAATGGTAATCAGAGTTCTCATCACATTTTCGTCACATGTATGTTTCAATTCTAGTGGTACCCTAAAAGGATAAATAGAAAGGGGTGGGGATGATAATTAGGTCACTACATCGAAAAACACGCAATAAACCGAACTCTTGCCAAAATACAACTGCTTTGGTTGAGTCCTGGTACCAAAGTGAAGTCTGTATTTCCGGCAGAAATAGTTTGAGGTCCAATACATTTAACATTATTTTTCATAAAAAATCAGAGACGAGCTTAACATATTTACTCTTATTGGATCAATTTAAACTTACAATGTAACTAATAATAGCCTACTCAAGACGAGATCCAAGAAACAAGTGTAATTACCTTTACTTTTAATACAAAAATAACAGATTTATTGATTAGTAGAAACTGGAAACAGGTTATCCAATAAATAAATGCACGTTACGGGTTAATTCATTAACACATAACAATCTAAGATGGTAGTAATTTTCATAAATCTCAACAATTGAAGTTAACCTTTCCTCACAATCAGTTGACCAGTCTTCATATCAGGAATGTAACAAAGTGCTTCAAATAGCTATGTTACACACATATGGCGTTGATAAGTTCCTTTCCTAATCAAAAAGCATAAAACCAGCTTATCATCTTCTTACATTATAAAATTCCATACTCAAATGAAGTGCATTATCAGTAAAGGATGTGGCGACTGTCTCGGCATTGCACGCTAATAGGAACTTTAATAAGAGTGTGGAACTAGACATCCATATTTTCAAAATTTATCACTAACAATTACAATCCAAGAAGCACTAAATTTGAGCACAAAGTTATTCATTGCTGATAAAACTTTTTTGAGTCACTGTATTCGTAAACAACAGCCAGACAAAAACAAGAGTACACTACATCGTAACACATGTGATTGTACAAGACATGAACACAACCAAAGGCGACGGTAAATGATCAAAGTCGAGGTTAAATTAAGGAACTGCATAGATATACGACATCTACAGATTTGAATTAAAGATACTGAGCTAGAATAGTAAAATTTGGTGGAAATAAATCTAAATCCGCAAAACAGCAGAAAACCACCACAATATCATTCCAGTGCTAGCAATTTTAAACCATAACAGACTGCCTCGATAAACTATAGTTTAAGATATTTTTCAGAGCTGATGCAATTAGATCTAATAGCAGTATAAGCCGAACATAATAGTACATCTACTGAGTCATTTTTGTCCAAAACATCTCGTAGATATTCAAATAATACTAATTTATCATTGAATGTGCTCCATAATCCAATTATATCAAATTCTTTGTTTTAGTTTCATGATTTTTGGGGTGACTATGCTTTTTGTGTGGGACTATCTGTTATATGGACATTGACATTTGAATCACCAATAACAATATTAGAAAAGACATTACTTAATAGAAGCAAAGGTATGGTATAGGGTATTATTTAAATATATTCATTATTATATCAGTTTTGTGTTTTAGTTGCAAGAAAAAAACCCCATCTGGAAGATGAAAGTAAGATCGATACTGTAAGAAGTTGATTAAGGGACTTAAAGTAGTCCTGTCAATAAACAACATTATTTAAAAATTGTGATATTGATAATGTTAAATAAAGAAAATTGGATAATTAAAAAGGACTATTATTATAGTTTATAACATGGGGTTTCCAAACTGCTGCTCTGGTTTACTGGAACTTTAACTGTTACATGCCAACTGGCATGCATCACATAAGATTTAATTTGTAAATAAATTGCCACGTATTTTTAAATGAATACGTCAATTTCCGTCGTCCCTGACAGCCGCGTCTGTGCAAAAGGATGCAGAGTGCACGTGTGGTGTTATAAGACACCATTAAGTTACAAGCCCCCGGCGAAGCAACATTTATCTGTGTCGGGTGTCTTCTTTTTAGGGATGTAGGCTCCTTCTACCTTTTGCCTTCGTGTACCTGTTACCTAAATCCTGTCATTCCCCTACGACAGCTAAAAGGACGGATGTAATCTGATTCAACATGGCGTAACTGTGAACCCTTCCTGCAAAATCATCGTGGGGCCCCTGAGACGAATTCACGAGATGCCGCCATGTAAGTAATTTATTTTAATTTAAATTGTGCTTGCAAATTGACTTAAACAGCGGTTGCATCACTTTTAAAACGTGGTCGGTATCAGTTAGAAATATGACGGGAATCATACCACGAGTATAACAGTTGCGCAGTATAACAATTGCCCAAGTGTAACATAACTTGTTTAAATGTTTTATTCACAGGTAGGGCGTATATCTCAGAACTTATATTTGTAAATTTTGTGATCTATTTTTAAAGCATTAGCTTCTCGGAGATAATTTCATCCTAAGATGTTAATAATTTACTGCTTTTTTAAGAATTTGTGTTTTTAAAAATAATCCTAATTTTTACTTGTTAGCATTTATAAATGATTCCAAATCATAATTTTCATTGGTCAAATTTAAATCTGCAAAACTTTTCTCAGCTAATAAAATTCTTTGTAAAAACATTTCTGATTTTTAGAACCAGTTATATTGAATTTTTGTCATGAACATTTTTCAAGTTAAAAGATTCCAACCTTGCCAAGGAAACGATGAATTATGTATTAATTTTTGGATAGATTTTATATTTATGTGCAGGAGGTATTTATAAGATTGTTTAATATCCAATATCATTTTCTAATTCCTACAAGTACAGCTTGATTAGATCATTAATTCGTAATGGGAAATCATTTTTTAAGTTACAAAGCTTGTGCATGGTGTTATTGCAACTGAATGTAATTGCCGAATTAATAAGTGGTCAACGAAAATAAAAATTTTTATCACATGAATCTGACTTCATACATAAAAGAATAAAACAATATATTTAAAAAATACCTATGCTGTCTTTATCAGGTAAGTAAAAATAGAAATATCTAAAGCAAAGATGGCTTTCTACTACAATCAGTTTAAAAAATGAATGGGATATGAAAAAAGTCTGGTAAGTAAGTAATATAGTTGTATAGCCTACAACGGGTTTGCGTTATTTTAGATAGAGGCCACATGAGAAGGGAAAATATTTTTTCCTGTGAAGAATAAATATAGATGCACCCAGTATAGTACGATTTCACGAATAGTAGTTTTAATTAAGCATAACATTTCAATATTTTTAATTTTTATAAAAAGAATTTAGGTAATGTAGTGGAAAATATTTAAAGGTTAAATTAAGTTTGAATTTAGGTGGCAGTAGAAAAGAAGATGGCGGATTATGTTGTTATCAGGAAAGTGTGCCTTTGAAGTTTTCATTAAATAATTTATAACTTGACTTATGTATTTGTTTAAAATGCCTGAACCCTTTTATTTATGTGCTCCTACAGTAATAAGCTTAAACCATAAAAGCAAGAAGTTATTTTTTTTTACAATACATAGTTGAATGTAACTTAGGTCAATGACTCATTTAAAAATCGCAAAAAAGGAAACCTGATTTCAATGTTATGCGTTACAAATCCGAATACAAAGATGCAAGCGTGGGTAGTTACGTAGTTAGTTTGGGTAAACAGACCAATTGCAACAGTAAATTTTTATACTGTAATCATGTTATTTAAGAAAGTTTTTAGGATAATTAATGCTAAAATAATACGATTTTAAGCGCCAAAATTATTATAGCTAAACAATAGTTACAGGTAATACAATTTATTGTGGTTTTCAAGCAGAGCGTGTAATAATATTACATAAGTTTTACGTACAAAAATTATCAAATAAATTAATTACTCAAATTCTTGTATTATGGCTATTGTTCCTCTAAATGTACATCAGAGTTCGTATAGGGGTCCAAAATTGCTGCTATCCTCACACATTATGGAACACAAAAGATATTAAGATAGAAGTAAAATAAGAATTTTGTAGGTTACTTCACTGCATTCCCGCCCTAACTGCCACTTGTCCATTCAGTAAGGTAGCCCAAGTTAATCTCCTTGATCATGGCGTTCATTCACGCCAACTTAACGATTTATTTTTCTTTAGCTAAAATTATTAAGTGTTCTACTCTATTTCTGAAACCATTTTATAGAGAGATAGCCTCTTCAATACACAAGTTAAAAATTAACGAAGATAACGCACATCCCTATTTCACTCTTTTCCTAATATTTATTTCTCTACGTTCCTGCTCTAAGTTCATCACCACTGTTTGCTCTTTGCATAAGCTATATATTGCCGTGTATCCCTACAACTTGACCTTATTTGACTAAAGGCAATTTTTGGAGATTGTGATTAGTGTTTGTAGAGCCTGCTTCTTAGTGGTAAAATAATTAGAATGATATTAAGATTTTTTTTGGAGAAATGAAGGATGTGACAATCGTTTTATTCTGTTTTTAGATTTGTAATTTTTAATGAATGCTAACCTTAAACCTAGTTTTTTAGGTGACTAATTTATCTGTCAGTGTTGCTATAGGTAAAGAGGCTATTTTATTGTTATAACTATTAAAATATAAATAACAGCTTATATACCCTATTCACGATAAATACGGGATGACGTCGTAAACAGTAATAAAGTGTTAGTAATTGTATAACGTGGACGTAACTATGAACGCAGCTTTAATGATATTACGATTTAGTATGTTACAGTTGGCAGTTTTGTGCAGTGTTGTAACATTCTCTGCTTCTGTATCCTTATGTGCAAAATTTGTTTACAGTGAAATTTTAAGACACTGCTTTTATTACTTGAAAAATCTTACTTCTGCATCTTGAGTTGCATGGCTACCACAATTCACTATCATATAGAAAGAAGGTATTTTAAAAATAACTTTACAACTGAGTCAGTCCTTGCACTTATTTGGTATTTAACAATAGCGAGTAGACATTGAGATTGCAGAGAGAAAGAGCATGCACGCACCCCTTCCTTCGTTTTGTTAGGTGATTACAGGTGCTTTAGAAGAACGAAGGACTCTCGTGATGTAGAGTCTGATCAAGAGGGCCATGCAATCGTAGACTGGGTTGTCGACTGTAATGGATTTGATACGTTCTAGAAGTTTCTGCATGAGATTGTTTATTTACTAATCTCGCAAGTGTAGTATCGTTAGTCGAGTAATTAAAACTATCCCGGTGAATAGTAAACTGAGTGTAAAGTACTGAGCTTTCGAAATTTTCGTCGTCGTAGTAATATCGTCCGGGTGTGATTTATGCATTCTGTTGTAGGTTCAGATCATTCAGTATCGTTTGTCTACTTCTGAAGAATATTTTATGCCAACCTTGTTTGGTTAGATGAGGCCCCAATTATGTATGCCGTGAGCCATAATAAACCAACTTAGTTGGGAATATAAAGAAAAAGCATAACGTCATACACATAAAAGCAGTTAACTGTGAAGTTGGTAAAGCTCGACGCCCCTTTGAATTTTTTAGTGGACTGGTCCACCTCATAAGGTAAGCGATGTTATTGTATTGAAATTTAATGAGTGACAAAAACAATTCCCGTACGCTATCACGAAGTACATGTGCACTCCAGAACCATTAGATGATATTTTGTACCTGTCTCAGTGTTACTGAAAGTAAATACGCGTGTGCCGCTTTACATTCCTTCGACTTGTGCCGCGACCAGCAGCATGAACCTATAGGTTATTTAGGGCACCGTTAAGAAAGCTTTTGTTGATAAGATTTTAGATACATTGTCGCCTTTACATGTTACAGTTGCAATATTTTACTATTTAAAATTACATTTAATACAGCTTATTTAATGGAAAATCGATATCAAGGCATTTGTAGTCCTGATTTTATCTAGAAAAATTTACGGTTGCTGTCCAAATTATTGGAGTAGGAGCAGAATGCACAAGGCGTATCACACGTGGTACTTCACATTATAGCTTAGGCACTTTGCCATCGGATTAAAGAATCAAAACTGGCGTGAATTCACTCCTGTCTCATTAAATATTTAAATACCTGTATGGAAATTATATTGATGCTGGCCATTGTGAAACATTACTATTGAAAGTGGCATAAGGATTTTCCTGATTATTATTTTTGAATTACTATTGATTTATTTGAGGCGTACTAAAGTATGCCGTGTTTTGTTCAATATTAATGAATGCATGTATTTCTTCCAGATAAAGAGTAGTGAATAGAGTTAAGTTAAATATTTCTGACGTGCCTTATCTGTGAGGGAGTTGATATGTGTTAGGGTGGATTAGACCACTTTTCATTGGGAGATAAATATTTTGAGTATAGAGCTTTTGGGGAGGTCTCGACCAGTGACGAAGTCCGCCCTGCATCAACTAGCATTCCAAACTTCTGGTGGTGCCCACTCGATTTTTGACATAATACCGAATTTTTGTCCCACAATTGGCAACCCCAACCTACGACTTTTGCCATGCTTAGCCCTCACCGGCTGGAGATTCCCTAGTGTCGTAATGCCGAATTGCCCCATAACAATACTTTGCTGGAAATATTTCATATATCACTCTGAAATCATGACAAAAACTAAAACTTATTTGCCTTATACTAAAAAACTCAAGATATGAACACCAAAATAAATGAATTGCGTTGAAAGGAGTTAACAAAATATTTCAATGACAAGTTTTGTTATAATACATTTTGCAGGTGTTATTTGTTCATCTACTTTTATATACTGAAATTCAACCTACTTTTGATTCTCACTGATAATAATAATTCCAACAAATTATTTTTATTCCAACTATTGTACATATATTTGTTGATACATTATTTTGGTATGAGGAATTTTCTAAATGAAATGATTAGGATACAATTTTTTATTTATAGAGTAGTGTTCTCTAATGAATCATATCGTAACTATTTTGTAATTAAAAGGAATAACCAAACAAACCTTATCTAATCTATGTAGGTATTTATAATGATAAAATAAAACTACATCAACTAATTCATTAAACAATTACCTTTCATGCAGGGATAAGTTTATGTAACTCAAATCAACTTGAAGTATGAATGGCAATCAAAATAGTACTTCATTTACCTGCTATTTTTGCCACAAAGTAATTGAGGATGATACTGAATATGTAAGTTTTAAATTTGTATAATGATTTTTGGGTAGTAAGCAAAATTTTAAGGGTCATATATCAACTTGCGGTGCTGTACTGGAACCATGTGCAAATAAGTGTGGTTCATATATCCCCAGAAATATGCAAGCAAGGCATATGAAGGAATGTAAAAATAGGTTATCTAAATCTATGACAAAACTAACTGTTGAAGATCATCAACAAGACCTTGGAAGATCACGGGTTTATTCTAATACATTGGGTAAGTTTTTCAGACCAAAATAATTTTCTCAATGGTAGTTTTTTTTGCGAATAATTTGTTACCCATATTAAGGTTTTAATTCAAAGAACGGAAAAAATAATGGAATTCTCTGTATGTAAATGTAGTTTTTAATTTCTTTTGTAATATCTTCCTAGCAGAATATAGAAAAAGTGTTAATAAAAACAGAAAGTTGACGTCACATAAAGCCCCTCCAAAACATATTTAATATCCTAATTTTAATTCTAAAATTTTGTTTACATATGGTTTTGAAGTAATAAAAACAAATCTGAAGTAAAATAGATAACTTCGTAAATGAGTTTCAAATGATTGAATGTTAAAAATAAAAAGTAACTAAGAAAAATTTTTGGGAATACATTTTTTAAAAGCTTTAAAATCAGTAAAAAGGTTGTGGAGACAACATACAAAAATATCATCAATCCAAAGTGATGGAAATAATCGCTAACTAACAAAGATTGTTATTGAATTAACACATCAATAATATTGATACACCTTTGTATGCATACACTTTTACCTGTGAGCTGAGCAGGGCCATCAAGAAGCAGATGAGCCTCAAGTGCCTTGCCACCTTCGGCCCCCTTTTTCAAATACAATATATCAAATTTTGAACTTTTGAACAAAATCCTATTTTTACGAATCAAAAACAAAATTATAATTCAGAATTATTTTTATTAACATTCACATGTAAGTTTCATGATTTATTACATATAAAAAATTATAGAAAGGCTCTTCGTGTTTTCTTTTTAGCAAAATTTCTAATAACTTCTGAAAAATCTGTTAAACCATATAAAGAAGTAATATAATTGCATAAAATATTTATTTATTTATTTGATTAAGTATTTAACAGGCTTTTCTCACACCCTACTACAAAGTACATATTGAACAATTTGCTTGATTCTAAAGTTACGAATAAGTTACATATTTGATAGTAATATTACAAATTCCAGGCTTGTTATAGAATTTCTAAAAGTTTAGTTTTAAGCCTTTATAGCCAACATTGAAAACATCACACTCATTTTGTGTTATGGATAATTTAAGTGATAATTATTGTGAATGACATTTGTAATATAGAAGGTACTTGAGTTTCTCATTTTTATTTATTTATTTATTTTGAAAACATACAGGTAAACAACCTATTTATGTTTTCATACTTCAATGTAACAATAGAGTATATCAACCCTAATATGAACCCTACCTATAATGATGTAACATACTATCTCCACTTATATACTACTGTATACAATTAAAACTAGGTATAAATACTTAGTCTAAAACAGTAAAATACAAATACATGATGGTATATTAAAATGGACTCTTTAACCATATTAATTTTTTATATAGCAAATGAAAATTGTTATACATTTCAGACCCCAAGGCATTAGGCGCCAGTATAACGGGTTTAATTATTAAGAGAACGCACCTTGAGGGCTTGCCCCTAGAAAGAATATAGATCTACAACTCAGAACTTAAACGGACAAAATTTTTACGCATACGAGATGGAACTATAAAAACCTGCTGTGCCGGCAGCTACGTGGCATAGTTGGTATGCATGTGACTACTATGCCCAAGGTCTCGGATTCGAATACCAACACGATCGGCCTGAAAAACGTTAGGCGAACATTTTTCACAAAAATACGCCTTCGTTCGGATGAGAGGTAAAATGGGAGGTCCCGTGTGTGAGTATTGTCATGCACGTTGAAGACCCCTACCTTGCTTGAAACGGCAAGGGTTCCGCAAAATTGAAAATTTTTCAGGTAAAAGAAACTCATTTTCTGGCCACTGCAGTACGTTTGGGTGGAGTATTGGAAAATCAAATGTAGTGTGCCAGTGGCTAGCTTGGCTATTATCCCATGCCAATTATTGCTGTAGGGACCCATTTTCTCACCACTGTAGTTGGCCGGTGCATCTTTATTTGATTATGGCATTCCCGCCGCTTTTGAGCAATTCCAAATTAAAAACCTAATGCTTCAAATAGTTGTAACCAATGTATTTCTACAAATTAGTTTAAATCTCACTTGAATCTTATTTATTTGGTTTTTGTGTGAATTTCATTTTACTGTGTGTGTGTATGTGTGCGTGCACGCGCACGCGTGCGTAGTTTCATAGTAAATAGTATAATGTAGAAGGTTAAAATTGCAACCGAACAAGACAGGCTCGAGTATACACTAAATTTAAAGAGTTAAAACTGGTACACGTAGCGATCTGAATTAGAAATGTTTGTGTGATTTCTTTCGATACTTCCTAATGAATTTTAACAATTAAAGAGAAATTGTTTATTGTATAATTTAAGTTCATTATCAAGGCAATTAAAATTAACAAAGTTATCATTTAAAATCTTTAGTAAGTAATTTTAAAAGTACAGAATACAATATCCATTCGGGAGAAGACTTTCATTTATTATGATTTCGAGTTTTCTGATATTGTGTTGTTTTTATGGCAGTAATTTGAATTTGAATTAGAAAATTATTGGATTTGCTGCTAGATGGTTTAAATTAATTGGTTCATTGTATGTTCTTTATTACCAATATTTTGAAATTCATTAATTTCTTGTCAAGGCTACAATCATTAAAATAGTGTCCAATATACTAGTTCATTTTGTGTTAGGTACTTGCTCAGAACATTAGTTTTGTATCTATTCATCGAGATGCTATCAAATACTTTATTTCAAATACATTTCCCCCAAATATGTCACTAGTTAAAAATATGTCACTTAGATATAAAATAACATGCAGATAAAATTATTCATCATCATCATTAGGTCTTCAGTCCTAGAACTGGTTAGACGCGTACCATCATTGTTCCCTATTCTGAACTAACCTACAGATTTCCCTGAAATATGCACAGTTTGCATCTATAACTGTCTGATCTAGGTCTACATCTACCTCTTTTTTCCTATCTCTGCTTGTAATATATCACATACTATTCCCCAAAAATGCCTTAGAACGTATTCTGCCCCACTATTTCTCTTTTTCCCCAGATATTCGTGTTCCCCTACTATTTCTGTAACTTATTTGTTATTATCTTTGTCTGTCCATGCTATCGTCCTCATACATCTGAAGCACAGCATTTCAAAATGCTGCTACCGTTTTTCTGTCTGTGTTTCAGGCTGCCCGTATTTCATAGGCATACTGTGCTGTACTCCACACATATGCTTTCAACAATTTTCTTCTTATTCTATGTTTTTTGTCTTTCCTCATAGGCGCTGTTCTTTCTTGTTAGATGCAGTTCGATCACTTTCTATTGTTTTACAGTTATATGCCCATTTCTCCGACCTTCAATGGTTATGAAGGGAGGTAAGCAGCCTGTGGCTGCCAAGTTCCCCCAACACTTAACCATTTGGCGATTTAATATATTTTCCAATTTATCTTTTCGCACAGTCAACATTAGTTGCAGGTATATCGCAACCAACAACTACTTGTTTATACTAATCATCAGCTTTATCTGCACTTATTTTTTCGTCATTAGGTTTTCCGTCTCAAAACTGGTTGGACACGTACCTGCACTTATATTCTGAGCTAGCCTACATAGTTCCCTGAAATTCTCACACAGCATGTGTATTCAGCTCGTTCCCTTTCTATTGTTTTCTAATTTTTTACCCTATTTTACCGAGATGCAATGAAGGAGGTTAAGCAACCTGTGGCTACCAAGATCCCCCAACACTTAGACATTTGCCAAAATAATGGTTTTCCAGTAAATCCTTTCACACACTTAACATTATTCGAGAATATTGCCCAACCAATTCTTGTAGTTACTTATAATTATCATCATGTTTAAGCACAGTTATCTTTTCGTCATTAGTTTATCCCTCTTGGGATTGGTTGGATGCGTACCTCCATTGATTTCTATTCTGGGCTAGCCTACACATCTCCCTGAAACCTCTACAGCCTACATCTTTTACTATCTGTGCGCAGTAGTCTAATCTAGGTCTGCCTCTTCTTCTCTTTTTTCCTATCTCTGCTTCTAATATATTCCGCACTATTCCCTCATTCCCTACTATGTGGCCTATCATCCCATCTCTCCTATTTCTTGCTGTTTTCTACATATATCTTTCTTCCCCTACCATTTTAGTACCTCTTCGTTCTTAACTTTGTCTGTCCATGATATCTTCATCATACGCCTGTAGCACCACATTTCAAAGGCTTCTACCTTTTTCTTGTCTGCTTCTCCTACTGTCCAGCCTTCACAGCCGTACAGTGCTGTGCTCCACACATATGTTTTAAGCAATCTTTTCCTTGTTTCTATGTTTGTGGTCTTTGAGCACGGTAGTTGCTTTTTCTTGTTAAATGTAGCACGACCTTGTGCTAATCTTTGTTTTATATCTTTTGTGCTTTTTCTATCTTGCGTTATTTGGCTTCCTAGGTAGCAGAAATCCTTAACCTCTTGTAAGTTCGTGTTAAATACTTGTATTCTTGTTTTTGATTTATTTTCCCCACCTTTGCAAACTAGAACTTTAGTTTTAGTTTTGTTAATTTTCATACCGTATTTCTCTGTTAGAACCGTTTCCATTTCATTAAGAGCAGCTTCTAACTCTTCCTTGCTAGACGCTAATACCGCTATATCATCTGCAAATCTAAGCATATCAATTTTTTGTCCCTGCATAGTAATTCCAAATGTCTTCCTGCATTTGACAGTATTCATTGCCTCTTCTATGTACAAGTTTAAAATCAATGGGGATAGGGCACATCCCTGTCTCACCCTTTCCTAATGTTTACTTCTCTACATTCCTGCTCTAATTCTATTACTGCTGTTTGCTCTTTGTATAAGCTATGTACTATTCGTCTATCCCTATAACTCATTCCAATCTTTTGAGTATTTCAAACATTTTTTCCAATTTACATTGTCGAATGCTTTTCCAGATCTACAAACCCTATATACATGCTTTCCCCTTTTCTATTGTTTTCTCCATTATCACTCTCAGAGCTAAAATAGCCTCGTGTTCCCCTGTTTCGCCTAAACCCAATTGGTCTTCTCCTAGTATTTCTTCAGCTCGTTTTTCCATTCGTCTTTGCACAATTCTAGTTAATATTTTTGATACGTGTGCTGTCAAACTTATTGTTCGAAAATTTTCACATCTATCCGCGCCTTTCTTTTTTGGTATAGTTACTATGATGCTACGTTTGAAATCTTTGGGTATCTCGCCTGTCTCATACATATAGCTTACAAGTTGGAAGAGACGTTCTGTTACTGCTTGTCCAGCGGCTTTTAGAGTTTCTGCTTGCACCTTATCTGTACCCGGCGCCTTACCATTTTTCAGACTCTTAATGCTAATGCAGACTCTAATGCTAATTCAAACTCGTCTCGAAGTATAGGATATCCCAAGTCATCATTTTCAATGTCTGATTCCTGTTCTAATGCAGTTAGTTCCTCTCCTGCATATAAATTCCCTATATATTCTTGCCATCTACTCACTTTCTCTACATTTTCTATAATAACGTTTCCTTGTGCGTCCCTTACATTTTTGCTATACGGTTTTATATCCCTAAAATTCATTCTAATTAATTTGTATGCTTCGTCTGTCTTTCCTATTTCCATCTTAGTTTGTACCTCTTTGCACTTTTCATCAATCCATTGTTCTTTAGCTTTCCTGCATTGTCGAATAATTTCCCATTTTATGGCTTTGTATCTCTGTTTTCCTGATTCATTTGATTTATTTTTGTATTTTCGTCTTTCTTCTATTAAATTCACGATATCCTTTGTTATCCATAGTTTCTTATTTTCTTTTTGTGTATACCCCAGAATATCTCTGGCCGCCATGTCTAGGCTGGATTTAATGTTATTCCATTCTTTTTCTACTTCCTTAGTTTCAGATATTTTCCCGATATCATTCAGCAATTCATTTGACTTTTTTTCGAATCTTACTTGAATATCTTTATCTTTTAGTTTCTCTAAGTCCAAGTGCCTTTTTCCGTTCCTTTTTTTCAGATTTCTAAATTTAAGTGCGGCCTTCATAATTACGATGTTGTGGTCAGTATCTATATCTGCTTCTGGGTAGCTTCTACAGTCTTTTACTTGATTCCTAAACCGTTGTCTAACAAGAATGTAATCTATTCGATATCTTCCTATATCTCCTGGCATCTTCCACGTGTATCATCTTCTAGCATGATGTTGAAATAATGTGTTTGTGATGATTAAATTGTTCTTGTCGCAAAATTCTACCAGGCTATTTCCCCTGTCGTTTCTAGTGCCTAAACCAAATAAACCTACTACCGCTCCTTTCCTCCCCTCACCTACCACGGCATTAAAATCCCCCGTAATTATTAAATTTTCATGTCCTTTTACGTAAATTAATATGTCTTCGATATCTTTGTAAATGGCTTCTACCTTTTTGTCACTGTAGCTAGAGGTGGGCATGTATACTTGTATTATTACTGTGTTTACCGGTTTAGATTCTAATCTAACCATGAATACTCTTTCGTTCTTTTGTAAGTAATTTTCTACACAGTATCCTATCTTTTTCCGCATAACTATCCCCACACCCAAATTTCCTTCCTCTGCTCCTGTATGAATTACCCTGAAGTCACACTCCAAAAATCTCCTGCCTCTGGCCACCGAACTTCGCTGATCCCTACTATGTCTAGTGATAACCTATTCATTTCGATTTTTAGGTTCTCTAGGTTACCTACTTGCTTCATACTTCTAACATTCCACGCTCCGACTCGCAGAATGTTCCCGACTCTTATTTTTAACTTTCCGATCGCATCCTCCGAAGTAGTCCCCTCCTGGAGATCCGAATGGGGGACTATTGTAACTCCGGAATCTTTTACTCCAGAGAATGCCATCATGTTTGTAACAATTTAAGTACGCTGTGTACTTGGGAGATAATGTGGTGGTTTCCCGTTGCCTTCCACATCGCGGTAGTGTGTCTTAGACTGCCATACCGACCCCTATGGTCTCTGCCAATCTAAGTACCGAAAGAGCCGCTGCCCTCTTTCGGGGACCTGTCTTAGTCTGGTTCCTCACTAACGACCCTACTACTTTGGTTGGACCTGTAGTTTGGCTCTTTAGCTCATTAGAACACGCAAGCCATTTTACCTGTTCTAGTAATTTAGAACTTCGGCAAGGTGCAGGTCCATTTGAAATAGATAAAATTATTATATATAAATTAATTTGGAGCAGCATATTTGGTGATTCTATAGTTCCAAGTGGTTTGGTTGTTATCACAGGATATATTTATTTAGCTAAAGTTTATTTTATTTATATGTAATAAATTAGCAGAAATGGCATTTATGTTGTCTTGGTCAGCTTTGAAATTTAAAGTACCATATTTATTTATATATACCGATTCTAAGAAGTTCTTTCTTATTGAATTATTTCCTTTTTGTAAGATTATTGTTTCTGTGTAGTTGGCAATGTGGTTTATGTTTCTAGTTAAATGTATGGTTAATGCACATCTTCCTGGGGGGGTGTTTCTCGAATCACTTTCGTGTAGGTTTATTCTGCGTTCAAGTGTTTGGGATATATGGCCCGCATAAGTTCCATTGCACGAACACATGATAGAGTACACTAGATTTGACTGTCTATGTGTAGGAACTGGGCATTTTAATTTTGTGTGTAGCGAATGTATGGTTAGGATACCTTTTGTGGCAAATTTAATGTAAGTGTTTTTGAATATATTAATTATCTTTGATGTAATTTCTGTTATGTTAGGAAAAATGGTATGTGAATTTAAATTGTTTGTATATGTGGATGAGTTATTGGTATTATCAGTGACTTTGTTGGTGTGTAGGAGTTTTAGTAAGAGTTCTTTGGGGTATGAATTATTTATTTAGCTTGATTGTTTTTATCGATGGATTTTGTTTGATATGTTTAAGATGTTATTTAGTTCTATTATAAAGTTCTTAATTGAAAAGGAAATTTTGCAATTATAATTTAGATATCTGCCACTATCAGTATTTTTTCAGTACCAGGCTGTTATGATTTTTTAATGATGCAATGTAATTACTTTTGTGTCTAAAAATGGAACTTCAAATCGTGTTCTGTTTCTATTGTGAAAGATATGTGGTAATGTATGAGTTGAATTTTAATAATGTTTCTTCTATTGCATCTTTTGGTATGGAATATATAATTATTATTACACAGAAATTTCATGAAACGTCAATGAACAATCTTCTATGCATTCAAAAACATATTTCTTTTATACGTATTCTCTAAAAATCTCTTCCATACACATATAAATAACGCTTATAAAACAATTTATAGCTTAAGCTTAGACAGAAAGTTTTACCTAACGATACGTATTAAAATAAGCTTCACATAATCCCTATTAACAAGTTCAGACCCCAAACATCTATGAGTTACAAAAATTCTCCTGATAATTTATCTATCCTTATATTACCTCGGTTGTCAGTGTAATTGGCCACGACACTGGACAGAAAATTTTGAAAAAGGTCAAAATGTTTCCAGCTCTGACCTCAAAATTGGTGAAATAAATTATACCCTGGACAAATAATTTTTATAAAATTAAAATCTTATTCTAGCTTAAATTACCCAAATATCCTATTAGATTACCAAAAAAATAAAATTATACGTGCGGTTGGTATTGTCAAATAGCGTTAATAAAAATCTCATTTCCATTGTAATTAACGGTATTAAATACTTCCTGGTTCCACTACAGATCTCCTTTTATAACCAATCTTGATGTTGAAATATCAGTTTGCAAAGTACATTTATTTTTAATGGATTGAAATCGGCAACTGATCTTGTACCAAGGTTATTTATATTAAAGATCGTTTATTTTTTATAGTATTCTTAACAATAATTATGCTTCATAATTATTCAAAGTTCTATGTTACATATTGCATGTCGTAAAATGTATTAAGGAATTAATCTTTACTAGAAAGTTACATGTTGCTTGACGTTAGAATCAATGACCTCCTTCGCATTAAATCTTGTCCTTATATAATAAAATAAACTCAATACGCCATCTTCTTGATTCTTCTAGTTTCTATTTTGAAAATTAGTCACGGCTGCTGTAATAATTACCCCGATTTCGCATTTTAATGTGCTATTAGTATGAAGTTATCGCGGTCGTAAAAATCTTCCATTTTCACTTGATAAAGAAAACTCAGTTTTCTTCACTTGTGTGGTTGAGTTAATTGAAAAATTGTAAAATTATAAAAAATTTTATAATAATAAAAAGATGAAACTGCTTTAGCTTGCGTTATTTCTATTGTAATTGTATACTTTATTTAGGATGTATGTGTTATTCCACCTCCTTTATTGTTACACTCACTTTAACTTGTTACAGGATAATACATTTCACTTTATTCCAAGTTTTATAGATAACATGTTTAATATTAGTTTAAAATTTTTGTTTTGTGTTACAAGTAACTACTATCGTCTGTTTTTTATGCATTTTTGTTTACAGATAGATTACCTCAAAAGCAGCCTCATTACCCTGTTCCATATGCACACTTCTCAGAATTTGATACGATACCCATAAAATTACTTGATTTAGAACAAGCATTTCAACAAATACATCACAGTGTAATGATTCTAAACAGCAGGCACCAAGAAGTTTTGGAAGCTCAACAAACTGCTAAGCTACAACTGCAATTGCACATAGAAAAAATACAATATCAATATCAAATTTTTCATGAATGGAAACGTAATGTTGATTTGCTTACAGAGAATCTTCGACAAGACTTGAAACTGCTAAGCAAATTTAAAGAAGAATCTGAAACTCGAATATCTAAACCAGATGAATTACACACTAAATTTGAATCTGTAGCTGCCAGTTTGAAAACCATGCAAGAGCAATTTCATAAAGAACAAGTAGAAAGTCGTGAATCACATAACGATTTAGATGAAAAACTAAATGAATTCAAAGATTATTTTACTCAAGAAAATGCAGTAATAGCAGCATTATGGAATGATCACAAGACAAAAATTGACAGGTTATTGAAAAACATGGCGGATATACAATTCAGCTTGAATGAAAATAAAATCAAGTGCACAGCGTGGGTTTTTGATCTAAGAACTGTAAGTCAAATAGCCTCAGAAAATTCAGACAGGTTGGCAATACAAGAAAGGGTTGTACAAGAATTAAAATCAGAAGTTCAGCAAATGAAGTTGGATGTACAATTATTAAGCGAGGTAGCTACAAATCAATGCAATCAGTGGAGTAGCACACCTGGTATGTATCTGTCATTGGTGTGAGGTTTTTGACTTATAGCTTTTGTAATTTGGAGTATTTTATTAATCAGAAACTGAAAAATTCTCCACTCAAGTACATATTTGAAAAGAGTTGTTTCAGTTTTTATAGGATAACAATGTTTATTTTTTAATTCCACTATTACCAGATTTTTGCATCGGTAAAAAATTCTTTGTTATGCAGTACAACCTGTATCTTAGTCTTTCTAGGACCATGAGTTTTCCAATTTACCTTCCTTTCCTTTGCCTGGCTAGCTCAATGGAATTTACAAAATGAAATTACCTACAGCAACCTCAAGGCGACACCTATACATTCAAAAACATTTCTCTCTCATACAAAACAGTTTATAAAGCAATTCACATTTTTAGTTCCGGGGCAGTGTAACATGCCAGTTTTCCACTGGTCATGTTCCAGTTTTTAAATTATTTCTTTACGTATTTCTCCCTTATTTTTTCTTTATAAATTAAAGAAGTTCCTCTTTGATTTATCTTCATGTGCCCTATTTTGTATATTTAAAGCATAAATTATATTTAGTTTGTGTTATGTCATAACACGAATTAGTAATTTTCATCCATGTAAATACTTAATTTCGTTTGAAATAAATGTACCTCTAATTATACCACAAGATGTTTGGGTTATTACTTAATATGGAAGTAATAAAAAGTAATCTCTATGTTATTGGTAGGTTTTAACCAGTAGCACAAGTGAAGTAGTTTTGAATCTACAATTAGTAAAAGATTTACCTTGACGTTGGTTTCCTCCCTGTATTACCGGCGATCGATTTTGGTTGTTGGCATAGCAGATCTTTATTACGGCTTAGTCCCTAGATTCTTTTAATCAAGACACATCGAGCTATGATGATATCCACCTACTCAATTGTAGATTCTACTTCACGTTCCGGTTACCTCCAATAAAGAGTTACTATTACTCCGTAGTACTAACAAATATCTTGGGTATTCAAGGTAATTATCAGAGAAATTAAGTTAAGGTGAAAATTTTACAATTCGTAGTTCAAAACTACTAAATTATTCACTGGTTGAAATCCGTACCGAAATAAACAAAGAGGTACTTTAATTCTATAATAAAAAATCTTGTGGGAATACGAAGTAATAATTTCAAACGAAATAAGTTTGGGATAAAATTATATGCTTAAAATCAAATAGATAACAATGAAAGGAATTATACTGATGTACAACCTGTATCTTAGTCTTTCTAGGACCATGAGTTTTCCAATTTACTTTCCTTTCCTTTGCCTGGGTAGCTCAATGGAATTTACAAAATGAAATTACACACAGCAACCTCAAGACAACACCTATACATTCAAAAACATTTCTCTCTCATGCAAAACAGTTTATAAAGCAATTCACATTTTCAGTTCATACAGAAAATAATTAAAATTCTAACCTAATCTTTACTAACAGATACACTATCCTTTTTAATCAATAGGGAATAATCTACCCCTCCTTTATTACCCTGCTTGTAAGGGTGATTGGCCAATAATCCATGATAGATAATCTATTTAGTAAAGGTGAAAATACCTCGAAGTTCGACTTTACAAAAATATAAAATGTAATTTATTCTATTTTAAATTACAAAATATTCAATTATTTTATTAATTATCAAAGAACCAAAGTTTTATATTTGCGAAAAATAGTGTTTATCAAAATTTCATCTCCAACATAATTAATGATATTAAATACCTCTTGTTTCCATTTTTAAATTGACGTTAATATTCCAGTACACAAGACAATCTATAGTCTTTTAAATCTTCATTAGAATATTAATTTTCAAAATGCATCTTCTATTTTTAATTAAGTAACTCAACGTATTCTTTTGCATCAGGATCATCTATGTCGAAGATTGTTCAATTCTCGTAGTGTTTTACAAAATAATTATGTTCCATATTTATGCAGAGTAACGTTATGAAAATTAATTCTTTACTCAAAGTTACATCGTACATGTCAAATACTGTATGCATGCCGCATACTTAACGAATGACTTTACTCAAAGTAACATGTTCAACGTCTTAAAATGAATCATGAATTAATGAATCTTACATGGCCAATCTCGTAAATCGAAATAAATTCATGAATGTGGATTACTTCCACTTATATACAAAATTATCTAACTACGTCACATTCTCCAGATCGTTCCGGATCCGCTTGGAACATAAAACATACAGGTGATGTAATATTTCCAAGAATGCCGCAGTTTTAACGATCCAATTAGTGTCAAATCACTGCGACCGATCTGATTTATGAGTATAGCAAGGCATTGTCGATCCTTGTCTAAAGCACGGAGTTCACGTGCTGTTTCCCTCTTTCTTATTGTGACACGGAACCAATAAATAATTCTTACCGATTTTTATTACATTTTTGTTCTCGCGAGTTCCTCGAACCGGCGTTTTATTCATAATTGGTTTATACAATATTTTTTAGTATTTGATGACGAATTTGTCTTTATTAATCACGAAGGTTCTAGAGTTTATGCTACAAATGCGTTTCCTATGTTTTATAGACGCAATAAAAGTATTTTTACGATAAATACAGCGAATATTTTATGCGCGGAAGGTGTATTTTAATGAAAAATAAATGGCTTTATATTTTAAAGATTGAAATTCGTATTTGCTAAGACAGCTTTATTTACACACATGGTAAAATATGCTTTTTATTAACGCGAATGAAGTTAATAACTTTGCACATGCAATATGCTTATTTTTATACAGGGTGGAACGATGAATATTTGGAAATTTCAATTTTTTTGTTTCCTTGTATTTGGGTGGGTTTTATTTATAGAATTTTGGTTTCCATCTTCTTGTGATCTTCTCTTTAACACACGCACGCACACGCGCGCGCGCGCGCGCACACACACACATATTGACGTGATAAGGTCACGAGACGTCATGGAAACCCAAATTCCGTAAATAATACCCATCCAATCAGAAAGAAAACAGGAAAAGTTGAAAATTTCCGAACATTCATTGTTCCACCCTGTATAATATAAGCGTATTGTTAATACACAGCCATTAAAGTGCAAAGCAAAAGCACAATTCCGTGCGTGTCGCTCTAAGATATAAATACAAAGCCAATCATTTGTTATAAAAATTCCGTGCATGAAAACACGTTTTGGTTATCGCGAAAGCAAATATTTTCTCTTTAAAATCGTTAAGAATACAAATCTTACGGCAATTGCATAATACAAACAAACCCTTATTAATTATGTGTTTAGATGTAAAAGCAAATGCGATTAATTTCTTCATGTGTTACTTTTAAGATAGAAATCCATTCTTCTCATTTATTATAAAAATACACCTCCCGTGCATAAAACATTTTTTTTATTTAGCGTAACAACCATATCAATCTCTTGCATTTACAAAGTATAAATAAAGCAATTAATACTTTAATTAATCATATAAATTGACTTCAGTGTATACCGAAATATCATTTTAATTCACTTTATGAATTTTAAATAAAACCATATTCTAGAATTCTCTGGTACTTTATTAATAAAGACAAATTCGTCATATTTACTAAAAAATGTCGTATAGATTAATCAAATAAACAAACGCTTATTCTAAGAAGCCGCACGAATATTAAAAATGTCAAAATCGATAAGAATTATTTATTACCTTTCTGTGTTACTGTTAGAAGAATGCGATGCGACCAGTAACTTTGTGTGTTGGCCAAAGATAGACGTCTTGCTGTGCTCGTAAATTATTCGATCGCGGCTTAACACTAATTTAAAACTGTGAAATTCTGGGAAATATTACACCACGTATGTGACTAAGATTCGAATTAAATCAAGAAGACTCTGGAGGACCATGACGTAGTAAGATAATTTGTATATAAGCGGAAAATTCATTAGAGGGCATTCATTCAATTCAATTTACACGATCGACAATGTATTCAATTTATTGATTAATTTGCATCAACCAAGTACTATGTAACGATTTTATTCGAAACAAAACATGCCGAGTTGCATGAAGCTTATGTGTTTAAATAGTTTCAAGCATAGAAGTTGTTAATTGCAATCGTTTGTTTTGTGATATACAAAGAGGGAATATTCTTCGATACAAAAAGCGGCTTTAAAGCTAATTAATTAAAAATATAAAATACACTTTGAAACTTAAGATTCTAAATGGAGATTTAAAATTATGTGAAAAACTTATAAACTGAGATTTTAACGTCAATTTAAAAATGGAAGTAGAAGGTATTTACTACCGTTAATTACGAAAAGCGCTTTTGGATTTTGCAAATATTAATTTTAGATTGCTTTGTTTGTAATTGAGATTTGAGTATTTTGTCATTTGATTTTAAGGTAGAATAAGTCTTAAACATATAATATTTTTGTAGGGATATTTACCATAAAGTTTTGTAGTCAGAGTTCGAAGCATTTTGACGTTTAAGTAGGCTATCTGCCAAGGATTTTTGGCCAAACAACCTTACAAGCGTGTGAGTAGAAGACAGGTAAATTATCTACATGGAAAGAGATTTGAGTTCTGTAAATTTCCACCAAAATTAGTTGGGGAACATTTTAATAATTAAGTAAATAGATACTTATTAGGAATAATTTTGTTTAAAAATTATGCTGTAAATTTTCTATATTCTTTTGTATGAGAGAAAATTGTTTTTGAATGTATAGATGCCTTTTGATATTACTGTGTTCGATTTCATTTTGTAAATTCCATTACTTATATCTTTCACTATTGTAGCAGTTTTTTTTTATATTTATAAAATGCGTTTTGAGACCTTACCTTAAGGAGGAGAAAGAGAAACAATTCGGGACTCACGTGCGAGAGCCATTGTACCGGTTCTTAATTTTTAACTATAATAATGAACACGTTTAAAATAATTGAGCCAAGCTTGATTATTATTAATGCACGTGAGATGAGGTATTTCAGAACTTCAAAGGAATTTAAAAGTTTTACGCATATGAGATGGAAAGATAAAAAACTGCTATGCCGACGGCTAACTTGGTTATTACGCCAAGGGAAAGTTTGCGATGGGGTGGATTG
Organism: Platerodrilus igneus; assembly: GCA_036346225.1. NCBI lineage: Eukaryota > Metazoa > Arthropoda > Insecta > Coleoptera > Lycidae > Platerodrilus > Platerodrilus igneus. The sequence continues at coordinate 6,202,809 of JARFIW010000215.1, forward strand.
AAATATTCTTTTCTAAACTGAAAACAAAAAAGTTTTTTTAAAAAATTATAATTTTAGAGTAGACACAGAAACCTTTTCGGAGTAGATAATTTTAAAATTTTAGATTTAATTTTGCAGAAATTGCTCATACTAGAAACAGAATACTTCTATTCTATAATAAATAATCTGTATCCAATAACAATATTTAACAAAAGAAATAAATAATTACACATTTTAGTCATATAAAAAATATTAGTTAAACAAAATTTCATTACTTGGTATTTAAATGAGCATCAGATCTGATAATCACGTACAAATTTAATCAAAAACAGTAATTCGAGTAATCTTAAAATAATTATGAGTGAGAGTTTCAAATACAACAAAGTCTGAATAAAGATATTATTTTTAAGAAAAACCTGCATACATTGACACAAGGCCCAAACGGAAATTCCAATCGCGTATCAATTCATCCTTTAGTTTACCATACTTACATTTAGTTGATAGATTAAATAATTCACTTATACTTTTGGCAACATTTTGATGCCTTAAATTAAATTGTGCTTCTTCGCAAACTATGTTTGTTCTTGGAACAAAATACTTCTTAAACTTATTTAGTACGGTAATATATGACGTGGCTTCATCATCTGTGAGTTTAAATGTCAGAAAAATTTCATCTGCTTTCTTTCTTAAATAGATTAAAGTGTTAGTCTGCGCTTCGCTAGTAGCTTTACTAAGACTCGATGCGATACAGAAATGGTCAAACCTAGTTTTTCAGCTTTCCCAATTAGCAGAAACCAAAAAATTTAAACAGCCATCTGCAGAAATATTGTATGCTGATGAACATTTAATATTTCGTTCAGTACTCATTTCTCTGTTGCTTTCATATAATTGTAGTTATTATAGTTTTACTTGTATCGCTACCACCATGTTGTAATAGTTAGTTTTATTTGAACACGTACAAATATATATCGAACAAATAGAAAATATTGCTAACTAAATGTTTATTCATTTTTCTATATCTCTAAGACACTACATTCTACCTATATTACAACATCGCATTTCCCATTGAGACAAGTTATAGCATTAAGAATTTGTTCACATTTGTTGAACGTTTTAACCATTATGCTATTCCAAACAAACATATTTGAATGTCATTAGATGTAAAATTCTTATTCATCAACATATCTGCCAAATTAGTAATCAGCATTGTTAACGAAAAATGGAGCGATATTGAAAAACATTGTGTGTTTTCATTTGATTTGTTTATCGTAAGTCTAAACTTAGTGATGAACAACACATACTTCAAGTTTTAAAATATTTTCTATAAAAAATATCTGGCACACCTGTGGTCTCTTTGATATCTCCAATTCTTGCTCCACTGGAGATGGACAGGTTGATTGAAACTATAAAACCACATTTACCATTCCAATTAGAGTTCGTTGTAAAATACGTGATGATATTATTTTTTTAGTACCCAAAAACAAAGTCAAAGAAACATGTACAGCATTAATAATTTTCATCCTAAACTTCAGTTCACCACGGAAGTAGAAATCAATAGAAGACTTAATGTTTTAGGTACAGTGGTCAATAGAAATTCAAACAATAGATTCATCATCGATTTCTACAAAAAATCCATAAACTCAGGCTGCTACTTAACTTTCCACTCAAATCACACTTTCAGACATAAAATTAATACTGTCTAAAAACTAAAACACGAATCACCAAAGCTTGTCATAGGGTTCCTGAAAACAAAACAAAACAAGACCCTTCCCTACATATAACATCAAATATTGTCACTAATCAAATTGTTGGAAACTCTACAAATAAATATAGCTGGCAAATACATAATTGACATCAATGCTATTTTCATCAAGATCAAGGATTAAACTGTGAAGCCACTGCAGAGCAACATAATGTATAACATCCCTTGTAGCTGTAGCAGTTAGTGCCCAGCAGTGACTCAGAAGCATGATCACATAACACAGAAGTGATAAAAAATTAAACACGAAATCTTGCATGCTCACCAAGCATTTACACAAACATCAGTACCAAGCTGAGTATGAAAACCAAAATATTGAATGTAGAAAAACCTATAAAAATAGACTTTTCAGAAAGGTACCAAATTGGGAAGCAGCCAAACACCATAAATTGCAAAAACGATATGGATAACCTACATAAAATTTACGTTTTTTTATACTCTTCAATAGAACCCAAGAAACATTACAATTCAATCCACTATAGTTAAATTTTAACATCACACATACAACTAACAGGTGTCACTAAAGTCAATTCCTTGCCTGTGAAATAACTTGCAGTTCACCGACAACAAAGTTTTTCTTAAAATCTAAGTCTAACAAAAATAACTGTAATTTGAAATCAAAGTTTGTCTATATCAATAATCAATTTCTTTATAGAAAAACAATTAAATACTCACCATTATGTAATAAAAGTTTCTTAATTAGCTTAGTAATAGTGTCGTTTACCGAGATAAATACAGCTAGACGTTCTTACAAAACTATAATAACTATATCCAAAATAAATTTTTCCAATCTATTTTATTGAAAAAATACGTTTAAAACTTTGACGCAAAGCTTCTAATACACAGTTGTGTATTTCACTAAAAGTTCTAAATAAAAAACAAAAATTACTAAACACAAATTATAACCGTTAAAATAAAAAGGAAATATTTGTTGAACCATCTCCTTGATGCTATGTGTTACAATTAATAAAACAAAGAAACAAATGAGTTAATCACTCGGGTGCCCAACTTGTTACAATAAAAACTGTTTTGAAACTGGAATATTCTCGGATTTTAAAGGGGTTTTGTACATGAACAATCAAAATTAGTTCATCCAAGCATCCCTTCTGAAAGGGGTTCAAAATATTAAAAATGAATTGTAATTTTCTATTTATTTTTGAAAGAGTTTGTAAACATTTTGACAAAAGTGACAGGACATCAGTAGTTTTAACTGAACCATAAAATAAGAAACAGAAAACTTTCTAGTACGTTGTCAAAATGAGACGTTCAAATTTTGATATTACTAGAGAAACAATTGTTATTACATTGCATTTAAATTGATAAATGTATATTTTAGGACATCTTTTATGGAGAATCACCGAATTTAGTATCAAAACAAAAAGTGCAAAAGAATCCAACACTGTTTTAAAAAGTCCGATACTTTATACTCATCAATATGGATATAAAATACGGGTAAGTATATTTGTATGTATTTTTATTATAGCAAATTTTATCAAAACCAGCTGAAACATTTTTACTTTCTTTTATTGAACGTGATAACATAATTCCAAAAAAAAAAGGCAAAGAAACTCGCAGAAACTACTACGAAGCCTCGCACTACATGAGAGATGTAAGTTTTCCGTCGGATTCTTTTTTGAGGTCCTCGGTCTAACTCTGAATTCTAACTTCAGCGGATTTTGATGAGACACAGGGGGGTTTATAAAAAGGACGGATATGTCGTGCGGTACTACACCTTTAGTGATAAGATTTTTGATAGACAAACCCGAAAGGAAAGTGTAGAAACCTTCCGGAGTTTTAACACAACGATTGTTACCAGAGTAACAGTTAGTACCTGAAATAAATATACATGGATATAAAAAATTAATAGACAGCTATTTGCTTCTCAAAATCGGAAAGCACATATGCTAGAATATTTCACTAGGTATTTACTTTCATGCAACACTCATCCTTCATAATTCTAACATACTAAATAAAAGTTATATAATGTTTGATCATGTATAATATAATTGAATAAATTCTCTCTTAGTTTCATGTTGTAATTATGTACAAAAAATATTCAAGATTATTTACATTTTTTAAGAATTTTCCTGAATTAGTTTTAAGGACCAAAACTTAAGTTTTCAAGAATTTAATAACATATTCATTTTAGTTCCCCAATTTCAGAACTGACATGTTACCATAAAGTAGAACTTCCATTACACCTTTTCAATATCTCGATATCCACAAACTGATGCCATGCAAGTGGTTGATACGAAGCCAAATATATATGTGTACATCACATATTCAAAGAATTAAAATCTAGCCATCTTGCTTCCTGCTTCGTGTTACTAACGACCAAAAATTTTATCACATCATCTTATCTTAAGTTATTTTATTCGTTATTCTGTGTTCTGCGCTAGAATTTTAAACTTTATATAAATGAAATTCAACTATTATATTCATACCATTGATAAATTGAACTTCCAACTTAGAGACTTGCCGCCTTCATTTTTAAGGTATGCGAATATCACCTCTTGACACATTTTTGAACATGTTTACGACTTCGGTGTCTGACGTGAATGCTTGTTAAACCAGTGGACGACCTTGTTTAGTGAATGACAAGGCGCAAACTCTCATTTCATATATATTGATGCGTTCCGAAAATGGAATATAATTATCAAATACACTCAATAATTATCTTTAAATATAATAATGATTTATCAAAGTACGATATCTATTATAAATGGGACACTTACACTTTAATTTATTATGTGGCATAAAATATGCTACACTGCCTCTCTCCGAAAAGAAAGAAATCATGAAATCACTTAAAATTTTAAGATCGAAAAGATTTTTTAAATTTATACAATCTGTATGAATTCGTATCATACTCTTTTAAATACATAAATTTCTTATATTAAACTAACAATTTCTTCTATTGAATTGTATTTAAAACAAACAATGTTATGAAATAAAATATACAAAAAAATTAAAAAATTAAGCTTTTGTGGAAAATTAAAAAAGGAAGGAAGAGTGCTTTAGTAACTACGTGTACTACTCCTCCCTATGGGAGATAATTCCGGGAAGACATAATCAGTAAAAGACAATCAGTAAAGTCTAACACTCCATATTTTTAGAACGGGGAAATTAAGAATAAGAAAAATTTCTATTATTATAGCGAAAACCAAAACCCAAAATCTTTTCAACACTATTTACAGGTATACTAAAATTAAAGGTATCTATATATACACTCAAGTCAAAAGTATGACATTATAATTGAATTTCATAAAAGAATTCGCTACCAATCTTTAATTAATTTATGTACGTTAGATAAATGGTTATCTATGTAACACGAACTAGACATAAACAAGAGTTCACAATCTTGCAGACTACTGCACCACTTATGGTCAAGTGACCTATAAACAAAACTCCGACGAAATTTGCTTAACTAAGTGACTTGTTAGACACCTAATATATTTATCATTAGTGCACAAATCACTAATAACATTTTTGGTTAAGAGCAAAAACCAAAAATGCAAACGACTACCCTGGCGGAACTTCTACTATTACGTTCCTTTTAACTAAAGAAACATCACTCTTCTCTCAAAAAATCACTGCAACCTAGAATGATTACTTAAACTAATTCACTTTTATTACTGATCAAACATAAAAAGAAACACCTTCTACATCACACATGTTAGGAATACAATGTCCACTAAGTGTCTCTTCTTACCAAACTATTTACTAAAACGTACGTCGTGCTCTTAAACTAAAGAACGACTAAAGCGCACAACAACAAACTTACGAATCAGTTTTGGTTCATACTATAACTAAATCTCTAACTACATACTTTTCTTATAAGCTCTAATTTTATCAATATGCAAAACAATGATGGCATGCACTTCTATGCACACATAAGCAATACTCTCACGATAACAAAACACAATATGTATTTTTATCTTAATATTTTCAACATTTTGAATCATTGCTATCAGAATCTGAAACCATGTAGGGCTTCAAGTATTTAACATGCCACCGACCTACTTTTGTTCCATCTAAATTTTCTAATTCATAGACTAAATATGAAATCTTTTTACGAACGCTACTCAATATAAACTTTGGTGCTAATTTAGCGGCAAACTTTTCACCGGCCTTAGAGATTACTTTATTAGTTCTCCATACCTTATCACCAATTTGGAATCAAACGTCTCTTGTTCTTAGATTATACTGGTGACACGAACGTTCATGCGCCCAATGTAACTTAGCACGTACTTTCTTAAAATGTTACAAATACCTCGACGGTCAAAAACATATAAAGGTCTGCTACCGGGAATGATTTCAACATCATCCGTAGACTCGAATCCAAAACTATAATATTTTCCGCTTATTGGCACATGGCGGCTAAATACCAAAAAATTTGGAGAATAACCAGTAGATTCGTGTTTTGCTGAATTCATAGCAAACTGAATGTTTGATAAATTGATATCCCGTTTCATTTTTATCAACAAAAGAACAAACTGCCGTACCTACAGTTCTATTGAACCTTTCCACAAAGTCCCTTATACAGAATGTATAATTTATGTATATTTCTTTTCCTAGAATTACTTTACAATTTATGTTTAATTTTCTTTTATATGTATTTAAGGTGAACCATTAAGTAAGTATTTAGATTCTAAGATGTTATATTGCTTACCAATTTTATACTTTTATGCTATGATGCTTTGTTTACCATCATGCTGTAACAAACGATTATGCAAATTATTGGATTTTGTTGTTTTTTAAATAGTCTTTCGAGATTGCATGTTGACAATATAGTTATACTGAGGTTTCCAATGTGTCCTTTCTATTTTATCCATGCCACTCTACGACGTTTTTGAGCTAGCCTGAATTCTACCATTCTGTCCGTTTTGTTGCGGTATTCGGCATAAACGATTTCTTTACTTGCTCTTACTGTTTTCATTCGTGTTTGCGCGGAATAACGTAACAATAGTGCCCCGCTCATGACACGCAATATTGTACTGATTGTGAAATAACCTCCCCACAGTTCTTGCAGTCAGTCACCATCTTTAAAAAATGATTTAACACAGAAAGCAGGACGAGCACCTAATCACTGTTCCATGCTTACTTGATGGGGTTAAATGACTGACAAAATTTATCATTAACTTCAGCGCCATCACCCAAACATCAAATGAATTACAGTTTTTAAATTTTCCTGCTTCACTGACAAACCCTGTTATACTCATTTAATAACTATACTGAATCATAATTTTCTTTACTGGAACACTAAACGTTAATCATTAATAAAGAAATAATGGTGGAACAAATAATTTATTGAAGTGGATGTTTAAGTGACTTGAGAACTATTCTTAATTTATCTGAATACTGTTGGTAACACGATTTATTTCAACTATAAGTAAAATAAATTTGAAGAAATTGCCTTAGCTTATGCTATCAAAAACCTGTTTATCACACTTTTACTAGGATATACCATAAGTAACATTTTTTTACACTATTCAATAAAATGCACAGCTACAAGTTATTACAGTCCCGTCGACGCGGTACACGCGACACAAAAGACAGTTGGTAACGATATTACATAATGTGAAAATTAATGCGCCAATTTAGATGACGTCACACAGTATGCAAGCTATTGCAATACATTTTTTATATATATATAAATTTTACGAGACCCCTAAGGGGTACTCACGTGAATAGGTAAAGCTTCTTTCAGAATTACCTCCTGATGGCGGCTCGTGGCTTCCTTCAGGATTATTTCATGATGGCGGCGGCTTGCATCAGGATCACTTCATGATGGTTCTCGGGTCGTGAATCTTTTACGCCAGGTTGTATCCAAATTCGCTAGTCTTCTTCTTATGTAACGGGAACGACGGAAACGGGTTTGTAAGGAACGATAATCAATGATAAGAAAGAAAAAGGGATCTACATAACAAAAAGATACGATAAGATACCAGACCAACTACTCTTCTTCACGTTTCAAAGGCCAGTTCCTACACGTCTTTTGGAAATTCCCCACTTTCTCTTCGTCCACACGCGTCGGCGCGAAATTCGCGCAACGCACTTCTGAATTGGCGGAAATACGTGCAACAAGTCTTTTAAATTTATAGCGCGAAATTCCCGCATATTAAAACTATATGAATGTTTACAACCGAAATTTTCGGCACGTAACAAAGTATACACAAATAGTCTGTTTACTTTGCAATAATGCTAACCTAGTTTTTGTCTTTTAGTTATTACTGTACCTTAATGGACTTAAGAAATGGAAAGGAAGACACATACTTGCTTGTATTCATGTACTCAAAGGTGAATATGATTTGCTACTCAAATGGCCTTGTTACATTACTGGCAATATAACAATACGAGACTTGAATAATCACTCAAGCGTAAGTATTATTTCTGTAATTTACAGCTGCTAAGAGCATTCTTTCTTTCTTAGGAAAATCAGTATACGAAATATATAACTGCTAAAAGACATGTAGGTGATGAAGAAAATGAGGAGCCTCAAGAATCGTCTAAGCAATATATTTTTGTACCTCATACAATACTTATGAAGCAAAATTGTATAAAAGATGATACCCTTTTTATAGAGTTACACATAGATTCTCTGTAAAATAACAATTAGAATATTTATTTTGCATTATTTATTAATGTATCATACTTATATGAGGGTATGTTGACGATTTGTAAGCTATCGATTTTATTATTTAAAGTATGCCATCGTCTGCTATTTTGCCAACTATAACTATTATTTTATTAACTACCATCGTTTATAGATAAATCTATATTCCACAATGGATTTGGTTAGGTACACAAACCTCATTTAACAGCAATGCAGTTTGCAGCAAAAAATGTTATTCGTTTTGAAGTTAGAAATTAATTAATGAGTTTCCTAGTTTTCACTGTACATTCACATTCGCTGTGCATTTATTGCTGTTTTTCTTCTTGAAAAACTAAGACATGTTCTGCCAGCTGCTTCAAAAGTTACAGTAATATTATGTTTATGATTTATTTATTTATTGCCCAACAGACACTACATCCAGTTATAGGATAACACAAAATCTAAATAACAAAAATGTAGTGAACTAAGTAAGTGTATACATAACAAAATACTCTATTGTTAATCCATATTGTACTACGTTAAAAGTATTGTTGTAATGCGAATCTGTAATTAAGGACAACACATAAAAAAAGAAAAAAAAGCAGTTTAATGGCACTAAACAAGTAACAGAAATTCCTTTAGAGTGCATATGTGAATATCAATATCTGTATCCAATAAATTAAAGTTACGACACATCATATTAACATGCGACTTGAATAACATATTAGTGTGTGGCGTAGGTATGGGGAATTCTAAGGATTTGCGTGCGAAGTAAGCTGATACGTGAAACTGGATTATGGACAGCAAATAAGGACAGTCCAGTTTTTTATGTAAGAGATTGTGCAACCAAGTCAGACTATTCAAAATTCTTCTACGGTGCAGTGTATGAAAATCAAATTGAGTCAATAATGTCGTGTAGCAATACCCTTGAGGTGGATAGACTTCATTTTTTCTAAAAGCTAAATATTTTAATAGCCTTCTTTGAATTGCTTCAATTTTACGTATTTAATTATCATACGTGGGATACCAAATCAATGAACAATATTCAAGTTTGCTTCGGACCAGAGAATAGAAGAGGTTTGTTATGACAAGAGTTCGTAAAAACTTTGCAAGTACGTATAATAAATCCTAATACCTTCACATGTTCTATCAATATGTTCAATAAATGTAAACTTTTCGTCGAATATAACGCCAAGATCCTTAATAGATGTAAATTGAGATAGTAACTCGCCCTTAATGTCATAACTAAATATAATTGGCTCACGTTTGCGAGCATACGTAATGACCTTGCATTTAGCAATATTTAAACATAAACTATTCTTATCACACCAGTCATTAATAATATTCAGATCCCGTTGAATTAGCAGACAGTCCTGAATTGAATTGATCATAGTAAAGATCTTTAGATCATCAGCAAATAACAAGTGCTTGCAAAATAACTCGTCACAAATCATTCATGAAAAGAAGAAACAATAGAGACCTGAGGTTAGACCCTTGCGGGACACCCAATGAAGAAATAATAGGGTCAGACAGATAATTGTTGTAAGTTACGGTCTAAACTCGGTCGTAGAGATATGACGAAAACAGTTTTAGGAGAGAGCTGCTGAATCCAAAATTATTAAGCTTCTCGATAAGCAATTCAAATGATATAGAATCAAATGCTTTAGATATGTCCGTATAAATGACATCAACTTGACCTTGCTCATCCAGAACTGTTGTAACAATTTTTTTGACTACTATAAATCTCTTTAAAATTATTCATAAAATACACTGCATCGTCTATTTAAATAAACAATTAAATTTAGCGATCTAAATAAATATTTAGATCAGGGCCGGGTAGCCCAATCACAAACCGAATATTATTTAATAATGTTGGTCGTTTGAATTGCATTTCCAATGTCAGGAAATCATAATGTGTTATGTGTGCATCGTGTTGAGCAGACGGACCAGTTGGAAACAATCACTTGGCGTGTAACAGACGCCATGCAGTTTGACAAGGTCCACGCTAGCAACCTACAAGTTGCAATAAGTTGCCGCACGACCAAGTGCAAGATGCACTTGAGGCTTTAGCTGTTCTGATAATGGTAAGTGCATTAGATTATTATTGCGTGTAACTAAATAATTTTGTTATAGCGCTCAAAGGTTTTGTTATAAAATGCGCTCAAAGATTCTCTAATAAAATGCATTCAAAAGTTTTCGAGTAAAACTGTGCTTTATGGTTTTCTAGTAAAAATGTGCGCTATCGTTTAGTAATAATTATTTCCTCAAACTTGTTATCTTTAATTTTAATGAATTCATAAAAGGTGTTCTAAGGATTTCACATAATAATTTGTTTAAACTTATTTGTTTTAACTTCACTGGATTTATAAAAATATGATTTAAATGGTTGGCGAATTTTTGTCTTTGCAATTTGCCAAGTTTCGTTCTCACGAACAAAAGATGTGAGGAATATTAATTCTGGAGATTCACCGTTGATAAGCTTGCGAGTTTATCACTTCAAATATAATGTTTAAACGTCGAGAATGAAGTACTACATCCTATTTTATGGTTTGGTTTGTTTCGATTTGCTAGAGTGAAGTGTACATCAACTCCGTATGGATGGTTCCCTGCAGTTTTAACATATTACGCAACAAAACCTGGAACGTAAGCTGACGTCATTTGTTTGTCAAAGGATGGCAGGCAACATCCGGTTGCGACAAGGTATTTGTTTCAACGAAAAATCCCAGCTTACAAGGTAAGCGTTTTTCTATCCATATGACTTGACTACAGTTATTCCTATAACTTAACAGCGAAACAGATGATTGAAAGAACATTGCAACATTTTTATAACCTTTGTTTTACAATGTAATTATTAAAATTTTTGCTATTTGGAATTTATTTCAGCACAAATTAGAGATTAACTATTTATGATATCATTGCAAATAATTATGATTAGGAATACCTTTATTTAATTCTAACAAGGTATTTCATTTAAAGTTAATCACACCCCAAGTAATCACTAGATCTAATTTTATTTGTCTTTGAATATTTGATACACACTTGTAAACCAAGGTAACAGATCTGTGTATTTTGGGTAATTTATTTGGAAAGTCTCATAAACATGTTTAATGCATTATTAATATTTTTGATTCTTAGTAAATACAGTCTTAATCTTCATATTTGATATTGGTGTTTAAAAGATTAGACCGCTCCTATGATGTATATTTTGTGTATAAAATTTTATCACCAAGAAAGCTAAATTTCGTTAAAGAACAGCCATTAATTTACTTGAGTAATTGTTTTATTTTGAACAAGTGAGTTCAAGAATAGGGTAATTGAGTCAAGAGGTAAAAATGTATAAATACCCTTTACAAAATTAATGTTTTTAGCTCTCACATGATAATAGAGCACTAAAGATCCCTTTCAAGAACTTTAATGCCTCTATTTGCTTTTATAATAGTGTTAAAATAATTGATATTAATAGCTATTCCTTTAATTTATGGTATAAGGTAGCAAAAGTGCATCTCTTGTGTCCTTCATTATTATATTAATAATATTTTTCTTACAGCTCCTGCTTTATCAGTAAATACGATATTTATCTCTAAGGACTTCCAAGTCCTCCCTTAAAGCAAACCCGTGTTTAAAATTCAAGGACTTTTGCACCCCATTTTGTATTATTAGAGTCAGTAAGTGAACGATGTTTTTGTTATAAAACCCACAACCACTCCTCATAAGCTCTACCCGAGGAATAGATCCCTAGCTTAGTCGGAAGATAGTTGAGATTCCATCATCTTAAGGAGACCATTCCCTCAAGTTCACTTGAGCACACTATTAGATCTCCTCCAATTATAAGTTAAATTACACTGTAACAATGAAGTGTGTTATGCAGGCCAGATTGGTAGTGGCGGAGCGCTGAGTCATAAAGCCATGTTGAGTCGTAGATGTATAACTTTTAATCAGTTGATAAATGTGAGAATAAAGTATCAACTCCAGCAATTTAGCAAAGTTATTCAGCACACTGATAGGCCTGTAGTTTCTTATATCACCGGGATCACCATTTTTTAGGATAGGACTAATCTTTGCTACTTTCCATGCCTGCAGAAAAATTGAAGTTTGTACGACAATGTTAAAAATTCGGGTAAGTGGTTTAATAAAAACAGCTGAGTAATCTTTTATAACAGAACTAGGAATTTGATCTTGACCAGCAGTGTTTTTATTTTTAAGTTTACGTATTGCGTTTTCCACTTCAGCATCCGTTATATTATCAATATTTATACATGGCATATTAACAACCAAATTTCTAAACGTCGAAGGTTGATTAGGTGGTGTTACAACATATGCACTAGTATAAAATATGATTTACTGTTTATTCATCAATTTTGTAATTGTAGTACCTTTGAAAAAGGATTACAATAAATCCGAAAGCTCAGGTTTATAAAAAAGAGTTTTCTTAAATAATCCAGCCCACCTAAAACCCACAATATTTTTGAAAAATTAGAATAAAGGAGGTCGTTATTAATAATTCATTTATATATATATATTACTCATATTTAGACCAGGGTAGAAAATTAAATAATCAAATCAAATAATTTTAATCACCGTGTATAAGGAATTTTATTAGATAATACGCGTTATTAAAACCATGAAGCATAAATAAACTCGGTCGTTTCAGTAAAAATAAGAAATTTAAATTATCTATAAGACGCTTTACATCAAAAGAAGCAGTATTGAAAAGCGCAGTGGATAATTTAATTATTCCTAAACAAATGGAAATTACGTGCAAAGTTTATATTAATTAACCCTATTTTAAGTAACCGGTAGTAAAACAAAGTGTACATATAATAATTAATATTTAAGTTGTATTCGCTAAAAATGAAAGGATAGAAATCAATTTAATTGGAGTTAATTAAACCGTTAATAACATAATACCTATAGAAGCTTGTGAAAACCCAATAATAGTCAAATCGTAGGAAGGTTATTTAAAATGTTACGTTTGAACACCCTGCGTGTTTTAAAAGGCAATTTCAAGTTAATTTGTTTGGATAAACATGTTGATTCTAAGGATATTGGAAACGATCAGATGCTTTAGCAGGAAATACAGAACACCTGCGTATTTTTAAAAAGCTCATTCTGCGTAAATTTGGCAAATAATTAATGTTTCAAAGAATCTTGGAGAAACCGGGACTTAGTATTCACGAGAATGTGCGATACGGGTTTATTAAACCCAGATAACAGTCCGCGTGGACTAAAATATAATCGATAATAAAGAATATAAATTTGCACCAATACGAACAGGTTAGAAAAGGAAAGAGAAAATGCGTCAAGCAAAGACACATATTGTAAAAGGGCGGGATTTAAGCAACGTCAAGGGGTTGCGATTGGTTAAAAATAGGATGCATATATCAGAGGTAGAACAACAAGTTCTGTATAAAAGTAATTAGTTTTTCTCGGACAACTTTGCGGGCCGTGTTGAAATTTTCTGAGATCTCAATGGGGTGAGTACTAAATTCATAAAATCGACGTGCAGGCTACAGACTGGGAACGTAGAATGAGGAATTCGTTGGAATTACCCGTTTTAGGGAACAAAGCGACGTGTCGGCTATTCGCTATATATACAGGCGGAAATATGTGTTTCTCTCTTAGACTCTTAGACTTTCGACGATTCGATGCGTTAAAAGCTCGTGCATCCGCGACTTGATATTAAACAGTGCATTTTAGTTTGATTAAATAATTTAAAGTGTGCTAGTATATTTTAGTGACTCAAAATAGTTGGTTATTTTACGTGCTAACATGAATGTACTTCAGTGCACTTAGATACAAGGTAATAAAAGTTTATTATCACGGTACCAATTAGTAAAATTTACAACGACAAATGTATACCCAAAAGTAGGCAGTTTTGGCGTATATTGGTAATATTGGTAAAAGGAAGTATGAATTTCTTTGCTATTTTGCGGGGTGTTAATGACTAAATGGTTCGTAAATGTGTCTGCATCCACTGAACCAGAGGCAGATGTACACAGATGAGTTCTGGAAAAGCCTAGAAACAACTTTAAATTAATGGTGATGGAGAACATTTTAAAGCGTTGACAACTTGAAGCTGTAAATAGAATCCGGTTGGAATGGTGTGATTTACAAAAGGGACGATTACACTGAAGCTACGAGGACAATAACCTTCAGGTAAATTGTACTATTTTGTTTGACATTTTGTGTGTATTGAATGACTTTATAATTGATTTACTTTAAATGGACATTAGTGGAATTTTTCTAACCATAAAAATTTAATTTTAAGATGAAATTTGCTTGTTTAAGTAAAAGGGTATTTTGTTTTGATGTTCGGGAATAGGATGAAACTTTGGGTAGGTCTTTGAGCTCAATTAGACAAACCTGGTTAATTAACGTAAAGGGGTGGTAGATGCTCCTTTATACTCAGACTCGGTCTGCTTATCTTGTTATATTAATTAGTAGGCATCCAACAAGGACTTTAATTTTGGATGCACAGTAAAATGATAATAAAATTAATCCGGAAATTCTTTTAAAACTGAATTTTATGTTCAAATTTAATTTGAAAATTTAATGTATTCTGAATATTGATGTAAATAGAGTTAACGTTGATGTTTGTGGTAGGAATGTGTTGTTTAATTTTATGATTGAGAATGGAAGTTATCTAGAAGAGCAGCCGAGGCGATTAACAGAAGGAATCAACGGACCAGGTGATTTAAAAGGTTTCACAGCATTCTTGACGCCCAAACTGTGGGGCTCGAATGTTTTTTAAAGGGCCAGTACCTAGAGAGAGATATGAGAGGAATCACAGCAAATATATATGTATATATATATATATATATATATAGATATATATTGCTGTGATACTGCAGCCCCTTGTTATTATACTAATATTTAGCCTCACGATTGGGTCGTATTATTTATGTCGTGTTATCTTCCTGTAGAAAATAAAACCCTTGTTATTCTCGCCTCACGGTTGTGCAGATATTTATACTATGATAATCGCTGTTAGTTTCTACGCTTGGGCAAATAAATTCATGTCGTGAGTTATTCTTTTATTATTCAAGCACTTGTAGAAATGCTAATTTATAATATTCTTTGCCTCAACTAGCTGATTCAATTAAATAAAGCACTTCTACAATACACAGTATAATGATTAAATATTTACAATCTTTTTAAATATCTTCTCCCTTTTTAAATTATTTACATCTGTCAGATTTTTAGAAAATCAAGCCAGCAAAACGAGCTTTTTATTACATTTAGAGATCTATTGAAACGTTTCAAGATGTTTATTACTTTTCATAAATTTGTACAAGAAACCCCAATTTGTCGGCTCTTACACTTTGAATTATTATTGAGATAAAAACAGTTTTTAAAAATAAATCATATCAAAATATCTAACCTGAAGTGGTTCAGTAGGTGCTCTGCATTCCCAAGAATTGAAGTCGACATCCAACCAAATTGGTATCCAAATCGTTATTGGCGAGTTTATTCAAATGAAAGGAGTTCATTTTCGTAATAGAATATTTACCATTTTCAGAGATTATCAAATTGCTTGAACAGCAGCATTCTCCAGAGTCTCGTATCCAAAATTGTATTTAAGATCGTAATTAACAGGAATCGTAACAAGATCTTTATTAGGATCGTTATTTCGATTGTAATTAAGAAGGTAATTAAGATGGTAATTAAAGTGTTGATTAAGATGGTAATTAAAATGGTAATTAAGTTGTTGATTAAGATCCCTGTTTTATTTATTATTAGAAATGGTATAATTTCACTAAATCTGATCTACTTACGTCTTTAGAAGTACGGCTCGCTTGCACAATTACACACTCTTTAATTTTCACTTTAATTTAATTTACTATTCACGTAAATATTTAGCACTTTTAAGTATAGTGACTGCCTAGTTTCTAAAGTATACTAACTCGATATTCAATTGTCATGATATTTATAGGATCGGCCCCTTTTGTTTGCGATTCGTTAAGTTCACGTGCTGGGCGAGACCAAGTGTTTTATCTCTTGTTATTTTGGGAAACTTTACCAATTGTTTAGTTCAATTGCATGAATCGATGTTAAGAATGTCACGTAATTCATTATAATACCTCACATTTAATTCAGAAATCCCAGGAATCTTCGTCCAACAAATCACGTACTATTGTTGTTGGCCTTATTCTAATCTGAATGGAATAAATTTGGTGTTTGTTTATTTCCTAATAAATTGGATTTTTGAACAAATGTGATACTTTTAGATCATGTACGCTTTTAAAATAATGCATAATTTCTAAGTGCGTTTAAGATGATATATCAACGCACTTGTTGATTATTTATCTAGCCAATTCATGCAGGTTTTTCACTGATTTAATTTCAATGCGTTTCGTTACATTTTTAAATTCTTATCTTTGCTCGTAGCTACTTTTGGATATGTGAATCGCTTGTACTGCTATATACAGTGTGCTCTTAACTAATAATATTTATAATGACCTATTTACTCTTTTAATATCTGTAATTATGTGTTTTTGTTACTTGGGAGTTTCTTTTGTTTATTCTACTATCCCTATGATTTAACCTACCTCTAAATTAATCCTATAATTACAGCAATACATATATATATATATATATATATATATTGCCGTGGTAGGTCAGGAACAAGTTTTAACATCGAGCCCCAGCGTTGGGCCGTCATAAAGTTGCCATGGAATCGGGGATTATGCTCTTAAAATTCTCGCTCCACATGCCAACATAAAATTTTCAAAAAAAAAAAACAAATTTTTTACCCTACCTTTTGGACACCTTCGTATTTCTGCTCACCCCGGCTAGCTCAGCAATCGGCCTTTTTTTGAATACCTAGCATTTTAAGTACATACCTTTTTCACACACACATACACACAGTCAAATGAAATTAACAATCAAATAATACAACAAACATACAACCTTTTATTTACACATATCAACAAATTTCCATTATTATAAAATATTTACACCTTGGTACAGACAGTTTGCTAAAACTGTTACCAGCTCAATCATTAAATACTTTAAAGTCCTTGGTTTCAATATATTTCAACAAATTCTATATAATACGAGTAAATGGCCCCATATGCAACCCTAGTTTGACTTTATCCTGGTCTATTTTGAGCTCATTATAACCCAGTTTCTGTAAATGCTTTTACACTGCATTTTATTAAAACGAATTTAAAACCCGTTTACTCCATACAACAACATTTTATAGCATAAACACATCTTTATACATCACCAATAAACCCTTTTTAAATATTCAAAATTAATTGTCCAACCCATTTCGAATGGACCTACACCTTGCCGAAGTTCTAAATTACTAGAACAGGTGAAATGGCTTGCGTGTTCTAATGAGCTAAAGAGGCAAACTACAGGTCCAACCAAAGTAGTAGGGTCGTTAGTGAGGAACCAGACTAAAACAGGTCCCCGAAAGAGGGCAGCGGCTCTTTTGGTACTTAGATCGGCAGAGACCATAGGGGTCGGTATGGCAGTCTAAGACACACTACCGCGATGTGGAAGGCAACGGGAAACCACCACATTATCTCCCAAGTACACAGCATACTTAAATTGTAACAAACATGATGGCATTCTCTGGGGTAAAAGATTCCGGAGTTAAAATAGTCCCCCATTCGGATCTCCGGGAGGGGACTACTTCGGAGGATGCGATCGGAAAGTTAAAAATAAGAGTCGGGAACATTCTGCGAGTCGGAGCGTGGAATGTTAGAAGTATGAAGCAAGTAGGTAAGCTAGAGAACCTAAAAATCGAAATGAATAGGTTATCACTAGACATAGTAGGGATCAGCGAATGACTTTATAATTGATTTACTTTAAATGGACATTAGTGGAATTTTTCTAACCATAAAAATTTAATTTTAAGATGAAATTTGCTTGTTTAAGTAAAAGGGTATTTTGTTTTGATGTTCGGGAATAGGATGAAACTTTGGGTAGGTCTTTGAGCTCAATTAGACAAACCTGGTTAATTAACGTAAAGGGGTGGTAGATGCTCCTTTATACTCAGACTCCGGTCTGCTTATCTTGTTATATTAATTAGTAGGCATCCAACAAGGACTTTAATTTTGGATGCACAGTAAAATGATAATAAAATTAATCCGGAAATTCTTTTTAAAACTGAATTTTATGTTCAAATTTAATTTGAAAATTTAATGTATTCTGAATATTGATGTAAATAGAGTTAACGTTGATGTTTGTGGTAGGAATGTGTTGTTTAATTTTTATGATTGAGAATGGAAGTTATCTAGAAGAGCAGCCGAGGCGATTAACAGAAGGAATCAACGGACCAGGTGATTTAAAAGGTTTCACAGCATTCTTGACGCCCAAACTGTGGGGCTCGAATGTTTTTTTTTAAAGGGCCAGTACCTAGAGAGAGATATGAGAGGAATCACAGCAATATATATATGTATATATATATATATATATATATATAGATATATATATTGCTGTGATACTCGCAGCCCCTTGTTATTATACTAATATTTAGCCTCACGATTGGGTCGTATTATTTATGTCGTGTTATCTTCCTGTAGAAAAATAAAACCCTTGTTATTCTCGCCTCACGGTTGTGCAGATATTTATACTATGATAATCGCTGTTAGTTTCTACGCTTGGGCAAATAAATTCATGTCGTGAGTTATTCTTTTATTATTCAAGCACTTGTAGAAATGCTAATTTATAATATTCTTTGCCTCAACTAGCTGATTCAATTAAATAAAGCACTTCTACAATACACAGTATAATGATTAAATATTTACAATCTTTTTAAATATCTTCTCCCTTTTTAAATTATTTACATCTGTCAGATTTTTAGAAAATCAAGCCAGCAAAACGAGCATTTTATTACATTTAGAGATCTATTGAAACGTTTCAAGATGTTTATTACTTTTCATAAATTTGTACAAGAAACCCTAATTTGTCGGCTCTTACACTTTGAATTATTATTGAGATAAAACAGTTTTAAAAATAAATCATATCAAAATATCTAACCTGAAGTGGTTCAGTAGGTGCTCTGCATTCCCAAGAATTGAAGTCGACATCCAACCAAATTGGTATCCAAATCGTTATTGGCGAGTTTATTCAAATGAAAGGAGTTCATTTTCGTAATAGAATGTTTATCATTTTCAGAGATTAGCAAATTGCTTGAACAGCAGCATTCTCCAGAGTCTCGTATCCATAATTGTATTTAAGATCGTAATTAACAAGAATCGTAACAAGATCTTTATTAGGATCGTTATTTCGATTGTAATTAAGAAGGTAATTAAGATGATAATTAAAGTGTTGATTAAGATGGTAATTAAAATGGTAATTAAGTTGTTGATTAAGATCCCTGTTTTATTTATTATTAGAAATGGTATAATTTCACTAAATCTGATCTACTTACGTCTTTAGAAGTACGGCTCGCTTGCACAATTACACACTCTTTAATTTTCACTTTAATTTAATTTACTATTCACGTAAATATTTAGCACTTTTAAGTATAGTGACTGCCTAGTTTCTAAAGTATACTAACTCGATATTCAATTGTCATGATATTTATAGGATCGGCCCCTTTGTTTGCGATTCGTTAAGTTCACGTGCTGGGCGAGACCAAGTGTTTTATCTCTTGTTATTTTGGGAAACTTTACCAATTGTTTAGTTCAATTGCATGAATCGATGTTAAGAATGTCACGTAATTCATTATAATACCTCACATTTAATTCAGAAATCCCAGGAATCTTCGTCCAACAAATCACGTACTATTGTTGTTGGCCTTATTCTAATCTGAATGGAATAAATTTGGTGTTTGTTTATTTCCTAATAAATTGGATTTTTGAACAAATGTGATACTTTTAGATCATGTACGCTTTTAAAATAATGCATAATTTCTAAGTGCGTTTAAGATGATATATCAACGCACTTGTTGATTATTTATCTAGCAAATTCATGCAGGTTTTTCACTGATTTAATTTCAATGCGTTTTGTTACATTTTTAAATTCTTATCTTTGCTCGTAGCTACTTTTGGATATGTGTTTTAATCGCTTGTACTGCTATATACAGTGTGCTCTTAACTAATAATATTTATAATGACCTATTTACTCTTCTAATATCTGTAATTATGTGTTTTTGTTACTTGGGAGTTTCTTTTGTTTATTCTACTATCCCTATGATTTAACCTACCTCTAAATTAATCCTATAATTACAGCAATACATATATATATATATATATATATATATATTGCCGTGGTAGGTCAGGAACAAGTTTTAACATCGAGCCCCAGCGTTGGGCCGTCATAAAGTTGCCATGGAATCGGGGATTATGCTCTTAAAATTCTCGCTCCACATGCCAACATAAAATTTTCAAAAAAAAAAAAAACAAATTTTTTACCCTACCTTTTGGACACCTTCGTATTTCTGCTCACCCCGGCTAGCTCAGCAATCGGCCTTTTTTTGAATACCTAGCATTTTAAGTACATACCTTTTTCACACACACATACACACAGTCAAATGAAATTAACAATCAAATAATACAACAAACATACAACCCTTTTATTTACACATATCAACAAATTTCCATTATTATAAAATATTTACACCTTGGTACAGACAGTTTGCTAAAACTGTTACCAGCTCAATCATTAAATACTTTAAAGTCCTTGGTTTCAATATATTTCAACAAATTCTATATAATACGAGTAAATGGCCCCCATATGCAACCCTAGTTTGACTTTATCCTGGTCTATTTTGAGCTCATTATAACCCAGTTTCTGTAAATGCTTTTACACTGCATTTTTATTAAAAACGAATTTAAAAACCCGTTTACTCCATACAACAACATTTTATAGCATAAACACATCTTTATACATCACCAATAAACCCTTTTTAAATATTCAAAATTAATTGTCCAACCCATTTCGAATGGACCTACACCTTGCCGAAGTTCTAAATTACTAGAACAGGTGAAATGGCTTGCGTGTTCTAATGAGCTAAAGAGGCAAACTACAGGTCCAACCAAAGTAGTAGGGTCGTTAGTGAGGAACCAGACTAAAACAGGTCCCCGAAAGAGGGCAGCGGCTCTTTTGGTACTTAGATCGGCAGAGACCATAGGGGTCGGTATGGCAGTCTAAGACACACTACCGCGATGTGGAAGGCAACGGGAAACCACCACATTATCTCCCAAGTACACAGCATACTTAAATTGTAACAAACATGATGGCATTCTCTGGGGTAAAAGATTCCGGAGTTAAAATAGTCCCCATTCGGATCTCCGGGAGGACTACTTGGAGGATGCGATCGGAAAGTTAAAAATAAGAGTCGGGAACATTCTGCGAGTCGGAGCGTGGAATGTTAGAAGTATGAAGCAAGTAGGTAAGCTAGAGAACCTAAAAATCGAAATGAATAGGTTATCACTAGACATAGTAGGGATTAGCGAAGTTCGGTGGCCAGAGGCGGGGGATTTTTGGAGTGGAGACTTCAGGGTAATTCATACAGGAGCAGAGGACGGAAATTTGAGTGTGGGGATAGTTATGCGGAAGAAGATAGGATACTGTGTAGAAAATTACTTACAAAAGAACGAAAGAGTACTCATGGTTAGATTAGAATCTAAACCGGTAAACACAGTAATAATACAAGTATACATGCCAACCTCTAGCTACAGTGACGAAGAGGTAGAAGCCATCTACAAAGATATCGAAGTCATATTAAGATACGTAAAAGGACATGAAAATTTAATAATTACGGGGGATTTTAATGCTGTGGTAGGTGAGGGTAGGGAAGGAGCGGTAGTAGGTTTATTTGGTTTAGGCACGAGAAACGACAGGGGAAATAGGCTGGTAGAATTTTGCGACAAGAACAATTTAATCATCACAAACACATTATTTCAACATCATGCTAGAAGACGATATACGTGGAAGATGCCAGAAGATATAGGACGATATCAAATAGATTACATTCTTGTTAGACAACGGTTTAGGAATCAAGTAAAAGACTGTAGAAGCTACCCAGAAGCAGATATAGATACTGACCACAACATCGTAATTATGAAGGACGCACTTAAATTTAAAAATCTGAAAAAAAGGAACGGAAAAAGGCACTTGGACTTAGAGAAACTAAAAGATAAAGATATTCAAGTAAGATTCGAAAAAAAGTCAAATGAATTGCTGAATGATATCGAGAAAATATCTGAAACTAAGGAAGTAGAAACAGAATGGAATAACATTAAATCCAGCCTAAACATAGCGGCCAGAGATATTTTGGGGTATACACAAAAAGAAAATAAGAAACCATGGATAACAAAGGATATCGTGAATTTAATAGAAGAAAGACGAAAATACAAAAATTAATCAGACGAAACAGGAAAACAGAGATACAAAGTCATAAAATGGGAAATTATTCGAAAATGCAGGAAAGCTAAAGAACAATGGATTGATGAAAAGTGCAAAGAAGTACAAACTAAGATGAAAATAGGAAAGACAGACGAAGCATACAAATTAATTAGAATGTATTTTAGGGATATAAAACCGTATAGCAAAAATATAAGGGACGCACAAGGAAACGTCGTTATAGAAAACGAGAGAAAGTGAGTAGATGGCAAGAATATATAGGAATTTATATGCAGGAGAGGAACTAACTGCATTAGAACAGGAATCAGACATTGAAAATGATGACTTGGGATATCCTATACTTAGAGATGAGTTTGAATTAGCATTAAAGAGTCTGAAAAATGGTAAGGCGCCGGGTACAGATAAGGTGCAAGCAGAAACTCTAAAAGCCGCTGGACAAGCAGTAACAGAACGTCTCTTCCAACTTGTAAGCTATATGTATGAGACAGGCGAGATACCCAAAGATTTCAAACGTAGCATCATAGTAACTATACCAAAAAAGAAAGGCGCGGATAGATGTGAAAATTTTCGAACAATAAGTTTGACAGCACACGTGTCAAAAATATTAACTAGAATTGTGCAAAGACGAATGGAAAAACGAGCTGAAGAAATACTAGGAGAAGACCAATTTGGGTTTAGGCGAAACAGGGGAACACGGGAGGCTATTTTAGCTCTGAGAGTGATAATGGAGAAAACAATAGAAAAAGGGGAAAGCATGTATATAGGGTTTGTAGATCTGGAAAAAGCATTCGACAATGTAAATTGGAAAAGAATGTTTGAAATACTCAAAAAGATTGGAATGAGTTATAGGGATAGACGAATAGTAAATAGCTTATACAAAGAGCAAACAGCAGTAATAGAATTAGAGCAAGAACGTAGAGAAGTAAACATTAGGAAAGGGGTGAGACAGGGATGTGCCCTATTCCCATTGATTTTTAACTTGTACATAGAAGAGGCAATGAATACTGTCAAATGCAGGAAGACATTTGGAATTACTATGCAGGGACAAAAAATTGATATGCTTAGATTTGCAGATGATATAGCGGTATTAGCGTCTAGCAAGGAAGAGTTAGAAGATGCTCTTAATGAAATGGAAACGGTTCTAACAGAGAGATACGGTATGAAAATTAACTAAACTAAAACTAAAGTTCTAGTTTGCAATGGTGGGGAAAATAAATCAAAAACAAGAATACAAGTATGTAACACGAACTTACAAGAGGTTAAGGATTTCTGCTACCTAGGAAGCCAAATAACGCAAGATGGAAAAAGCACAAAAGATATAAAACAAAGATTAGCACAAGGTCGTGCTACATTTAACAAGAAAAAGCAACTACTGTGCTCAAAGACCACAAACATAGAAACAAGGAAAAGATTGCTTAAAACATATGTGTGGAGCACAGCACTGTACGGCTGTGAAGCCTGGACAGTAGGAGAAGCGGACAAGAAAAAGGTTGAAGCCTTTGAAATGTGGTGTTACAGGCGTATGATGAAGATATTATGGACAGACAAAGTTAAGAACGAAGAGGTACTAAAAATGGTAGGGGAAGAAAGAAATATGTGGAAAACGGTAAAAAATAGGAGAGATAGAATGATAGGCCACATACTACGGCATGAGGGAATAGTGAGGAATATTTTAGAAGCAGAGATAGGAAAAAAGAGAAGAAGAGGCAGACCTAGATTAGACTACTGCACACAGATAGTAAAAGATGTAGGCTGTAGAGGTTTCATGGAGATGTGTAGGCTAGCCCAGAATAGAAATCAATGGAGGTACGCATCCAACCAATCCCAAGATGGATAAACTAATGACGAAAAGATAACTGTGCTTAAACATGATGATTATTATAAGTAACTACAAGAATTGGTTGGGCAATATTCTCGAATAATGTTAAGTGTGTGAAAGGATTTACTGGAAAACCATTATTTCGGCAAATGTCTAAGTGTTGGGGATCTTGGTAGCCACAGGTTGCTTAACCTCCTTCACTGAATGTCGGTAAAATAGGGTATAAAATTAGAAAACAATAGAAAGGAACGAGCTGAATACACATACTCCTGAAAAGAAGAAAAGAAGAAAACCACCAAAAACGAAAAATCAAAGAAGCTGCTTATATAACCCTACATAAAAATAACTGAGTTGCAAACGAATCCGTGACTTTCAGTAAACAATGGATTCCATTACTAAAAGAAATAACAAAAGAAATAACAAATGAAAATCAAATGCCCACAATATCTAGGTAGCATTGCAAGTTTTTCCTGGGTTTTCCGTGCAATATTAACATGAAATACAGCCTACATACATGATTTCTATTTATACATCAAATTTATACATAAAATAACTAATTACATAAAAATAAGCATATTAACAATCCTTGTAAAACAGCATTGGTATCTGACAAGTATAAATCCACAATAAGGTTACCTCAAAACCATATACAATCTCCGTTGAACAGTATTGGTATCTGACAAGTGTAAACCCGCCATAGGGTCGCCGCAGATCCATATACAATCTTCATAGAACAACATTGGTATCTGACAAGTGTAAACCCGCCATAGAGTCGCCTCAGAACCATGTTAAAATCTACCAAAGAGGTAACTTAAATAATAATGTTTTTTCCCCCTCAAAATAAATATAAAGAAACGACTACTTAAGCCTTTCAATAATGCAATCGCACACTTCCTTAATAACCATCCTCTCAATTGTATAAATAGAAACCTGTTAAAAAAATGTTTTCCAATTCTAAGTTATTGAATTTATATAAAGTTCACCAATAAAAATTAATCAGCTGATTTCACGTTAAGCGTATTGGCTACCTAAAGAAAGCCGATCCCAGGTTGCAACACAAATTGAAGGCAATCATTCTGTTAAACTTTAAAAATTTTTGCTTAGTATACTCAAACCAAATATTTCAAACATCAATAAATCAAAGTCACCTTCAATTTATGTCATAAATGTCAAACTTAAAGTTTTTATTATTATTTTGACAACGATCCTAGGTCATGGATCAAAACTTAAATAAAGTTGATTTTAAAAACTATGAGTGATTTAATTCCCAAAGAAGATTAACCTGAATACACATGCTGTGTGAGAATTTCAGGGAACTAAGTAGGCTAGCTCAGAATATAAATAAGTGCAGGTACGTGTCCAACCAGTTTTAAGACGGAAAACCTAATGGCTGCGAAATACCTGCAACTAATGTTGACTGTGCTAAAAGATAAATTTGAAAATATATTAAATCGCCAAATGGTTAAGTGTTGGGGAACTTGGCAGCCACAGAATGCTTACCTCCTTCACAACCATTGAAGGTCGGAGAAATAGGGCATATAACAGTAAAACAATAGTAGGTGACCGAACTGCATCTAACAAGAAAGAACATCGCCTATGATGAAAGACAACAAACGTATAATAAGAAGAAAATTGTTGAAAGCATATGTGGAGCACAGCACAGTATGCCTATGAAATACGGGAAGTCTGAAACGCAGACAGAAAAACGGTAGTAGCCTTTTGAAATGATGTGCTTCAGATGTATGAGGACGATAGCATGGACAGACAAAATAATAACAAATAAGTTACAGAAATAGTAGGGGAACAAGGATATCTGGGGAAAAAGAGAAATAGTAGGGCGGAATACGTTCTAAGGCATTTTTGGGGAATAGTATGTGATATATTACAAGCAGAGATAGGAAAAGAGGTAGATGTAGAGATCAGACAGTTATAGATGCAAACTGTGCATATTTCAGGAAATCTGTAGGTTAGTTCAGAATAGGGAACAATGATGGTACGCGTCTAACCAGTTCTAGGACTGAAGACCTAATGATGATGATGAATTGTCCAACACATATACCTCTAAACAAGTTTTTATGGTAATAAATATGCCACCAATAAGTCAAAACACATAAACACAAAAATATCAGCACAAATGTTTATCCAAAACAGGAAATTAAGTTTCTTTACCTGAGTCGCTTTCGTTAATCGTCACCGCTAAAGATGGTTACCAGAAATCCTTGTTGTTGCGTCCATCTACTTCGATTATGCGTGGATCCAACTGATCCCCACTTGTCCAAATCTCGGCCACCACTACTATTCTTCTATCTAGATATTAGCCTTGTCTCAAACGTAACATTCCATACCAAATATACTTCATGCATACAAATTACGTTTTAGGCTTTGCTTACCCAAATATCATCCCTTCATTTAATCGATTCGTTGTAGTAACGACACCTTTATCTAAACAATAGCACAAACTCGTACAATATTAATTTTCCAATTTTTGCGGTATTAGCGTCTAGCAAGGAAGAGTTAGAAGATGCTCTTAATGAAATGGAAACGGTTCTAACAGAGAGATACGGTATGAAAATTAACTAAACTAAAACTAAAGTTCTAGTTTGCAATGGTGGGAAAATAAATCAAAAACAAGAATACAAGTATGTAACACGAACTTACAAGAGGTTAAGGATTTCTGCTACCTAGGAAGCCAAATAACGCAAGATGGAAAAGCACAAAAGATATAAAACAAAGATTAGCACAAGGTCGTGCTACATTTAACAAGAAAAAGCAACTACTGTGCTCAAAGACCACAAACATAGAAACAAGGAAAAGATTGCTTAAAACATATGTGTGGAGCACAGCACTGTACGGCTGTGAAGCCTGGACAGTAGGAGAAGCGGACAAGAAAAAGGTTGAAGCCTTTGAAATGTGGTGTTACAGGCGTATGATGAAGATATTATGGACAGACAAAGTTAAGAACGAAGAGGTACTAAAATGGTAGGGAAGAAAGAAATATGTGGAAAACGGTAAAAATAGGAGAGATAGAATGATAGGCCACATACTACGGCATGAGGGAATAGTGAGGAATATTTTAGAAGCAGAGATAGGAAAAAAGAGAAGAAGAGGCAGACCTAGATTAGACTACTGCACACAGATAGTAAAAGATGTAGGCTGTAGAGGTTTCATGGAGATGTGTAGGCTAGCCCAGAATAGAAATCAATGGAGGTACGCATCCAACCAATCCCAAGATGGATAAACTAATGACGAAAAGATAACTGTGCTTAAACATGATGATTATTATAAGTAACTACAAGAATTGGTTGGGCAATATTCTCGAATAATGTTAAGTGTGTGAAAGGATTTACTGGAAAACCATTATTTCGGCAAATGTCTAAGTGTTGGGGATCTTGGTAGCCACAGGTTGCTTAACCTCCTTCACTGAATGTCGGTAAAATAGGGTATAAAATTAGAAAACAATAGAAAGGAACGAGCTGAATACACATACTCCTGAAAAGAAGAAAAGAAGAAAACCACCAAAAACGAAAAATCAAAGAAGCTGCTTATATAACCCTACATAAAAATAACTGAGTTGCAAACGAATCCGTGACTTTCAGTAAACAATGGATTCCATTACTAAAAGAAATAACAAAAGAAATAACAAATGAAAATCAAATGCCCACAATATCTAGGTAGCATTGCAAGTTTTTCCTGGGTTTTCCGTGCAATATTAACATGAAATACAGCCTACATACATGATTTCTATTTATACATCAAATTTATACATAAAATAACTAATTACATAAAAATAAGCATATTAACAATCCTTGTAAAACAGCATTGGTATCTGACAAGTATAAATCCACAATAAGGTTACCTCAAAACCATATACAATCTCCGTTGAACAGTATTGGTATCTGACAAGTGTAAACCCGCCATAGGGTCGCCGCAGATCCATATACAATCTTCATAGAACAACATTGGTATCTGACAAGTGTAAACCCGCCATAGAGTCGCCTCAGAACCATGTTAAAATCTACCAAAGAGGTAACTTAAATAATAATGTTTTTTCCCCCTCAAAATAAATATAAAGAAACGACTACTTAAGCCTTTCAATAATGCAATCGCACACTTCCTTAATAACCATCCTCTCAATTGTATAAATAGAAACCTGTTAAAAAAAAATGTTTTCCAATTCTAAGTTATTGAATTTATATAAAGTTCACCAATAAAAATTAATCAGCTGATTTCACGTTAAGCGTATTGGCTACCTAAAGAAAGCCGATCCCAGGTTGCAACACAAATTGAAGGCAATCATTCTGTTAAACTTTAAAAATTTTTGCTTAGTATACTCAAACCAAATATTTCAAACATCAATAAATCAAAGTCACCTTCAATTTATGTCATAAATGTCAAACTTAAAGTTTTTATTATTATTTTGACAACGATCCTAGGTCATGGATCAAAACTTAAATAAAGTTGATTTTAAAAACTATGAGTGGTTTAATTCCCAAAGAAGATTAACCTGAATACACATGCTGTGTGAGAATTTCAGGGAACTAAGTAGGCTAGCTCAGAATATAAATAAGTGCAGGTACGTGTCCAACCAGTTTTAAGACGGAAAACCTAATGGCTGCGAAATACCTGCAACTAATGTTGACTGTGCTAAAAGATAAATTTGAAAATATATTAAATCGCCAAATGGTTAAGTGTTGGGGGAACTTGGCAGCCACAGAATGCTTACCTCCCTTCACAACCATTGAAGGTCGGAGAAATAGGGCATATAACAGTAAAACAATAGTAGGTGACCGAACTGCATCTAACAAGAAAGAACATCGCCTATGATGAAAGACAACAAACGTATAATAAGAAGAAAATTGTTGAAAGCATATGTGTGGAGCACAGCACAGTATGCCTATGAAATACGGGAAGTCTGAAACGCAGACAGAAAAACGGTAGTAGCCTTTTGAAATGATGTGCTTCAGATGTATGAGGACGATAGCATGGACAGACAAAAATAATAACAAATAAGTTACAGAAATAGTAGGGGAACAAGGATATCTGGGGAAAAAGAGAAATAGTAGGGCGGAATACGTTCTAAGGCATTTTTGGGGAATAGTATGTGATATATTACAAGCAGAGATAGGAAAAAGAGGTAGATGTAGAGATCAGACAGTTATAGATGCAAACTGTGCATATTTCAGGGAAATCTGTAGGTTAGTTCAGAATAGGGAACAATGATGGTACGCGTCTAACCAGTTCTAGGACTGAAGACCTAATGATGATGATGAATTGTCCAACACATATACCTCTCTAAACAAGTTTTTATGGTAATAAATATGCCACCAATAAGTCAAAACACATAAACACAAAAAATATCAGCACAAATGTTTATCCAAAAACAGGAAATTAAGTTTCTTTACCTGGAGTCGCTTTCGTTAATCGTCACCGCTAAAGATGGTTACCAGAAATCCTTGTTGTTGCGTCCATCTACTTCGATTATGCGTGGATCCAACTGATCCCCACTTGTCCAAATCTCGGCCACCACTACTATTCTTCTATCTAGATATTAGCCTTGTCTCAAACGTAACATTCCATACCAAATATACTTCATGCATACAAATTACGTTTTAGGCTTTGCTTACCCAAATATCATCCCTTCATTTAATCGATTCGTTGTAGTAACGACACCTTTATCTAAACAATAGCACAAACTCGTACAATATTAATTTTCCAATTTTTGCGGTACGCTGCTACAGCTTCACATACTTTCAAAACAGGATGTTATATGCAACTTTACCGACTAAACACAGTAATTAATACCCGTAAGAGCATTTACTATTATTACGTTCCAGGTCTAAGCACGATCTCAGATCTAAAGGGACAGAGAGCCTCAATATCTTTGTTCGTGTATTTATATGATATTCAAAACCACCCATGGAACCTGTTTCCCTTAAAAAGCTTTATTTTTAAAATTGATTCGTAAAATTTTGAACGTAACAAACACTAACTTCTGAAAAATCCCCCGTTCATCGTGCTGTTACATAGAATTTTGTTCGATACCCTCTACGGACGCGCTCTTCTTGAAACGGCCTAGTTTTAAACCAATGATATAATTTTTCCTTGTCACAACGCTCCACCTATAAGCTATCTATCTCTGTTTCACGCATATTTGTTGTCTCCTTTAGAACCCTTCAAAAGTTACAGAAAATCGATATTGTAGCCGGCCTTCACATTTACCCGTGTATTTCGTACGTGACTTGTACCCAACACTTTCTTTATACGTTTCTCTGTTCGTTTTACATTATCGATCGTTTATTCCACTCAGTCTTCAAGGCACGTGTTATTGTAGCAGCTTATACACTGACCTTTGCAAACACAATTCTATAGAATTTTGTGCTAACGTTCGTTTAAGGTTTCATGAACTTGACATGAACCAACAGGTGTTCTTCGAAGCAACCGACCGTTTAGAATAACAATTCTTAGTTTCTTTCTTTCTTAGTATTTGTGTACTCAAAAGCTTCTTCCCTAATGCAATTTTAACATTCCAATATACAAATAAAAAAATATTTTAATAACCGTCCGTTTTCACTATATAAATTGATTAATTTGGCGCGTAAATAATTTGCTCCTATTCTCTATATACACAGTGTTTAAAATTTTATTATCTGGACTTTTTTGACCTATTCCACGTCAATATATATATATATATATATATATATATATATATATATATATATACAATATATATATATATATATATATATATATATATATATATAGGTAGAAAGGTTTAATAATATAGAATGTTAAAGTTATATTGTTTATAGATACAATTGAGAATAGCATTGATTATGCAGCAACACGTGTTGAAAAAGGAACTTCAGAATTAGTAAAAGCTTCCCAATATCAAAGAAAATACCGTCGTAAATTATGTTTTTTAGTTGTATTAGCAGCAGTTATTTCAACTATTTTAATTGTTGTTTAGTATTAACCCTAAAAAATAGATGTAATCAGATTATAAAGTTTATATATATATATATATATATATATATAATCAGATTATAAAGTTTATATATATATATATATATATATATATATATATAAAATTTATAATCTGATTACATCTATTTTTTAGGTTAATACTAAAACAACAATTAAAAATATTGAAATAACTGCTGTAACAAATCATAATTTACGACATATTCTAGATGAAACTAATTTATTCTGAAGTTCCTTTTCAACACTGTTGCATAATCATGCTATTCATATATAATATATATATATTATATAATATATATATATATATATATATGATATATGGACAGATAAAGCTACATAATAGTATCATGTGATAATATTAAGAAAGAACCCGTCTGAGTTGTTCAGCTTTTTTTAGGATTTGAGGATCCAGCAAAATTAACAGATGATATACATGAGGATATAGGTGTAAGCTGAATTAATATAATGGGCAAGGGAAATAATATTGACGAAGCTGTACTTAATGTTATAAATTCTGATGAACTTAAAAGAAGTGAAAAACGTATTTATAAAAACACCTTTCTCCATATTTGTGATTATTAAACAGTCCCATCAATTGTATATCTGGTTTATCTTGTATGAAAATTAAAAATATAGATAAATGCCCTTAAAATTAAAGCGTTATTTTATAATGGTTGCAAATAATTTTGATTTAAAATTGATACATCATTATAAAAGCTATCAATTAATATCATTATTGTCATAGATTTTCTTGATAGGTTAGTAATTATTCAATATCTATTTGTTATGATTGTATGATCCACCATTACTGGTATGGGAGATACGTAAAAGTTTTTTTAGGTTATAAATACTGTTTATGCATTTGTCAAGTATCACTTTCACTATATTTTCCTATTTCAAGCTTTGTTAGTACTAATTATTTAATGATTCATATTGTTTGGAACAAAGTTTTAATAATTGCAAAGTTCGAGGTTTAATAGTCGTGTTTACTTACTGGTTACAAAAAATTTTAATTTTGGTGTGTTCAGTTTAATATAAGGGACAATATTATAAAAGTAAAGTACGCTAAATTACGCCTATGAATTAAATTCGAAATGAATTACGGAACAATGCGATCTTCACAAGATGCTCAGTCTGTGGGGGTTAGCGTTAATGAAGAATTTAATCACATTTGCGACAGTGTAGTCACTAATATCTACACCATAAACTCTAGTTGGAAAACATTAGAAAGTGCTGCTAAAAATGTAGGTACAAATCGAGATAATCAAGGCCTTCGTAACAAAATGTAAGTGAACTAGCATGTGTTAAAATAAACAAATAAGATTTATTTTTAAGACATGTAACCCAGCTTAGTACGAACCAAATTATATCAGTCACACCACGTGATTTACAACGCTTGAAAATGATTATTCAGAGAGGCGAAAAGCAGAAAGAACTGCAAATTACTAAGCTTACCGAAAACTTCACTGAAGCCGTTGCAAAGTATGGAGAAATACAAAAGGTTTTTTCTTTATGTATTGCTAACTTAATGTGTTTTTAATATTATTTTGTAGCAAGTTGCTGGTAAAATGAAAGCTAACCTTTTAATAGCTATAAACGCTGAAAGTCCTATAAATGAGGATATCAGTGAACAACAGCAGCAACAAATACAGTTATCGAGAGAAATAGCGTTTGAACAAGATATGTTGTTAGATCGGGAGTCGCGTATTAGACAAATAGAAGCTGATGTATTGGATGTTAATCAAATTATGCGGGAATTAAGTGCTATGATACATATGCAGGGTGAAAATATAGGTAGGGCAAGGTTTAATAAGATGGGCCTGTTAAGAAGTTATATTATTTATAGATACAATCGAGAATAGTATTGATTATGCAGCAACACGTGTTGAAGAAGGAACTTCAGAATTAGTAAAAGCTTCCCAATATCAAAGAAAATACCGTCGTAAATTATGTTTTTTAGTTGTATTAGCAGCAGTTATTTCAACTATTTTAATTGTTGTTTTAGTATTAACCCTAAAAAAGTAGATGTAAGCAGATTATAAAGTTTATATATATATATATATATATATATATATATATATATATATATATATATATAAATAAAACTTAATTGGATTTCGACTATAAAAGTTTGATAGTGTAAAGTAAATATGGGGTAGTAGTCAATTTGGGCAATTAGTAAACTCTTAATCGATTCAAGCTTTCGAAAAATTTATTTTCTTCATCAGGAAAACTATAATAAGAGGATTAAAAAATTTCTCGATACATAAATTGCTTACTTACGATTATACAGTCTATTTAATAAATAAGTGGAACACAACAGATGTTAGGATTCACTGCCGAAATTGATAAAAGCATTCCAAACACAATAACTAGTTTATATAATAATTAAATACAGTGGCAAAATGATTAAATATTAGTAACAAAACAGTTTAAAAGTTATTAATTTAAATTTAAATTAGAAAAAGTCAAAATATAAAATATTTTTGACATATAAATTATGTCGTAAGCAAACGTTGATAATAATAATAATTAAATATAACGAGTCAAGACTGAAGTTAAAAGAATTTATAAGAGCTAAATAAATAAATAAGGCAAATAACTAGTTATAGGTCTTTCAAAATCTCATGGGCTGTGAGATGCGCAATGAAGGAAGCGAGAGGTATCGTATAAAAAGAAAGAACAATACAATATAAGTAAAATCTAAAAACATTGAATTTCTGGATGCATATTCTGAATTAACTCAACTGCTCTGCTATATAGATTGCATAACCAGTAATTTATCAACATAATATAAATAATTATAAAACTACAATGTTTGTATGCGGATCCTGCAACTTTCTAGGTTGTTCTTTTCGTGTGTCATGTTTCCGTGCGTGTGTGGATAAAAATAGACAGGCTAAAACATTTAAAACTGTTGCTTGGTAACCAAAATACTGTCTTCTTTATTATTTTTTAAGAATGTATATTTCACAGAAATTTAATCTAAAAAATCATAAAGTTACTACCACAATCCTCAAATAGGCCCACATTGGATTTAGGGTTTCTCTTATTAATTTTCTTTCTTCTTGATAAAAATTTGCCAGCCTCCGATTTGCTCCTCGCTTCTGAAATAATTAGCTCGATTGTGTTTAGTTCAACTCCAGTTGCTGTTGCAACTCGTTCTTGTAAATTATTCATAGGAATTTGTAACGTGCATTTTTATAGCTTAACATTTTACGCTTTTTCCCAATTAGTAAATACATTTCGGTAACTACTATTTCTATATTTTATATTTATTAACTCCTTAGGCGAATGCGCCGTATTATAATGAGTGGATTGCATCGTTCTTGTCTTGCCGTGCATATAAATGTTGTTCCTTATGTGGATATACAAGTCTAGATAATTGACGATAAGACGTTATAATAGCAACGAGTTGATATAAACAGATAGGCGGTTGTAGTTTGTTCTTTGTTCCTATATTTTAATTACGGTAAAAATACTGTTTTCCTTTTTGCTTTGAAAATAGTGAGAATTAATGCGGTATGAATTTTCGAATTGTTCATGAACAAGCACGACACGATTTTGGTTGTTTTTCTTGTGAAATAAAAGTTGTATATTAACTGTAGAGAGTGTAGTTCTGATTCCTTTGAAGGAAAGATGCTTTATAGGCGAACGGGTTTACTCGACCGCACGTGCTTGTTATGGAACATTGACGGACGTACTTAGTGATTACGCGTGCTTTACTAATTGTGTTTTTAGTTGATTTTCTTTTGGAAATAAAAGTTGTAGAACTTGCTTGCTAAACTTGACCTATTCTTCTTTAGGATTACTGTGTGCGCGATCTAGTTTAGTGGTCCCTTTTTTTTTATCAGAGTAAGTGCAATAAACTTGTACAGAATTTTTAAAGGAGCCACTTTAGTCAGGTTTTAAACTCCCTAAAACATTTGCAAAATGAAATTGCAAAAGTGTTTAACTCATTCCGTATTAATGATATGTTAAATTTACCTTGCATTTAATGATAAGTAAATAAAATATGAACGTACATTATTTAAAGACGAGATTGTGAGTGATCGTGTTTTTAAATGTTTCACCGTATTCAAACAATGCCTTTACCAACTGAAATTAGCTTCAGAAGTTGACGAAGTTCTTTCTGCTGAAGCAGATCCGCAATACGAAAAATTCTTGGCGGATGTTTGGATTGGAATTATACTAACTTTAATTGTTCTTAGTTGCGTTTGTTGCATGTGTTCCTGTCTGTTGTACCACGAATTCCAACAATGGAAAAGAAGGATATTAGCAGCAAGAAATGCGTGGGTGTGATTAGTGTAAAGTGTAATGGAATCAATCAACACCCTCACAGTCAAGGGTGAAGTGTTGCGTTAGTGCCGGACATCGTGAATCCCACACTTCAATTGCAAGGAAGCGTTACTGAAGGACCTTTTGTAAGTTGAACTATTTCCTACTTGTTACTACTTTAAATATCTATCCGTTGTTTTGCCATATCTTTGTCGTTCTGATACCTTTTACCATAGACTTGCATGCTATAAAAAAAACTATACTAGATGACTCATATCAATTGTGCTTACCTATTTATCTTTTGTTAAAATTTTGTCTGATTTATGTTTAATTGGTGTGTGAGGAAACGTTTCTGCTACTCCCCAATATTACCTCACTTTGTACTAAAAATTTTTGTATTGCTTTTACCGTTGTTATATTATATAGATTATCTAGTACTGAACAATCTATACTCGATCAGCATGCTATGCTTTTTCTTTATTTCAGGTTTGCAGAACTATTTTTTTTTATTGCAGGTTTACTATTTTAATTTTTTTATTGCAGGTATTGTTACTAACTCCTTACGGCCGCGTACATTGTATGTTGGTCTGCTTTCTACACCCCCCCCCCAATCTCCGATTGAGCCCGGTCATTTCTTTGATTTTCTTTGGGTTACGCACGGCTACGAGCCAACGTAGCATAAATTTGGCGCCCAACGTGGTTGCCTCGAAGTAACGTAACAGAAATTTGGCGCCCAACGTGGCTGCCTCGAAGTAACGTAACAAATTCTCTCATAAACTTACACTATAAATAATTTTTCTTCCTTGACTGTGAACTGTTTTCTTGCAGTTATTCATTGTATAATTAAAAGTGAAGGAATAACAAAATAATTTGTAAAACCAAACATTATTCTCCTAATTGAATTGAAACCATCATTATACCTACAAGTAAAAAACTAGACTGAGTTGCAGTAGTTTTGAAAAAACTAGTTGAAGTTGAATCAAGTCTGAAATCTCATAAATAATAATCAAAAACAATAATAATAAACCACAAACCTTAATACGCAAATAAATGACAGATGAACTAAAAATCAACAGCTGAGTTGTTATTGTTTTTAGGATGCACTTTAACGTAAATAACTTAAATTGGTATTCTGCGCAACAGCACATGAGGTTTTGAAAGACCTATACTAAGATATGTGATCCTTGTTAATTTTTATAACTGAAATAAAATGCAAGTAGATAGTATTAAGATTTTGCGTATCAGTTTTTTTGTTGGGAGGGTGATCTTGCAGCCCTATCGCTGCCTTTTCTAGGAAAATGTGTTTTCTGTAAAGGTTTTCCTTGAACATGATTTCAGCGTTCTTATAATTGATAATAATTAGAGCATGTAACGCCAATGCATAGGTTTTTGTGTATCTGTTAAAGTCACTTTTGTGGGAAGTGATACTGGATGAAAACCACCTCGAGGTTTGACCTATATATTGACCTTGACAATTCTTACATGGTATTTGGTAAACAACTTCTGATTTGCAGTTGGTGGGTATGATCTTTTAATTTGTTGAAAAGTGCCTTTTTAACGTTACGGTAGGTTTGTTAGTGAGAGATATCCCTTTGATATCTTAAGAATATGATGGAACTTGGATGTGAGATTGTCTATATATGGAAGAGTAATGAAAATTGTTTTGTTACTAATATTTAATCATTTTGCCACTGTATTTACTTATTATATAAACTAGTTATTGTGTTTGGAATGTTTTTATCAATTTTGGCAGCGTATCCTAACAGCTGTTATGTTCCACTTATGTATTAAATCGTAAGTAAGCAATTTATGTATCAAGAAATTTTTTAATCATCCTGTTATAGTTTTCCTGATGAAGAAAATAAATTTTTTGAAAGCTTGAATCGATTAAAAGAGTTTACTAATTACTCAAATTGACTACTACCCGATATTTACTTTACAATAAATATAATATATACAATAACATGCCTTAGGTCTGCTGGTTAATTAAAACTCTTTATTATAATTCTAAGCTTAAGAGTCTTAATTAACCAGCAGACCTAAAAGCCTGTTATTGTATATATATTATATTTTATAACTGCAAGGTCATTATACCCCAAAAGTATATATATATATATATATATATATATATATATATATATATATATATATTGTTACGATGTTACCCTGGGATGGGGCAAAATGTTCTGTAGCTACCTTTGTATCAAGCCCCACTGTTGGGCCGTCAAAATGCTGCATATTTTTAACTGCTGTACCTCCTCTAAAATTTTAATGTTACAAAATTTTTCACCCACCTGAAATTGAAGCCCTACCACCTATACTTGCAATTCATACCATTTAACAACAATATCCTCTGAAGATGCCTTCCCATTCAGACGCCAAAACTTCCAGCTTCCTCAGAGATATTTGCCACGGCTGCTCACTCATTCCCTGAAAGTCCTACTCTACTAAAAATAACGTAGATTGCCAAAAGTACATCACTATTTATTGGTATATCCAATTTGTTACTTATAATTTCAATTTACATTCCTCATGTATTCCAATCTCTAACACATTGTATCCATTGTGAAAATAAATCTCATTTTAAAGAAAATAATTTTGAAATTTTATTACATTAATTATGAACCAAAAGTAACGGAGCTTATTTCCAAATTTTACTTTACACCACAGGTCAAATACGAGCTCATAGCAAACGTTCCTTTATCTGACTATGGCACTGAAATGACCAAAAACCCTTTTACCTTTTACAAAAAATTAAAGTTTTACCTTCGTGAGATACCATAAAAATATTACGTAAATAAATTTTCATTTAGTCTTTTCTAGGTAAATCAACAATTAAAATGTCCTCACAATATAATAAATACACAAAAATCACCAAATCGTCACCCACAAAATCACAAAACAACAGTTTTATAAAGTAGAGTTACCTGGATTTTTGTGTCACCAGCTCTCTACATGGACACCATCCTCGTAATCCTCCCTCTCGACTGCATGTTCAAATACTGATTCTCTACATGGACACCATCTCCAACATGATCCTCCTTCTCGACTGCACGTTCAAATACTATCTCCAGGTGGCCTCTCACCATCAGAAACACCGCTTCTAATCAGATTCCTCCACACAAATGTACGGTACTACAATGCTCCCATACACCTGCTACTGTCCATCCATACACTCGATCGGTACTCAGAGTACACACACCGCCTCCAACAACAAGTACTATAATTGTACTTACTTGATATTTAATATCGATTCTTTATTGCATTTAAGCACCCGCTTGTGCTAATTAAACTTTTTATAATTTCAGAACTTCACTTAATTACTTTTATAAGTAGCTTTGTTAGCGATTGAATGTAGAAAAGCAGAGAGACCTCCACTACCTCATCCTGGTTCATATAATCTCAAACAGCCACCTCTGTATCAATTGTCCATACCCCTATAACACATTTTCTTAATAACACCGCACAGATAACACTACGGTCGAACACTTCCACAAAATCACAATTATCCTTGAAACATTCTTGGTACAAATTTGTTATCTGTCGATAAAATCCCACAATTTTCACCCCAAACAAGTTCTATAATTACAAAACACTAAACTCCTCTCAGGATTGTCAGTTTCCCGAAATAAATTTTTTAAAAAAGTCTATCTGACTTCGAGCCTCTCACGTTGGGATAGTCCGATATTTCTCACATTAAGGTATAGGTAGAACCTTAACTCGCCTATTGTGTGTTTTTCGACATAGAGGACACAAGTAATTTATATATGTTTACGAAGGTATGGTGGAATACAGGCATATATGCATTGAGATGATATGAACACGGCGTTCGTTGGTTCTTCGATCTCGCACTACAGTGGAATTAACTTTGGCGACCCGAACGGGGGGGCTCGAAGTCGGATACATTTTTTTAAAAGATTTATTTCAGGAAATTGACGATCCTGAGGGAAGGAGTTTAGTGTTTTGTAAATATTTATGTAATTAATTTTAATGGGGGTTTCTGCATATAGAACTTGTTTGGGGTGAAAATTTTGGGATTTTGTCGACAGATAACAAACTTGTACCGAGAATGTTTCAAGGATAATTGTGGTTTTGTGGAAATGTTTGACCGTTGTGTTGTTTGTGCGGCGTTACTAAGAAAAGGCGTTATAGGGGTATGGAAAATTGATGCAAAGAGGTGGCCTTTGAGATTATATAAACCAGGAGGAGGTAGTGGAGCTCTCTCTTCTTTTCTACCTTCTTTCGCCGACCAAGTTAGTTATAAAAGTAATTTAGTTAAGTTCTGAAATTATAAAAAGGTTAATTAGCACAAGCGGGTGCTTAAATAATTTGGCAATGCAGTAAAGAATCGATATTAAATATCAAGTAAGTACAATTATAGTCCTTGTTGTTGGAGGCGGTGTGTGTACTCTGAGTACCGATCGAGTGTATGGATGGACCAGTAGCAGGTGTACGGGAACATGGTAGTACCGTACATTTGTGTGGAGGAATCTGATTAGAAGCGGTGTGTTCCTGATGGTGAGAGGTCACCTGGAGATAGTATTTGAACGTGCAGTCGAGGAGGATCACGTTGGAGATGGTGTCCATGTACAGAATCAGTATTTGAACGTGCAGTCGAGAGGGAGGATCACGTTGGAGATGGTGTCCATGGAGAGAATCAGTATTTGAATGTGCAGTCGAGAGGGAGGATCACATTGAAGATGGTGTCCATGTAGAGAGCTGGTAATACAAAAATTCAGGTAACTCTACTTTATAAAACTGTTGTTTTGTGATTTTGTGGGTGACGATTTGGTGATTTTTGTGTATTTATTATATTGTAAGAACATTTTATTTGTTGATTTACCTAGAAAAGACTAAATGAAATTTTATTTACGTAATATTTTTATGGTATCTCACGAAGGTAAAACTTAACTTTTTGTAAAAGGTAAAAGGGTTTTTGGTAATTTCAGTGGCGTAGTCAGCACTTAGATAAAGGAAGGTTTACTATGAGCTCGTATTTGACCTGTGGTGTAAAGTAAAATTCGGAAATAATCCCCGTTACTTTTGGTTCATAATTAATGTAATAAAATTTCAAAATTAATTTCAAAATTATTTTCTTTAAAATGAGATTTATTTTCACAATGGATAAAACATGTTAGAGATTGAAATACACGAGGAATGTAAATTGAAATTATAAGTAACAAATTGGATATAATAATAAATAGTGATGTACTTTTGGCAATCTACGTTATTTTTAGTAGGGTAGGATTTTCAGGGAACGAGTGAACAGCCGTGGCGAATATCTCTGAGGACGCTGGAGGTTTTGGCGTCTGAACGGGAAAGCATCTTCAGAGGATATTGTTGTTAGATGGTATGAATTGCAAGTCTAGGTGGTAGGGCTTCAATTGCAGGTAGGTGGAAAATTTTGTAATAACATTAAAATTTTAGGTTAGGTACAGCAGTTAAAAATATGCACCATTTTGAGGGCCCAACAGTGGGGCTCGATACAAAGATAGCTACAGAACATTTTGGCACCCAAGTTGGGGGCAAAAATAAATGAGCCGTTCCCAAGGTAACATACGCAACTATATATATATATATATATATATATATATATATATATATATATATATATATATTATATACTATTTTTAATGGTATTTATATTATTAATTACAGTATGTATGTATAGTATACATAAAGTACAAATAATCAAAATATATTTTTGTTTAATTATGAGACTATATACAATAGAAACTTAACTTAAAGACTAATAGAATAGCAGTTAAATACTGAAATTGTACATTACTAATGCCAATTTATTTTTGTTATATTATTGAATTGGTATATATTATATTCAAATCGTTAGCTTTGAATTGAAGATAAACGATTAGAAACTATGTTTTAGGTTGCAGATATAATACGTCTTCAATTCAAATTTTGTCTAGCATTACGAGATGACTAAATTGACTTTATAAATATTTTTGCATTTGTAAATTGTATATACACTAGGAATTTCCTTAATTTTAAGTTTATTATTAAACACATTCTCCTAGTATGAATTGATACACATCTACTTTATTAGGTTTTTGAGTTATTTAATTGGGAACGTTTGCGTTGATTGAAAATTTACACACTTTTTCAATTGTATAGGTATCCTTTCGATTAGTTTTAGTTCCGTTTGGAGCTGCTCTTTGCTTTAATACTTTGTGTCAGCCTTAAATCATTATTAGCGAATAATAATTGCTGTTTCTTGAATAATTTGCATGTAATATATGAATTTTATGGCTTATCTATGTGTGCTGGTGGTAAGTACTCTATAAACTTCCTAGGTACTAATTACGTTCGTTTTCTAGCTTGTAATTGGGATAGATTTGCTACTAGTCTTCCTACAGTTTTACTATGCTTGATTCAATGGAGTTCCACGTGCGATTGATGGACTGCACATCAACGTTAAACTCTAATTCAGATTTTGTACAACAGTGTCGCATGAAAGTTTATAGATAAGTATTTGAAGATAACTAACAGAACTAATTTAGTGGCTTATGCAAGTTTCTAAATCTCCCACTAGTTATGCTTCCACTAACAATTACTAATCTTACCTTAATTAGATAATATTTGCACCGTCGGTGGCTTATAAAATTCGTAATATTAATTTGACTACCTAATTAGTTTAAAATTTTATTTTCAACCCCAAACCTCTAACATACTTATCGTGTGGCTGTAACATATGGTTTTCTTTATGTTTATTTATTGAAAGTCCACAGAAATATATAAATCCAATTATGGAGTCGACTTAATTCTAATGCTTAAACATACAAATATTCTGATAATAATAATCATAGTAGACAATATCTTTTCACCAAATAAAGTTAAAATAATCTGGTTAAGTAATTCAATGCGATATAACAATGCTGTCTATAATTATCTGTATATCCCTATTTATTATTCTTAAAACTAGTAAAGTGATGAATTAAAATATAATGTACATATTCTGTAAAAGGAAGAGTTCTTGTAGAAAAATAAAACTCTACGTTCAACAAAGTGTTTTTGTTTCTTCTATTATGTCAATTGTTAGAACTGCTTAATTGCCAAATTAGGCTCAATCGATATAGTGGACTGTAATAATTAATCGCTGTACTTAATAACGTTTTATTAAACAAAAGATCACACTGAAATGCGAAGCAGATAATACAAAATATTGTAAATAATAATCAAGCAAGGTAACTTGAAATGTTGATACAAAACGAAATGTTTTCACGTTAAGTGCTGTTAACTGACTCCCTCGTATTGAGAGGTTTTATTGGTGCATGAATAATACCCTTAAGCTTCTTTGAAATGATCATGCTCCTATATCGTGATGTACAAGTGTTTGTCAGGTGACAAACTAAATTCAATTCAAGGGCACTGGATTCTAACGTAATTTATCCATAATTGTCCAAGAACCGACAAATCATTAACAAGCTGCAAAGATAACGAACAAGTACTCTAATACTAATGGTATTTTGCCTTTTGTACTTAATTATAATAACACCCCCCACTTACAAAAACACAAAATACGATTATTCACTGATGTGCGGTAAACGTTGGAGTGTATATAAAATTGAAACAGCTCCAGAATAATTCCCAAAGCGTAAAAGCTTGCAAGTGGACTGTAATTTACTAAAGGGGTGTAAGTATACAATTGGAGATATTGGCACAACAAACATTAATATTGGTCAAACTGATCATTAATTGTCTACTTATCTTACAATTGCTAATTTGTTGTTCGATTGTCGTTGAATACAGACGTGCCTCGTGTGCTCTGCATGAATTTAATACTGATTAATAATTTATTGTGTGAAAACAGTACGTTATAATGCCTGATAAGTGTGGTGAAAATAATTGTACAGCTGCTATATAACAAGACATACTCCATCAATAACCTGTAATCACTGCAAGATTACTTATATTGCAGGAGCGCTTGTTACAGTTCAGGGATAAATAAATACAAACCAAACTGAAATCTGGTGCTTTATTTAATCTTGCCCGTGTAGTTTGAGGTAATACAGAATCGATAAACAAACACTACACTTAATTATTACAATGAAAATGCACCGGCTAGCGTATAATATAAACTTTAGTATCATCAATACAAAATGCTTAAACATATCTATATACGACACGTGCACATCCAACCAGGATAATAGCCCGTGCTCAACTACCCTTTATATGGCACGTACCAACTCAAATTATTACTATACAGGGGCTTACCTACTACATTACCCCCCAACAAAAACATGCTAAATTGAAACAAAATTTTAATGTTTTT
Source organism: Platerodrilus igneus (assembly GCA_036346225.1). Classification (NCBI taxonomy): domain Eukaryota; kingdom Metazoa; phylum Arthropoda; class Insecta; order Coleoptera; family Lycidae; genus Platerodrilus; species Platerodrilus igneus. The sequence continues at coordinate 6,246,835 of JARFIW010000215.1, forward strand.
GTTACTCCCTAAAACTGAAAAGCATACACAACATTACTAAAAACTCATGTGATAAAAGTTACAGTAACCCTATATTGTCACAGTAGGCAAGAATACTTAAACGCAAAAACAAACAGAAACATTATGGCATCAAACCGCCTTTATACTCCGCAACATAATGAGGAGCAACCCTTGTAAAAAGCAACAAAGAAAACGCTACCTAAATATACTAAAAGAAAATTATTGACTAGCACGCTTACGAATTTGGAAGCTAGCTATAGCCACTTAGCGGGAGGTAGAATTATGCTTCTACCGGAAACTTATATGGTTTAATATTGTAAATGTTTTGTGTACATGGGGATGTCCCAGACGAATCATCAACCACAACATAAGCATTATTATTGAGCTTTTTCTGAATAGTACAGGGGCCCTTGTAAATAAGAAAAAACTTACGGATCTGACTACTTTCAGCTGACGACATTTCATGTGACCTTATCAAAACCCTATCACCCACGTTAAATTGGGTAATCTTACGAGAGGCATCGTGCTTCTTCTTACGTCTTCGGCACGAGACATCAACTTAGATCGAGCCAACGCCACAACATTGGTTGTCTTTGGATGTTTACTGGGAAAGGGTATTTTATCCACTCGGTTGATATCCAACACCTTGTCACCATGCACTTCCAAAGGGGTAAATCCAGTACTTGAATGGATAACATTGTTGACATAGTTCTCCACGATTTGAATTGCATGCGCCCACTTCTGGTGTTGTGTATGACAATACGTACGCAGAAGCCTCCCTATTTCTCGGTTAACCCGTTCTACCATGTTTCCCTGGGGGAAATAGTATGAGTCACCGTAATTTCTTCCACCTTCATCGCATTTAAATTGACACGACCACAAAATTGGGAACCGTTGTCGGACAATATAACTTTAGGTTTGCCCACTTTAAGGAAATAACTCATCAAACATCTAATCACAGCTCGAGCAGTGGCCCTCCTCAAACAATATAAAGCTACCCTCTTACTAAAAACGTCTAATATTACAAACAAATAGGTTACACCTCCCCGGGACACCGGAAGAGGGCCCATAAAATCTACGCTTATCATATAATTTGGCTTGTCAACCACAACAGGAAGCATCTCGCCATTACACCTTTGTGAAATTTTTGCTCTCTGACAAATATCGCAGCTATCAACGATTTAACGGATACTGTGCTGCATTCTAGACCAATAAAAATCGCGGCACAGTGCTAAACGACATTTTTCCGCCCCGAAGTGACCCATATTAGTATGCGTTTGAGCAACCAACTTCACAATTTCAGATCTCGGTACACACAACCGAAATTCGGAAAACATTTCACTGCCTCTCCTAAATACAAGACCCTCATGTAGAACATACCATTTCCGAATGCGTTCATCCTTACCATCTTCGCGCAACTGTTGTATAACTTTCCTACAAAACTCATCCTCAACCTGAGTTTTTCTCAAATATTGCAAATTATTAAGAATTTTACTTGGCGTAATTACCCCACTTTTCTTCAACGCATTTAATTCAAAAGTATTGGGTGTCGGTTTCTCCACTAACAACGCCTTACCCTTGAGATATCTCGACAAGGTATCTGCCACAATATTTGTCGGACCGGGGATATACTCAAATTTTAATGTAAATTGCTGGAGGTATAAACTCCACCTCAGAAGTCTAGGATTAAGCAGACGACATGTCTTTAAGAACACCAGCGCCTTATGGTCCGTAACAATGGTAATTCCATGACCTAACAGCAAAACTTGATCACCAATTTGTGCCACACTTGAAGATACATTAGTACTAATATTTTTTACATTGCTATTTACATTCTTAATAGACACATCAAGCTTTTCTACTAACTCACTATTATTAGATTGCATTAACGTAATATTATCTAACAAGATCCTGTTGCTTTCTAATAATTGTTTGATGGACTCCGAAATCGAGTCCGACTCTGCCTCGCGATTTCTGATCTTCTTTGGTGCCATTGCGTGTCCGTTAGTCCAAATCACAATATTTATTACAGTTCAGAACCAACAAAATATTACACATAAAATTTAAACTTCTTAATATTACTAAATTTTATGCGTGTATCTAACCACATTCCGAATAATGAAATCATTTCAGAGGGTTCGTATATTTAACTTCCTGCAAACAATTACGACACCCATCCGCAGGTGTTATTCCTAACAAAGCACACATAACAAAATGTAGGTCAAGTTTATTTTAGTGTCAGTGCACTTGCAGGCTGCCGCCGGCTGATGCACAAAACCACCAGGTGCTCAAGGGCAATCAGAAACTGGTCGCACAAATACCATACATAGTGCCAACCTAAAAATAGAAAAAACACTAGCTTTTGTTTCCTGGCGGGAAACTTAAAATGTAGTTATTTTATCCACAGCTCGACCATTCTGACTCTTGGTCGCCCCGATCAAGGTACAAACTAAACAATACATAAGCTCTCTACATAATCATACATAAATTTTACATAAACCATCATAAGCAATTTTACATAAATAAGCACAATAGTTAAAGCAAACGCATAGAACATATGCAAAATCATCATAAGCTATAAACCAATCAATCGTACATATACCAAACATCAAGTTACAATTCAAGATTTTCAAGTGATCGAGCTGGGATTTAAAGTAATTAATTTGAATAAGCTTTTAATCTAGAAGCCTCTAGGACTCTGTCATATGGCATAGTTGTATTCTGCAATCCGATAATATCGACCACTACATAACGGTCGTTTGGTTGTTACGTGCCGAAATCGATACTAAACATTTTTATGTTTTAATTTGTCATAATTTCGCGCCAAGGATTTAAAAAAACGTGCGCGTATTTCCGTTACTTTAGACAGTGCGTTTGTGCGAGATTGCGCCGACGCGGTATGCCAGGAGTGGTGGTTGTGATTTTTGGGAGACGTGTCTGGACTGGTGATTGAGACTCGAACAAATGTAGTTACCTTTGTGTCTTATCGTGTCTTTTTCTTGAGATGTAGGGTTCTTGTCCTCTACATAATTATCGTCCTTCCTCCTATTCCTGTGTTCCGCTACAAAAAAAGAAGACAGATTGAATTTGGATTCGACCAGGGTCAACGAACACCCATGCCCGAAAGATCAACGAAGCCCCACTGTAGTCATCATGGAGTAGCGCTGGAGTCGCCTTACATCTTTACGTGAGTACCCTTTGGGGGTTTTCTTTAAAATTAGTATAACTCTTTTATTGTGTTGCAATAATTCGAATATTGATACGACGTAATCTATTATTTGCACGTCATTTTTACAATTATTTAACATTGCTACCAACTGACTGTATGGCTCGCGTATCCGCACGACGGGGGTATAATATGGTAAAAAAAATTTTATAACATAGGGACCACGGTATTTCGGAATCAGATTCTTATTTATTCTAACTATGGTATCGACATTCGCTACCATAACATATTCTCCCTCTTTAAACTTCTGGGGTAATTTATGTTTTTTGTCATTTTGTTGTTGAGTTTTCTCAATCATTTTCGCAGCATTAAACCTAAGGTCAGTAATACTATCCTTATCTTGATCCAACAACTTATCAAGAATTAAACATAAGTTATCTTCTACATTACCAACTTGCTCTTTGCCGAACAATAATTTAGCTGCGAAGCACCGGTAGACCTATTTTTGGTATTGTTAAAATAAAACTCAACATCAGGTAGAAGTTTATCCCAAGTATCTTGACGTTCATCTGCCAACTTCGCCAACATGAGAGTTAAAGTTTTATTCATAATTTCCATTTGGCCGTTGGCTCTCGGAGCAGCAGTTGCTACCGCAATGTGCTGAATATTAAATTGTTTTATAAATTCTTGGAATTGGTTAGACGTGAAACAAGAACCACGATCTGTAATGATTTGGTTAGGACGACTGCAAGCTTGAAAATAACATTTTAAATGTTTATTTACTTCTTCCGTGGAAGTGGTTTTGCAGGGATAGAATCTTATAAATTTAGTAAAACCATAGACTATTCCCAGAATATATTTAAATTTTAATTTCCCAACAACCTCTAAAGGACCTTAATGATCGAGGTGTAAACATTGAAAAGGCAGATCCTCCTTAGGACTATTATGTAGCATACATTCCTTTTTACCCGATTTGGGGTTAAATTCAATACATTTTAAACAATTGGCTATGTGAGTATTAACTTTACTTTTTAAATTTGGAAACCAGTATGTTTTTGTTATTAGTTCAAATACCTTCTCAACTCCCACATGACCCATTTGGTTGTGGTAAGTATGTAAATCATGTCTGAAGGAATAAATAATAATATAGCAATTTATTGTTTCTCTTTCTATAAACGAGGCCATTTAATAGTTCGAAAAACGGATGTTCGGATTTTTCTAATAAACTTTTAATTGATTGTATTTCTGAGTCGATCGACTGTTTTATTGCTAGCGTTTGTTCAAAAGTGTCAGTTTCCCTCTAAAACTAATATATTGTGGATTCGACTCAGACAATCTACATGTTGCATTTTCAGATTGGGCCGATGTTTGATATCATAACTATAATTCTGCAACAGTAAACACCATCTCATAATGCGAGGAACCACCTCCTTTTTCGACAGCGTTAACCGAAAACTATCGCAATCATTGACAATCCGGAAATGAATTCCTTGTAAATAAGGGTGAAAACGTTTGATAGCATACACCACTGCTAATGTTTCCAATTCATAACTGTGGTACTTATTTTCTTGATCAGTCGTTCTTTTGCTAAAGTAAAAAACAGGATGGAATTTCCCATCTTCTTGTTTTTGTAAAAATGGCTCCGTAGCCCAAGACACTTGCATCGCAATGTAATTCAGTTTCACAGTGAGGTGAATGAATGGCCAATACCGGTTGAGAAATTAGTTTGACTTTAAAGTATTGAAAGCAAGAAGTTGCTCAGGACCCCACATAAACGAAACCTTTTTTTTCAATAGGTCATATAAAGGTTTGGCAATTATCGAAAAACCCTCTATAAACCGTCTAAAATAACTGGCTAAACCTAAGAATGAATGTACTTGTTTTATATTTGTACAAATGGGAAAATCATTAATGCTTTGTATATTATCTTTATTGGGCTGTATACCTTGTTGGTCAATATGATAACCTAAGAAGTTTATTTCTGAATGCATGAAATAACATTTATCTAAACATAGCTCTAGGGAATTACGGACCGTAAAAAGCCCAATACTTCACTCAGATTATTGAGATTTTCATCTAAACTGTCAGTGTCAATCAATAAGTCGTCAAAAAAAAAATAAGAGTTTTTTTATGATTCACCAATTCTCTAAAAATTTTATTGATAAATCTACAAAAGCTATTTGGGCTGGTGTTCAAACCAAATGGGGTCCTTAAAAATTTAAATTGCACAATATGTGTAGTAAACGCTGTATATTTAACACAATCTAATTCAATCGGCATGTGATAAAAGGCATTTTTTATATCGAGTTTGGTGAAGAATGTTTTGTTTTTTAACTGATCTAAATGATCATCAATTAAAGGTGTTGGATATTGATCTATAATAATGTTTATTCAAAGTACGGTAATCCACGCACATCTTAAATTCACTACTTTTCTTTTTTACCATTACTACGGGCGAACAAAAAGATGAATCGTTTTCCTGTATAACCCCACGAGCTAAGAGATCATTTATAATCGCTTCCAAAGCATCCTTTTCGATGAACGACAATCGCCTAGGTCTATAGAAAATCGGTTCATCGCTTTTTAATTTAATATACATTTAATAATTAGTTTCAGGTTGTTCTGGCCTTAGTGGAAGAAAATAACTTTCCTCTAAAACATTTTTAACCCTATTCCAATTGGCTAGGTCTAAACTACTATCAATATTCAAAATAGGTGCAACAGGTGTCACTGACTCGATTAAAAGAATTTCATTTGTTAGAAATTCCTCATGTGAGATTTTTGGGATAATTTGTACTTCACTTCCTTCGAATACAGTTTTGTCATTTATCGGGTTGTTAATAAAATCCCTGCCTAATAAACAATCACTACCCATTGTCTTATCATCAACTACATAAAATTGCAAGTCATAATTCGTATTATTAATAAGTACTCTATCTGCATACATATCCTAAAACATTTACAATTGAATTATTGATACCCAAGAAATGATAATCTGTCATACCTGGCCTAATAAGTGATTCTGTTACAAACTTTTCCTTAATCAGCGTGATAGCCCCCAATCCAAAATTGTTTCTACTGTTGAACCTAAACTCCAAAGCTTCATATTAATCATAAAAGCTGGTTTTAGTGGAGACGAAATCTCTTCAATTAACATCTGTTGACGATCGTTAGATCTGGCGATCTTCTTAGACGGACAATTTCGGATTATGTGGTCCCGTGAATCACACTCGAAGAAACTAACTCGTTCTCGTCTAGCTTTAGGGCAATTTTGACTGTTGTGTCCAGTTAGACTACAATTAAAACATTTAGGTGTACCTAATGGTGCAACAGCAGTTGGCTTTCTATCCTCAAATTTATTGTAAGGGGAGGTAGAAGGCATTCCCTGAAAATCTTGATTTCTTTCTATTTCGGTCAATCAATTCATAACACGTAACAAATCCTCAAGTGTTATAAACTCCTTCATTTTCGTCTGTACCTGCAATGATACATTATTAAAACCTTCGATCATATACGAAATGATCTCCTCTTTACGTAAATTTAGTTTATTGCACAACATAACCGTATCAGACAAATAGTTGATAAACTTTTCGCTTTTTCCAAGTTTACGTGCTTCAAACCGTTTTAACAAGGCAACTGTATCTTCCACACAAGAAAACATAGATTTAATCTTCGCCTTAAAATCTGCATAACTTAATGATATATTTTCGGGTCTTGAATGAAACCACTGTAGTGCTTTGCTTTCTAGTTTTTTAACAGCAGCTAACAAAAGAACATTTTCAGCAATGGCGTAGGCGTCATTTATCTGATCTATATAGTTAGGATCCATAAATTGACGTCCTCTCCATAGTTCGCCGAAAACTTTGGGATTAAAAACGATATATCCTGTAACGTAACATCAGTAGCACGTGCACTTTGATTAGCGCTTATGATGGCAGCATTAATAAGTTCCCCAACATTTACTGTTACGGTATTGCCTCTCTCCATCCTACAAGGAATCGGTGGTGTTGGCTGTACAGGAGTACTATTACACCCTTCACTAAACGGCGATGTGACCATCGCAAAATTATTAATCCGATAACATCCAGGAAAAAGTAATGTATCTATATTTAGCCCCACACCTGAAGCTGTAGGAGCGCTAAGGGTTCATAGACACAACAATAGTTTTTCATACAATCTTTAATTTCCATACTTAACAATAATATAATAAGCAAAACCGTTAAACTAAAAAAACCCGCCATTCCTGGCATCTCAGAAGCCACAACCACGATTACCATACATAGTACCAACCTAAAAATAGAAAAAACAATAGCTTTTATTTCCTGGCGGGAAACTTAAAAATGTAGTTATTTTAACCACAGTACCGAACGTGGAGCTTTAGCTTGTTATGTGCCGAAAATCGGCCGTAAACATTTCCAATTTTAGTTTTAATTTGTAAGCGATTTCGTGCCATTAATTTTAAAAAGACGTGCGTCTATTTCCGTCACTTCAAATAGTGACGTTTGCGCAAAGGATTGCGCCGTCGCGGAGTGTAAAGGGAAAGTGGCGGATTTCCGACACGTTGAGGACTAGTCAGCGAGACGTCGACGAGTGTAGTTATCTTTGTGCCGTATCTTGTCTTTTTTCAGGTTATGTAGGTTTCCTGCTTATACCTAATTACTGTACCTCTACCTGTATTCCTTCATCGAACCTCTACATAAAGAAGAAGAAGACAAATTAAATTTGGATTCAACCGGGGGCGGAATGAATACCCATGCCCGTAATGCTGTAAGGAGTCCTACAGTTACGTGAGTACCTTTATCGTTTTTATTTGCATGTGATGTAATAATTTAAAACATTTATATGACGTAATACCCTATTTGCGCATCATTTTGCAATTATTTATCATTGCTACCAACTACTGTAGTGGCTCTCGTACCTTACCGCCGGGAGTATAATAAGCTATCGCATGGAGTCTCCAAAAATTTAGAAGCTACCTCGATCCCGTAGTAGTTATTACCGACCATTACCTCTTAAAATGGTTGTTAAGTCTGAAACGCCTAATAATAGATTAGCCAGATGGGCGATGCTTATTCAAAGTTATAATCTTTGAATCGAATACTTTCCAGACAAAAGAAATGTCTTAGCAGATACCTTGTCCCACTCCCCCGTGCCAACATGCATCAAACATTTCTTGTGACGTCTGTTTAGTATCTATAGATATACCTGCTAGATCAGCTGCTGACATTAGGAAACAACAGCTGACAGACCCTGAATTAGCAAAAATTATGAGAGCTACATATGGACGAATTCTCCAAATGGACCGACCGAGGCTACATTCTTTCAAATGGATGTCTTTATCGCTATGTCAGAAAGGATGATAGTGAAGATGCCACTCAAGTAGTTTCTTCTCACGAACGAGAGCTTATTCTTAAAGAATTGCATGATGCACTTGCAGTTGCTCACTATATAGTGGAGCGTGTTACATGCCAAAAATCGGCTATGTATCATATTTAGATTCAGTATAAATTTGTGAATGAATTCTCGCCATTATTTTTAAAAAAGACTTGTTCATTTCCGTCATTTCGGACATTTGCGTCGGCGCAAAAGAATGCGCAGACGCGGAGTGATGAGTAAGTGCGCGGTTTGGACACGACAGATTATTATTAGCCAACGAGACGTCGAACGGTGACGTTTGCCTGTCTTTTTTTGTCTTTTCTCTTTTAGAATGTAGGTTTTTTCCTTATCTTGCCTTATCGTTCCTTACATGGTTGTTCCTTCGCCCTGCCTACGAACGAAGAAGAGGGAAGACGTTAAATCTGGTTTCAACGATGGCATAACGCAACCCACTCCCAACAAACGAGATACCCAGAGATTAGCATGGCCACTGCGCAAGGATAACCCGCAAAATCGTGAAGAGTTCCACATTTTTTAGTGAGTACTTTTTATCTTTTTAAGGTGCAACTTGTATCATTGTAAACGTATTTGGTACGTGATACAGTTTGACACGTAATTATGTCGTAACATCTTTATTGTGCAATAATGTGAACGTGGATAATACCAGTGTTGCCAACTGTGATAGTGGCTCTGAACACGGGACGCGGGGTTATAACAAGCGTACGCTACTGCCCACATCCTGCAAATATTTTTTTATCGGAATGAGAAAATGTGTAATTGAATATGTCCAAAACTGTCCTAAGTGTCAAAGATACAAAGCAACCAATCAAAAGCATTCTAGTCTGTTTTCAGACCTCCTCCCTATAATATCAATTGATTTTTTTGGGCCATTGCCCGAAACTCTTAGTGAAACGTGGATTTTTATTGTCGAAGACACCAGCACAAAGTGGACAAAATTATGCCCCTTAAAACGTGCCAGTGACGAAGAATGTGCAAAAGTTTTGATTAATGAAATTTGTATGTGTTTTGGTTTACCACGCAGATCCACGCGGAACCCAATTTATATCCGCAGTCACGCAAAAAGTTGTATTTTGTTTTGATAGAAAACAACTTGTGCCTTTATATCAGCCCGAATCTAATATGGTTGAAAGAAAGAATCGTATTTTAAAACCGAGGTTAGCTATTTTACTTAAAAATAACCACGCTAACTGGTCTGTAAGTTTGCCTGTTACACGATTTGCCCTGAATTCTGTTAAATTTTAGTCAACAGGTCAATCTGCTGCATATTTAACTTTTAGGCGTGAATTGCGCACCATTGATGACGTTCAACATGATATTAGAACCATTGTGCAAAATGAAAATTTTGTTCTGCAGATTACACCTTACCTTTTACAAATGTCCCGAACTTGGCTTGAAGCGAGGGACGTATATGATGAACAGCAAGATAAAGAAAAACATATGCTAATAAAAAGTGTCAGCCCGCTCCCACTTTTAAAATTGGTGATCAAGTTTTGATTTTTTTCATTTTGTTTTCGACCTTACTTAAGGTCGGTTTGGCGCAGCTCTAACTTCTTTTCTATTCTGTGCTAATCTAAAAAGCTCTACATACCCTTCACAACCTAAATTTCTAATAATTTGACTAATATAGTTTGGTCTAGGTCTTCCTATATCCTTCTATCTTTTTCCTATCCAGCTGACTCTACATAGATATTAGCAACCTGATGGTTGTTAAAGAACTCTAGCATGTTTACATGATTACCATTTATAAGGAAATGAAATATAACCTGGTTATCCGCTTCAAAAAGGAAAAGTGTTAAATTATATGTTATGGTAAGGCTTAAGCAACGAATCGCTGCCAACCTGCCAGACCGCTAACTAATTGTGAGTTTGTCATGGTGACATTTAGTTAACTGATTTTTATTTTTTTGTTTTGTTTTCGAACTTACTTAAAGTTGGTTTGACGCAGCTCTAAATTCTTTTCTATTCTGAGCTAGTCTAAAAAGGTCTACATAGCCTTCACAACCTAAATCTCTAATAATTTGACTAATATAGCTTTGTCTAGGCCTTCCTACTCTATTTTTATTTGGTAGTCTATAATCTAAAACTTTACTAAATAGTCCCTCATGTCTTAACTGGTGCCTTATCATTCTATCTCTCCTGACCTTTAATTGTTTCCACATACACGGTTCCTCCCCTATCCTTCTATAAACTTCCTCGTTTGTTACTCTATCTGTCCAACTAATCTTTAACATTCTCCTATAACACCAAGTTTCAAAAGCTTCTATCTTTTTCTTATCTACTTCTTTAATTGTCCAAGTCTCACTACCGTATAGTAGAACGCTCCATACGTACAACTTTAAGAAACTTTTTCTATTATCTAAACTAATACTATTAGCTGTTAGTAAGTTTTTCTTTTTTAAAAACATTTTTCTAGCTTGAGCTATTCTAGCTATTATATCCCTTCTGCTACGTCCATCCTTTGTAATTATACTACCTAAATAGCAAAATTCATCTACCTCCTCTAACTCGGTATTACCTATTTTTAATTTTGGTTTAGAACTAGGCTGTAACTCACTTGTCATTATCTTTGTCTTTACTGAATTAATTCTCATACTATTGTTACTTTGTAGTATCTCATCTAAAATATTTAAAAACTCTCCTAACTCTTTTCTAGACTCTGCTATAATGGCTATATCATCTGCAAAACGTAACATGTCTATTTTCTGTTCCTGTACACTAATACCTATCTCTTTCTCTCTCTAGCTAAGTTTAAAGCTTCCTCAATATAAACATTAAAATTAAGGAGACAGTATACAACCCTGTCTAACACCATTTCTAATCTTAGCTTCCTTTTCTATTTCATCAAATCTAATTACTACGCTTTGGTTTTATATAGACTGTAAATAATTTTTCTATCCCTATGAGAGATTCCTATTTTTCGCAAAACCCTGAACATAACAATCCAATTAACCCTATCAAATGCTTTTTCTAAATCTACAAACGCGAAATGAGTCTTTATTTTTTTGTAACCTTTTTCGATAATTACCCTAATCATTAGTATCGGTTCTCTAGTCCCTCTGTCTTTACGAAAACCATATTGGTCTTCGGCTAAATAATTCTCAGTCAAAGATTCTACTCTATTTTTAATTATTATTGTTAGTATTTTGGAAGCATGAGAAGTTAAACTATCCGTTCTAAAATTCCCACACCTATCAGCTCCTGACTTTTTTGGGATTGGAATAATAATATTTTTTTCGAAATCTTTTGGAACCTCACCTGTGTCATATATTACATTTACTAGTTCATATAATCTGTCTAAAGTTTTCTGACTTGCATATTTTATTAATTCTATGGGAATATCGTCTATCCCTGGCGCTTTATTTAATTTAAGATTCCGAACAGCTCTATCAAATTCCTCTCTTAATATTGAGAACCCTATTTCTACCTCCTCTTCTTGGTCGTACTCTAACTCATCCATATCGTCTCCCTTATATAAATCTTCTAAATATCTTTTCCATCTATCTGCTACCTCAACTTTATTTATTAGAAGCTCATTATTCTCATCTCTAATACCATTACATTTTTTCCTATCTTCCCCAAAAAACTTTTTAACTGCCCTGTAAGCCCTGTCTGTCTTACCTACTCTCAAATCATCTTGTATTCCCTTACAATTCTCCTCCATCCATTTATTTCTAGCTTTTCTACACTCATGTATTATCTTATTTCTAACTTTATTATATTTTTGCTTACTTTCACTATCCAATTCTCTGAAAGGTTTAAGCTTTCTTCTATTCTCTATTAAATCTAATATCTCCTTTGTTACCCACGGTTTTCTCGTTTCTGTTTTTTTCTTACCTATAGTCTGTGTTGCTGTATCATGTACAGTCAGTTTTATTTCTTTCCATCTATTTTCTACATTCGCTCCTACAGCTATCTCTTTGCTCTTATTATCTAATATTTGTTTATATTCCTCTTTTACCCTACTATCATTAAGCTTACCTAGATCCCATCCCTCTCTTTTAGCCTTTCTCAATTTTTTGAATTTTAGTTTACACTTCATTTTAACTAAGTTATGATCGCTATCTATGTCAGCCCCTGGATAACTACGACAGTTTTTAACTTGGTTTCTAAATCTTTGTTTAACTAAAATATAATCTATTTGGTATCTAGCCCTATCACCTAGGGCTTTCCAGGTATATCTTCTCCTAACATGTTGTTCGAATAGGGTGTTTACAGTTACTAATCTATGTTCCTGGCAAAACTCAACTAATCTTTCTCCTCTATCATTTCGTCTGCCATACCCAAATTTTCCTACCATTTTTCCCTCACTATTGATATTGATATTGTTGCATAATTTGTAACACTTTGCCCACCTTCCCTGACCTACGTAGCAGTCAAAGAAACAAGGAACGAGTTACCTAATACATATATAATCGAATGCCAACTCTTGTTACGTGCCGAAAAATCGGCTGTAAACATTTCCAAATTTAGTTTTAATTTGTAAGGATTTCGCGCCAATAATTTAAAAAGATGTGCGCGTATTTCCGTCACTTCAGACAGTGCGTTTGCGCAAAGGATTACGCAGACACGGAGTGTGGGGAAGGGTGGTGATTTCCGGACACGTCGAGACTGGTGACCGAGACGTGGACGAATGTAGTTACCTTTGTGTCTTATCGTGTCTTTTTTTGAGATGTAGTTTTCCTGCCTTCTACCTAATTATCGTCCCTCATCCTATTCCTGTGTTCCGCTACAGAAAAGAAGAAGACAAATTTAATTGTAAAAGCATAGGTATAACTATATAAAAGTTCATCCTTACAACCCCACGTGTATGCATGCATATACACGTCCGTTCTCTCGAACCATTTATTCAAAGATTCACTCAATACATGTTTCGGGTATGCAATACCCACTGTTGCTCCACTCTCTACAATGCTCCGAGGTAACTTATCCTCACCAGGGTTGATAATGCTTAACACGGGTGTTGATAAATTTTATGCTCGAAACTCTTGATATCTCTCTACTCTTGTACCAACTTGGTTTGGAATTGAACTTCCAAAATCCGAACTTCCACAATCAATCAATAATGAACCATATAGGTGTGGTTAAGTATCATTTTCTTTGCAGTTAATAAACCTGCACTTTTTACCATTAACCGCTTTACAGCTGAACCATTTTGGTTTTTGATTATACTTAAATTTATTACGTTTTACTTTTCTTTTACGAGCCGAACTTATGTGTTTTTTATCCACTACTTAAATTCACTATTCTTTCCGTAATAAACATACTAATTTATTAGCTCTGTTCACTAACCATTGATTTAATTTACACGGGCATATAACCCATACTGCTATGCGATCTTGCAGCATCCCGTACTAGCTCCGGGCTAGTTATTGTCACATTTACGTGTCTTCTTTCACATCTTTTGTCTTTGTGTGTCTTGGTGGGTCTTTGTGTGTCGTGTGTGTGAATTTTTACACTTCCCATATTTATATACCTTTGGTCACGTGACTGTTCTAGCCAATCAAAAATCTTACATATTTCACAATCCTACATCATCCCTACATGTGCTTTTAGGTTAATGGTTTAAATCAACTTTTATTATTGCCATTGCTAATTGAAACTACCCTATATTTAAATTTAAGTTATTCTGCAATATTCTACAGTACTTCCTGTTAATATTTTTATAGATATCACGAAAAATTACATATTATTACGCCCTTCCGGTTTCGAATTTTCTAGAACAAACTAGCATTTCCTTTGGCGCCTTAATTTAAAATCTTCTAAATTTCACGGGATGTTAGATATCAGTTGATAGATTATGTTCATTTAAAGTGTCAATTGTCACCCAAAATCAAACTAGGATTGGATAACTATCTTAATTCTGGTCAGTGATAGGTTACATTTTAGATAGAATTGTTTATGATTAGCCGAAAATATCATTTAAAATTTGGATTAATTTAAAAATGTTCTTGGGTGTCACAAATTTAAGTAATTCATCAAAAGGTGTTACTTCAAAATTTAATCACCGTTGGGATGGGCCTTATGTGATTATTCGTAAGCATGGCCCCTTTTCTGTTGCAGTTCACCTACCACTTGGTATTTATCATGGTTTAGCCACCACTCCGTTTTACGGTAATAAGAACATTGCGTCGATTTGTAAAGAATCAACGTGGGCGATCCAAAAAACGTCTCGTTCAGGATATGTTGATCCCGAAAATGGTTCTTTGTAGTCAAAAGGAGAGAGTTAACGCGCCTCTTTTAATTGTAGTGTGTACACAATGTTAAAACAGTAAATTATTATCAGTAAGTCTTGGACCGCACGCGAATAATACTTAGCAAGGTTGATACCATGATTAACTTGTTAATATTTGATACAGAAACGTGTAACACTGTTTGTTGATTATTTTTCTAATTAAAGTAGTAGGTATTTATGTAATTAATAGTTTTTGAGTGGGCACCTGTTATATGCCGAAAATCGGCTATGTATCATATTTGGTTTAAGTTTAAATTTGTGAGTAAATTCCTGCCATTATTGATTTATTTATTTAATTTTAATTCTCAACAGCTACAGTGTGCCCTTACAGAGAAGTATATTATAATAATTATCATTTGAGCATACATTATCTAAGTGATGTCTTATGGTTGTTATGTTGCTATTATACATATCTATATCCCTGCAATAAAAGTTAAATAGTTTAGCAATTCTAACTAACACAGCATGCGTGGTGTAGTTTGTCCTTGGACATTTATAGTAAAAAGTTTTCGTATTTCTTGTTGAATGTTGTGTAGGTACATGGAATGTAATGGCAGATAATAAATCTGGACAATCAATACGATTCCTACATACATTGTAGACAAAAATTATGTCGCCAATAAGGCGCCTTTTAGTAAGGTTGTTCACATTATAGTGCTCCAATAGCAAAGAGTAAGGTAAACCATGTGGGTAATATCCTTCTTCTTTAAACCACACAAGTTTAAGAAAACGTTTTTGTATATTTTCAAAAATATCAATACTGATTTTGTAACATGGGGACCAAACGGGTGAGCCATATTCAAGTTTGGATCTTATGTAAGTATTGTAAAGCTTAATCAGTACCACAGGATCCCTAAATTCGTTACAGTTTCTTAGAATGTAACCACTCATTTTATATGCCTCCTTAGCAAAATGATGATAGTGTTGTTTGTAGCCGAGTCTAGAATCCAGCAGGACACCAAGATCCCTTACCATTGTGGAGGATTGGAGCAGTTTATCTGCTATATTATAGATAAAGGTAGTATTAACTACTTTACGTGAAAATTTAACAAAACAACATTTGTCATGATTAATAGAGAGTTTATTATTCTGACACCAGGTGTCAAAATAATCTAGATCTTTCTGTAAGAGAACACAGTCATTAATACTTCTGATTTGCCTAAATATTTTTATATCGTCTGCATAGAGTAGGGATTCCGAAGAAATGTATTCTACTATATCATTAATAAATGCTAGGAAACGCAACGGCCCTAGGTTACTGCCTTGCGGCACCCCTGATGCTGAATTGAAAGTTACTGATTTAACATTATTATGCACTACATACAGCGTACGCAATCTCAGGTATGAATCCATTAGATTTAAAAGATCTTGAGAAAAACTAAATGTGTTTTTGAGTTTATCAAGAAGTATGTCATGGTATACATTGTCAAAGGCTTTAGTAAAGTCTATGTAAACTGTGTCCACTTCACAGTAAAGTTCAAAACTCTTTTGTAAATAGCTCGTGAATAGTATCAGATTAGTTGTTGTTGATCTGTTTTTAACAAAACCATGTTGCTTATCAGATAGTAATGGTTTAATGGAGCTATAAATGTGACTATATAGAATTGATTCATATACTTTAGAGAAGCAGGATAAAATCACAATGGGTCGGTAGTTCTCTACATTAAGTTTGTCTTCTTTCTTAAAAATTGGACAAACCTTACCAATTTTCCATTTACTTGGAAAGATATGCTGTTTGATAGATTTATTGATTATAATTTTTAGTGGCTTGATAAAAGATTCTCTACAGCCTTTAAGGATGTAAGATGGAAATTTGTCATCACCGATAGAACTCTTCGCATTCAGTTTATCAATTGCTTCTTTGATATTCTTATCACTCACACATTTTAAGTCCACATAATATTGCGTTGCATTGACAGGGTGTAAACTTGACCAGTGGGAATCTTGATTATCCTGATTATATACACCCGAGAAGTATTGAGCAAATGAATTAACAATATCCTGGTTATTAGAGTACCTATTTTCTTGGTATTTAACATGTGGAGGAATTCTAGAGAGATTCCTTTTTTTGTTTACAAAGGTAAATAGTTTAGTGCGGTCCTGCTTTATATCAGCCTGGATCTCAGCTATATATTTTCTATAATGAAATTTAGTTCTATTACGTAATGTTGCTCTTAATATTTTATATTGAGTTTCACTATTATAGTCTTTATTAAGTTTATATTTACGTTTGTATCTATCTTTTAGTTTTAGATCACAAATGATGTCTGATGTATACCATGGAGGGTATTTTTTATATGTTGTTCTAGTTTTCGGTACATTTAATGAGAAGATATCGAATATAATATTATAAAACTTTTCAACACAGGCATCAATGTCTTCATAGGTTTCAAGAACATTCCAATCAGTTCTAGCAAAGGATCGATAGATCAGATTAAAGTTAGCTTTCCTAAAACAATATTCATAACCTTGTTTAGGCTTCTCAATTTTCGTATGATCAAAATATACTGTAATCTCCAGTGATGGATGATGACTATCTTCCCGTACTAGTGAAATATCACTTTTGGCAGAGATACATTTGGTGTTGGATATTATAAGGTCTAGTATACGTTCATTATTATTCTGCACGGTATTGACCTGTTTGGCATTCAGCAGTTTAATAAAATTTTGAAGCCTTAATACTAGTTGATCACATAAAAAGTTGTTGCACTGCTTAATTAGATAAATCCAATGTGGTATATTAAAATCTCCCAAAAGGAGAAATTTGTCGCAGCTGACTAAACATGGTAGTAGATAATCATACAATTGCTCATACTTATCTGGAGAAGTATTTGGTGGTACGCATATGACCACGATGTGCCATTTCTGATGGCCAACTTGAACTTTTACGACGACACCGTCACAGATCACGTTTGGTATATTGAGTTCAACACTTTCTGAGTAGTATTTCGCTGATACAGCTAGGAGTACACCTCCACCTTTAATTTTACCTGTTGCAACTTTATCTCGATCACATCTATAAACAATGTATTTATTAGGAAATAGTTCATTATTTGAAATATCACAGGTGAGCCAAGTTTCAACGCACGTAATACTGTCAAAGTCTAGTTGTTCGGTGAGAACAGCATTATAAAATTGAGATATTTTAGTGTTTAAACCTCTAACATTCTGAAAATACATTTTTAAAAGACTTTGATAACTATTACCATTACTATTAGATTTAGTCAATTCTTCACTATGTATGTTGCTAAATAGGTTTATTTGTGTTACGTTGTTGATCGTCCTACCTTGCACGGGTGAAAAAACCGAGTCACATATGTACCAGGAGCCCATATCTCAGGTTGCATAACCTTGTCAACATTATGCAAATTGATTGTAATCTTAAAAGATGCGTAATGTTGAGGATATTTCGAATTGAGCGGATCACACTGTGCCTCAGGTGTGATAGTTTTAACATAACTTTCTAAAGTTTTTATGTTTGTTGACGGATCCAGTCTATTAACAAATAAATATGCCTTCCTTGGAGCAGCCTTTATGTTAACCTCACCAGACACACTACTACCTATAATTGCGGTACCATTTCTTGGTTTTGGTTTGGTTCTAACAATTTGTGACCAAGTGTTAACTTCCTGGGTCCCACTATTATGCACACAAGTGTTATTGATTAAATCCTCATCTACTTTCTTATTATCCCGGTTCTCATCCCGTAGGTTGTTTCTAGGATCAGAATCCAGTGCATTTGTATATATTAAGCTGTTTGAGCTAATGTGATTTATTAAACCATTATTCTTTCTTCCATTAGCAGGTACACTGTTGATTTTTGCATCTTTATTACTATTTCCTGCAACAAAATTATGTAATGATTTCCTAGTGGTATTGTTATTTATTTGCTTTTGTGGACTTTCTAAAGTTTTTGGGTCTACACTAGTTTCAGGAAGTGCAGGTACATTAATATTGTTCATCTTAGTTAGTAATCGCACTAAGTCTATGTTACTACTCCTTAAGATGTCAATTTCAGATTTCAATGCTTTAATTTCATCATATAGACAAGTAAGTTCAGCCTTAAATGATATTTGTAGAATTCCATTAAATTCCTGACTTTTTAAGAATTCAATTATTATCTCATTACAGATATTTGGTGATTTATCACGATTATTATTGTTATTATTAATAACTCCAGTTACCATATGTGTTTTGTTGTTTTCTACATCAATATGGTTTCCATTATCACATACTTTATAAATAAATACATTTATATCACTTGATGCTTGTTTGAATGATCCATTTCTATTGGCACATGATGGGTGCAGTTTAATGTTACATTTGAGGCAATCTACTGCCTTACTAACAACTTTTTTATTACAATATGAACAACAAATTTGCTGAGCAACTTCACTAAGTTGTTGATTGTCGGCCATTTTGACAGAAGTCAAATAGTCTTGTGCATTTTCGCCATCCCGGACAGTTGCGTCGGCGCAAAAGAATGCGCAGGCGCGGAGTGTGTAAGTGCGCGGTTTGGACAGGACATGAGATTATTAGCCAACGAGACGTCAAACAGTAACGTTTACCTGTGTCGTTCCTTTGTCTTTTCTCTTTCAGAATGTAGGTTTCCCTTTATCTCTACCTGATATCGTTGCCTTCACCTTATTCCTCCATCCTGCCTACAAACAGAAGAAGAGGGAAGACATTAAATCTGGATTCAACGATAGCATAACGTAACCCACACCCAAACAACGCCCAAACGGGATACATGGAAATCAACATGGCTCCTGCGCAGGGATGACCGCATAATCGTGAAGAGTTCCACATTTTTGAGTGAGTACATTTTATCTTTTTAAGGATATCACTGTAAACATATTTGGTACGTAATACAATTTGGCAAATTATGTTGTAATATCTTTATTGCGCAATATTGTGAACGTGGAGCGTTCCAGTGTCGCCAACTGTGGAAGTGGCTCTGAACACGCGCGCGCGGGGTTATAACAGTCGCACGGTAGTATAACACACCAGACCCCACAACCCTGAGATAAATACAAGACAACCTTTGCCCCGGGTGCTCAACAACCACTTTTAAAAACCCTCGCTATACTTTTTAACGAATTAAATCGGACCATTCCATAGGGGGTAAAAAGTGACCATGAATGTATTTTTGTATTTCGAATATTGTTCGAAATAGCGACACTAAAAATAAAATATGGAAATTCAGTTTTTTACATTTTTGAAAATATTTTGGATACCAAATGAGATACGTCACATTGTTTTGCAGATTATTAATCAATGTAAAATTCAGCAACTTTGCCAAATTTAAACATACCTTCCATCTCTGTTAATAAAAGAGATCCACATGGTAAGCCTCGAATTTAAATAAGCCTGTATAAGTAAGTTGACACTTCAATGTATCTAGTGAAATAAAGAAAATAATAATAATTTTGTATACTAATGTAAGTTACTTAAGTAGTTTTGACATTCAAATGAAAATTTGGAAATGAATGGACTCCTGTTATTGCACAGGTTAAATATGCCAAAGTTGACTGATGTCACTTTAAAAATATTTACTATATTCCTTTAAAAAAAAATGCCAAAAAAAACATAAAATTAATACCCAGACCCAGTGTTATAACCATGCATCCTTACAGACGTACCTACAAACCATTACGATATAAGCATTACTGTAAAAGAGTATGGTTACGAAGAGCTTGTAAAGCAATTGTTAACCTTTGGACAGATATTCTATCAGTTTGGTGTAGAGATCCACCATTTCCTAGCAGTGTTCGAATACTGATTTCTTTACTATTAGTATGTGTATTAATAATGCCAATTTTATACATTCTGGTAAGTATATGTTCTAATACATTATGTATTTTCAACTCTACATAATTTCCTATTTAGACGAGGATTTAAATTTTACTAGTAACTCAAAAATATTTGAAATAAGTAAATGTAGAGTAACTCTTGCTCTATTACTGGACGTGTTTGTTTAAATTCTAAAGGTATGGCCTATCTTCTGCGATTAATCGCAGCAAGTAAATGCAGCGACAAATAACTAGTTGGAGAAAACCAACGAGATTATTAATTGAATTTGAGGACACATCACTTTGTCTACGAGAAGATGTTTGCAAATCTTCATTGTCAGAACTCATATATTGCAGCATCTTTTGATTTATTTTTCGAGTAACTGGCTTGTTATATATTACTTTGCTTCCGTTACTATCAATGTTCTCAGTAGTAGATGTTTGGCGACGACGGAATTTGATTCTGCTTGCATTTTAAAAGTTGCTTTGCGTATAACTACTTGTTTCTTTATTCCTTGCTTATCACTATTAGTATTTTCGATACTGAATAGTGGGCAATAAGTATTAGAATCTGAATTTGTTCTTTTCGCCTTTTCTAACATGTAGTGGTTCGTGT
The DNA here is from genome assembly GCA_036346225.1 of Platerodrilus igneus. Classification (NCBI taxonomy): domain Eukaryota; kingdom Metazoa; phylum Arthropoda; class Insecta; order Coleoptera; family Lycidae; genus Platerodrilus; species Platerodrilus igneus. Next base: position 6,268,038 of record JARFIW010000215.1, read on the forward strand.
TGATAAAAGTAGGTATGGTGAAAAGTAATGGACACAGGTTGACGTTTTCTAAAGAAGAAGTTGAAAAACTCATTAATGAAAGTGTTCAGCATCCTGCATTATACGATCCAAAACCTAAATTGCACAAGCATCAAAACACGAGGGATAGATACTACATGAGAAAATATTTCGGAGGTTGTAACATTATTGTAAATAATCACGATAACGTAAGTTAATTGTAACAACTACCCCAATTCAATACCATTAAAATAATTAAAGCAACCATACATTTTATTAAATAAATTCTCAACCAACCAATCGTATAATTCAGTTCCTATTTTGAAGCGAACATCATCAAACAGTTAAAGTACCGTTATTACTCAGTCAGTGTATTATTGAGAAGGGCTGAAAAAGCAGACACTAATTTCTTTTAGTCGCTGAAGGAGATGAATGCGGTTCTGAAAATAATTAAAATAACTTCATATCGTATTGGTCATTTGAAATTTTACCATTCAGCGTCCAGCACTAACATAGATAAAAATTAATGAATACACGTTTTCAATTTTAGATTATTAAAATCATTATTATCTAGCTGTAGATTCTTTATCAAACTTAACGAAACTGTCACTGAAATCCGTTTCTAATTATCAGACGGCTTAAGAATTCAAAGGAAATACCAACCAAGGGGGATGGAGGGGGGGTTTAAATAACCACTTTAATCACAACAAGTTATCTCTTCAAAAATGCAGTTCTAAAAACTACACTCGACAGGACGTATTTTTCCAAAAGAATTTCGTTTTTCATTGGCAAACGTTCGATGTCAGTGACGTCATAAAAAGAAGAGGCACGAACGAAAGTTACTATAAGAAATAATTTTTAGGAACAGAAAGCGAATTTTAGAGTCAGATTCTGACAGAGTTGAATAGGCATATAAGCTTAAATTTTGGTGGCGGTGCAAGAAAGTTACTGGGTTTTTGATAATTATGTAATTAGACAAACATTGTCTACATTCAGCGCAGAAAACTTCCTGAGGGACTTTCGCGGATTTAACAATAAACCAGTACTTGATGTATTAGTGAGTGAAGTATCGCTACCAATAACTTTAGACATTGCATAAGGCATGTGCGCAGGTTTGTAAAGCAGACTGCAACAACAGTTCTCCTCAAACTGCCGTTTAGGATACAAGGAGGAATACACGACTGTAAGTTAATAAACCACTTTTTTTTCTTTCCTGATTATATTGCTGACTACTCTTGATTGAAAAAGTAGAATTAGTACGTACCAATGTAGTTTAATATTTAGATGGAAATTATTGTTAGGATTTTTTAGTACACTATCAGTAAGGTACATGTGCTAATGTAGATATCATTATTATGTTATATGTGATTGTCGTTAATTTTATTAATTGTAAAAATACAGTAGCTTGTAAGTTGTTCAACGAAGTTATCATTAATTACAATTTGTGGTAGAATATTCAAAATTTAGATTATTTCATTGTGAAGGGAGCTTTTGTTCGATCGAAGCTACCATTTCATGTAGAGTTTTACATTGAAACTAATAGGTTAGTTAATTTATGGATAAAGTTTATTGAAAGATTGAACGTGGATACTTAATATTTTTTGGGGATTAACTTCCGTAAAGGTATTTCAGTAATTATTTAGTAGTGTTCACAGTTTGATGTGAGTAGAAAAGTGATAAATATTGATAACTAGTATTGAGGTGAATGTTCTTCGATACCAGTCGCTGAATGACGGTCTGAAGTCCTATGAAAGAAGACCAGAGAATGCAGGATTACAGGTAAGATATTTAAATCAGAATTGGTACATTAAATTAACGGTGGTATGCACTTTAGCCCTTGTAATTTATGGAATTATTTCCATTAATCCCCACTGTAAAGAAAACTCACGACCTACGCGAGCTAGTCGAGATTAAACCTTTAATTCTTGTTAAGGCTTTTTCTCCCTTTATTATCAAAATTAAATTCGTCCTATCAAATCTGCCCGTAACAAGGTGCTGCAGAAAAGTGGTTAGTATTTTGTGTGTAAAAACATTCAACTACACTACATATGATGCATATATTATTACAGTTGAGGACTGCATAAAAAGTGGAAAAGTTTAAATAAAGTTTACTTGAAAAAGAAACTACGCAAGGTATTGGTTCATGTACAACACAGACAGTGGGTGCATATGGATGCGATGGGTTTCCTAGAAAGAGTGGAGGTGCGTACAAAATAAGAGTAATAATATTATTAAAGTATCTATATGTATTCACTTTATTTTAGAACAGTAAGCAACATATGGTTAAGAAATGATGAAAATAACGTCGCAAAACCCTACTGCCATGGATGACGTTGTTGAAAATGGATGTTGAATATTTACCTTTATACAGCTTGCTTGTATGCTTCTATATATACAAAAACGTAGAAAGCGTCTGTCAAAAATTGACTTTTTTAACTTTTCGTCATGAATACCAAACTACCCTTGGCTACAACTTGGACGAGCATATGTACTAAAGATACGTATGATTAAACCACAGGTTGAAGCAATCGTTAACTTGGCCACTAATGAAGAAAGTATACAAGTCTGGCATGAAAGGATGGCGCATATTAACAAGCACCAAGTAAAAACCGTGCTAAAGCGCATGGGTATGGATATCCCTGTTGTCGATGAAGAATTTTGCGATGGTTATGTATTTGGAAAAGCGCATCGGTTCCTTTTTCGAACTCGCATTCATTTAGCTACATCAGTTGGTGAAAAGATACACGCTGACATAATGGGACCTACAGAAAATTCATCATTTACCAATAAACGGTATTATGTTTGTATTAAAGACGAATTTTCAAAATACAGGATACTCTATTTTATGAAACAGAAAAATGAGGTTGCTAGTTGTCTAAATGCCTATATAAATGAGACAAAGACGTATGGGCACACATTATTAAAGTGCTTTGCGTGGATGGTGGAGGTGAATTCGACAATCAAGAGGTTTGTAATATTTTTAATACAAATGGTATTTTATCTGAAATTATACCTCTTTATACACCTCAATTGAACAGTGTTGCAGAACGAAAAAACAGAACAATTGTTAAGCTTGATCGTTCGATGTTGTCTTCGTCACGAATTCCAAAAGTTTGTTGGGCTGAAGCATGTGCAACTGCTGTCCACGTATTAAATTGGGTAGGAAAATCTACCGTTGCACATAAATCTCCGATTGAGGTATGGCGAGCTAAAGAATATCTAGAATATCTACGCATTTTTGGAACTGAGCGTTTCGTACATGTTGTTAATACAACCTCGATATCAGACGAAATGTAATTAATTTTTCATCGATAACAAGCGGACCACCGATAACAGAGATGTATTAATGTACGTAAACTTAACAAATCACAGGTAAAAAAAACGTCACTTACCAGTTGAAGCAGCACAGGTATAGTAATTTTTTCGTTCTTGTGAATGTTGTAGGAAATTAGAAAGAAGTACATGGAAGTACATGTCGAACACAAACAAACACGTCTTTATTCCATGGAAACTCAAAGGCGACTCTTCTTAACGAAAACTCGAAAGCGACTGTCTTTACATATGCACGAACAGGTAATTGTTTATCGGTATTGGCTGGAAAACGACTGTTGTGGTAAATACATGATCGCGATTTAAACGTAATGAATTATGAATTTAAATATTTCTTGCGCGAACATATGTACCGAAACAGAAGCGGAATAAATTTGACAACAAAGATTGATGGTCGAGTAGTTGGCTACGTTAATGATCGTGACGGTTATCGTGTGTATCTACCTTTCAAAAATCAAGTTGTTTGCAGCCATGACGTAATTTTTAAGCCTAAACGTACGTGTTCAACATCTTGTATTGAATTATCAATGACTCCAACGGTTATTGTTCCAGAGGAAGTTTTGAAATCTTGCAAAACCACTATCAATTTAACTGCAGCTGAATCAGTATCAGATTCACAAGAAAAACGCTATGCGACACGCAAAATTGAAGAACTTTAAAAGCCTAAGAAGCTTGACCATTATGTTTATACAGCTTCTGACGATTTTGTTTTCTCTGGTGAGGAATGTGTTGATACTATTTACCCTCGTTCTTATCGAGAAGCAGTATCTTCCATTAATTGTGATAAATGGCAGAAAGCAATGGAAGAGAAATTACAGTCGCTGTGTGAAAATGAAACGTGTGAACTAGTAGAAAAACCCCAGAAGCCAAATTGTTAAACAGTCGATGGGTGTATCGTATTAACGTTGATTTAAATGGTGAAACGCGTTTTAAAGCATATTTTGTAGTCAAAGGATGTGTTCAAACCTGCGGCTTTGACTACGATGAAACCTTTAGCCCGATAGCACGTTATAAAATTATCCAAAGCGTGCTCGCTATCTCTGAATGCGATAAACTACAGTTGCGACAATTTGATATAAAACTGCTTTTCTCAATGGTGAACTTTATGAAAAAGTTTGTCAAGCAACCAGAAGGTTTTGATGATAACACAGGCCATGTTTGTTTTTTTAAAGAAAAGTGTATATGGACTAAAACAAGCACCACGTTGTTGGAATGCAAAATTTGTTGAGTTTATGCAATCAAATGCAACAGAGCAAAGCTGACTCCTGACTGTTTACTCGTGAACGAAATGGCAAAAAGTTGCTAGTTGCCATTTATGTTGATGATGGTCTTGTAGCAGGGAGCGATCTTGATGAAATTACTGCTTTTACAAACAACCTTAAGAAAAACTTCAAGATCACCTCGGGCGAACTGAACAATTTTCTGGGTATTCAAATTCAGCAGAACTCTGATGGTTCCATCGTTATCTGCCAGTATACATATACAAAAAAATTGTGGAATCGTTTTAATATGGTTAATTGCAAAAAAGTTGCTGCACCATGTGAACGCAATGGACCTGTAGGTTCAAATCCTATTCAAGATCAGATACCATATCGGGAAGCGATAGGTTCTTTAATGTATCTCACATTAGGAAGTTGCCCCGATATAGCTTTTTCAGTAAGCAAAGCCGCACGCTCCATAGAAAGTCCAACTGAAAATGATTGGTATGCCATTCAGCATATTTTTAAGTACTTGCTAAGTATCAGTGATTATGGCATAGTTTATAAACCTCAAGACTTTGAACTTCTAACATACAGCGATGCGGATTTTGGAGGTTGCTCTACGACACGCCGATCAACAACAGGTGTTTATTCAATCATATCTGGTGGAGCAATTTTATGGACCAGTCAACTTCAGCGCTCAGTAGCGCTTAACACTACTGAAGCAGAATTTGTGGCAAGCGCGCTGAAACTGACTAAGAATCCCGAATTTCCCAAGAGGACCAAACATATTGCAACGCGATATTTTTTCATTAGGGAAAGATGTTTGAATGGTGATATTGACGTAGAGTACATCAGCAGCCGATATCTTAACAAAACCTGTAGAACGTCAAAAGTTCACACAAATGCATCGTGGAATATGTACGATGGCGTTAAGTAATTGTAATTTTTAAAGTAGAACCCTTTTTGTGAATTTAATTTTTAGATTAAATACTCTACGTTGGAGTAAGTGTTGAAAATGGACGTTGAGTATTTAACTTTAAATAGCTTGTTTGTATACTTCTATATATAGAAACGTAGAAAGTGTCTGTCAAAAATTGACTTTTTACTTTTTCTAAACAATTTTGCATGATCTGAATTTAATTTCTCACTGACAATAAAATCAGTTTTGTTAAGTTTACTTATTATTTTACGTTGTCGCACTTAAAAACATCAGACATAACCGAAAATATGTAATAGAATGGAGCAGCCACACTAAATGCTGGAATTCCAAGAAACTGAAGAGACATATTCCAGAAACTGACATTATAAACATCAACTGATACGCTGCAAACAGATTCTGGCGTAGAAAAGGAAAAAAAACACTTCCGAAAAATGTTGTAGATACACTAACAAAGAGAACAGAGGAGCACATGAAATTTTTCAAAAAAGTTGTATCAGTTTTAGAGAGACACTGGTACAAACCCAATAAAACAATTTTTGCTAGCATATCTGAATTGGTAATTACTTTCCCCTAGTTTTAGCTGCTCATGCCAAGATGAGTGTAATGGAGGTAATTACAAAACCATAGTAGAGTATTATGGATTAAGGTCTATCTTATCTTATACTGGTCTAAATAGAGTTTCATTTACACTATAGCACACACAATCTTTTTACTCGGAACCTAATTCTGTTAAAGAGCTTGTATTCGAAAACTGTGCTGAATTGTTCACCAATAGTAATTTTCAATTGTAAGAAATAAAGACATCAAGCAAGATCATGAATGTAAAATAATTGCGGTGTAAATTTCAAATAGCTAATTTGGTAGAAAGATGTGGACTGTATAAAATTTAAATTGATAGTTTACAAACAGCAGATAATTAATGTCTTTAATCAAATCAAAGCAAAGCGTTTACTATAAAGCACTCACCTGATTGTTTACAAAGTCGTGCCAATGCAAAAAATGCTGTAGCATCTAATCTGCCTCGTGTGGGGAAGCGAATCACATTTAGTTCAATAGCGGTTCTAACAAAAAAAGCGGTTCATGTACAATAGCGATGCGAACTGGTCGAAAAACAGATCGATTCTCTTCATGTAGACCATGTACGATAGCGATGCGGTGTATTGGACAGACGAAACGAGACTCTTCTGGCTTTGTGGATTTTCCAATCGATACTTGTTGTTGCACATGCGGAATAACACACTGAGCTATATCACTCATGGCACTGGTTGGTGGGTGCTTCAAGTAAAACCAAGGAAATTCCACTCTACAATTTAAACATACCACGGCGGATTTAAAATAACCAATAAACTCAAGGAAATAAAGTTTAGCTATAAATTATTTACATAAAAATGGAACAATGTATATTTTATTTTTCTTTATAATAAATAATAAACCTTAATTATTGAGTATCAATTCTAGTAATATGTTTCATCTGCCAACTAACACATCTGTAGCCTAATGATATGCATTATATCTTTAGACTGATCGCAAACTTATCCGAAGTTTAGAATAAAAAAAGACTATGTTAAAACCATTTATTAAACGTGTGCAAAGGCATCATACAAGAAAGCGTACTCCTTTGACCGGTTCTCGTACAATACTACTACTCTTTCCTATGTACAACCATAAGGTATAAACAGCGTTATGTGCCATGACACCAACTAATACATTTAGGAATTCAAGTAAATAACACAAGGCAAAAATAAAAATTAATGTTCAGAGGACATATGTGCCGTCCCCCTTGAAATAAGTAATTTCAATGAATAAAAACAAAAAGGCAAGTCAAAATAGTGGACGGTATGCAAGCGGAACATAATACTTAATTATATGATAACGACAGTAGGAATATAATTGTTTAGTAATCTTTAGTTATTTTGAGTTTCACAGTCTTATGGGCATTATTTTCGGTTATCTTCGTTATTCCCACTCGCCATTTAAAAGATCGATAAGAAGTTAGTTGTTCATCAACATCGTTTTGGTTAACGGCGATCGCAAGCACTGGTAAGTTTTTATTTTCGTACTTACAATACTTTGTCATGTTAAATTAACATATTCATTGTCGAAACAGTCCACTAGCTCGCAAAATACGCCAACAATAATTATATAAAAAAATTTAAAACAATAATTTGTGTCTACAGCCAACATACAACTTCGTTGCAGGTTGCTTAAATAAACCACTTGATGTACAAACAAGTGCTGCACGAACTGCGCCATTTCCACCTGGATAAACTTCTACAATGCGTTCCACTTTACAAGCATGTGATGGTATATTTTTCACTACAATGATAATTAATTAGCCACTAGATGTCTACCATTTTTAGCATTTTATAGCTGTTGAATATACTCTCGCCTTCATTTGACCCAAAATGTTTGTTGGAGCCTCTGTACATATTGCCATTTTGAAAGCTTATTTGACTACATAATTACAAATATCCCTAATACTTCCATTATTTCATCTGAGATAATAAGCAATGACCTGTCTGATCACAGCTTTCTCCTTTTTCAACTCTATCTTAAATCAATAATAAATTCGGAGGCATCTTTGACACGTAAGTTTACGGAAGAAAACAGGTCATTTCAAGTCTTTATGTGAACTAAATCTTCCGGCTAATGACTTAAACTGTAATTTTCAGCTCTTAGTAAAAAACATATCAAAAGCATTTGATACTTCCTTTCCATTGACACGAAATACATTAAAAGATAAACACTGGCTAACTGAAGGAATTAAAACTTCAGCAAGAAACAAACATTTTTTGCATATTATGTATAAACATTATAGTAATAATGCTTTTGTTAAGACTTATTTGTTAGATACAAAAAATATTTAAGGATACATTTTCACTGGCTAAAGCTAAATTTTTATCAAATCGTTTTGGCATTCTAAAACAAATCGAAAGAATCGTGGAAAGTTGTGAAGGAACTGTCAGGAAACATGAAAAAAAAGACGACTGTTTATATACAAAACTGTTTATATGAAAAAACCGCAGATATCATAAATGCTCATTTTGTTACAGCTGATGAGAATCTATTAATCGACAATGACGTACCTATGTTGAAATTCCTGGATTTTTAAAATACAGTTCTCTTACATATCATAATAATACCTATGTTGAAATTCCTGGATTTTTAAAATACAGTTCTCTTACATATCATAATAATTTTATGTTCTTCCCTACAGACCACTATGACATTATAGACGTGCTGAGTTCGTTTAAGAATAAGCATTGCTCTGGCGAGGACAAAACTCCTGCTAAAATATTACCTCTAAAATTAATTAAATATCTTGCGGATCTAATCAATCAATCATTCCAAATAGGTGTATTTCCATCATGTCTAAAGCATGCAATTGTAATCCCTATACGTAAGGGAAGTTCTCACTCTGTTAACAATTATAGGCCGATTTCTTTATTGTCAGTGTTCTCAAAACTAATTGAATACTTAGTAAAAATTCTTCAAATTTATCATTTCGGCTATCCTCTCGAACACATTGTATTTTTAAAATTTTTCCATTGTTTATAATCCTAACATGTACTATATTTAACACCTGAACCACGTGTAAGTCTAATACTGAGGCGCTTGTTTAGAATTTGACTCATGCTGGGTAACGCATTTCAAGACACATTGACCACTCACTGAAAATCGCATTATTATACCCTATCAATTTAACTTTAATGTAAAAATGTTTACTTTTAGAGTTTTTATAAGGTCAACGTTAATACAATTTACCTGTGTCCAATTTAATTAATGGGCTGGATATTAATTCTAACGACTTCAACCCAATTTATCTCTGTATTTATTGTATTTATACTAGTATCTAAAAAAAGGTCATTGTTACCTGAACGCTTGCACTTAATAATCGGTTTTTATTTTAACATATGTTGGTAGAGTGATTTTTAACCTTTTACAATAATTACAAGATTGATTGTATGCTAGACATTTGTTCAAGGCATGCGTGAAACCACACTTCCTACAATTATTAATTATTTCGATATTAATTTAAGACCTGAACATTATATTTGCCCTGATGGCATTCGATTAGATTGCCTGGTGTCCTGGTTGTTGCGGTTGATGCCCATGATGACTACTTCTTCCAGATTGTTGCAAACTATGAACTGAAACTGGCATTTTCTTGATTTCTTTGAGTCTATAGGTAAATTCTGCTAATTTGAAAACATTACATGCCTCCTCCAGGGTCAACTTCTGTCAGATAAATTGTATTAGCATTGACCTTTAAAAAGAAACAAAATTTTACACTAAAGTAAATTGACTGGGTATAATAATTATGCCATACCAGTGAGTGATTAATATACCGTCCACACAGCTATGATGGGCCTATGAAAGAAAGCTTAAACGCTTAATAATATTTACACGAATTGTTATAGTGCACAATTAATTAAAATCTAACATTTAAATTATTAATTTCTATATACTTTCATTTGTATAATAAATTTTTGTTTGTTAAAGGTACCTCCGTTGCTAACCGCAGCTACTTTGTACATGCTGAGTTGTGAAGATTTACCAAGTTTGACACCTTTACCACGCCTTCTGTTAACTCAAAAGTTGCTTATTTATAAACACCTCAAAAATGTATTTAAAAAAGTTTCCTTTAGATTATCTATGCTTGTAACGCTTTATGATCACATTCAAACATTTAGAGCACTTGGTACATTTCAACAATTAATGATATGATGTTCAGATATCTACAATACTTTTATAACTTAATAAATAATAAAAATGGCTGTTGTATTTAGAAATTGTATATATGTGTAGGACGGTTAATAAGACTATCGGAATAAATAGCGATTATTTAACCTTGTCCTTCGATATGCGCTGGTCGATTGCTTGATGTGGAATTATCTACTTGGTTGTGTAGCATGCCGTGAGATTACTGGGGACTGTAATACCAATAAACTCAGCCTTTTTATGAAAGGAGTTTCAATTGACACACTACATTTATTTATTAATATGAAAACTATTTACACAAAGAAACAAGACATTTGTAATGTAGCAGGAACGTCCTACCACACTGAAAATTGAACAAGAACTGTTACTGGACTTTGACGGAGCCGTCCGAAGACAAGACTACCGATCATGAACGGAGGAAACATTTGCACTCATAGGCGTACCATAGAACGCGTAGAAAGTTATACAAATTAAACTAATATAAATTAATAAACTAATAAACGCTTTAACAATATGTGTTATATAAAAATTATAGAAATAATATGGTAATAAAAACGGCATGCAAGAAATAAACTAAAATTCTGTATTATATAAATATTAAAGGTATCCTGTAGCGTAATGTTTAATCAAAAGGAAAACTATAACTCCTTTTGCCATCATTTTCTTTCTTCAAATGCAACATCTAAATACGTATCTCGACCACTAAAAGATCATCATCAGTAGAAAACAGCTAACTTACAATTGTTAAATTAACATTTGAACTAAATTAAAGCTAGTTGTTATTTGGGTTTGATTTTCTTAAATTTTGATATTGTTTTCTTTCCTGATCGCTAAGTATCATTAGTTGGCTCATTTCAGATTATTGATATTGTGTTTTTGCCGATAATTCTAGTCCGTTAAAAACGCTGGTGCCCTATCCTACTTTCTATTTGGTTGTTTCGCTCTTATTGGTTTAGGATATATTTTAGATTGTCCTGTATTCGCAATAACTTTTTTTTGAGCTTCTATCGAGTTACGGTTAGCCTTTATTCAGTTACTTTCTCCCAATTTCTTTTTTTTTTTCATATTCAAGATGACTGAGATGGCGACAAAACTATGATAGTATCTGTAATAGACAGCAGGAGTCATCAGAAAGTATTACTGACTATTTCACGTGTATGACGGCTCTGTTTCAGTGGTATGGATCTTTCAAGGAGGATGATCAATTGTCCATTGTGTTTCGTAATTTCCCTCCATTGTATCGGGCCCATTTGCCTAAGAGTTAAAGGACGAATGTCTGAAATTAGAACCGGCAAAGATTCTGGCCGATAATTCCATATCAAAGAGTCAAAAACAACCTACTGTTACTGCTGAACCAGAATCAGTCACTGCTATAGTGCCTAAGTCAGTTGCTACTCCTTTTTCGGCTTCATACCAAGGTCTTCCTGTGTGGGAGTGGAACTTGAAATTTTGTGGTGTCCCGAACACTCTCACTGTACATGATTTTTTGGGACAGGGCGAAGAACTCCGACGAACCCAACATGTGTCAGAATTGCAGTTATTTGAGTCTGCCGTGGATTTGTTTGAGTCGAAAGTGTTACTTTGGTATCGTGGTTACCGGCATAGGTTTTCTGACTAGAAGTCGTTGTCTAATTTACTGATTCAACATTTTGAACCCCTGGATTCTGCTTATACGTTTGCTACTATTGAGGAAAATACTTTTACTTCATATGACCAAGTTGTTAAGATTTCTCCTACACCTTCCAGTAGATCTGATACTTCTTCCGTACGTTCTACTGTTCTTCTTCCTAGTTCTACATCTGCTCGTAAGGTAATATGCTTTAATTATGACAAACCTGGTCAGGTTTCGACATGTTGTACTCGTCCTAAAGTACTCCACTGTTATGGTTACGCACATAAGGGAGTTACTCGCCACAGCTGTCCACTCTGTCAATCTCCTACTAATAGGTTTTCGAATTATCCTTCAAATTCTGCCCTCACCTCTAGGTGCCTAATTTCTTCTTTCTCACTCTATGTTCTTTTCTGTACCGCATCCAGGTTATCCTGCTACTACTATCAAAACCTATCCTTCTTCGGCGAATATAGTTTCTCAAGGGTTTGTTCCCACTTTCTTAAACAAAATTCCTGTCGTGTCTGCAAGCACAAATGTCGCTGAAGTGACCATAACTTCTAATTTAGTCAGCGAAGGTGCTGTTGAAGTTTATGAACCTGTATCTTTAATGTCTGTTGCTGTTAAAATTTTACATGTTCCTGCTTTCTTAAATGTTTCTACTCAAGAAATTTCTGTCGTGCCTGCAATAACAGCCGTAGCTGAAGTGACGATAATTTCTAATACGGATAGAGAAGGTCCTGTTGAAGTTAGTGAACCCGTAGCTGTGATGCCTGTTGCTGTTGTCGTCAAAGTTTTACCTGATCCTGTTTTGTTATCTACCATTGTTAAGGAATCAGTTCCTATTGTGGCTGAAGTTTTGTTTGTTCCTACTCCGTTGTCTAACAGTGATGAAGTTTTACTTGATTCTACTCCTTTATCGGACGTTGATGAAACGTTACCTACTCTTACCTATTTTTCTCATGCTGATAAAATGCTACTTGCTTCTGTTCTTTTAACTAAGATTGGTGAAATCCTAGCTGATGTCTTGTTATCTAATGTTAACGAAGGTCAACCTGATTCTGCTTCCTTATGTATGGTGGAAGAAGTTCTTCCTGATGCTGTTTGTTCTTGTAAGGTTGATGAAATTCTGTCTGGCGTTGCTCCTTTTTTTATGTTTATAAACTTCATTCGAGTCTTTTATCTAACATTGGCGAAGTTCTAGTTCATACTGTTTGTTCTTGTAACGTTGATAAACTTCTACCTGATTCTGTTCCTTTATATTATATGGTTGAAGTGTTATCGGATTCTGCTCCTTTTCCTAAGGTTGATATTCCTAAAGTCAATGCTGTTTTCTTCCCTAACTGTGATACTTCTAGTCTTTTATCTAATGTCATTGAAATTCTATCCAATTCTGTTCCTCTATCTCACGTAACTGAAGTGTGCTCTGTTTGTGTTTCTTTTCGTAAGATTGATTCTCGTGCAGCCAATACTTTTTCTTTTTCTACAGTGGATATTCTGAAAACCCAGGATGTTTTCTTTTCTACCGTTGACTTTCTTACCTCCAACCCTAACAACAAACAATTTTCTTCCGTAACTCGTTTCCTAAACTACCCTCGCCACATCCTATACCGTGTGCTACAACTACTACAACCCTGCTGTCCCTGTTTTGCGGAAAACTGCCCATAAAAGGCAAAAATTTGTTTATACTGATTCCGAACCAGAAGATGTATGTCGGCGAAGTCCTAATGTCCTTGATCTTGTTTCATTTTTCTTCTGGCGGCGTAAACGCCTTAAACCCAATATCTAGTCCTCGTGCCCCAGATCCTTATGCCGACTTTGCTCTCTTTAGGTTTTGATTTCTGGACTTTAAGTTTTATTTTTATTTACTTCCCTGTTTTGCTGGGTTTTCTTCCTTTTTCTTTCACCCGTGCGGGTCTGGGAATAGAATAGTACCACGATACGACCTGCCTGTCATAAGAAGCGATTACAGCAGTCCAACATATACACACATGCACACTACATACACACACACACACACACCGTTCATACACATGCATACACACACACACACACTCATCTACTCAAACATCAACAACACACCCACATCCACACACACACACACGCGCACGCATGCACACACATACTTATACATAACTACACTGGGATCTTGTTTTATTTTCTTTTGTACGGTTCTTAGGTTTTGTTGTTGTTTCTGGTACTTGTACTGGTGGGTGCTATTCTTTTTGTTTTTGTTCCTTTTTCTCGTTCCTTTCGTTCCATATTCCTCTCCCTATCCTTTTGCTGGTCTTCTTTGCTGTCGGTCCCTATACCGATTGTGTTTTTGTCCATCCGCTAATGTGGTAGGTGTTTTCTAGTCCGCTTTTTTTTCTTTGAAAACCAAGACTTAGTTGACTTTAGGTCTAGTTAGTTATTCTTTTCTTTGGTTCTTCGTTTGTTGAGATTCTTGGTTACCAGAGTTTGTAGTACATCGTTTCTTTTACCCGCGCTCCTCCTCTCATTTTCCCTTATTGTTCCTTTGCTTACTTGAGGCTTGACCCTTGGGTCCTGCTTTGGTTGTTACTGCTCGGTTTCATTCTTGCTTTTCTTTTTTTGGTTTCTTTGCGGGAAACCTATCTAGAGATTGATAACTTTACTGTTTCTTGTGAAAAACATCTGTCGTTTGACGACTCCGCAGTGCTGAGGTCGTTCCACCTTAGTCCTCCTTGATTGCTTGTTACCCATCTTTCCTTTTTTTCTTTTCTTGCTCTTGGTTCACTTCCATTGATGTTCCAGGTTAATTTTTTTTTTGGTTTTTTGTTGTTGGGTTTTTTTGTTCGAAGTTCTATTGTTCTACGATTGGCCCTTTGAGCCGGATAAGAGTTTTTTTATTTCGGGGCGTATCTTTTGTTTCTGGTTTTTGGTTTTCGTAACGAATTTTCTTTTAGTTTTTAAGCGAAGTTTTCTGTGTTTGGGTTTTTTTCTTTGGTTTTTTTTTGTCCTGTTCACTCCTACCCCAACCTGTTAATTTTGCTGGAGGGGGATTTGTTACGTTTATTTTCATAAGCCCGCTTTACAATAATTTGGTTAAATCGATTCCGTTGCTATTCTTAAATCCTTCATCAACATCCTATCTATTTTACCAGTTCCTCATAAACCCGCTTTACAATAATTTTAACTCAAATCTAGTTGCTTTGAAATGTAAAGTTTATGCTATAATTAAATAGTCAGTACCTTGTTTTAGGAATACGTTAACTGGTTATACAGTACGACTGCGTATAATTTATTCTTATGTGATTTCCATCTAAAGACTTGTCGAACTAAAGTCATGTACTATCAGATAAAACCATGTTTACAAATTTCTAATCGTTTGATAACACCAATGTTACTTTTTGAACTCTCGTTATTTAGTTAAACCAATTAATATTCACTTGCTTTTCCTTATACACGACGAAAACAGTCGTTATATTTTTGCTGTTTCTTTTTTCTTCATTGGACTTTCGAGCGCTCAATACAGTGTGCTTCTTCCGGTGGTTAAGCCTACCTCTTACCTTGGACCTAATTGAGGAGGCGATAGTCGCCTTTTTTTAGATGGCACCAATTGCATGGTCCTAGGCCCTGCTGCCCCGCTGCGGCCCTAAGGAGGGTGGAATAAGTCCAACATATTCGACACGTGGGTGAGTGTTTATCCACTACTTTTTTTTTATGGGTTCTATGAACTGGTTGAACCAGTATATTTCCGTTTTGTTGGATGATTACACCTTGTGGTTCTACAATGATTATCATCTGTATGGGGGGTGTTTGGCATGTATTATTGATACTGTGACGATTGTATATACTTAATTTTATATTTAAGATGACGATTTAGAGCTGCGATTTTTAGAGGTGTGATTTCTTTTTCTTTCTTTATTAATTAATATGGGGGTAGATACCTAAAAACAGCAGCTTGCTATATTAAGAATTGATTTTTTCTTGGTTCTTCCTGATATGCATATTGTGATTACTACTTATTTTTGTTTTCATTTGTTTTTGGTACTACTGTAATGATATTACATGTTTTTTTGTTTAATTATAATTTTTTTATGTTGCGTGTGGTTTTAATGAATGAGTGCGTGTATTTTTATTTCATGTCTTCTTTAATTTTTGTATGTATTATAACCCGCCCACTCACCAAATGTCCCGGTCAATTTCTTTATTTTCTTTCTTCTTCCTTTCTTTGTTGGGGCACGTCAATGCACGTAGCAAGCGACCTGCAGTGTTCATCTCTTGGTTTATGGCAAATAATACCGATAACCTGTTTTTGCAATTTGAAGATGAAAGACATCTTTTCTAGCGTGGTATATCCCCAAAAGGGTATACCATGCCGCAGCCTGGATTCAAATAAGGCATAATAAACTTTAAGGGCAGAGTTAACTGCTAGTTCCGTGGATATAGTTCTCAGTATATAACACGCTGATGCTAAGTTTCTTACAATTTATAAAGTTCATAATTACAATCGCGCAAGCGCGGAATAAGCGACGCAACGGACAGGTGGTAGCTCCAATCTTTACACCAGTTTTAGCGCGCCCATCTGTCAATGACGTCACCAATATACTAATTAAATGCGCAATTTGCGGAAAAATATATATTAAATTAGCGAACAGATTAAGCAAATAAAGTACTTACATAAGAAATCCGACGTCCTGCGGGGTTGAGTTAAAGTTGGCTTCTGTTGACGTCCATTAGGGCTACTGATGGCCCCTTTTAAGGCAATTAACGGAGGGTACGCCTAGCAAATGGCTGGAGCCCCCTTGAAGATAGTTAAAGATGGTGACTGCTCCGGTTAGCTGTTAGCGGAGCATGGACATCCGGCTTGTTCTAGAGTCGTGGGACTGCTCCAGGGTCGTATCTAATTCCTATATGTAGCGGGAACGCTAAGGAAACAGGTTTATCAGGTAAAGTCAAACAAAGATAAGCAAAGGAAATCTACATAATAAAAATGAAGATACGATACCAGACACGACTGCCCTTCTCAATGTTCAAAGGCAAACGGCCCTGTTACCGAGCCCATCGGAAAAAAACCCACTTTTCTGTCCTTTCACGCGTCGGCGCGAAATTATTCGCCCAACCCACTTTTGACGTGACGGAAATACGCGCACCGAGTCTTTTGAATTTTAAGGCGCGAAAACTTCCGCACATCAAAGTTAAACTAAAAAATGTTAGTGTCAAAATGGCACGTAACAAGTTAGCGACAAGCAAGGATATATGATCTGATCAAGTTAAGCCATGGTCGATAGTTAAGCCTAAGAATTTAGTATTGGTGACAATATTTGGTGATAAATTGTCTAATATACTTGTACTTTCGGAGGTGAATTGAGGTTTGAAAATTATACTGCAAGTTTTTTTAGCGTTTATCAAGAATTTGTTTATTTTGAACCAATTTTGAGTAGAAACAAGATCCGACGAAATGCAATTGTGAAGTATAGGAGCAGAAGAGGAGTCCCAATACAAAGTAATATCGTCGGCAAATAGTGTACATGAAGCATATTTAACAGAAGATGTAAAATCATTAATATAAAATAAGAATAATAAGGGTCCTAATACAGAACTATGGGAACTCCTAAATTTACACGTACCGTATTTGATAGAATTGTTTTACGTTGATTAGAGAGCTTAACGGATCGAGTTCTATTCGCTAAGTAAGATTTAAGCCATGAATTTGCCACCCCTCTAATACCATAATGGTCAAGTTTATTGAAAAGAATGCTATGATATGCATGCAATTAAAAGCTTTACTAATGTCTACAAATTCAGCAGCAGATGCAGACTTTCTTCTATTTAATGTTGTATAGAGACCCATTAAAAATTGATGTATAGCATCTGCTGTGGATTTGTTAGAACGAAAACCAAATTGGTTAAAATTTAGAATATCAAATTTGTTAGTAAATCTGGCAAATCGTTCCTTTATAAGCTTTAATACATGTTTTTTAATATACAGTAGCAATATAAATGTTAAGATAAGGCACCTAAGAACAAAGAGTTCTTGTATGTGCCGTATCAAGTGATTGAAGTACTACAATATTTCGATGCACACTTGCAAATTGCAACTAAACTATGCTCTCCCTAAGTTGATGTTATTTTATGTTTCAATAAAATTTTTCCCCATCATTCATATAGGCAGTATATTTGTAGGTTTATTGCACAGTTGGTGGCACGGCCATCTACAATTACTCTTAGGTTTTACCATTTTTAAAAATATATATAGTAATTTTTTTGCGAAATAGATTATAGTTATTTATATTTCACAATTGAAGTGTTTCTAATAATTTATAGAAAGTTGAAAGTAAAGGGATTGGTCTAAAGTTATTAGGCGTGTTGGCTTCTCCCTTATATAACAGGATGATAATAGCACGTTTCAAACACGAGGAAAATATTCCATCCTGAAAAGAATCGTTTATAAGCTTAGTAATGTATTGTATACCATATTCACGTTAAATATGGGATGACGTCATAATTCAAATAAATGCTGCGTTGTCATAGTTAATGTTATTTTATGATAATACTGTTAAACTCACGCGACGAGAAGGTTGTGTTTGATATCGCTCTATGTTACATGGTGTTTTATTGGTTGTTTTAAGTTGAACATTTTTGAAAATTAGCAAACTTGTGTGTCTGTGCGTAAAAGGCTTATTTTGGTAAGTCTCATATACCTTATTCAGCAGCTGCATGAAAATCGTTTATTATCGGTACAATTGATTTAAATCCCATATATCGTAACCATAATGCCAAATACTTGTTTTATTTGTAGTATTGCTATTACAACAAGGTCGCCCGGCATATCATGTACAGGCCGTTGTCGCGGCTTTTATCATGCCAAATGTTTAAATATATCAAGTGCTGTACTAAAACATTAAATGCTGCTAGCGAAGCAGGCTCGTCTTGGAAATGCAAGGAGTGTCGTCAATCACATGATGTATCAGTAATCATTGCAGATACAGGTGATTCTAATAGTGATGATGATAAATTTGAATCTGCTGAAAAAGAAGATTCTAGCTCTGTGACGTACATTTTGAGATCTATTCAGCATCAACTTTCAGAAATGAACAAGAAACATGATTCCTTGCTTGAGTCTGTGGAGTTTTGCTCGATAAAGTATCCGAATTTGAAAATCGCTGGCTGATATTAAGAGTAAATTCAAAAGGATTGATGCATTAGAAACTGAAAACGTTTCTCTAAAAAGAATTATTTACATTAAATACAAGATTAGACAATTTCGAACAGTATAGTCGTGCTAACAATCTGGAAATTCAAGGCGTTCCCGTTATTGATAACGAAAATATTTATAAAGTAGTTGAGTCGATTGCAGCCGCAATTGAAGCTGCCCACAGGGTTGCGCATAATAACTCTAATAATAAACAGCATAAACCTATAATAATAAGGTTTTGGTCTCGCAAGAAAAGAGATGATTTACTTGCTGCTGCAATACAGGCGAAACGCGATAATAAAGAGCGTCGAGGATTACATTTAGACAATGTTGGTTCCAGCATATATATTAATGAGCATCTTACTTTAAAACGGAAAATTTTATTTAAAGCTGTAAGGGAAGCTGCTAGACAGAATAATATTAAATATGTGTGGATTAAAATGGACTTATATACACAAGGCAATCTGAGTCATCAAAATCGTTATTGTAAATTCTGATACGGACATTCAGAAGTTAAATAAGGACCGCCTTGTTTAACTTCATCCTTTCCATTATTATTGTACAAATATTGATTATCTGCATTATAGAATAATGAGTGTTTTGGTATATTACCAGAATGTTCGTGGATTACGCACCAAAATCAATACGTTATATAGTTGCTCGTTTGCTATTGATTTCGATATTCTTTGTTTTAGTGAAACTTGGTTAAATTCTAGCGTCGAGAGTAGTGAACTTCTTGGCAAAAATTTTGTGATCTTTCGTCGCGATCGCGACACTAGTGCATCATCTAAAAAAGATGGTGGCGGAGTGCTCATTGCCGTTAACAATAAATTCACAACTGTTCATCAATATAATTGGAGCAGTGATACGGAGGATCTCTGGATCACTATCATTGGAAATAATAATCAAAAGCTACACATATGCTGTGTATATTTGCCGCCAGGTGACGAAGCTATTATGTACTTTATTTCCAAGTTATGCACTATTATTACTACCACTACTGATGACACATTTTTAATTGTAGGTGATTTTAATCTTTCAGAGGTGCAATGGGCTAGAACTACTGATAATGTTTTTTCTCCATACAATATGTCTAATAAATCTGCCATATTCTTCGATAATATAGCATATTGTGGTTTAATACAATTTAATAATATTCTAAATTGCAAAAATCATATTCTTGATTTGATATTTAGCAACAAAGAAGTGGTTATGGACATTAATGAATGCCAAACACCACTTCTGAGTTTAGATAAATATCATCCTCCATTAGAATTCTTAATTAACTTCAGCAACATTTCTTATTTAAAACTAAACATGAATGAAATATATCTATTTAAAAAAGCTAACTATAACGATCTCAATATTACATTAAATAACATAAATTGGTCATATCTAGAGGAGCTTGACGCGGATAAAGCCCTTAATCACTTTTACTCGCCATATTTAAAGTTATCACTCAGCATGTCCCTCGTAAGCATCTTAACAATAAGTACCCTCTATGGTATTCCAAACCCACAATTAAGGCAATAACTGAAAAGAAAAATATCATAAGTTATGGAAAAATTTAGTAGTAGGTTAGACTATATTACTTTTAGCGTACTTAGGAAAAGAGTGAAACTTTAATAGAGAAAGATTATAACATTTATGTTGCTGACTTAGAGCGCAATCTATGTGATAATCCCAAAAAGTTCTGGACGTTCGTTCGTAACAAACGTTGTAATTCTGGTCTGCCAAGGATTATGAAATTTGTAAATGAAACAGCTTCTGATGGTCAAGCAGTGTGTGAACTATTCTCGCACTATTTTGGTTCCGTGTTTGTTAGCAGTATTAAAGCTTCAGCAATTGACCCTTGATGTCCAATATGTGTTCAATTTGTCCGTTATTTTCTGAATTAGACATTTGCACAGCGCTAGGTAGTCTAGATACGCGAAAAGGCGTTGGTCCAGATGGCATACCGGCCATTTTTCTTCAGAAATGCTCTTTCACTTTAGCCCGTCCGATTTGCCTCCTTTACAATAAATCACTTAAATCTGGAATTTTTCCTGACCTTTGGAAAAAAAGCACATATCATACCCATATACAAATCTGGTGACAAAAGCGAAGTTAGTAACTACAGGCCTATCTCGATCTTGTCATCTATGGCCAAACTATTTGAGTTGCTGGTTTTTTAAAATAATATATAACATGGTAAGCTCTCAAATAATAGCTGAGCAGCACGGATTTGTCAAAAGACGTTCAGTGGAATCGAACTTACTTCTTTATACGCATGATATTGCTCGAGCTATGGATGGCAGAGTACAAATGGATGTAATATATACTGACTTTAGCAAAGCCTTTGACAAAGTTATACATGAAATATTGTTTGGAAAGTTGTTGAAGTTAGGTATAATCGGAGACTTATTAAGGTGGATTATTTCCTATATTTCAAACAGATCGCAGATAGTGAAAATTAGTGCATACCAATCTAAAGAAGTACTGTTGACGTCTGGCGTTCCGCAGGGTAGTCATCTTGGACCTCTCTTCTTTATTATCTACATTAACGATATAAAAGAATGTTTTCGTTATAGTAAGTTCTTAATGTACGCGGATGACCTAAAACTTTACTGTGAAATAGAATCGCTATCGGATTGTTTAAATCTACAGGATGATCTTAATCGCCTTAACACGTATTGTGTAACCAATAAATTGCAATTGAATTATAATAAGTGTTATCACATTCAATTCACTAGGAACAAGTATAATATACACCATGTGTATACATTGAATAATTATCCAATAAAGACTGTCTCCACTATTAAGGATTTGGGGGTGTTGTTTGATTGCAAATTAATATTTAATGAACATGTAAATGCTATTTGTATCAAAGCTTTCAGAATGTTAGGATTCATTGTAAGAACCACACGTGCCTTTCACAGTTTTGAAGCAGTAAAGGTTCTTTACTACTCATATGTTCATAGTATCCTTAATTACGCTTCAATTGTGTGGAATCCGCAATATGCTTATTATTGTGATAGAATTGAGTCCATTCAAAAACGTTTTCAGACATATAAAGTTTAAATATCATCGGACATTTCAGGAGAGTTATTCTCAATTTTGCCAACGTACTGGACTATTACAATTAGAAAATCGTCGTTTTATGGCCGATGCGTGCTTCCTATATAAGTTAATAAATAATTATATTGACTGCCCTAGTGCTCTACAATTAATAAATTTCAATGTGCCCAGGTACCCTACTAGAGTCACACCAACCTTTCGTAAGTTAAAATATAACACTAACACTATGCAAAATTCGCCGGTAGTCTGTATGATTTGCACTTATAACACACGTTATAATAATTTAGACATTTTCCACATCTCTTTGTTAGCGTTTCGAAGCTCTATAAAACTAATCGAAACCTATATATAGAATAATTTTTAATCTAATATAGTACCAAGCTAAATTGCTATCACACATATTCTTATGTTGCTTGTGTTGCCTATTTATTTATATAATCATATTTATACAAAAACTCTAGTTTAAGTCTACCAAAAAAATTATTTTTTTTCTTCTTTTTGTTAAATGCGCTTTTATTATTATATTTTATTTTTTTTATTTTTTTTTGTCAACTTGTAAACTTTAAGTTCACTATGCTTCAGTCAAGTGAGTTATTAAACTTATGTTTATAGATATTAGTGGATACTTTACTGGGACTTGTCCTGTTTGTATCTCATAGTTTTTTTTTAATAAATAAATAAATGATCAGAGTAACCATTTCTTGTGCACGCGAATCCAAATGTTTAGGCTTTCTAAATGTCAAATACTCGAAACTTGCAATGTATAAAGTTCTGAAAAAAATGTTTTATTTAGCAAATATAAAGCACAAACGATTTACTACGAAACTAAACAATGACAATAAAATAAGAAATGTCAAGGTAATAGAAGTGAAAAATGTTGCAACGCCAAACAGAACTGCAAACTGCTACACACTAAATTCTAATATCATTAAACCTACGTTCTTAGTTACGTTCACATTTTACAATCGCTAGCACTTTATTACTGTTTATGACGTCATCCCATATTTAAGGTGAATAGGATATATAATATGAAGCGGAAGAAGTAATAAAATTTTAGCTGAAACATCAATTCCTACTGTATTTTTATTTTTAAAAGCTTGTAGGACCCTAACTACTTCGTGCTGAATGGTAGGGTAAAGGAAGAGACTATGCAAGAAATTCTATAGTAATTGTTGAGACAGATTCAGATACACACGATCTCTTGCTGAAGATGGGTAAAGCTACAATCGGCTGGTCGATGGGAAGTGTTTACAATCGTATACATGTTGTACAATGCTTTAAATGCTTGAAATTCAGTCATGTCACTCAAGATTGCAAATCTGAAATTACATGCTCATTGTGCTCTGAAAATCATAATTACAAAAATTGTACATCTAACCTTCGCAAATGCTCAAACTGTGCCTATGCTAAATCTAAACTAAACATGGACATTGACGATAAGCATTCCGCTGTAGACAGAGATTGCCCATGTTACCTACAAGCTATGAAGAAGGAAACTGCAAAGATAGAACACAATTCTCAGATATAGCAATCAATCCACAATAAAGCGCAATCTTGTCGGCCTCTTCGTTTGTGTCTTATAAATATAAGGTCCATTATCCCTTGCTTTGATGAGTTTGTTGCATTCCTTTCATTGCACGACTTGGAGATAATCGGCATAACTGAAACTTGGCTTTCACCAGACTTCCCGTCAGACCTTATACAAATTAGTGGGTATAACCTGGTGGCCTATGTTTCTACATTAGAAGTGACTTACAATTCAATGTGATTAATCTGGATTACATCGAATATCCAATTCTGGAGCAACTCTGGATTAGCATTAGGTTAAACAAGTTAAATATTTTTGTTGGCATTATCTACAGACCATTACATTTGATTTTCCAATGCTCCACCCGAAGGTACTACATTGATTATCTACAGACCTCCTAACATAAGCTTAGCATGTTTAAGTGATCTTGAACTTGTTTTAGCTAACCTAACTAGTGCAGCTGAAAATTTATTCCTCTTGGGCGATACTAATATTGATTTAACACGCAATGACTCCAATAGTGTAAAATTAATCACGTTATTCGAAATTTTTGGTCTTGTGCAACATGTGGGAGAGCCCACTCGAGTGACTGGTACTTCCGCTACTTTGATTGATATCGTCTGCTCTTTGCCTCAAATTGGAGTAACCTCCTGCAAAACCTTGGACATAAACTTCTTGAGTGATCATAGAGCGGTTCTTTGTGATTTTAATATCAATGTTAAAAATTCATCTCCAGTTACCTTCACCTACCGAAACTTTAAGCACTTTGATCTAAACGAATTTGCCCTCGATGCCAACCAAGTTCAGTGGGACCACGTCAAAAAATTGTCCAACATTGATGACAAAGTATACTTCATTAATGATGCAATCACATCTCTCTTCGATTTACATGCTCCACTCCGCAGTATACAAATCAGGAAAAATACACCGCCTTACATAACACCCACCATTAAGCTGATGATAAAAACCTGAAATGCGGCATATAAACAATTCCTGAGAGCTTATACCACTGCTAAGTACCTCCACTACAAAGAACTGCAAAACTTTATCAACTGTGCGATTAGATACGAGAAAAAAATCCTACTTAGAAAAAACCCTAAAGCAACTATGGAAAATCTTTGATAAATGTCAAATACACCCACGAAACAAACCAGAGATATCAGTTACAATCCAAAACCCCGATGATGCCAATGCATCTTTCATTTCATCGATCCCCCACCTATCTGTTTCCTAGGATCTTCTAGAGAGCTACTATACACTACCCTCTGCTGCTACTGAAAAACTGTTTACTTTCAACACAGTAAGTTGCAGTGATGTTGAAGCATCGATTAGGCGAATAAAATCCAATGCTCATGGTGCAGATGGAATTACTTGCAAAATGCTAATACTAGTCCTGCCTTATTGCATTGATATCATCACCCACATTATCAACGATTCCTTACAAAACAGCTGCTTTCTATTAGTTTGGAAAAAATCTATAGTTGTGCCTATTGCAAAGAAAAATTTAACGTCCGCGTGTGGTGATCTTCGACCTATTAGTATTCTGCCTGTTTTATCAAAAGTCATCAAACATATTGTGTACGGTGAATTGGTAACCCACATCTCTACTAATATGGTATTGCCTCAACATCAATCTGGGTTCCGTGCTGGTCACAGCACTACTACTGCAGTTACTAAAGTTATTTCTGATTTAGTACATATGATCGATCAATCCAAAGTTACATACCTGATACTTCTAGATCTGAGCAAGGCATTTGATGTCATTAATCATGCACTTTTAATTGCCAAACTTTACTATTATGGTCTAAGAGGTTCCTCACTTGACTGGTTTACTAACTACCTTAACAGTAGATATCAATCTGTGAAACTACGTGGCAAGTGCTCTGAATTTCTGGGCATTTCACAAGGTGTACCACAGGGAAGCATACTTGGACCACTACTCTGCAATTTTCACTGCTGATCTTCCTTCAATACTGCTCATGGAATGTAATTATCACATGTATGCAGATGATATCCTGCTATATATCTCAAATGATGCCTCTCAGACCAATGACACCATTGAACGTCTAAATAACAATCTTGACTCTGTCAACAGTTGGCTTACTAAAAATGCGTTGATCTTAAATGCAACCAAAACTATTGCACTGTGCGTTGGTTCCTACAAATCCTGTGCTAAATCTCAATCACTTCGTGTATAGATATAAAAGTCAATAGTACTACTATTGAAGTGAAAAATTGTGTCAAATATCTGGGTGTATTTATAGACTCCTACCTGAAATTTGACAAACACTTGCACAACAAAATTAGAACTTGCTACTTTAAAATACGATCACTACACAGATATAAGCACTACCTGACGTCAAGCATCAAATGGAAGCTGTGCAATAGTCTAGTCCTATGCCATCTAGACTACTGTAATGTAGTCTACTACAACTTTCTCTCGCTTCAGCTAAAACATAGAATACAGGTCATGCAAAATATATGCTTCAGATTCGCCTACAATACTCCTTATTTGCAGCACATAACTCCGTTCTATAATGCTAACCACCTACTGAAGTATGACAAACGAGCCGAATTGTCATTGGCAGTTTTCATTTATACTTTAATTGCTTCTAATAAACCAGTATACTTATTTAGTCTGCTATCTCCAAGATCTACTGCTCACAACTTAAACCTTAGGACTATTGATTACCTCAGCATACCTGCACATTCAACTTCTAAATTTAAATGTGGTTTTACATATATGACTCCTTGTATATACCATAATAGATATAAAGGATTATTTAGTAGTAAAAACAAAAACAGGTTTTATAATGAACTGTTATGCCTCCTCTCAGCTCAACAACAAATTTTTTAACTATTGTAATTCTAGTTATTATGCTTTTACCATGTACGACTTGCTTTATTTTATGTTCATTTTGGTGGAATTGAAAATCAGCGTGCTGAATTCCTACCATTTGGTATTACCAATAAAGTTAATTTGAATTTGAATTATTACGATTTCCATCCTTATGTTTACGCAAACACTCAATTGCATTAGTAGCCAAAGAGTCGTTCTTTGAGATGAATATAAAATAATTTTTGTACACAAATATAAATATATATGCTGGCTTACTCAAGTCTGTTTAAAATTACTTATTACTATTTTTGTTTTTGACGTTCCAGGATATTAATTACAGGTTTTCCAATTTTTAATTAAATAGCAACTAGATAGAATTGTGGTCAGAGCACAAGAGGGCATGGTAACGAAGCTTCCACTTGTGCAGCTTCAGCTACCCTCGATGTTACAGCTTAAAATGCCAACTCAAACCTATAAGTAAAAAAACACCCCTCGAATTCAAACACAAAACCACTACAATACATATAGTTGAGTATTTAATAAAAATAAAAATCTTTAAAAATGTACATAATAAAGTTAATTAATTTTGATCTATCCTAATATGAAATAATTAATGCTACACACTAGAACAAGCTAGATAAATAATAATAAACATTCCTGATACCATGGTTAGTAATGAAATATTTGTCCAATATTTGCTTTTTAAAAGCAATATTTCATCTGAAGATATGCTTAGCGTACCGCAACTACTTCTTAAGCATGTGCTTTGATCGAATTCTAATACAAAAATTTTTATTTTTAAATTTTAAATAAATAACTTGAGTACCTTCAGGTATATCATCTTCATTGTATAAATCAGTCAACATTTGAGTAATATCCAACGCCTCTTGCTCAGTATACTTCGTATGAGGATCTTCGATAAACAAACCATTTAGAAAAGCCTTTTCTAAACTAGAGCTTGTTTCTGGTCTTCTAACAATTGTGCTTTTTAAAAGTCTGCTTTTTATTTTATTAGTAACTTTCTGAAAATAATATTTAAATTTAAAATCAAATTAAGGAACTACTTATGTTTAAAGCAAATAAAATATTATCACTTTTAATTTGATGTATGGAAAAACAAACAAAAATACTTTTGGTCTGGCGTTCAAATCTATACAAATTTTTAAATCAGTCTGAGCCTGTAAAAATGGGAATTAGTTTGACTATAAATAAGCGACCATGAGGCGAGTTTCTTGTAAGGAAAACCCAGGAGAAACTTGCACTGCTACCTAGATATTGGAGCATTTGATTTTCATTTGTTATTTCTTTTAGTAATGGAATCCATTTGTCACGTTTATTTTCGGGATAAATTAAATACCCCTTTTTCCCTTGTTAATTCATAAGCTCGCCTTACAATAATTTTGTTAAATCGATTTCGTTACTATTCTTAAATCCTTCATCAACATCCTATCTATTTTACCTGTTCATCATAAGCCCGCTTTAGAATAATTTTTAACTCTAGTTGCTTTGAAACGTAAAGTTTATGCTATAATTAAATAGTCAGTACCTTGTTTTAGGTATCCGTTAGCTAGTTATACAGTACAACCGCGTATAATTGATTCTTATGTGATTTCCATCTAAAGATTCATCAAACTAAGGTCGCGTACTATCCAATAAAACCGTGTTTTCCATTTTCTAATCGTTTGATAACACCAATATTACTTTTTAAACTCTCGTTATTTAGTTAAACGAATTAATATTCACTTGCTTTTCCTTATACACGACGAAAACAGTCGTTATATTTTTGCTGTTTCCGTTTTCTTTATGTGAATTTCGTGCACGCAATACAGCGTGGTGCGTAATGCTGGTTTTACAAATCTATACTTTTCGATGACAATAAATTAATTTAACCTACAACCACTGTAGCTTCTTCCGGTGGATAGACCTACCTGTCACCATGGACTTAATTGAGGCGATGGCCGCCCCTTTTTATATGGTACCAATTGCGTGGTCCTAGGCCCAGCTGCCCCAATGCGGCCCTAAGGAGGGTGTGATAGGTCCAATATATTCGACACGTGGGTGAGTGTTCATCCATATTTTTTTTGTGTGGATTCTATGAACTGGTTGAACCAGTATATTTCAGTTTTGTTAGATGATTACATCTTGTGGATCTAAAATGATTATCATCTGTACGGGGGGTTTGACACATATTATTGATATTGTAACGATTGTATATACTTAATTTTATATTTAAGATGACAATTTAGAGTTGCGGTTTTTAGAGTTGTGATTTCTTTTTCTTTCTTTGTTAATTAATATGGGGGTAGATACCTAAAAACGGCAGCTCACTATGTTAAGAATTGATTTTTTTCTCGGTTTTTCCTGACATGCACATTGTGATTACTACTTATTTTTGTTTTCATTTGTTTTTGGTACTACTGTACTGACATAACATGTTTTTTTGTTTAATTATAATTTTTTTATGTTGCGTGTGGTTTTAACGAATGAGTGCGTGTATTTTTATTTAAGGTCTTCTTTAATTTTTGTATGTATTATACCCCGCCCACTCACTGAATGAGCCTGGTCAATTTCTTTATTTTCTTTCTTCTTTCTTTTTTGTTAGACTACGTCAATGTGCATAGCACATTGTTCACTGAAAGTCACGGATTCGTTTGCTACGCAGTTATTTTGATGTAGGGTTATATAAGCAGCTTCTTTGATTTTGCATTTTTGGTGGTTTTCTTCTGTGTAAATAACTTTTGCTTCCTCCCATTTTATTTCATGACTGAAGTCCTATGCATGTCGACATATCATGGATTTTTCAAATTTTCTATTTTTCATATATGATTTATGTTCTTTTAATCGAACTTTAAATGATCTGGAATTTTCCCTACATAAAACTTGTTACATTCGCACGGTATTTTTGTAGATGCAGTTTTTTGAACTTTGTATTGCATTTTTTAGGTTTTGTTTTTGTTAATTGTGTTCTTAGTGTATTGTTGGTTCTAAATACTGTTTAGATTTTGAATTTGTTTCCTATTCTTTGGATTTTTTCAGCAAATCCTTTTATGTATGGTGTTGAGAGTATTTTTTTTTATGCATATCGTTGTTTCTGTTTTCTTCTTCTTCATTTTTGGGACTTTATTCATTTCGTTCACTATTATTCTTTTAGGATACTTGTTTTTATTAGTACACATTTGATTAGGTCTTTCTCTTCTTTCAAATATCTTCGTTTCATGATGTTAATTTTGCGCTATCATACTTGGTTTTGAAGACTTCTCGTTTGACATAGTATCGATGGTTTGAATTGAAGCTTAAATATCAGTTTGTGTGTGTTGGTTTCCTGTATACTGATGTATTAATTGTATCGCTTTTGCTAACAGTATTTAGAACCTACAATACATTAAGAACACAATTAACAGAAACAAAACCCAAAAACGCAATACAAAGTTCAAAAACTGCATCTACAAAATACCGTGCAAATGTAACAAGTTTTATGTAGGGAAAAATTCCAGATCATTTAAAGTTTGATTAAAAGAACAAATCATATATGAAAAATAGAAAATTTGAAAAATCCATGATTTGCCCAGTCATAAAATAAAATGGGAGGACGCAAAAATTATGGACAAAGAAGAAAACTACTGTTTGAGCCACATGTTATTTTATTTTATTAAAATTTATATTCATTCAGGTTTGATTAGATAAAGTAAAAGTTGTTGTATGCACCTTTGAAACCTGTAGTACAATTTAGTAGTTTTAGAGAATTGACCGTCAAACCAACAACCATTCAGATCACTAAGTACAAATTAGAATTTTTTGTGTAATTATTGTTTCTTTGGTTTAAGTGAAAAGTTTAGTTTTGATGCTTATCCTGTGGTCGGTGTACGGATAATCGAGTGATTCCTTTGTTTCCAATCCTTAACCTTAAATCACAACATATCAAAAAGTCGACTATAGATGGTAAGTGAATATTTATTGTTTGATTTAAATTTTGTCTACTATATACAGTTCGCAAAATGAACCTTAGAAAAAATATTATTCGTCATACCAGCGCGAATATTTTTTGATCCTCGAACCGAGATGTTGCATATTTAGTGTTCTTAAAATTATCAAAATTATTTGACATTCATAATTTGAATTATAACATATTGTTTTAATAATTGAAGCATTATCAAACGCGATTGCTTTTTTGGTTTGAAAGTATAGATAATTTAGCGTCAACTCAATTTTTGACAAATGTACTGTCGCCCAAAGTCATAATTCAATAAAGATGAAATTGTCATCCATAATAAAAGACTTTAAGTTGACTTCTGGAGTACCTCTGAACTCTAATTTCAGCAGAGTTTGAAGAGTCTAATATGGGGGGGTTTGTTGTTACTTACATATTGCCCCTAAGTGCCACTACACTTAACAAATGTTAACCAGGAATGCTGTGCAGAAAGTGTATGAACTAAACAGTAAAAAACGAATCTAAGTGTAAATGCTCAAGTACAACAACTTTGTTAAAAATAAGTGAAAATACTAGTATGTATTATAAGGTTATAAATTTATATAAACTGTTTTCAATGAATTTAATGAAGAAAACAACACATATGCTTCACAATATGCATGACCTTATAATTTTCTAACATGATAGAAAGTAACAAACATAATACAGGGCATGTCTTTAAAACATCTTGAAATTAAATTTATTCATGATTTTGATGACTAGAAAAATTTTAAACATTACACTACTTGCCATTGTAATACATTAGGTGAATTGGAAAATCTCAGAAAGGGATAAGTAAAGCTAAATAAAAGATGAATAACAGCTGAGGAGAGGAAATGAAAGGAATGAAAAACTCTTCACACTGACAGAGACTAACAATAATTATAGTGCAACCTCTTTGAACTTTGAGTTTAATGGCCTTCGACCTGTTCTTGATAGGGTGTGAAGTTCTGTAACGTTTTGGCATTACGGGAAATAAAAATCAGATGTGAAAGGGGGAAAAAAGTAATTTAGAATGGACAACTTAATATTCGAGCACTCTATAATTGTGATTTCATTATAATAGTGTTCACAGGCATTGCATTTTAATAAAATCGGTAGTTCTATTTAAAGCATAATCTTAAAACCCACAAAAATAAATATCGTAGGATCGTAAATTCCTTTAAAGCATCAAAAACGTAAACAAAACACTTTAACTATCAACTGTCATAGTGGAAGCATGTGATTTTTTAAAGAAAGCTTTAAAATCAAGTAAGTAACAGTAAATTTATCAAAATACGCATATATATTGTAGTGGTTTTAAAGGGCTAAATTTAAGTATAAACAAGGCAATTTCAAACACCCTGTATAGAGGAAACAACCAGAATTTACGTGCGAAATTTATTTCATTTGGTGAATTTAAAGTAACAAGTATTAACAAAATTTTACAAGTAGTGATTAAAACTTAGTTAGGTTCGTACAGAAAATAAATTGTATAAGCCAATGCAAATTATTAATTAATTTAATTGAGTTTAATTGAACGGGTAATTACGTCTAATACGCATAAAAACATGAAAAATCGATAATACCAAGGTGAAACGCCGTGCTAACACATAAACAGCCGTTGAATATAAAATACCTTGAAAAGCCAACTCCTAGAAATGTTGTGTTAAAACGTTTGTTAATTGAACACCTGCAGGTTTTGGAAATGTCAGGTTCCCCTTATTTGTGTTGATAAAAGACCGTATTCAAAATATATCAGGTAAACGGTCGGACGGTTCGCGTAAATGTTAACTAAAAGTTTCCTTAAAGCGCAGAAGGGATAGACGATCAATGAAATGCACAGGCACAATAATATTTTACTTCAAAACGCACGTATTCAGTCCACATGGGTTAGTTTGAAACGCGGACAGTAATATCGATTCTCTACCACTCAAGCGAGGGTAGAAGGAAACATAGAATATGCATAAGAGAGGAATAGCGTTAGTATAGGCGGGGTTTTTAAGACGTCACGAAATATATCATTGGTCTATATAGTTAGTTGTAGAACAGACAAGCACGGGAATATTGAATGTTAATTTTTCAGAAAATATCGTAACGACGCGCTAAATTTCGAAGATTTCGAAAACGGTTGAACCAAAATTTGAAGAACGAATTAGTTTAATTAAATGTTTCGCGTTAGGAGGGTCTGGAGAGGTTACATTCGAAGTGTATAAATACTCAAAGAGAATTAGCATCGCTCTCTTTTAACTTCGTTCTCTTAGTACTTTCATCGCTTCAGACTACGAACAGAAATTTACCACGAGCTTGTAAGTATATAAAAATTTTTAATTTAAATAGTACAGTGTTGACCTCATAATTTGATACGCGGATTGTGTCAAGTCTAAATTTTATTGAGGTGCAACATATATCTTAACAAGCTCGTGAAGTAACGTAAATTAAATTAAATTAAACTAAAGTACGCAATTATCAAAGAAGTGTAATAAATTTGGAGTTGGATGCATCGTGAAGGCAGAGCACGCAGCACAACTTAGATGGTGTTAATCTACAAATAGCTAGATGCGGCCAGCAGAGCAGAACCACGAAACCGAGAGCGAAAACAACTTAACGGCTTCGTCAACGGAGTAGAGATCTTCAAGAAATTCCAGGTAACGCTTTAGAATTTGTTGTTTTTATAAACTATGGTGTATATAAAGGTCTATATAAAGCTTATTAACGTTCCATCAGGAATTTAAATTTTTATTGTATTTTTATTGTTACGAGTACATGAGTTTTTTGTTTGCAGTAAGCGTATGCTAAGTAAAAAGCATACATTAATCATAAAAAAAACTGGGTTATCATGAGCTCACCATACTCCAGAGTGTCCTAATTAAAATTAATTATAAATAAAGAACGATAAATAAGGCATTATTCAGGGCCCATTTACTCCGGTTACATTCAATGTGTTTAATATTTCTATTTAAAATACTGGACTTTACAAAAATAGAATTTATTGAGGTGTAACTTGAGCACCGAAATGTAAATAATCTTGAAGTTTTATTTGTAAATAGTGGTAAATAAATATTGTAGGATTGTTGTATTATTTTGTGGTTTTATTGAGAGTGTGCGTGAACGATAAAGAGTATGATAGTGAATCTAGGTATCCAATAGGAGGCACAACTGGGCTAGCCAGGGAAGCGGTTGAAGAATTAAGGTTATGAAGAGAGGAATCTGGATAAGAAATTATTTTTTTTGAAAAATTCTTGTGATGTGTGCAATTTTCGAGTTTTGGAAAATTAATAAATTTTCGAATATTTTTGCTACTGAGGCTAGATTTAGAGAGGTTACACGGCAATATATATACATACGCAATAAGGTTTTAGAAATTTTAGTTAAATAAATTAAATGTAATATTACATTGTTAAAAATACAAAGGAAACCACAGACATTCTACTCATACTTTATAATACAATGAATGCAAGACACAATACAAATCGAGCTTGTACATTATTGTTAAATACAAAGAAAAACCCGATGGGTAAATAAAACACAGAGATTAAATTGTCAACCAGACATTATTAAGCAGTAGAATGTATTTATTTATATTACAGTTATGTCTCTTTCAGATGTTGGGTGCATTAAAGACATACCCCTCGGGTACAGAATGTGGGAATAATGATATCGCTAGACAACCACCGGAACTAAACAATTTAATTATAAATCATTAGCACAAACATTTGTAAGGTTAAACAGAAAAAAAAGGTTTGGTTTGTCACAAACATCTCGATGATTATGAAATAACAAATGAAAGTTCAAGGGGATGACTATAGACTTTCGACATAACATGCAAACACTGAAGTAGATTGGGATGGATTGTTTCTCAAGAAATTAGTTTGGAATTCATTACCCCAAAGGATGAAATAGTTATTCTTGGCTTCAATGGACTTTGTCACTAGCAGATGAAACTGTAAGTTAATTGTTTTTTAGAATTAGATGCTGTTTTGTGTGGTATTTATATATGATGGTTGTTTAAAATATAGTTACATGTTGTAACAAATTTATTTTCGATAATAAATCCCTCCATATAATTTTAAGAATAATATAACAATTTTATTAATAACAATAATAATTTGCATTCAACTTCAAAAGTAATACGGTAAGCCTGCATCGTCCTTAATAATCTACTTATAGTTAAATATCTGTGTCATATACAGCTATTTACAAGCACATCTCTGTTTGATTATTCCCCTCCGGACGGCTCGACCGCCCGAGCTAGTTTGTAGATAGTCGGCCACACGTAGTAGAAGTATCAACATGTACCCTAGATTGCAGGCCGGCAATTTGCGAATCCACTTCAATGAGTGAACACATCTTCGAATAACGGTCGGTAATGTATATATTTTGCTAACTCGTATAATTTGAGATAATTTATTTAGCGCGACACTTAGAATGCAAACTTTAGAAGGCGACAAGTAGGATGCAACTTTTAAGATACACAAGGACACAGTAAAGATACACATGTAAGATGCTACCTTTGGAAGGCGGCGTAATTCAACTTCGAGATTACAACTGCTGCAGAATGTATTGCAACAGGATTTGATTCGACACGTGGGACGAAGTCATTGTAGAAGTTGGTTTGGATGAATTTGTTTCAAATTACAAACGCTGTCATCGTTGCTTGAAATAACGGGGAATCCGTCTTTCTTTGCTACAATGAGACAAATGCAGTTTTGGTTCGTAGATAGCTATAAGTTCTTTTTATGTGTTTCAAAACTAGAAACACGTTAACTTGCTTTGATGCGTAATACAAGTACGTAATAAAAGTTTCAACTAATTGCTGAGCTGGATTTACCAGTAGTAAAACTAAAGTTCGCAGATTTATTGTTTTAAAAACAACACGCTTTGCTCAATATGAATCGTCGGTAACGTCAACAGGTGTTACTGACGTCATATATTTTTCTGCTTTGTACTGCTGACAGATGTTATTTTTAAAAGCAAATGCTTTGAACAGCTTTAGTACAAGATATGTAAACATGTCTATTCTTGTGATCAGCTTTATATAAATTAAAATTTGTATATGTAATTTAGAAAACTCAAATCCTAACATTGTTAGAACTTATTAATTTGTCATCTGCCTGAACAGATCTGCACAGGTCAGAACCCTATTTGTACAACAAGTTCATGTCTTACT
The DNA here is from genome assembly GCA_036346225.1 of Platerodrilus igneus. Lineage (NCBI taxonomy): Eukaryota > Metazoa > Arthropoda > Insecta > Coleoptera > Lycidae > Platerodrilus > Platerodrilus igneus. The sequence goes on from JARFIW010000215.1 coordinate 6,303,540, forward strand.
GTAGAGTATTTGATTGAAAATAATTAAGACGAACATGAAAGTTGAAAGTTATAGATTGATACAGTTAATGATTAAATTTTTGTTACAAGTCACATTATTTTAAAAGAGATTTTTCTTAGTAAACAATTGGTTCCAGATTAAAGTTTTTTATTTTGATCAAGTATGATCAAATCTAATAACATAAAGCTAAAACCCTTATGAGTAGGAATTTGATGCCAATTTTATATTGGAAATACCTTTTTTAACTACTTCTTTATGTATTTTTGCTGGACACAAATAGTGTTCCACTTTTTTTATTTATTTAACTATTACAATTTCTTACAGCAGCTGCGTCTTATTTTATTAAGACAGGTTTTTGTCAGTGAAGGCGATCCTTTTTTCTTTGGGTCTCCACGTCCGCCCTTAGAAATGTGCTATGCAATTATCATAATTACATCAGGACTTGGTGGCGCCTATTTGGTTTAGATTAAGTTTGATCTGCAAACAGATTTCGACTCCCCCCCCCATTTCTCATAGCTCTACCCAAGGAATAGACCCCTAGTTGTGTCGGAAGATTTTTGGAACATAAGTTTCACTGGCTCACAATGTGAGGCCAGCCTTATAAAACAAATTTTTTTGTTTCACTGAATAAGAAAAAATTCGTTACACTGGCGCACAATTTAGAAGAAGAAAAAAAAACGTTTCACTGGCGCCCATGCATGAGGCTAGCCATTAATAAATAAATGATAAGAAAATACGTTTCAATGTATAGTGTTACATCGTTAGATTGGCTATTGCCAATTGATGGTAAAGTGGAGGCGTATTATAAATTATAATTCTAGTCAACGATCAAACTCTGAGGAATCGCAAATGAACTGATGGTGCAATTTTCCCATTGTTTTGTATGTATTTTGTTATAGGAATATCTCTAGGTCACTAACCCACCTATTAATGTGAGGACATTTAAAAATTTTTTATGGCTGTTTGTTCACAGGACTGCTCAAATAGTGTTATTTTAGAATAGATTTAAGCAAGGTGAATTTAGATTTGTTTTATTTGTTCAGACATACTTTTATAACGAAATCCATTTGACGAAAAAAATAACCCGTAATTACAATTCGTTGCGTTACTCCTCGTAAAGAAGAAATTTTATTAGACGAGGTAGTTGGCACCCCTAAACTTGACAGACTGAAAACCTAACAGGGTAAGTGCTAGTAATAATGTAACATGAAATTACATCTAGGTCAAATTTGGATCATTACTCAATTTTGTTCCACTTTCTGTCATTTATTGTTATAGGGACTTACTACCAGACCACTGTAGTGGACCGGTTCATCTTTATTTTATTACAGGATTTCTGTCCCTTTTGGGCTGCTACACTTCGTTTACAGTTTTACCTGGTCGGTAATGCAGTTAACAAAATGTTACACTTAGATTCTGATACATTGAAATGGCGATAGATGGCTCTTCAAAGCCGGTAATACAATTACCAAAGTTCATAAGATACACATGACGTCACTGATAATTTATATTGCGCCATAATTAAGAGAAGGTACATAAAATTTAAACAATAAAAATTAGATAATCTACTCACGTGAAGGATCCGCTAACCGGCAGGAAATCACGCCACGGTAACCTCGGCATCGCTGCTGGTAGAGTTGGACATCCAAATTATCTCGGGGTCATGGTCCAGGGTCATCTTCGTTCCTATATGCAGTGGAAGACGGGAATAGGGAATTAAGGAAAGATACTCAAGATAAGGAAATCTACATAATAAGATAACACGACACCCGGCACGACTGTTCACTTCAAAGTTTGGCGTAAAAAGCCACGTTTCCGCGCGAGAATCGCGGAACTCCCTACTCTTTGTAGCATTGCTATACCCCTATAGGGATAATTCACACTTCCAATTGCACTATTGTGACGTGCCGGAAGCCCCGCCCAGTTCATTTAAAATGTTCGCGCGTCTTGCGTATTTAAAATTATGGCGGGAAAACTTCCGTACATTAAAAACTGAACTAAAACAATGTTTAAGTGCAAATTCAGTTTGCACGTAACAATCGCGACAAAGCCACAAAAGAAAAACTTAAAAAGAAAAAGTCTGTTAGCACAGTAACAGCTTAAAATCTAAGTCCTTACTACCCTACATAAACCCTAACTTAAAACCTACAAAATGTTTATATAAGGCGCCACCTGGTTTTTCGACCGATAACACGTCTACCGAAGTACCAGGAAACGGAATAGGTAGCCCGATAGTCTTTGACTACACTACTTACCGACAGCACAAATTTGTCGGGAGCATGAAACACTGCTTAAACTAACACGGGTGCGACAAGTCGCCTAACCTATCTAAACCTATCTAAACTTATCTAACTAAAGCTAACATATAGTTCTTATATGCAAACACACATGAGTGTCGCATCAAACTATTCTTCTTTTTGGCAAGAAGTGCCCAAATTTAAAAAGTTCATGAGAGCGTCACTTGCACTCTAGCAAATTTTGTTTCTGGTACTTTGGTTTCCTCCGATGCACATTTAACTTGTCCATGACACAGTTGTGAATCCACAAATTTACCAAAAGTACCGCCTACTAAATCCTTATATGCTAACCTGACAAATTACATTTCTAAATTGGGTTAGCTTTTCACTTAATTTTCAGAAAGATAATTCCCACGTCTGGTCATATATACCACACGTTAGGACGATAAAAGATAAGATAAGATCTCAAATTGATGTTAAAGATAATAGATAAGGTAAAGATATTAAGCTTAAGTTGTTATCCTCAAAGGTAATGAATAAGATAACGGTATTAAGCTTTAGTTATTATTTGAGATACTCGATAAGATAACACGATATTAAGTTAAAGTGATTATAAGAGATAGTAGGTAACATGAATTTAAACAGAAGTTATTGCTCAAGATAACCGGTAAGATAACGCGACATAACTCAAGTCATTCCTAACGGTAGTCGGTAAGATAACGATAAATTAAACCAAAATTATTACTAACAGTAATTGGTAAGATAACGATACTAAACTAAGGTTATTACCAAAGGTAATCAATAAGATAACGATATTAAACCTAAAGGTATTATCGAAGATAATAAAGAAGACAAAGATATTGGCCTAGTTATTACCCAAGACAATGATAACAACAAGAGTGGCTCCAGTAGAGCCGTTTAAATGGGATTGACCCGTGCCCTCCAAAAGAGAAACCTGTGAGGCAGGTCCGTTCGTAAGAACAGCACGGGGACCGGCAAGACCTTTGGGTGCATTCCTGCACCCAGTGTTGATCGATATCGGTGAAACTATTCACCCGATATCCATACGGTATAAAGATATACACATTCACTCACACATTCACACACTCATACATACCTTCACTGCCAGAGCCTATGCACTAACAGCGGCACCGCATGACCCCACGAAGATTCGCAGAGACATGGTCCAGGTGTCTGTGAAAACCTCCCGCACAACCACACGGTGACTAACAGAAAAGAAAAGGTAGTAGAGATAGGAAAGGTAAAAAGAAGGAGGTTGGTTTTGAAGTGCATAAGAGGCACCTCTAGGTAGAAGAAAGAAGAGGAAGGGCTCGCATTGAGCAAAAGCGACAGAGGAAAGGTGGATAGCAAAGCGCTACTCAACCAACAAGTGTGGTCAGTAGCTCGGAATGAGGGAACATCATTCTTATGAGGCAGACGGGTGTTCCGGGACAAGAACAGGTCCACCGAGAGAAGAATAAGGCATAGCGGAGATAGCGGGTTAAGAAAAAGTATAGTTTTGGACAAGCGTCCGAGAGAAAGTAGAGAATTGTCCCTATAAAACACAGCGCAGTCTGAAGGACCACCTGCGATATTAATCCGACAAGATAAGATATACACATTTTAAAATTCACTAGACTCCTAAGAGAACTAGTACGATAATTTTCCTAACGAGTGCTTCGACTACGATAAGAAAATCAGACAAAGATAGACACGACAACTTAAAAGTATCTTCACAGATACAAACACACAAAACAAACTGTTTTAAGGTAGTTTTTAAATCGGTAGCACCCTAAACACACAAAATGTCCAATTAAAAGCAGTTAGATACAGATACACTGTCCCCATATGCTAAAACAACCGAGAATTTAATAAGATAACAATAAGAAGCAATAGCACCTCACCACAAAGTTCAATAAAAACAACGAAAAAAATGTTTATACGTTATGTTGATTTAGTAGAAAAACAAATAAAGATATAGTGTAATGATGTAGTATAATGTGGGCGACTGCAGTAATTCAGAAGAAAACACATGGAATAGACAATCCTAGCCTTTGCAACTGCGAATATGAACTATTTCTTTCAATGGCATAGACTGCGCGTGTCCTATGTGAGCCCAAAGAAGAAAGCATTCACTCAACATCAGCCAAAACCAGTCATAAAAATTCAATGGGTTATTTCAACCAAAGTTACGACAATTACCTTTCAATTAAACCATATAAGAGAAATACTAAAGACCGAACAATATGTAGTAGGAAAATTTCAAGGGTTAATTAAATGAAACGACAGAGCTATATTGGGGTGTAGAGGATGAAGTGATATATGAGTAACGGTATGGTCGAGGAAAGTCAACGAAAAGAAAAAGATAGCTAAATTAAGGTAAGTAAAGTTAAACGTGTAAGAAATTATATACTATATGAGAGAAGGAATAAGTAATTAAAGATACTAATTGATGACGAGAACAAAAATATTAGGTAGATGGTGAGGAGAATGGGACATGAAAAACTTAATTAGCATTTGGGTCAGCAGAGAATGGCTTAAGGTCTTTAATATGCCACCTGCCTTGGCGTTTTCCTTCAGTATCCTGAAGTTCATAGATAAGAGGACTAATAACACGTGTGACTTTACACAGAATGAATTTAGGGGCCAATTTTGAAGAAAATTTCTTAGATGCATCCGATAAGACATAGTTCTTTTTCCAAACTTGTTCGCCTAAGGCAAAGGAAATATTTCGCTTACGCAAGTTATAATGGTCCTTGCTCTTTTCGTAAGCTTTTAACAAATTTTTCTAAAGTCGTTAAAGATAGAAGGTAATGACTGTTGGTCTTTGTCCCAGCGTACTTTATCGTCAAATTCAATTACGTTAGTATCGTCAGGCACTAAACCATAGTAACTCCCATCGATTGGGGTATATCTTCCAAAAACAAGAAAAGACGGAGTGAATTGGGTTGCTTCGTGTTTAGATGTACGCAAAGCTTGAGCAATTTCAAAGATATGTTCATCCCATGTAGTATGGTCTGAATTAATATAAGACGAGATAGCGGTAATTAACACTCGATTTACTCTCTCGGTAGGGTTTACTTGGGGATGATATTTTGCGTTAAACCAAATTTTTGTACTTTGTAACTTTTAACGAAATTCTGAAAATCTTTAGAGATAAATTGTGCACCATTGTCACAAAGAATAATCTGGGGACACCAAAGATAAGAAAGACATTCTGTTCTAGGAATTTAATTATTGCAGCGGAGGTAGCTTTACGTAAGGGTTGCACCATAACAAATTTAGAAAACCAATCGGTAACAACCAAAAGATATTGATTACCTCTTTTCGATCGAGGAGAGGTCCTAATAAGTCAAGCGATATTAATTGAAAGGGATAAGATACACGCTTAAAGTTACCCATTAAACCAGGGCGAGCATCTTGCGAACTTTTATGGGAACCACAAATTTTGCAGCTTTTAATGTAGCGACAAACAGATTGCTTAAGTGTGGGCCAGTAATACAATTCAGATATTTTCGCAGAGTTTTGTAACACCAAGGTGTGCAGCTAAGGGATCGTCGTGACATAATTTGAGCACCTCACTGCGATTTGCAGTGGGCACAACGAGTTTCCATTCAGGTATATTCGATATTTTATGTGGGGACGAGGATACAAATTTATACAGTCTATTATTAGTTACTCGAAAGGTAGGAAATTTGTCGGGATTATCGGAAACTTTTTATCATATTGAGGTACCAGGTATCCAGAATTAAATTTGGAAGGTTAAGAGAAAAAACATCTCGAGATAACGCATCAGGTACGATATTTAATTTGCCAGGCCTATGCCTAACATCGAAAGTAAATTGAGATATACGCAAGTTCCATCTTGCCAAACGACCTGCGGGTTGTTTCAAGTTATTAAGCCAAGTGAGTGCTGCACAATCAGTGATTACGGTAAAGTGTGTACCTTCGACATATCCTCTAAATTTCTCGATGCCAAAGATAACACCCAATAGTTCTCGTTCGGTAGCAGAGTATTTTTGTTCGGCAGAAGTTAAGGCACGGCTCGCATAAGCGATTGGATGTTCTAAACCATTGTTTACCTGGAACAACATTGCACCTAACCCAGTAAGTGAGGCATCGGTTTGTATATAAAACTTATCATCGAAATTTGGAGAGATTAAGATAGGTGCTGAAGTGATTAGTGTTTTAATTTGTTCGAAAGCTTGTTGGGATTCTAAATTCCACTCGATAGTTTGGGATTTCTTTTTATTTTTAATTAAAGCGGTAATGGGTGCAGATATAGTTGAAAGGTTAGGTAAAAAATGCGATAATAGCTAATCATTCCTATCAAACGTTTGATTTCGGTAACAGTTTTGGTGTTTTAAATTTAGTAATGGCATCAACTTTAGCAGGATCGGCTCGTAAGCCTGTCCCATCGACAATAAAACCAAGAAATGTAAGGGATGAACGACAAAATTGAGACTTTTCCCAGTTTATCTTAAAACCTGCTGCATTTAAACGTTCAGCAACTTCATCTAATGTGGCGATATGTTCATCGAAAGAACTTGAGATAACTAAGATATCATCTAAAAATACAAAGGCACGTTCTTGATGTAAGATAGGACCTAACGTTTGATCCATAGTACGTTGTAAAGTTTGTGGAGCGTTACAGAGACCAAATGGCAAAAAATTATATTCGAAAAGACCTCGGCCTGGGACACAAAAAGCAGTTTTTTGACGAGAAGATAAGTCAAGAGGTATCTGATAAAAAGCTTGTCTAAGGTCGATAGATGAGATAAATTTTGCATTACGAAGCCTGCTCAAAATTGAATCAGTTCTAGGTAAAGGATAAGCGTCTGGAACAGTAACAGAATTTAGCTTCCTGCCATCAAAACAGACACGCCATTCGTCATTCTTTTTCCGAACTAGCAATACGGGAGAGGTCCACGGTGAATTTGAAGGAGAGATAACACCAGATACTAACATTTTGTCTATTTCCGCATGTAAATGCTTTTGTAAGGCAGGCGATAAGGGATATTGACGTTGCTTAAAGGAAGGGCATCACCTGTAGAGATAACGTGTGTTGCCGTTGTAACACAACCAAGTTCAGAGGTATTAAGTTTGCGAAATTTGTCGATTGTAGCGTTAAGAGTTACATCTTGGGAATCAGTAAGAGAGATTTTGTTAGATATTCCTGTAGATGCACAGGAGTTCGTTTTAATAGAGGTTTGCCATGAAAAATCCTGAAAGTAAAGTGACAGATTAAAAGTTTACAGAAATCAACGCCTAGCAGAAAAGGATACGCTAATGCAGGGACAATCAAAAATAAAACATCACGTTCAAGAGACTCTACACGAATTTTTAACTTAAGGGAACCGGTTACATGTATTTGATTATCGTCAGCTAAATTTATGGAAGTTTTTCAGGAATAATTTGAATTTTGATATTTTGTTGAGATAATTGATGTAAACCTTCGTTATTTATAAGAGAACATGAAGAACCTGTATCCAGTAAAGCAATTACATTTAAGGAACCAATTGAGATAGATAAGTGTGGACGGTTATCGAAGGGTTTTTAACAAGTTGTGAAACAGCGGTAGTCTTTTATGATAAAAGGAATTGACGGTTTGTAACCACTTAGACCACTCGGCTGGAGTAGTGTAGCATAATTCCTCTAATAAAGGTAAGGTATTTTGTACATTAATAGTAGCGGTATTATTATTAGATAAATTTAATGACGGTACAACGTTAGAAGTGGTTTTATAATTTAAATTTATTGGCGTCTGTGTCCGTTGGATGATTGGTGTTGAGGGCGATTTTGGTTTCTTGAGATATTCACACCCTGATTTGAAATATCTCGACGGGAGTTTCCCGATACGTTAGGATTACAGTTGGTGCAGTTAGATTTGTAGATATTTGAGCGACCACAGCCATAACAAAAATATTTTTAGGGTAAGTGCAGACAGTATAGCTATGTCCACTTCGCTTGCAGTTCCAACAGGTAAGTGCGTTGTTAGTGACGGTAGAAGGAACGTTAAGGGTAGATACTTTACGGGAAGCTCGAACTTGGCAAGCTAGATCAGGTTCGAGAAGACCAGATAATTTCTCGGTGGTGGTCGATATTTGTCAATCCTTGACCTCACTTCTTGGAGAGAGCGACATAGGTCTTTAAAATGAGCTAGCGAAGATATGGGCTGTAAAGCCAAACGTTCTGAGAAATGGGGTTTAAATTTCTAAGTAATTGATCGATAATTTCGGATTCGGAAGGTTTTTTGTTGAGTCTGCTATATAAAGCTTCTAATGAGGTAATAAAAGACACAACATTTTCGTCGGGACCTTGAGTTCGGTTACGAATTTCGTTCCAAAGATCGTTAATGTAGCCATAAGGTAGGAAATCTCGTTTTAAACAGGCAACTAACTCATTCCAGGTAGAAATTTGGTGTCGTATGTTTCTGTACCATATTAATGCTGAGCCTGCGAACAAATCACCAGCTGAGATAAATAGATCTTGGTCGGTACACCCGCGGGAAATTTTAAAATCGTTAATCCGGTCAAGAAAGGATGATAAAGAAACCTTCGAATCAAACCCTTCAAAGGTGAGACCCCATTTGTATACAGGTATAGGTTTTCCTAATGGTTTAGGTTCGGCAAGCGCAAGATTTGAAAAAGGTGACGATATATCTACGTCTGCGTTAGGATTAAGTCTTTCTAAAAGAATTCCTTCAAGCAATAACACCTCGGACAACAAACTTTGTTTAGCTTGAGTCGCTTGGTCATCGTTATATAAAAATAATGATTCGATACGGTGTTTGACGTGGGTTATTCTTGAAGTCAATCTCCCTAATTCGATATTAGTGGCCGCAGGATCTGTTTTGTTTATTATACCCGATATATCATCTAAAGTTAATTTAATTTCTGATACGTTGAGTGGCCAATCGCCAACAGGGTTCTTTAAGATAGCAACGCCTTTGGTTTCCTGTGACAAAACAGCCCTAAGTTGAGATCGCCTATCATCCTGATTGCTCGCAGCTATGATACTTCTACATTCCAGCTCGTAGATTAATTCCAGCGATTTTAAATGTGATACAATATTCAAGACACGATATAAAAAATATGCGATTTTGACGCAGGTTAGAAGGTAAAAACACGTTACAGTTACTTTAAGGTAATACGATACGATATTTAGAGGTAAGAACTTGTTAGAACGTCACCGATAACACCAAAGCAACACATTTAAGGTATATGGAAACGAAATCAATGTTCAGTTAAATACATATTTTATAGATAATGACAAAGAAGCCTTCCAAAATGGAAAATGGACGCAGAGGATATGTTATTTAACCTATAAGGCAACAACGTATAGTCAAACACTTCTTAAAAAAGGTATACTAGCAATTTATTTCACTCAAGTGTTTTTAAACACAAAATTTTCATGTAAAAGATAAACCATAATGCAATTTTAGAATGTAACATAAAGAACAATGTATTTAAGTTTCAAAAAACGGCCTTTCAAAGTTAAGGAAAGCAACTAAAGATATTTTAATAGGTAATTCTATAATACTGTATTTAAAGACATAAGGTAAGGTAAATACTTACATGAATAAAAGTAAAGTTCTTTAAGTGAAGAAGCTATTAATGCATTGTATCCTTATAAAGGAAATTATTCTAACCTAAAACAAAGAAGAAGCCCCTGAAGTTCATAGCCTGAACAGGTTGAAGGCGCCATCTGCTACACTTCGTTTACAGTTTTACCTGGTCGGTAATGCAGTTAACAAAATGTTACACTTAGATTCTGATACATTGAAATGGCGATAGATGGCTCTTCAAAGCCGGTAATACAATTACCAAAGTTCATAAGATACACATGACGTCACTGATAATTTATATTGCGCCATAATTAAGAGAAGGTACATAAAATTTAAACAATAAAAATTAGATAATCTACTCACGTGAAGGATCCGCTAACCGGCAGGAAATCACGCCACGGTAACCTCGGCATCGCTGCTGGTAGAGTTGGACATCCAAATTATCTCGGGGTCATGGTCCAGGGTCATCTTCGTTCCTATATGCAGTGGAAGACGGGAATAGGGAATTAAGGAAAGATACTCAAGATAAGGAAATCTACATAATAAGATAACACGACACCCGGCACGACTGTTCACTTCAAAGTTTGGCGTAAAAAAGCCACGTTTCCGCGCGAGAACCGCGGAACTCCCTACTCTTTTGTAGCATTGCTATACCCCTATAGGGATAATTCACACTTCCAATTGCACTATTGTGACGTGCCGGAAGCCCCGCCCAGTTCATTTAAAAATGTTCGCGCGTCTTGCGTATTTAAAATTATGGCGGGAAAACTTCCGTACATTAAAAAACTGAACTAAAACAATGTTTAAGTGCAAATTCAGTTTGCACGTAACAGGGCAATTCCAAATTAAAGTACTTCAAACACCCGTAACAGTTCTTGCCACTTATCGCAATGTTGTTCTACACCTACCGCATTATTATTATTTCTCACTTATAGTTGGTTATTGTTTTAGATTAAGTAGTGCAATAAAGAAGTTCCCGCCTCACAGCTGGATATGATTTCCACTTTAAATTTTTAAATTAAAATCATAAAACATTTGATTTAATTGTAGAGTACATTACCAGCACCAACCATTACCACACTACTAACATAAAACACTGCTTTTATTAGGAGATGTTTTGGATATCACATTTTGTAACAATTTTTTTGGCTATGTAAAAAAATGTTTTGCGAAATAACTTAGAAGAATTAAAGCAATACAAAAAATCTAAAAAATTCGGCAAAAATATTTATCTTCAAATTTTGATATAGATTTTCGAATTTTTAATAATTCCTGGGTCCCATATGAAAAACAATATGCGATTTGTTATTTTCTAGTTTGGTTCAATTACAAGGCTATGTTCAACATTTTGTATCCACAATCATGCATAAAATCATTCAATTTTAAAACCTGATTTAAGTCATAAATAACAATTTCATCTTTCAAAAGTCTGTGTAAACACCTTATTGTTCAAAAAATACTTAAGGTTTTCAGCTTGCTTCATATGCACTGCACGTGGGCATTAAACATTTGTTCTAAGATTTCCCCCGGTTGAACTGTCTTTGCAAGTAATTTCCTTAATCCACTCATTTCCACATCATCTACAAGTCAAGCAGGCCGAAAATCGTTGATCGTGAGACTTTATAGTCAAAAAGGTAAGTACTTTAATCTATTTTTATTACAATGCCCAATAGTTCCAACAAATAATATAAAAAGCTGACAAAATGCAGTAGAATTAAGAACCACCTACTAGCCCACATGTACCCTCTAACCAACCAACATTGTTAAACATCCTCGAGTTCATCTCTCACATACGACATCAGTCTGGGGCCATCGCCTTTATTGCTGTTAGCAACCAACTAGAACCTGTGCGTCACCAATCTAAGAGTAGCAGCCAGCGGCTAGGGAGGCTTTTGCATGATCCCAAAAGGATATTATTTATTTTTACAACCCCCTTTTCCTAAGCGGTTAAGTTTCAGGTCACGAAAACCTCCATCGTTCCAGTCAGTAGGACCCGGCACCCAACTGAGTCAAAAGTGCAATTTTTTGTTGATTATTTAATACTTTTTTTTTACTTAGAATATATATTTTCTTAAAAGTAATATTTGTTCTAAATCTGGTATATTCGAAATTTTCACTAATAACTATTTTAAGATTTGAATTACAGTTTTTGGTTGAATTTGTACGTGAGTATCAGATCTGATGCTCATATAGATCCTAAGAAATGAAATTGTGTTTAACTAACAATTTTTGATATCACTAACACATGCGAAATTATTTATTTTTTATAATTGGATAAAAAATTATTTATTATATAATAGATATAATCGAAACCAGGATAAAAGTCGTCTGCATCATCACTTGTATTTGTACGAATTAAGTTGAAAATTTTAAGTCAATGTAGCATTTAGTTCATAATTACCCAATAAATATTTCGATTCGAAGTTTCCATCAAGCTTTTGAAACTTTAAAAAGTATATTCCATTTACAAAAAAACCAAGACAGATATCCTATTTTAACGAAAAGGCATAATTTTACCAAAAGTTAGCCTGTTAAGTATAAAGTTCAAAACATACGCCACCTTCTCTGTCGTTTTCCCAGATGGACGTGTTCACATATGTCTTTATTTAAAACACGTACAAATTGTATTACTCTCTCTATCATATACATTAGTTTTTAAATTTTAAATAATCTTAAACGTATGTTTTGAATTGAGTTAGACACCTATGACGTAGAGGACTTCTTTCGTGGTTCCTACTATACCTTCTGATTTTAATATGTTCAATTTTCTAAATAGGCTAAATTAAAATTTTTTTAATTTATCTCCTCCGATAGGGTTTCTGTATCTACCCTAAAATCATATCTTTTTAATACTTGTTAGATACAGTAACATCCAACTTCAGTTTACTTTGTTTTCCACTTTACAAAGAATATTTCAACCCCGCCCTTTTCACGACCTCCCATGGGATAATAGTCAAGCTAGCCACCAACACGGCAGGTTTTTATGGTTCCATTCGTACGAGTGAAAATTTTTAAGTCGTTTTAAAGCTCTGAGTTGTTGATCTATCTTCTCCCCAAGGGCAAGATCACAAAACGCATTCTCTAAAAAATTAACACTACTACAATTTTAATTTTAAATACGGACACAAGTTTTCTCACATGGTCGTGTAATCTTACTACTTACAATTTATTTTATGGGCAAATTTTAGGAACACTGCTTATGAGGTTCAAGTTTTTGATATTGACGATTTAAAAACAAAGATCACTCATACGATTAAAGAAATAAATGATACCAGTCTTGAAAATGTCGATACTGTTAAAATAAGAATTTTACTTTGCTAGACCAAAATGATATTCATGTAAGACATCTGTAATAAATTATTTTTCTACTATTGTTTTATTTTTTACTTTTTTACTGTAATGGACCTTGATTTAACAGGCTAAGCTACGACCTGACAAATTTGTATCATGATCAACTGAGAGAAATATATTACGCATCATACCTTACCAAACAATTATACTAAAAATGTGTGAAAGAAAATCCACAAAAATAAAATCAAAACAAAAGACACTTACTTACCCTTTGTATATCACTGTAAATGGTGGTTGCTTCAATAAATGTTTGTGTAAGTTTACCCAGTTGTAGTCTCTTATTTTGATCATTTTTCACAAATTCTTTGCATTTCTTTAAGGCTGATATTGTTAAGAATATTATTTTATTGGTGCTATTTTGTATATTACGGCTAAAAGTAATTCAATTAATTTTTTAACAACTTATTCACTTACCTACATTTTATGTCTAAGTGTTTCACCATCACGATTTGTGCCCACACCTTTAGAAGTGTATTGCAGTATTTTAATACTAGAATTTATTGTAAAAATATTTCTTATTATATTATCGTAGAGTGGTTTAACCTCCATCTCAGTTGCAAATCAACTAATTATTGTTTACCATGTAATGATTAATGCTTGAGTGAAATGTAATTTAAACAATAATTAGGCATTTTCCTCCCAAATAGTGTTGCATAAATATCAATGTTTTAGTAAATATTAGTTTAAAGTAAGCATATTTATTAAAAACAATAGTTAATTTCATTGCGAAATATACAAATAAATACTTAAGTAAGATTCATTTTATCAGATTAGACGCACAAAGAATTTTATGAAACAAAGAATATGCTGAAATCTAAGAAAAACACTTCATTTTCTACAAAGTTTATTTATAAATGGAATTTAACAAAATCATTGTGTGACCTTTCTACTGCATTTATTTCAATATTTACAGACTTTACCATTAAATACCAATTCAAGGTGTACAAGATGTGTTTGTCAGAAATGGAACGATTAAAGCAATTAAAACCATAATTATGAACAAATAATGTTAAATTCTACAATGTATTATTATGCAAGGTACAATTTAAATAAATAGGTCAGGACTTTTGACATACTAATATAAATGAAAACAAAAACAAAAAAGAAAATAAAACAATTTATTTCAACACCACAAGCAATAATTTATTTCTAACAGTTTTATTTAGATAGCTGTAATCATGGTTTATTATCAATTCCACGTGGTTATCTGTTAAATCAATCATATTAACACGTCATTCACATAATCACATAATAATTACGGCTTTGTAGAAAGTATGATTAAAATTAAACCAGCAAAAACGAAGTTGTATAAGCACTTAAGTGTACTAATAATAATAATAATACTTTTTGATATAAGATGGATATTTATATAAATTTCACAGTATAATATGGCGGTAGAATTTCATAGGCTAATTTGATCTAAAACCCTTGAAATTCTTTGCATTGTTTTTGCTGTTTTATTGAAAAAAAGATTCACCTTTATAACACAAGATTGTTATAAAAATATTTATCATAAACAATGGTATATTGTGTATCTGGTAATAAAAGCAATACATTTCCTGACGACAATGGAAATTGTTGGCCAAGGCGTTAAGTCGATGCCAACTGGTCCGGGACTGTGCTTTTACTACGAGGTACAATACTATTTATCCTGAAATCGCAATCAGTATTATTATAAATTAAGGAATTTTTATAAATACATAACATTTTTTCAGTACCGTCTAATTGTCTATGAAATCGTTTCCTTGACAATAACTGTTTGTTTATTTTTGTGATATCAGAAATTCGGTACTTATTTCGCTTTAATACCTACTTATCGCTAAAAAATATTTAAACTGGATAGTGATGATAATGTTCAGATGTCACGGACACCACCGAAGTTAGTAGAAGCTATTAAAAATATCACTTTAAATTTATTGCTATGTTTATCCAAGACAAAATATGAATATGCCTACAAACGTTTTATGGATTATCAAGAAAAAAAAGACGACCCCCTGATCTGAAAATGTTATGATTGCATACTTTTTGATTTGTCTATAAAGTTGAAGGTATTTACGTTAATAGTCAAATTATTTTATGCTGAGAGCTACACAAATGAAGATGCTGATATATCAAAATATTCAAAATTACATGCTTCCTGAAACGTCATGGTGACAATTATAAACCAAAGTTTTGTCAGATGAACAAGTTGAAACATTTATTGCTCAAGCACCAGATTAATGAATAACGTACGTACGTTTATAATGTAGGAATTTTAAAATTACTTAGATATTTTTGTAGTTTAGTTTTTAGGTTGCCTTAATATTGTTGGTTAGTTGTCATTGCAATTAAATGTAAAATGATTTTATATTAAAATAAGGTTCTAATTTTTTATCTTAGCAAGGTACAAAACCTAATAAGTGCTTTCCTTTTGTAACTGAGCTGCTCGTCTCGTGAGATGATACTCGGAACAATTTGTGGCATAAATGGAACGTATTCTGTCAACTGAACCTGACATATGAATTTATGATTTATGACACAATGTTCTATAAGGCTAGGCACACACCGAATGCAATACGACACAACATTTTGACTCGAAACAAAATGTTACGTCATGTCGGGTCCAATAGACGATAATTTGAGATACCTTGTAACAAAATGATAAGATTTTAATGTTATATCGTAAATTTCGGGCTGTGATTCTACTAAAACAATCGATCTGTTCAAATCTACTTTCAATTGATGGTCTTGTAACTCCTCCACATCCGTAGAATATTGAAAAAACTACACGAACAATAATAACAAACCTATACAAATATTTGACAAAAAAATAGCAAACAGTAGATATGCAGTCATCGCTTGCGCAGTTGAAAATGTTGCAAGTGTTTTGCTTTGAGGCAAGAATTGAAAGAGACATCGACAGACACCTTGCAACAAAAATTTTTGTCTCGAGACAATATCGCATCACAACCAATGTGCGGCCCTCCCCTCTACTAACAAGACAAAGACGTAGTCGACTGACGACCTCACAAGACAGTTTTGTTTTAAGACAAAATGTTGCATCGTGTTGCTTTTAGTGTGCGTCCGGCCTTACAATTTTTTTTGTTATTGAAAGGGAAAAGTTGTTAGTTGAAACAAATTAAGCATTTACCAGAAGGAGTGAAGAAAAAAATTGAAAAAATCCGGCAAGACCAACTATTTGTAGTATTAGGTCTGTCCTCAATTTTTAATAAGTCCTTGGTCTCATATGGAAAACAACAGGCTTGTTATTTTTCTGTTTGATTTAATTACAAGGCTAAGTTCAACATTTCATACCCACAATCTTGCAGAAAACAACCCAGCTGTTATGAAACCTGGTTTGTTAAGTCACAAACAACGATTTAATCTTCCAAAAGCCCGTGTAAACGCCTTATTGTTTAAGAAATACCTCATGGTTTCCAATTCATTTCATACACACAACGTGTGAGCGTTGAAAGTTTTGTTGTGATAAGACTTCCTTGCTTGAACTGTCCTGGGAAGTAATTTTCTAAATCCGCTCACTTCCACAACATTTTCGAGACAAGCGGGCTGTAAAGTCGTTGACGGTAAGACTGCTGCCCAAAACCTTTAAGTTCCTTAATCGATTTTTATTGCAGCGCAAATCCCCTGTAAGGATAACCACTCCGAAAGTGAGAAAACCAGATAACAAGTTGGTAATGTCCAAGAAGATTTACCCCGTACTATATGATTATTAGATCTGTTGCTCATACAAGTCTTAAGAGACAAAATGTTGTTTAAATATTTTTTTAATATCACTAAGTCTTGTGAATTGATTAAATTTTTTCTTGGATAAAAGTTATTTGTTATACAATAAATACTTTCCGATTCTAACCGGTTTAATTTTCTAAAAAAAGGTAAATTAAAAGTTTTAAAAGACCTATTCCAATAGGGTTTCTGTATCTACCCTAAAAATCGCCTCTTTTTAATACTCGCTAGATACAGTGACATCCAAGTTCACCTTATTTAATTTTTCACAGAACAAAGAATATTTCAACCCTGCCCTTTCCCATAATCTCCCATGAATTAATAGCCAAGCTATTGGTCAAAGCAGCAAGTTTTTATAGTTTCAATTCACGCGAGTAAAAGGTTCCAAGTCTCTTTAAATCTTGAATTATTGTTCTATCTCCTCCCTTGGTGCACAAGTTGGAAATATTAAAAATATAAGCTGTTACATTGACGCCCAATGTCATGGGGCCAAAATATTCGTTACAATTCATGATTTGAATAAGAGCGTTATTAAAAGTAAAGAGGCAAAAAAAGATTACTAGGAGTAAGTTATAAGTATTTAATTTACCACTTGATGACTTACTGTTTCAAGTGCTACATTCTGATAGCGATTCAAAATGGAACTCCATGAGCCAGCATGATGAGCATGATAAGCAAGAATCTAGTCGCTCAGGTTTAAAATATTGTACATTTTCTATTTATATTCTAATTATACGCCTATTCTGACCAACAATTTAACTTATAACCGCATTTGGCAGCCTTCATACTGTAACGTATTTTTTTTTCTAGTTACATTTAGTACAATAAAATAAAAATAAAACAGCTATAATTTAAAATATTTAATTTGTGAATTATCATCCAATAAAAATTAATATATAATATTCATAATAACGCATAGATTCTTATACGTTTATACTCTAAAGTTCGTTACCAAGCTCTGTCAAGTTGTCAGTCGGCACTTCATTCTCAGCGTTCGAAAGGGCAAGCTGCTTTGCAGAAGAGGTGAAGTCGAGATGGCCCTGTGTAAACACGTGGCTTCTAACAAAGTTAGAAAAAAGTAGAGGATTGGTAAATTCTTGGTGTCTGGAGGTCGAGCCTAACAGCGGTTGCGTGAGCATGATTTTCGATAAGCCTCGCTCCGAACAGTTTAGTTGATCCCGACAGGCCTAAGAAGATGGAACCCCCTTTGGACATCATTTAGACAGTTGGTATATATTAATTCAATAGATTATACTAATATTTTTCATCTTAGTGCAATATCTTAAGGCCATATTTTAAATAATATCTCCGATAATAAATTAAAATAATTTCTGAAGGCATTATTTTAAAACAAGAATTTATGGTTTCGTTCTATTTAATATAACATGCAGTAACGTGGAAGCCGATTTCACATGTGTTCCTTATATTTCAACCTTACCGATGAACAATATTAAACAAGGAGATTATGATGGAAATTTCCGACAGCTGAGGTCAAGGTCCAGCACTTTTAGTTCATTTTCGATGCACGTGAGTGTTCTTTAGCATTTAATAACTTTGAAAATACAGTAAATTACTATGAATTATCTAACATTAAATATTTGAGTAACGTAAAGAGAAGATAGTTTTTGAGAAATCAGTAAATTAAAGAATATGTTGCTTGCTTGTCAGAATGTTTGCACATGTACGCAAATAGTGTATTTTATAAAGTTCTGAATGACAACCTATGTCAGATACAAAAAAAATATATAGATTCAGTTTTCCTATCTAGACGCCATATGCTGTCTTGATTTAATTTACAATATGTTTAAAGATTTTGAGGTCATGTACAGGCACTTTCATCGACATATGAAATTCGCGTATTTATTATAGAATATAAATAAATTAGAATAATTACATTTTACAAAGTCTGCACTTTGATAATTAATTTCTGTTGTAATGATCAAGGAAGTACTTCGCTGATTAAAAAATTTTTTTTTTATGTATTATGAATAACATAAATTATACGTCTATCTAATTAAATTTTATAGAAAAGATCTATTCAGAGATCTTCTTACTTTTGAATGCAAAACTTCATTAGAATTATTATGAGAAAATTTTATAAAGATACAAACTTAAACATTGCAGTTGTACATATATAATCAGAAATGTATCCAAATAGAATCCTTTTTGTTTTTGAAAGACGTTTTATTATTTAACATTCAAAAATTGCAAGTCCTCCTGGAATAGAAAGAGTGTGAAATGAAAACAAATTCCCTCAGTATATTTTAGATGCCTAAATTCTATTATTTTATTTTGGCAAATGTTTTTGAGGACACAAATGGTGTCCATGTTGTGCTTTTGTTTGTTCACAGGTAAAGCTGAGACATCTGTATGACATCTGGTGGTTGAGGTCTTGGTAAGTGTGTCCTAAAGAGTGAAATTCAGGTTTTATGGCTATGTTAGTGGTGTTAAGATAAGGTTTCTGCATTCCCCTTATACTAGCACAGTTAAATTTTGTTGGTTATTGTATTGAAAAATACGGTGGCGCTCATTAAAAATATTTATGGTCTTTTATCCACCCATGACCCAAGCTCATGATCTACCCAGAGCTAACATTCGACTAGCCGTTTATATCTTAAGAGTTTTTCTTTGTCTCAAGCCATTCTCCATCCAACAGTACCTTGGGCTTACAAGAAAAGAAGAAATTCTCGACCTTGTGATATCAGATTAAGGGTTAGAAAATTGGAAGGTTTAATTTATAGCTGATAGTCATGAGGATAAAGCTTATAATGAATAATAAAGAAAGTATCTCATTATAAGAAAATATTATTATAGTACAATACCTCTCGTAGGACGTGAGGCATCGGTAAAGGAGGAAGTAAAAAGTCTCAGTTCATCTTGTCTCATGTACTATTAAAAAAAAATCACTCAAAAGTGAGATGAGACAAGAATATCTGATGTGTGGTAAAAGGAATGCACTAAATGCAACATAAAATAACTATAACTGACATTGACATATCACAGGAAGAATGATAAGAAATCTGGTGTGGCATGTTTACTACTATAAGCAACCACAGGATACTAAAAACTCCCTTCCCATCATCTCCACACGTTTAACATCTTTTGGAACATCCTTTGTTAACATGTCAGCTACCATTTCGTTAGGGAGCACATATGCCAGTTCCAATTTGCCTTTATCTACAATGCTTTAAATAAAATGATATCGAGTGTCAATATGTTTTGTTCTTCCATAGCACACACCATTGTGAGTTAATCTTTGAGCACTTCGATTGTCATTGTATAAAGTGACTACAGGTTGAATATTCAGTATTTCATTCAAAACATTGTTACGTAGTTTCTGCACCATACATTTCCTAACTAAATCTCGAAATTTCTTATATTTACGATCATACGAATTTTCATTAACAACTATCGACGACGTTTCTAATTGAGATGATTCCTTATTCAAGTATCCTTTAAAGTCTTATTAAGTGTTCAGTTACAAATTTAAATATTTTGGATCTATTCTGTGTTGATAGCATGCTAAACGTAGGGTTTTATTATTACACAGTAGGGAAATTTGCTTTGGTTATCAAAAGCTAAAAATTCTTGCATTACGGGTTCGCTGAAATAACTTTAAAATACCCGTATTTCTTATATAAATCATGAACATATGGATTGAAAATATATTTAATGTGTTTGCTATAAAGTGGGGAAATGTTGGTTATCAATAGTTACTACGAAATGCTATTATTGCGTTAAAATGCGGTATTCTGTTATCAAACAGGTGTTCACGGACACACACTGCAAACAATAGAAATTGTCCACCTGCATATCTTTTCCTGGTAGTATTTTTCAAAATAGTAAATTTCTACGAGAATGTAGGCCACCCGTTATACACTTAGCAATATAATTCTGCCATGTGGATTGTAGATATGCCTAACACATTGAACATATGTTGGTTTCAAGCAGACTGCTTCATGGAAGTCTTCATGTTGTATTGAGGTTATTTGTTTTCTTAATTGTAGTAATTTCAAGATGTTTTGCAAATACTTTACAGGTGATTGTTTGGTTGATTGGACAGATTTTTGAAAGAAAAATACCTTACCAACTGGTGGCTTATTTCCACATATATATACTAGTTGGGCTGCTGTAGAGAGAATTCTATGCAACTTCCTTTTACGGAAAGAGACCTGAAAAGTCGCGATCTTACTTAAGATGCTCTCTTTTTAAGGGCATTGCTTTGGTTCTATAAAGAAAAATTAATTAATGTTCTGTAACCAGTGAAATTGTTTCATAAAAGTACCCGATCCATTGACAATTGTAGGTATGCATTTTCAGATCTGCTATGACGATATCATTAGAGGCAGGCTGGCTATGTACCATAGGGTACATACCGAGCGAATAGTCTCCTCGAAAGGCAGCTACTCCTCTTTGACACACAAACGGACTTAAGATATGAATACTTTATTCTTTTGTGGATGCTTTATAAGAAAACTAATTAATTCTTTCTTTTTTGGTTGATAACCACGCCAGTGATCTAGTTGTTTTAAGCATGGTTATGACACGATAAATTACAGACTCTGGTTCTAAAATTTATTATCAAATGCTAGTGCACAAAGTGATTATGCGATTGCTTTCAAGTCACAATTAAAATAAACATAAGCTTGCATTAAAGCAATTTTACTTACTTTACTTAAAATTTGGGAAATGCTAACGTCAACAAATTGTTTACTAATTATAAGCTAGAATAAGTCTCGAACTTGGTTATCTATAAAACTTATCTTCAGTTTAGCGTTACAGTATTACTGTATATATTGTCTAATTTTCTTCTCGTATTTATTTAGGGCTGAGAACATTGTGTAACTGTACACGTACTTGTTATTTATATTTTAAGAATTTATGTGACCGATATAATCCCTAATTAATATTTGTTTAAATTGTATGTATATTATGGAGGAATGTGGTGTTAAATGCGAGTGCCATTTTTGTTTATATCATGTTTTAACAGGACGTTACGTAAATGTACGTCTTGGTTTTTCTATATGTATTTCTTTTAATACCATGTTTGTTAGCTAAAGGTTGGTAATAAATCTATTTCCTGAGATTTCCTATTTTGCTTTTTGTGACCCACCCCGCTACGTTTTCAGTTAGTACGGCATTACTTCTTTGGATTCCCCCTTCTGTGTTGCGGTATTCAGTGCAGATGATTTTTTTGCTAACTTTACTTTTCTTTCTTGTCTGCTCCGAATGCCATAACAATATCTTGTTAATATACTGCTTCTTTAACTTCTTCAGTTAGACTATCAAACTCTGATTCTGTACTAAATAAAAGTCACACTTTTTGCTTCCTGCTAGCTCAAAAAATAGCAGTACCACATAAAAGGAAAACATACCCAGTATATCAATGTCTATCTGATTCACTTCCTCCCCAGTCCGCATTCACAAATTCAATTAAACCCGTCTACACTAAAGTGTAGTAATTATCTCTGATCTTAGGCATTGACTTCTGGAAATCTATGGGTGTTGTCCCAGATTTTCGAACGGGTCAATGGACTTTCGGTTCTTCTTCTACTGTCTCGATCAGTCAGATCAATGCTCTTTCCGATCTGTCGATTATGCAACAATCCGAATTGTCTCGTATAGTCCAACAGATGTTTCCTAAAGATGATACTTTACCTTTGGGCTGTACTAATCTCATTGAACATCAGATCCGTACTACATCTAGTCCTATCAAGCAACAATATTATCCCATGTCCCCTACGGTACTTCGACATGTCAATCAAGCTCTGGATGAGATGCTAGAAAGTGGTGTTGTAGAACCATCTAATAGCGCTTGGTCTAGCCTTATTGTTATGGTGCCTAAGAAAGATGGCACATATCGTTTCTGCATCGATTTTAGAAAGGTCAATGAGGTTACAGAAAAAGACGCATATCCCCTTCCTTATATTTCTACGATTCTAGACCGTCTTAGAGACGCAAAATTCTTAACTAGTTTGGACATTCGCTCTACTTATTGGCAAATGCCTCTTTCTTCTAATTCTAAGGCGATTACTGCATTTACGGTGCCTGGTAGAGGTTTATACCAGTTTACTAAAATGCCATTTGGTCTTCATAATTCTCCAGCGACATTTCAGCGACTTATAGATCGTGTGCTTGGTGCTGATCTTGAACCTTTCTGTTTCGCATACTTAGATGATGTGATCATCGCTACCCCTACTTTCGAACAACATTTGGTGGTACTACAGAAAGTGTTTTTTCGTTTAATTTCTGCAGGTCTTACTCTTCGCAGAGATAAATGCATTATATGCCGACCGGAACTCCGTTATCTGGGATACGTAGTAAATCGTCATGGACTCCATGTCGACCCAGAAAAAGTTTCGGCCATTCTTAATCTTCCTCCTCCTACTACGGTAACTGAAGTACGACGCATAGTTGGTATGTGCTCGTGGTATCGTCGCTTTATCCCAAATTTTTCTGCTCTTACTGCTCCAATTACTGCCTTGACTAAGAAAAATTCTAAATTTGATTGGTCTTCGGAATGTCAGCAGGCGTTTAAGCTGCTGAAAGAACACTTGGTAACGGCTCCAGTGATGAGTTGTCCTGATTTTTCTTTGCCCTTTACTATACAGACTGATGCCTCTGATTTTGGTCTGGGTGCTGTGCTGATGCAACAACAGGGTGATGACGAAAAAGTCATTAGCTACATTAGCTGTTCTCTTAAAAAGGCGGAACGCAACTATAGCGCCACCGAAAAAGAATGTCTTGGTGTTATTTGGGCAATTGAGAAATTTCGTCCCTATATCGAGGGTTCTCACTTTACTGTGATCACCGATCACCACTCGCTTACCTGGCTGAATAATCTACAAAGTCCCAACGGTCGTTTAGCTCGTTGGTCTGTACGACTTCAACAATATAACTTCACCATCGTACATAGTAAAGGTAAAGAAAACATCGTTCCCGATGCCTTATCTCGCTCAGTACCTAAAATTGACTTAATTGATGACTTTCCTAAATCTTCTATTACTCTGCCAATTTTGGATCCTTGGTATATAATTCCTTTTCTTATACTGGTGTTGGTCCTTCGGACCGGAAAAAAAAATTTTTTTTGTTTGGTTCCTTGTCTGTCGTTTTTTTTTCTTTCACCCCGACGTCTTTATTTTGCTAGGGGGGAATCTGTAACGTGCATTTTTATAGTTTAACATGTTACGCTTTTTCCCAATTAGTAAATACATTTCTGTAACTACTATTTCTATATTTTATATTTATTAACTCCTTAGGCGAATGCATCGTATTATAATGAGTGGATTGCATCGTTCTTGTCTTGCCGTTCGTATAGATTTTGTTCCTTATGTGGATATACAAGTCTAGATAAGAGACGATAAGAGGTTGTAATAGAACGAGTTGAATAAACAGATGAGGAGTTGTAGTTTGTTCTTGGTTCCTATATATTAATTACGTTGAAAATACTGCTTCTTCTTTGCTTTGACAATAGTGAGAATTAATGCGGTATCAATTTTCGAATTGTTCATGAATAAGCACGGCACGATTTCAGTTGTTTTTCTTGTGAAATAAAAGTTGTATATTAACTGTAGAAAGTGTAGTGCTAATTCCGATTGAAGTAGTATGGTTGATAGGCGAACGTGTTTGGTCGACGCACGTGTTTTACGGAACATTTTACCGACTTACTTTAGTGATACACGTGCTTTACTCATTGTGTTTTTTTTTGGTGCTTTGTCTTTTGATATTTAAACTATGTGTGCGATCTAGTTTCGCGGTCCTTTTTTTTATCAGAGTAGTGCATACTTTGGATTATCCAAATACAGTTGATACTGTAGTTTCTGAATTTTCTAACCCCAAAGAATCTAAAACAGATCATTGTTTGCGCAAATTTCGTTATTTGCGAAATATAACAGATTACCGGTTTACAAAGGTATTGGTTGAAGTTTCTCACTACTTTTTGGATGTTTATGAAAATAATATACATTTGGTCCCAGTTGAAATTAAACTAGTGCTACAAAATATTTCGAAATTATTGTCTCAGGAAATAGAATTAACAAGAAATTTATCAATGCTACATAGTTCCGTCGTGTGATAATGTCTGCTGCTAACACTAGTGAAATACGTAGGTGTGATTAGGGTAACGTGTGATAAGTTTCATCAACACCCTCCCAGTCAAGGGTGAAGTGCTGCGTTAGTGCCGGACATCGTGAATCCCACACTTCAATTGCAAGGAAGCGTTACTGAAGGACCTTTTGAAAGTTGTACTATTTCCTACTTATTCTTACTTTAAATATCTATCCGTTGTTTTGCCATATCTTTGTCGTTCTGATACCTTTTACCATAGACTTGCTTGCTATTTGAAAAAAAAAGAAGAATCAACAATACTGGATGACTCATATCAATTGTGCTTACCTATTTATTTTTTTGTTAAAATTTTGTCTGATTTATGTTTAATTGGTGTGTGAGGAAACGTTTCTGATACTCCCCAATATTACCTCACTTTGTACTAAAAATTTTTGTATTGCTTTTACCGTTGTTTTATTATATAGATTATCCAAACAGTTTTTTTTTTACATTCTACAAAGTACTGAACAATCTATGCTCGATCAGCATGCTATGCTTTTTCTTTATTTCAGGTTTGCAGGACTAATTTTTTTTATTGCAGGTTTGCTATTCTAATTTTTTTATTGCAGGTATTGTTACTAACTCCTTACAGCCACGTACATTATATGTTGGTCTGCTTTCTACAACCACTCCTAACCTCGGATTGAGCCCGGTCATTTCTTTGATTTTCTTCGTGTTACGCACGGCTACGAGCCAACGTAGCATAAATTTGGCGCCCAACGTGGGTGCCTCGATAAACGTAACACATTTCGTTAGGGAGCACATATGCCAGTTCCAATTTGCCTTTATCTACAATGCTTCAAATAAAATGATATCGAGTGTCAATATATTTTGTTCTTCCATAGCACACACTATTGTGAGCTAATCTTTGAGCACTTCGATTGTCATCGTATAAAATGACTACAGGTTGAATATTCAGTATTTCATTCAAAACATTGTTACGTAGTTTCTGCACCATACATTTCCTAACTAAATCTCGAAATTTCTTATATTTACGATCATACGAATTTTCATTAACAACTATCGACGACGTTTCTAATTGAGATGATTCCTTATTCAAGTATCCTTTAAAGTCTTATTAAGTGTTCAGTTACAAATTTAAATATTTTGGATCTATTCTGTGTTGATAGCATGCTAAACGTAGGGTTTTATTATTACACAGTAGGGAAATTTGCTTTGGTTATCAAAAGCTAAAAATTCTTGCATTACGGGTTCGCTGAAATAACTTTAAAATACCCGTATTTCTTATATAAATCATGAACATATGGATTGAAAATATATTTAATGTGTTTGCTATAAAGTGGGGAAATGTTGGTTATCAATAGTTACTACGAAATGCTATTATTGCGTTAAAATGCGGTATTCTGTTATCAAACAGGTGTTCACGGACACACACTGCAAACAATAGAAATTGTCCACCTGCATATCTTTTCCTGGTAGTATTTTTCAAAATAGTAAATTTCTACGAGAATGTAGGCCACCCGTTATACACTTAGCAATATAATTCTGCCATGTGGATTGTAGATATGCCTAACACATTGAACATATGTTGGTTTCAAGCAGACTGCTTCATGGAAGTCTTCATGTTGTATTGAGGTTATTTGTTTTCTTAATTGTAGTAATTTCAAGATGTTTTGCAAATACTTTACAGGTGATTGTTTGGTTGATTGGACAGATTTTGAAAGAAAAATACCTTACCAACTGGTGGCTTATTTCCACATATATATACTAGTTGGGCTGCTGTAGAGAAATTCTATGCAACTTCCTTTTACGGAAAGAGACCTGAAAAGTCGCGATCTTACTTAAGATGCTCTCTTTTAAGGGCATTGCTTTGGTTCTATAAAGAAAAATTAATTAATGTTCTGTAACCAGTGAAATTGTTTCATAAAAGTACCCGATCCATTGACAATTGTAGGTATGCATTTTCAGATCTGCTATGACGATATCATTAGAGGCAGGCTGGCTATGTACCATAGGGTACATACCGAGCGAATAGTCTCCTCGAAAGGCAGCTACTCCTCTTTGACACACAAACGGACTTAAGATATGAATACTTTATTCTTTTGTGGATGCTTTATAAGAAAACTAATTAATTCTTTCTTTTTGGTTGATAACCACGCCAGTGATCTAGTTGTTTTAAGCATGGTTATGACACGATAAATTACAGACTCTGGTTCTAAAATTTATTATCAAATGCTAGTGCACAAAGTGATTATGCGATTGCTTTCAAGTCACAATTAAAATAAACATAAGCTTGCATTAAAGCAATTTTACTTACTTTACTTAAAATTTGGGAAATGCTAACGTCAACAAATTGTTTACTACTTATAAGCTAGAATAAGTCTCAAACTTGGTTATCTATAAAACTTATCTTCAGTTTAGCGTTACAGTATTACTGTATATATTGTCTAATTTTCTTCTCGTATTTATTTAGGGCTGAGAACATTGTGTAACTGTACACGTACTTGTTATTTATATTTTAAGAATTTATGTGACCGATATAATCCCTAATTAATATTTGTTTAAATTGTATGTATATTATGGAGGAATGTGGTGTTAAATGCGAGTTGCATTTTGTTTATATCATGTTTTAACAGGACGTTACGTAAATGTCGTCTTGGTTTTTCTATATGTATTTCTTTTAATACCATGTTTGTTAGCTAAAGGTTGGTAATAAATCTATTTCCTGAGATTTCCTATTTTGCTTTTGTGACCCACCCGCTACGTTTTCAGTTAGTACGGCATTACTTCTTTGGATTCCCCTTCTGTGTTGCGGTATTCAGTGCAGATGATTTTTTGCTAACTTTACTTTTCTTTCTTGTCTGCTCCGAATGCCATAACAATATCTTGTTAATATACTGCTTCTTTAACTTCTTCAGTTAGACTATCAAACTCTGATTCTGTACTAAATAAAAGTCACACTTTTTGCTTCCTGCTAGCTCAAAAAATAGCAGTACCACATAAAAGGAAAACATACCCAGTATATCAATGTCTATCTGATTCACTTCCTCCCCAGTCCGCATTCACAAATTCAATTAAACCCGTCTACACTAAAGTGTAGTAATTAGCTTAATACTTTTTTTTAGGTGATACCAATGTTCTAGATTGAAACAATTACAGAACTGACTTAGTTTACTAACTGTATGGCTAATTTCTGAATGAAAACCAACCGATAAATATATAAGTGCACTTACCGGGCTTTGGTATAAGAACATCTAATACAATTGTATTGTTTGATGCTGATTATAACATCCGATTTGGCTCAATTTGGGTAATCTTTGGATTAACATCACATCCCATATTTCTCAAACAATGCTTCTAAGTATTTGGTTTGATCTTACATTACTATTACGATTTCCTTATCATATCTCTTTCGCATATCAATGCAATAATGTGCTTCACCCAGATCTTGTAACGCATACATGAAAGAATGTTTAAGTTGTTTACACGTTACTTCTGGATTATTACTAAATATCAGGAAGTCATCAGTTCTCTTGATATACACACAGGGCTTCTTTTCAACCTGCTTGAAACCTAAACTGATTAGACACTGGCTTATCTTTTGATTCCATGCACGAACTTATTTGAGACCACATAACATCTTTTTTAGTTTACATACTTTATTTTTCGTTATGCTGAATTATTGTATATTCAGATTGAAGCATATAAATAGTTTGTTTTAAGTCCCCATTCAAAAATGCTATCTCTACATTTAGATGGCTAATATCTAAATTATATTGTGCTGCTAATGTAATTAGTATTCTGACCTTTTCATGCCTAATATCAGGAGAATAAGTTTCACCAAAATCAATCCCCGATTGTCGAGTGTAGCCTTTTGCAACAACTCTGCCCTTGTATTGTTGAGGTTCACCATTTGGTCCATATTTTATTTTCAAGATCCATTTGCATGGTAACACTTTCTGACCCTTAGATTTGTTTATCAATCCCCATATTTCATTTTTATTTAACGACTCAAACTCCTCTAACATATCAGATTCCCATACATTTTTATCTAGTCTCGACATGGCTTCCTTGACAGACACAGGATTTGATGTTGAATCTGAGTCATTATAATCTGCATGATACAGTACATAATCAGGGAAATCCCTTGCTTTCCTATTCCTTACTGGATACCCATGAGGTTCATTAAATGCAACTACTTCATGCTGTATTTCAGATATATTGCTATTATTATGAATTTCTACTCGTGTCCACAACAGAAGCAATTTCATGCAAATTTTTTATAACAGGTTCATTAATCACTTTATAACGTTTCCCCCCTTTCGATTTTCAACCAATTGCCGCGGCATAACAAATTAAAATTTAGCTCGGTGGTTTGCACGAGATAACACCTGGATTTCTTTATTTCAGAAGGGTTCGAGTGCTCGCCCATTTTTCATACAACCTGTCTGCAGCATTTATAAAAGAAACTAATACATTCATAGTTTTTATTGAGATAATACAATATGTATTTATAAGCGATGTAGCATAAGTAACGTTTATAAATTATCGATTGTAGAGAAATATTAGTGAACGATACGCACTTTGCAATCCTTAATGTTATTGAAGATAACATACGTAACGAGAACAGTAGCAGATGCACACCAAAGCAAGTGTAGATATAGCTGTTTGAACAGTCGTCATCAAGATAATACAAATAAATGAAGTTACCTTGAATTCCTCAATAATGATCACGACAAATATATTTCATTATACAAGGGTTACATATTGTTGACTCTCACAACATCAAGACATAATCTTTAGGTAACAATACATACCCTGTGTTTATCAGAATAACTTTTATGTGCACAACACTTGACGGTCTTCTCAAGGCTATACCAGTAATTCTTTGATTCTTTTTGTCGGTATCACAGCTAGTTTTATCAGGTAACAAGCGCTCGACGTTAGGAGAGGCACTATCACTACTAAATGTAATACTGTTTTTAATTAAACGCATCGTGCGGCAGAGGTTGTAGATGTACCGTAACAACCTTAGAAATGACCGATTTACATCCACATGGGGCTCCTTCAATACATCAGCAAATGTATTAGCAATATCGCTCATTACTTGACAAATATTTTTGTTACCCCATACATGTAATTTGTCTCAAAAAAACACAACATCCCTTGCAAATATAATTTTTTTAGTTAACTTATACCCAATGATGGTACGCGTCTAACCAGTTCCAGGACTGAAGACCTAATGATGAACTTATACCCCTCGCAGACATCACTGTACCCTATAAAAATGTATATTTCTGACTTTGCACTCCATTTATTAGATCGTTTCTGTTTTGGAATACGTATGTATGCTTGATAACCAAAAATACGTGTATGACTCAAGTCTGCGTTACGGCCTGACCAGATTTGCTCAGGTATCATGCCTCCTAAAGCTGAATGTGGTAATCTATTTTTGTGATAAGTTGCTATATACAGTGCTTTACCCCAATAATTTGTGGGATACTTAGCATCTAACATCATAGCTATGTATTTTTGGCAAAGTTCTATTTTTGCGCAGTCTGCTAAGCCGTTCTGTTCAGGAATGTATAGAATACTAAACTGGTATATAATACCATGTCGATTACAAAACCTTTCATGTTCTGACCACAGTATTCCCCTACATCATCAGATATAAATGTAAAGAGTCTCTCACCTGATTTATTCTCAGCCATTGTTTTGAATTCTTTAAATTTATTCAGCACTTCATTTTTAGTTTTTACGAAGTATGGAATGCCATGCTAGAAAAATCATCGGTAACGCAAACTAAATATTTAGCTCCGCCAATGTATTCCTGAAATGGACCACATACACATCACTGTGTACTAATTCGTGTTTCTTCGATGCCCTTGTACCACAAAGTACTTAGAAATTTTTTGGACCGTTTTCTTTGCAGACAAGAAATGAATTTCCGACCAATACTATTGGAATCGTCAGAAAAATTTACACCAGTCGAGACTATATTTTTTAAGATTGGCAGTCTTTCATATTTGGGTGCCATAAGTTTGCCGATGAAATTACTAAACAACGCAAGTCATTTACAGATTCATCAAACATATTGCATGTAGGGTAAGTTGTACAGGTATCAGTTTCTCTCATAGTGCCTAATGTACTATTCAAACTGGGATACACTATGAATTGGATGCATTCATTTGCTACAAATGCTGATTCTGAGATTGCATTTAATTTATACACACCATTTACATATGAACTGATAGCACCTGAATTAGTAAAATCAGTCTTGTGATATACCTCATAATCCATTTCAGAAAATAAAACAACAAAATTATTTTTTTCCATCTGGGACGTGGACAAACAATTGGTGGAAAGATTCGGTATGTACCGAATGTTTGTAATAGTTTACTTTGCATCAGGGAAAATTACTTTCACATTACCTGCACCAACTGACTGTACTGTAGTATCATTTGCCAAACTTACATTTACATCTGGTACTTCACTGTATGGTGACACCCAATCTCTCCTACAGGACATATGGCAAGTTGCGCCAGAAGCTACTATCCAATCCGAATGAGATAACTTAACATTCACCCATAGAGTTAAAAACCCATGGACATCTGCCTTTATCTTCGGTAGGCTTCTGGAATATTGTGTAAGATTCTCACTTTTTGATGTTTGATCATGTTTCCTTGAATAACAATCCTTCGTGTCCAGATATTTTTCAGTACCCACACTTAAAGATAGGTTTTTGTTCAGATGATCTAGATTGTCTAACTACAAAATGTTGCATCGCTATACCCCCATGCGACATTAATGCTGGCTGAATCACTTGGTGCCTGCATGGAACGTCTACTTTTCTCATTACATATGATTTTCCAATGCTCCACCCAAAGGTACTACATTGGCCAGGAAGCGAGTTTTTTTTACCTGAAAAATTTGGAATTTTGCCAAACCCTTGCTGTTCCAAGCAAGGTAGGGATCTTTAACGTGCGTGACAACACTCATACACGGGACCTCCATTTTACCTCTCATTCGAACGAGGGTGTATTTTTGTGAAAAATGCTCGCCTAACATTTTTCAAGCGGACCGTGTCGCGATTCGAACCCGGGACGTAGTAATCACATACATACCACTACGCCACGGAGCCGCCTCTACTTTCCTCATTACATTTGATTTTTTTTCCAATGCTCCACCCGAAGGTACTACATTGGCCAGGAAGCGAGTTTTTTTTACCTGGAAAATTTGGAATTTTGCCGAACCCTTGCTGTTCCAAGCAAGGTAGGGATCTTTAAAGTGCGTGACAACACTCACACACGGGACCTCCATTTTACCTCTCATCCGAACGAGGGTGTATTTTTGTGAAAAATGCTCGCCTAACATTTTTCAAGCGGACCGTGTCGGGATTCGAACCCGGGACCTTGGGCGTAGTAGTCACACACATACCACTACGCCACGGACCCGCCTCTACTTTCCTCAGCAAGAAATATTGATTTGGCAAAGTTAGTTGTAACTTCTGTCCTGAATGATCAAGTGTCATGACAATTGGTTCATAATTTGGCATGAGCTTGACGAGCATCATGGATCCAAGTTCATAAGGAAATTCCACTCCCAAATCCTTAAATTTTTAAACAGTTCAAATTATGTGTGTAACATAATCCGACATACATTTGTAGTTATTAAGTTTTATGTTTATGAACTTGTCAAGTAAAGTTAATTTTCCTGAGCTCAAAAATATCACGTAAGTTATCTCATGCTTCCGTTGCATTCAATACATGTACATACAGTGACATATCAAGGAGAATACAAATTTTTGACAAAGCAATTTCATCATTCTCTAGTTTTTAAGTTTCTGTACTAACAGATTCATCGGCATATAATCAATCTCTGATGCAATAATAACTCTGCTTGACTAGATTACGAGCACTTTTGATAAACGTGACTTTATGTTGGTTAACTTGTACGATTTAACAAAAACTATTGATTGCGTAAATCACAATATTCTGGTTGAGAAGTTGGGGCTGTTGCATTTTGAATTCTGGTATTAAATTAAATCAGTCGTATCTTTCTGAATGCTATCAATGTGTTTATTATAACAACAAAGTTTCCAACTTGCAGAATGTTCCTCATGGGGTCCCACAAGGCTCTGTGCTGGGGTCTTTGCTTTTCCTATGCTTTATTAACGATTTTCCTTCAACTTGTGGCTTGGAGAATGTGATACTTTATGCAGATGACACCACTGTCTATTACCAACATAAAGACATGGAGCAGCTTCTGTAGAAGAGCAATGTCTGTTCGAGTACCATCCAAAACTAGTTTATCCATAATAAATTAACTTTAAACAATGATAAACCTGAAAAGATTTAATTTTCTTTAAAAAAACACTATTGAAAGGGAGAAGCACAGTATTAAATATCTTGGGGTTCATTTTGATAATACCTTAAGTTGAGAGACACATTGTAATTTTCTTGCCAAAAAACTTTGTCATACTATTTTCTTCATTAAATCTTTAAAAAATGCAGTCTCATTAGATGTATTGCAAACAGTTTACTTTGCCTTCTTTCATTCCAGTGTTGCTTATGCGATCATTGCATGGGGTCATTCACCCGCAAGCAATCCAATTTTTGGCTTGCAACGCAGAGTTATTCGTGTTATAGCTAATATTGCTTACCGTGAGGATTGTCGTACTGATTTTATGAGGTACGACATTTTAACTGTGCCTTACATCTACATATTAGAATGTTTAGTGTATGTTAAGAAAAATGAAGCCTTCTATAATCGACACAATGATATCCACTCATTTGATACACGTGGTAAAATTAATCTAGTGGTACCATATCAGCGGATTGAAAGAAGTAGGTCAGGAACAAATTACATTGGGAGTATGTTATTTAACTCTTTGAGTGTGAATGTAAGAAATCTTTCAATATTAAAATTTAAAAAATATATAAAAACTTGCTTTTAAAATATGCTTTTTATAGCATCAAGGAGTTTCTTGATCGAAGTTAAATCTATAGAGGCTTACATAGATTCCTGAAATATAAATTTTGTTAATTAAGCTCTAAATGGTTCTTAATTATAATTGTTATCTGAAATTATTAAAAATTTGACAATATACGATTCACTATTGTGACCTATGTATGTACATTTATAAATAAATAAAATAAAACATGAGAAGGGAATATGTCTTATACTCCTCACTATAGCTTAAACTTTTGATTTGCACCTACGATCCAGATATTTGACCATTCATTTTTATTGTCAAAATACCTAGTAAAAAATTCAAACACATGCTAAGATACTCCCTGTATATTTGTTGTGGTTTGTTTAGCATTTTTCTTAACCTTTGGGAATTAAACCACTCAGTTGTTAAAATCATCTTTATCTACTCCTATCAAATTACATATTAATTAATCAGCTGTTTTTGAGCAATTTATAGTATCCACAAACAAACAGCGTGAGTTATAATAACTCCCTTGTGATTTATAATAATTCTCAGTATTCCTTCATGTCTAGTCTGTATAATCGAATAGACGCAACGCGCTAAGTTGGCTCTGTACGAGCCTGATACGACGAAATGCAAGGTTCATTATTATTATTGAGGCAAGGCTACTTGACAAATGTAAATAAATTATTCTGACGTTTTCAAATTGAAATTGAATTAAGTAAAATTAGCGTTAAATACGATGAATTCTGATAGTGAAGATGAATTAATAGTACACCTCCAGAGTTGAGACAGGTAGCTAATGCTACAGTACAGAATCTATTACCCAAAACATCGCAAGCCAAATATAAAGAAGTGTATAAAAACTTTCTAGATTGGTGTAGCAGTAAGAATATCAACTGTAACAACAATAAATTTAAATAATTCAGACCCACATATTCAGTTTACGAGTTGTTCAAACTTTACTGTTAATTTTGTTCATAAGCAAAATGAGTAATTAGACAAAAAATTTTGTATCATTATTATACCTGTCAAGATTTCTAAATATAGTGTTCTTTATCTGTGTACTTACATCTTAGTGTTCACTGTTGTAGTCGTTAGATAAAGTGTAGTATTCAACATACGGTAATGGCAATAACTCACTCGATGAATTACGGCACTCGCCTTCGGCTCGTGCCACAAACTTCATCTGCGTGAGTTATTGCCTACATTAGCATGTTGAATAATTTTCCATTACAAGTTATCAAAAATTCTAAAACTTGTCATAATCCCTGGTTTACCAAAAAACTTTATGATATGCACAAGAAATTACAAGATTTGTATGATACCTGGATCCAGTGTCCTACTACTGAGAATAAATTATTAGTGAATAATTTTAGAACACAATATCTTCAGTCCATAAACATGTCAAAAATTAAATTTAATTCTGAAAAAATAAAAAAGTCCAAAAATCCAGCTAAAGCCATATGGCAAATCATTAACCTAAAGAGACCAAACAACAAAATCAATACTGTCCCTAATTTGACTGTTTATGATTTTAACAATTTCTTTACCTCTGTAGCAGAAAATATTATTGCACTGAATAATTTTAATGGTCATGATCCCATGCTTAATCTAACTAATAAAGGGCATCAGACTTATAATACTTTCTCTTTCAAACCAGTGTCATATTTGAATGTTAGGAAAATAATCGATTCTCTTAAAACTAGTAAATGTAGCGATGCTTACGAGTTATCCTCTGAAATAATTAAATTCTGTAAAAATATTTTAATTTCACCTATAACTAATGTAATAAACTCTTCCATTGAAAACCACATTTTCTCAGACTGTTTAAAATTGGCCAAGGTAATACCCTTATTTAAAGCTGGTGACCCAAATTCATTGTCGAATTATCGTCCAATTTCATTACTGCCCGTTATCTCTAAAATTTACTGAAAAAGTTCTCTGCAATCAAATCACAGTACACTTCAATTAAATAATATTTTCTGCATTGAACAATTTGGCTTTAGATTAAATAAATCTACAACTCTAGCTATTTTAGAACTTGTAAATGAAGTAACAGCTAGTTTTGAAAGAGGAGATTTTGTATGGCTACCTTTTTCGATTTAAGCAAGGCC
This sequence comes from Platerodrilus igneus, assembly GCA_036346225.1. NCBI lineage: Eukaryota > Metazoa > Arthropoda > Insecta > Coleoptera > Lycidae > Platerodrilus > Platerodrilus igneus. The sequence continues at coordinate 6,339,537 of JARFIW010000215.1, forward strand.
TTTGATTGTGTTATTCATGATATTCTTTTAAAAAAATTAGAATACTACAAATTTGATCATAATAGCTGTTCACTGATTAAATCCTATCTGAGCAATCGACAACAATTTGTAACTTTTAACAATAATAATTCTGAGATTAAAAATATAAAATATGGTGTACCTCAAGGATCAATATTGGGACCCGTCTTGTTTTTGATATATATCAATGATTTACCATCATCTGTAACATTAACTAACTCAATTTTATTTGCTGACGATACCACTTTAGTCAATTGCTCTAATTCACTTAATGACCTTTTCAATAAACTAGTTATCACCCATTTCTCGACTACCTCTTGGTTCACTTCTAATAAATTAAGTATTAATGAAAACAAATGTTATTTGCTTTAAAAAACCATTCTTATATAAACCCTAAATTTGTTAAATTTCTAGGTGTATATGTTGATAGTTCCTTGAAATGGGATCAACATATAAATGTTATTGCTTCTAAACTAAATAGCGCAATTTTTTGTATTCGTAATTTAAAACACTATGCCTCCACGAATATCGTTTTGATTGCATATTATTCGCTTTTTCATCCCCACCTTCTATATGCTATTTTAGTCTGGGGGCATTCCTCTTATACAAAAAGACTATTTGGACTACAACGCAAAGTAGTTAGAATTATGGCCGGACTTAGCTATAGAGCCGATTGTAGGTCGTATTTTCTCCAGTTTGGGATTCTTACATTTCCATGTTTATACATCTTAGAATGCCTGCTATTTATGTACAAATCGTATAATTCACAACCTGTGGCCTTTCTTACATCTCACCAACATGATACAAGAAACAATAATCTTTTTCGTGTTCCATTTTCTAGATTACAAGTCTCAAGACATTCTTTTAATTATTATTCATACAAGTTCTTTAATTGTCTACCACATGTCACTAAATCATTGTCAAGGAATGAGTTCAAAAACAGAATCAAAACCTTTTTGCTACATCAAAAGTACTACTCATTTGAAGAATACATGAATTGTGATTTTAATGTTCACTTAACTTAAATTACATTATAACCATGTTATTTTTTGTGTCCGCAAAGCTTTGAAACATGTCTTTTCTAGTTTATATTTGTATTAACACATGACACATATTTGTATTTTAATATTGACCTATGCAAAAAATTGTTTTTATTTTAAAGCATGAATAAATATCTTATCTTATACTATTATTTACGTTTCGATCCATGACCTAGGTCGTTATCAAAATAATACAAATTTGACACAAATTGAAGGAAACTTTGATTTATTAATGTTTGATATATTTGGTCTGAATACATTAGCTGAAAATTTGAAAGTTTAAAAGAATGAGTGCCTTCAATTTGTGTCGTGCCCTGGAGTGACTTTGAGGTAGTCAATATGCTTAACGTGAAATCAGCTGATTAATTTTTAAATAGTTATATTTCCTATAAATTCAATAACTTGAGAATTGGAAAATTTTTTTTAACATGTTTATACGATTGAAGGGATAAGTGTGCGACTAAGTTACCGTAAGGCTTAAGCAGCGTTTTTTTATCTTAAGAAGGAAAACTCATGATTTACACTACCTCTTTGGTAGTTTTTAACATGGTTCTCAGGCGACGCTTTTAAATTCACATATGAATTAGAGCAACATGGAAACTTCCATTTTTAGATATTCTAGTTAGCAAAAACTATATACAATTAATACATCGATATACAGAAAATCAACACACACAAACATATACATAACTTTCGATTCTAACCACCCATACTGTGTCAAACAAGGAATTATCAAAACCATGTATGATAGAGCAAAATTAATATCATCAAATGAAGAAATTTTAAAGAAAGAGAAAGACCTAATCAAATGTACACTAATAAAAAACAAGTATCCTAAAAGAATAATAGAGAAAGAAATGAAATAAAGTCCCAAAACATAAAGAAAACAAAAACGACACACACCGAAAAAAACTCTCAATACCATATGTAAAAGAATTCTCTGAAAAATCCAAAGAATAGGAATCAAAACTATTTAGAACTAACAATACACTAAGAGCACAATTAACAGAAACAAAACCCAAAAAAGCAATACAAAATTCTAAAAACTGCATCTACAAAATACCATGTGAATGTAACAAGTTTTCTACGGGAGAAAGTTCCTGACCATTTGAAGTTCGAATAAAAGAATAAATCATATATATAAAAAAAAAACATTTGAAAAATCCATGAGTTGACAACATGCATGGGACTCCAGTCATAAAATAAAATGGGAGGAAACAAAAATTATTGACAAAGAAGAAAACCACCAAACATGCAAAATCAAAGAAGTTGCTTATATAGCCCTACGTAAAAATAACTGCGTGGCAAACGAGTCCGTGACTTTCAGTAAACAATGGATTCCATTACTAAAAGAAATAACAAATAAAAATCCCCCAATATCTAGGTAGCATAGCAAGTTTTTCCAGAGTTCTCTTTGCGATACTAACATGAAATACAGCCTACATACATGATTTCTATTTGTACATACAATAACTAATTACATAACAATGGGCACATTAGGAACACCCATAAAACAGCATTGGTATCTGACAAGTGTAAACCCGCCTTAGGGTCGCCTCAGAACCATATAAAATATTCGTAGAACAACATTGGTATCTGACAAGTGTAGACCTGCCATAGGGTCGCCTCAGAACCATGTTAAAATCTACCAAAGAAGTAGCCTAAATCATAATGCGTTTTCCTCAAGATAAATATAAAAAAACGGCTGCTTAAGACTAGCAGTAGCGTAATCGTACACTTCTTTAATAACCATCCACTCAATCGTATAAATAGAAACAATCAGCTGATTTCACATTCAGCGTATTGGCTACCTCAAAGTCGCTCCCAGGGCACAACACAAATTGAAGGCACTTATTCTTCTAAACTTTAAAATTTTCACTTAATGTATTCAAGCCAAATATATCAAACATTAATAAATCAGTCACCTTCAATTTGTGTCATAAATGTCAAATTTGAAATTTTTATTATTTTAACAAAGATCCTAGGTCGTGGACCGTAATTAAGCGTTAGCACATTATACTAGATCTATAGTAACTCAATTATTAGTAGCGCCCTGCACATGTACCAGAAAAAATTTTATTTGATTGTTACATCTTTTGATCGAAATCAAAATGACACGTAACAACCATGCATCACAATTAACATTGCAATTGTGAAGGTATGGTGTATGAATCGATATATGGAAAAGTGGAATTACTAATTTGCAAGCATATAATGTTAGCACATAGCAGTCAGATTTGTTACGTATTGTTATATCTTGCGTCATAGCACGCTTTACAATAAAAGTACTTTATCATCTGCATCAAATATTAATTTACCATATAAATTCAAATTAAAAACATCATTGATACATAATATCAATAGTGAGGAACCTAGAACAGTTCCTTGAAGTACATCACAAACCTACATAATTATTTTAGATGATGGAGATTATTTATTAGCAACTGACAAAGTTCACAAATACATAGTTAAATTATAAAAGCAATAAACACTAGTAATACATTAATTAAATCAGATTTGTTGATAAAAATTTACATTTCTCTACTATCACTAAAAGAACGAACGTCATCAATCTTCAATATCATCTTAACCAACTGTGTAGCTAGGATTAATTGCTGTCTTTTGGATTTAAGAGATTCGATAACATGTTCCTCCTTCATGTCAGAGTTTCCAGTCTGTACACAATCAATTCCAAACGAAGATCGTCCCGTAGCAGCTTGCTTTGACTAGAAAATAATTAAGAATATACAAACTAATTCGTGTCAACCTATATTAAAAGTTAATATAGGAAATATGATATTACAATAACAGCATACCATTGCACTGAACTTGATACATAAAGGTAATACTAATTCTATAAAAATTACCAATTACATTGATATACAACATTACAATCTCCTACACTAATTTTTCAGGGTGTTTTCTCAGATATTGCCAAAGATTCCATTCTTTATATATTGTTTTCAATTTTGGTTAGAAAGTCATTCCATTGCTTCATCATTAATGTTTCTGCAAACAGCTCCCCAGTTATTTTTCTAATTAACCTGGCTAACACTGTGCAGAAATGATTTTGTGTTTTTTCTCATTATTTCATGCGTAGTTTATATTTTCTAATTGGTATGAGCGTGGTTTTAGTTACACTATTTTCAAATTATAGCCCAAACTTAAAATAAAAAGAAAACACAAATCTAGAATTGTATACTCGGGAAACTGCAAATTGCATTGTGTTGCGTTACTCTATTTATCCATTAGATGGGAAAGAAAAAACAAATTTGGATGGACAGACCAAACACAAACAAGCCTTTCACGAATAATTAATCTTAATTAAGCATGATGTTTCAAATTTTGTTTGTATAAAGGTCGTTCAGCAAATAAGATCCATTATTTCTTTTAAATACATTGTTAATGTATGAGGGATGCTCGATATGTATTGGGAACTGACAACACTAGTGTTGCTAGGTGCGATCTGACGCTTCTAACCTAAAGTTTGACATTTTTGACAGTATACATATTTTTAACATTTTGCCATATGAATACTATTTTTGTTTTGATTACGTTGGAAAATTCGTCTCGCCCAAAAACTGGAACTAACTCTTGAACATTTTTGTGTGATGATTTTTTATATTTCCGACTGATTATCTACACAACAGTGCCTGAATCAACTTATTTCGACTTTTGGGGAAGAAGCTCCAACTAAACCCACTGTATATCGTTGGTATAGTGAATTCAATTATGGTCATAGTTCAATAGCAGATGAAATTAAAAAAGGTCGTCCAAAATAGGCTGTTGTGCCAGAAAACATCAATGCTGTGCACAAATTGATAATGCAGATCGTCATGTGACATCATGAGATTCAGACATCTCTAGGCATTAGTGTGACGTATACATGCGATATTAAAAGAAAATTTAGCTGTGAAAAAGCTATGTGCACGTTGGATCCCATATAATTTGACAATCGTTAAAAAGACTCGTGTCATGCAAAGAAATGCTCAAAAAATATGATTGCAGTGCATCAAACGCAGTGTATAATATTTACACAGGTGACGAATCTTGGATTTATTCGCACGAATCCGAAAGTAAACAGCAGTCGACTGTATGGATCTTCCAAAATGAATGAAATCCAACAAAAGTTGTTAGCGCTCAAAGCACTTCGAAGAAAATGTCATGACCGTTGCTTTAGAGGATCATAGAACAGTTTTCTGCTTGATATACAAGCATTTGTTTGCTACAAGTTTTCGGAGAAATAAGAAACATAAACAGACGATGTCACATTATTGTCCATAATGACAATACGAGCTTTCATGCATTGGTTCAAACAAGTGATTATTTGAGCACTCAAAACATTGAATCGATGGGTCATCTGCTGTATAGTCCTAATTTGGCATCTAATGATTTCTTTTTGTTCCCACACGTGAAAAACAAACTGGGTGGACAACAACTTTCGACGTCAGAAGAGGAGGTTGATGTGTTCAAAACCCGTTTTGAAGATATCTCAATCAGAATGGAAAAAATGCTATGAAAATTGGTGCCAACGTATGCAAAAGTGTATCAATCATCGTGGAGAATATTTTGGAAAACAGTAAAGAAGTTTTCACACCTTAAGCTTTGTTTTTGTTACTTATTCCGGATACATATCGAGCACCCCTCATAAAAATCCAGGATGATGACCTATTTAAAACCATCAATGAAATACCTAAATATTACAAGACACTACATAAGCATTTTGCGTGATAAAAGATAATTTGTAATAGACAGAGGTCGTCAGTCTTGACCAGCAAGAATGTTTAAAATAATACCATAATACAACACTAATACAAATTACATTCAAAGTAACATGACAATAATGTTGTACGTAAGCATAAATTAAAATTGTAACATTGTACTACCGATTGCTGACCACAATTAATGATTTTTTTTTGAAGGGGAGATATGATACAACAACTATGCAACACAGATGAAAGGGAAGTTCTAAGAGAGAAATCAGAAAGTAACCACTAAAAAATTTAGATCATAAGTGGATTCAAGGCGTGCCGATGCGACAAAGGTGAGGTTTGATTTGCAGAAAGGCAATAAATCAATGAAAGGATTGAAGCTTGTGAGTTTACTTATCCAAAAATGGAAATTTGTTATTGTTTTAGGAGTTGGTGGCCTAATTGGAATGTGACCCATTGGTGCCCTTGGATTTTCTTATTCAGGTGAAATAAACATTGAGTAAATGAGTTTTTATGTTAAACTTTTTTAATTGTGTATATGTGAATTTTAAATGTAAATACAGTGAAATTCGGTTATAACGAACTCGAAGGGATCGCAAAAAATGGTTCGTAATAACCGACGTTCGTTATAAGCATACAACTGATCTAAAAGTCAAACACTACCACAAATGAATAAACAGGGAAGGCACACTATATTTAAAAACGAAATACATGTATGTACATACATATGTACACACATACTATTATGACTATGTTTTGTACAATTTCATATTATTCATGTATTGTTTTAAAAAAGGTAGTCAGTCATTTTCTTTTGGACAAAAGTACTTCCAGTGCATGTTTTTTTTCCCACGAATGTTTCCAATTCTGCTAAGCTATTTAAAACCTTTTGCGATGCTCCTCGAGATTGCACAAACGATCGGACTTCCATTAGTTTTTAAGTGCTGTGAATAGGGTTATAGCTATAGCCATCACATCACGTGTGTTTTGATTATCATCACTATTAGGCTCTTCGTCACATATTGCCCGCATTTATCACAATTGGAACAATTTCATCATCAGTTAGAAAATTGGAAGTCAAAAGATTTGTCATCTACAGTTACATAATCTTCCGTAATACCTAATTTTTGACAGCTTTCATCGTTAGTTATTTGTCAATGTAGTCAATCGATTAAAGGGAGGTAATCGCCAGTATTATACTCTACATCATCAGCAATCCCAGTTTTATAATACCCTGCGTGTTTGTAACAGTTCTTTATTGTTTGAATGGTTACTTTCTTCCAAGACCGATGAATTAAATTTATTGCATCCAACAAAGTTATGGAACAAGATGTTACAAAATCTATTCATTGCACCACTTTTATTAAAAGTGATTGATGGTAATAACTTCTGAGGGTTTTTATTATACCCGGATCTATGGGCTGTAGCGTGGAACTGGTGTTTGGTGGCATGAAGAAGTTTGATAGAAAGTAACCTTCAATTTTCGGATGTGCGGGGCAGTTATCAATTAATAACACAATTTTACGTTTTATCTTGTGTAGCTCTGCATCCCATTTCCGAACACAATCTGTAAATATTTCAGCTGTCATCCATGCCTTTTTATTTCCACGATAGCTTACAGGCAAGCTTTTGACATTTTTTAAAACAGCACGTATTTTGAGCTTTACCAATAACAAGCAGCTTGCGTTTTTCCGTGCTGGACATGTTTACACAAACTACAGTTTAATATGCTCCTTTGATAACTTCCCTCCACTACACCGTTCCCCTTTAAATTTTAAAGTTTTGTCAGGCGTGAGCTTAAAAAAAGTCCTGTTTCGTCCACATTAAAAATGTCATTTTCAGTATACTGCTGTTTGATTGTTGGCCATATCGTTAATAACCAGTTATCTACTACACTGTTATTGACAGCTGCTAATTCACCTACAATTTTACCACTGCAAATGTTGTGAGGGCTTTTCCATCTTTCAATCCATCCTCCAGTACAAATAAATTAGTCTTGAAATTTCTTGTCAAATTTGTCTACCTTGGTTTTGAGGATGGCTCCCATTAATTGTGATGTTATTTAAGCGCTGTTGTGAAAACTATTTTAATAAAGCTTTGTCCACATCATCATGGTTAGATTTTCTCATTTTTTTAACCATTGAGTTAACACATTCAAATGATTTAAGAAGTTAATTGCGATTCTTCCAGATCATATCCACCGTTGATTTGCTAAGATTTCGCTCACGGCAAATGTCCGATTGCTTTTTCCCGTTGTGCAATTGGTGAATTATATCACACTTAGACTGTAAGCTAAATGATTGCTTTTTTGGTTAAAAATCACCCATTTTGTATGTTGTAGTAATTTAGAAGCGACGAAAAAACACACAACAGCACACAGCAGAGACTAATTCACTAATGCGTGATACTTCCCCATACAATCACTGCCGCTGCACCGCAGTGGTCAGTCTGGCGGCTCCTGAGATTTAACAATACCTATACAAACGAAATCAAGTACACCATACATTATAAATTCGCTATAGACAATTTACTATCACAAAAATCGATTTCTGTTTAGTCTGTTATATCCGGAAGTTCGTTATATACAAGATTGCTATAAGCGATAATTTTTAGCATGTATCTTATGAATAATTTGCCGGGACTTTATATTTTGTTCATTATAAGCGAGGGTTCGCTACATCCAAGAGTGGTATAGCCGAAGTTTACTGTAGATTGGTATTCATGTAATAGGAAACAAATCAAATGTGAAAGTACCTATTTGCATCTTCTATGCCAGGTTGATATAACAGCACAAAAGTTTGTTTCAGATCTTGTAGATCACAATGTTACCCACATCCCATACCAAGCGCACCAAATAAACACATTTTCGACATAGTGCAAGTCCTATAATATCTAACCTATGTGACTTACTCGAGAACTATGTATTTTTTACTTCCAGTACGAAAAGATTTTTGTCCTTAATCAAAGAACTGACAAATGTAAAATGTGCTCTCCGTTTATGAAATTTCAACAAGATCGACTACTAGGGCAGAATCTATAAATGTGGTTTATGCGTCTTTTGAAGCTAGCATTTGTGTTAAATATTATACTTAAGTCTTCCAATTTTCATACAAATATATAAACTCTTGCTCGGGAAATTGAAAAAACAATTGCTCTGGTTTGGTACAATAAATACTGTATTTTTTTATGACAAATGTATTAAACAAAATTAAGATTCTTACAGAAACACTAGAACGTGAAAACCTAAAACCTAAATATAGTCAATGCGATTAAATTAATAGCAGCAACTACAAATACAATAAAAAATAAACTTAAATGAAATAGAAATGAATATTCCTTATTTTTTTTATTATTATTATCCGCTTGCACCTTTACAGTTAGTAATGGAGGTTGGAAGAATTATTTATATTCTAGGCTACAATACGTTGTTTATCTGGAATTATATAATATAATATTTGCATTTATTCTCTATCTGCAATTAATTTTAAATTTTCATTATCTATAAGGCTTACTTATATTACGGATTACTTACTAAGTTTATTATGGCTGAAAATGATCTATTTATGGAGCCTTGCTTTAAATCTTCCGCTTTTATGCTGTCCTAAAAATTTTTAACAATTATGTGTGCCCATTGCCACAGTGTTTACCACAAGAGCTGTCTTCATAGAGTTAAACATAAAAAGTTACTGAATGATAACCTATTGTTATGTGAAAACTGCATTTCTTCAGCGACAAATTTTTCTACTACCTCTAATAACACTGATAAAGTTCACTCCAAACTTCAACAGCTTGCTGAGGACAATGAGTTATTGGTCCACCACTTAGCTAAATTAAAACTTGATCACAACTCTTTTATTCAAGAAGCCATTGCAAATGAATCACAGCTTAATCAGCAGCTGCATGATGCCAAGCTTAAGATTAATATACTTCAGACCTTAGTAGATAGGTTAAATACAAATTCAAATGATACTTCTTATTTTCGTAGTTCTGTTGGTACTCAAACATTACCAGTGACTAATTCTATCACCTCTGATCTAATTACTGAAACTGGCACTCAAACTCTCGCAATTACCAATTCTGCCTGTCCTATTACAAATAAGAATTATGATAAATCTTTCTCTGATGAATGGTTTTCAATAATGTATGGATATTCACCTATCTACACCAAAAGATCTGTTTCTGGCCACAGTCAACCTTCTACTAGTTCAAATGAAACCCTGAATAATATCAGTGCATATACCTCTGCAAACTTTGACATTCAGAATGAGATTGTTGCTTCTGTGACTACTAATCAATCTAAAAAGTCACTCGCTATCTCTGATCCAGAAAAATCATAGAATCACCTACCACCTTCTATGGAATTTGCCAGTGCGACAACTCCTGAGACGCCTCTGAAAATCGCCAAATTTGCATCTTTCAGAAAACAAAATATTGTAGTCTTTGGGGATAGTCAAGTCAGAGGATTCTCCAAAATACTCAGCTCATTGACGGATCCAGCAGTTAGCACTGTATATGTTAACAGTAAGCCTAATGCCACTTTGGATGATGTAGTCAGTAACTTGCCTTTCGAACTTGCAAATCTAAACACTAATGATTATGTCATAATCTTTGGAGGTTCAAATAACAACTTGAAAGGAAGAAAATTTTGGAAAGCACCCTTAAATTACTACAAGATGCAGCGAAAAACTAACTTAATTTTATTAGCTACGCCTTATTGGAAAGGTCGAAATGTTCTAAATAACTTGATTTACAACTTCAACCTAAATATATATTTGCATTTGACCGAAACTAAAACTCCTTACAGATTTATAGATGTCAATAACATACTTTCTTCTAAACATTTTACTTCACATGGACTTCATCTCAATTATTTTGGAAAGCAGCACTTAATTAAACATATTCTACATACTACATTCAACTTCACCACAAAGTCATCTCACAATAGTTTTATTAATAACAACCTAGTATATATCACTGTAAATGATCCAAACCATGATATTCAAAATTTTCAAAATTCCATAACTGATAACTTAACTACTCCTTTAACTAAGGACAACTTGCGAAATAGCATTCCACAAAGCAGTCCTTTTTTTTATAAGAAAACGATCCATTGGTGTCTCTCTTCTATTGTGTAATGTGCAGAGCCTGCGCAGTAAGGCAGATAATTTATTTGTACTTTTGGATAGTTTAAACTTCCCTGTCGTGCTGTGTATTACTGAACATTGGTTGATGAGTCATGAATATATTCATTTAGAGTCCTACACTTTAGTTAATTCTTTCTGCAGGAAACAAAGAAAACATGGCGGAACCGCAATATACTGTGCTGAAATGTCTGATTTTGATAACGTGTCAACATTTAATTATTTAAATGATGAAATTCATTTTGAATGTTCTCATGTCTTTAACAGAAAGAGAAATTTACATATTGTTTGTATTTACCGTTCTCCAACAGGAAAAATTGATTACTTCTTCGATTCTCTTGATGCAGTGCTCAATGCAATTACAGGACACTGTGAGGTGATTATTACTGGTGATTTCAATATAAATTTTAATAATATCTTTGATAAAAATGTTAGCGGGTTAAAGAGGCTTCTGAGATTTCATAATTTGCAAATGCATGTTAATAATGATACTAGAGTCACCAATTCTTGAGTTCCTGTATTGATTATATAATTACCAACATAAATTGTCTACACAAATGACCACAGAGATAATTGAGAATGATCTCTCCGACCACAATTTTATTTATTTTACTTTGGGCACCTCTCAATTTTTAAACCATCATAAAATTCGGCACATTCGAAAATTTAGTCAAAATAATATGATTAAATTCACTGAGCTGTGTGCTCAGATCAACACATCACCCTCTTTCTCCGATTTAAATAAAAATTCCAGATTTTAATTGACAACATTTCATCAGCTTTTGAAGTGGCTTTTCCTATAGAAAAAGTCATTATATAAAAGGAAAAACTGGCTGACAAGAGTCATCAAAATATCTGCCAAAAATAAAATTTTTTTACATATCCTTTACAAACGTTTTCCATCATCGTCTTTTATTAAGAACTATTACTTAAATTACAAAAGAATATTTAAAACTGTAATCAATTTGGCTAAATCACTTTCATTAACAAACCGTATTTTACTATCTAAGAATAGGCAAAAGGAATTATGGAAGCTTATCAACGAATTGACAGGTAGATCAAAGTCTCATACCTCTCATATTCGTCTTGAAAATGTACCAGAAAAGGATGTGGCTAGTTTCCTGAACTTACATTTTGCTACAACTGCACCTAAGCTGGTCTCTAACAATAACTCAACATTGTCTGATGCAACTGACTCTCTAAGAAATAATTGTAAACAGTTTGAAAAAATTTTTATGTTATTTCCAACAGACGAATATGAAATTCTGGACATCATCAAATCATTTAAAAACAAACCTTGTACAGGTGATGATAATATTCCTGCTAAGGTTTTGGTCTGCCTGCCTATGAATCTATTAAAATATCTTACTGATCTAATAAATGAGTCATTCCAATTAGGTGTGTTTCCTGCATGTCTAAAACATGCAATTGTCATTCCGCTTCACAAGGGAGGTCCATTTGTTGCAAACAACTTCAAACCTATTTCCTTGTTGTCAGTATTCTCGAAATTAATTGAAACATTAGTTAAAATAAGGATTGTTAATTTTGCAAAAAATTCGATGTCTTTTCTTCGGCACAGTTTGGTTTCTGTGAAAATAAATCCACTATGGATGCTATTCACAATCTTTTGAGTGATGTGTACTCTGCATTAAACAAAAAGCATACTCTGTCAGCTGCATTGTTCATAGATATTAGCAAGGCATTTGAGTGTGTTAATCATGACAATCTTTTAAAGAAACTTCATTTCTACGGAATCACAGGACTTCTGAACAATTGGTTAAGATCATACCTAAACGACAGATTCCAATCAGTTCACACTCCTTATAATAATGTATCTGATAAACAAAAAATATCCTTAGGCGTTCCCCAAGGTTCAGTGCTAGGACCCATTTTGTTTTTATTTTATATCAATGACATTGTTGATGCAATTAAACATGGAAATGTTACTTTATTTGCAGATGAGATTACTATTAATTGGGAATCTCCATCTATCAATTGCTTAGAGAATAATATTATGACAGATTTTGAATCTGCTAAAAAATGGTTTACTGCCAATAAGTTAGTAGTAAATATTGAAAAAACTTGTCTAGTGGCGTTTAAAGGTATAAAGATTGCTGATAATATTTTGAATGACTTATGTCTGTCCCGAGTTACATCGACAAAGTTTTTAGGATTAATAGTTGACCAGAGTCTGAACTGGTCCGAACATATAATCTCATTAGCCTATAAATTATCTTCGGCTTGTTTTGCATTGAGAACTATCTCAGGAGCTTTATCGGAACAATGTACTCTTAATGTGTACTTTGCACTATTTGAGTCGAGAATCAGGTATGGCATAGCTTTTTGGGGCAATTCTACTTTGGAAAATAGTTCAATTATTTTTAAAATACAAAAACGTGCCATTCGAATAATCTGCAAGGCGGATAAAACTGCTCATTGTAAACCTCTTTTCAAAAAACTCGGCATACTAACCTATGCTTCAATGTACATTTTTGAATCATTAATCCTTTTTCACAGATTTAATAATAATTTTGCCACTCATAGTTCATTTCATCATCATAATACACGAACTGCAGCTGACTTTTATAGACCTTTACCTCTATCAAACTTTATAAAGAAATCATTTTTATACACAGCACCGACACTTTTCAATAAACTTCCCCAAGAAATAAAATCTTTCAATAACTTCAAGCAGTTTAAATTTTCGTTACTGTCCTTGCTGCATGAGCGCTGTTATTACGGGATCGAAGAATTCCTTACTGATCATTTTGATTAACCCTGGGGGTTGTTTTCTTGTAGTTTCTGTAATATTCTATAAATTTTATCTCTAACTGATGACTTCTATCACATTTTGTGATTTTGCATTATTTATGTGACAAGCTTGGATAAAGCATTGTGATGTTTTAGGTTGTGACAAACTTTTATTGTTAAGTTTTTAAATTATGTATTTATTCTCTTCACTTCTTAAATTGTATTACACTCTTACTTGATAAACTAGGCTAATGGTATGTATATATGTATTTATTTATGTATTGGGCATTGCTCACTATGTACTTTTACCATGTTTACATGGGTACTGATTAAATATCTATCTGTCTATCTATCTATCTTTGTATGTTTTAAATGCAATTTAAGGTAGTTCAATAGTGGTACAATGTTGGATGTGTCTTTCAAGATAGTTTGCATGTCCTTGTATGTTGTATTTGTGAGGTTCTAGGACCGGTAATCAGTTCATTTACCAGAATCTATGTGGACGATATTTTAGTCTTCTCAAATTCAATAGAAAAGCATCCAGTACATTTAGATATATTGTTTAAAAAAATGGACAAAGTTGGTATTACTGTTAAATTGCGAAAATGTTTTTTTGCTGTAAGACAAGTTCCATTTTCGGGACATATGATTTCAACACAGGGTGTTACTACTGATCCAAGGCGAGTTGAAGTAATACAAAATTATACTCTTTGGGCTTAATAAATTTTGAAAGACGGTTCTGTAAAAATCAGGTAGAATATACAGTACCACTGGTACGTTTATTAAGAAAGATAGAAAAGTGGGTGTGAACGAGTACAGAAGCTGAAGCGTTTGAAGTAATTAAGTGCAGATATTTGGAAATTAACAGTCGTTCATCCCAATATGGATAACGGTTTTTACATAGAGATAGATGAGTCAAATTTTGCTCTGGGTGCTTTTTTGTACCAATTACATGATGAGGCTGATAAGGTTGTTATTGCTTATATCAGTTGTACACTTAAAGGTGCAGAGGTAAAGTATACTGTCACCGAAAAGGACGCTCACAGCATAGTTAATGCTCTACAACAGTGGTGAACATTGATATTAGGGAGGCGAATAGTTTTGATCACCGATCATAAAACTTTGAATTTTCTTTCAACGTGTAAAGATGGATTATTTTAACGCAAAAGCTTGATATTACTATTAAACATTGTAAGGGAAACGGTAATATAATTGCAAATGCCTTGTATCCCTACAAGAGTTCAAGAAAATGTAAATATTGATGAAATGTTCGAGGTTTCAATAAACTTTCTAAAAATTACTAATGAATTTAACAAGACAAAAGAAAACCTTACAACAATTAGGGAAGATCAGAGGAGTGAAGAATGGACAAGGTTTAAGATTGAAATGTTAAGGGTGTAAGACGGAAAGCAGAAAGGAAAATTTAATAAAGGGAACAAAAGGTAAAGAAGTTGTTTGTTATTCATGATGAAATTTTATTCAGATCTGAGAATGATCAATCAATGAGGTATAAAATATGTATGCCCAAGAATCAAATTGTCGAGCTGGTACAGCTTCAACACACTTCCATAGCACATTATGGTAGTGCAAAAACTTTTAAACACACGAAGCAATTATTTTATTGGCCTAGAATGCAAAGGCCGTTGCAAATAGTTTCAGTGTGTGAGATATGCCAGAAAACAAAAAGTTGAAAGATCGGTCATGGTGAGCTTAACCCAGTTATTGTTGAACAATTAGAGAATCTCACTTGTGTAAACTTGAGGGGCCCATTATGCCCTGCATTGAATTCTAATCATAAAAAATAAACAAATATCATTTGTTCAATGTTATTTAATATTCATAAATAATAAGAGCTGTACAAAGAGTTTCAACACACATTGTAGACTATTAGCTGAGCTTGTTCCATAGGCACCTGTTGCTAATCTGAGAGCTGTGTTTTGAATGGTGTGTGACTGAGTTATGGTTTGGCGGTGCTGTATGTAATACAACTGTAGTCAAGTTTTGATCTGCTGGTAGTTGTGTATATGCATGCACTCCCCAGTCCGTGTTTGAGAGTATTTAGAGTATTTTCTATTGTAATCCTTTTTTAATTCTGTTAGATGCTTTCTCCATGTTAATTTTTTTTATCAAAGTAAATGCCTAAGAATTTGATGTTATCTGTATATTCTATTTGAAATTTGTTTATTAAAAGTTTTGGATCCATATGTGATTTTCTTTGTCTGTAAAAATATATTGCTTTGTTTTTGTTGATGAGAATGTGAAAACTGTTTGTTTTGCCCCACTTTTCTACTTCTGTTGTTTTGTTGTAGATTAGCTTGTATTGTGTAGATGTTTTGGCGTTGGTGCTTAAGTACAATGTGATTAGCAAAAAGTAATATATGTGTTCGTTTCTTTTTGTTATTTTGTTTATTATTAGAAGAAATAGTGTGGGATTAAAGTACGTCCTCTTGCAGATCTCCATTTCTTGTTTTCTTGGTCACAATCTAAGCGTTAAAAGATATAGAGAAAACACTGTGCATATATGACAGATGGACCAAAAAAAAAAGGGTTGAGAGAGCATATAATGGAAAATCGTAGTAGCAGACGAAGGCAGCTGCAGAAATACCCAGCATACGAGTAGCTGCTTGTTGTAGAGTGGTTTTAGGCAAAGCATGTACGAAAAGAAAATGAGAACAAGAACTCGGATGGGCGCCAAGGACACTGTAGAAAGAAGAAAAAAACTTTGCGGTCCCACTGCAAAGCATAGGTACCATGACAAATCATAAATATAGAAAAAACTAATATCAGTCAAGTAGAAAGTTCTGAAAAACCTAGAATAATAATCATACCCATAACAAAATTATTATTATAGCAATAAAATACTGGTAAATGGAATAGGTGTATAATGCGAACCGAATAGACAATGGATACATCCTTAAAATGAGGAACATCGAGCTCCAATACAATAACAAATATACAATCTATTAATTCTGTAAAGGGAGATTACTGCACAAAACACAATATAAGAGTTCGGATGTTGTCCTGGAATTAAATTCACCCCGAAATAAAAATATGATGCTATATCCAAGATGTTAAAAGTGCTTTCGTGTCGCGGTGGTCATAAGTATAAGACTGGTTAAACAAAGTTTGACGTGTCTGTCGGTTTAATTCTCATGGGAACAGATACAAAGTAAAATACTGACAAATAAAACTAATTGACACTTTGAATGCTATAACAGCCGAAGGGTGAATTATTCAATGACAAACTTAGCTGAACGTTAACTTATATGTGTTATGTATTCTATTTATGTTGTAGTCACATTGTCGCATGCTCAGTCACTGATCTGTCTGTCAACTCATGAACATATATATAGTGTGGGGGAAGAAAGGGGCAGAAGGAATTTTAATCAAGATGGCTACGGTTTTGTCTAGAGCCAGGGTCTTGTCAAATGATAGTTTTAACATGGAATGTAATTGTATAGTGTACTTTATTTATTACAAATAATGAATAAACAAGTACTTGTTATTGATTTACTTAATATATTGCAATATGTAAATTCAATTCATAGTAATATAGAATTAGTTGTTAGTAAAAATATACAATAGTTCTTACATGAAAACTTTAATAAGATCCATGGGTTAGTGATTATGAATTCTTCAAATATTTACCTTAATTGCAATAACACACATAGTGTAAATCCAAGCCTTATCAAGCTGAATTCCACAGTAATTTGTTCGTACAACAAGTGTACGAGAAATCTCTCATGACTTGTGGAATCCACTAAATAATCAAGGTTCAATAAAATTACAAAACAAAAATGAAAAAGAGTGATATATAATGCGTTAGCTAGTATTTTATTCAAAAAGCGAGTTATGGTAGCCTTTACTCATTCCGGATGAGTAATGGCCATAATTCGTAAGCAGAACATTATACTTTCCCATGGCTGCACACTTCATTATTCAGATATTTTCTAAACGTTTAAACTAATATCACAAATACTAACAAGCAAAAATTTATTTGTCAAAGTGTAACAGTCTAGTACGCATAATACGAAAATGATACTCGTGGATTATGAAAAATAGATATTTGTAGCGATTGGTCAGAGGTGTTCGATTATGATCATAATCCAGGACCTGGATGTGCCTGATTGGTTAAAGGTGTTGGATTATGAATTCATATACTTCTTTTGCGGTCAAATAAATGCAGATAGGGTTAGTTGCTATTCTTGATACAAAAGTTATGATTTTGGGGTCTATTATTTCTATGGTTGCATTTAGAGAATCTTCTAGCTTTGTGTTTGATAAGGAAATTAGTACAAATAGCATTTTCTTTCAAAGGGAAACTGCTTGCATCTTTATTTGAGTGGTGTCCTGGATTTTAGGACATTTGAATATGTTGTCTCTTTTGTTATTTGAAAGGATGAATGGATTTTTTGTTTGGTTCATTGGACGATTTATAGTCGAGGGTGTTGTTGTTGATAAAAGGATGCATTTTAAGTAGTTGTAGTAGGGAGTTTAGAATAAGTTTATTTGTTGCAATTTTATAGCATGGATGCCAATATTAAGAAAACAATACCTGTTTTTATGTTAATACAAGGCTCACAACAAAATTTCTTTTCAAAATAGTGACTGGTTGCTATTCCCAATATGAAAAAGTGACCAAATAGTGACCATTTCACTTAGAAGTGTGGTTGTTAAGATATAAAAACGATTGCTGAGCTGAAGTAAATAAGCAAACAAAGCAAAAAGAAAAACATTTCTTGTTTTAAAAAAATTACATAAAATTACAGAATTAAAAAAGGAGTAATTACAGTACTGCAATAGCAACAAATACTTTTTATTGTAAACTTTTGAACCATCATTAAATCACTTTTTTTATACATAGTTATCGATTGTATTCAACTCTCCTTGACATTTTAAAATGTTAGTTTGTAGGTTAATAACTTTTTATGCAATTGTTCCTCTAGTGGTAATTTTGGTTGCACTATCTAATAATATTTGTGCAACAGACACTTCAGCAAAATTGTTTTACTTTATTGCATATTTTAATTTGTCTGTTGCATCTGGGACTAACTGTGTCGATAATTTGTGAGTTTATTTCTTTTGAGCACTCATATCACGTAACTCTTTAGCCATATTAGCAACCATAGTTTTATTTTCTTGCACCCTCCCTTGTCGGTTTTAAAGTAACTTAGCTTCTTGTTCAGATTTGGCCTGGTTTTCTTCTTCTCTTTTCTCTGCATTTTTTCGTTCTAAATAGTTGTTGTACACTTTGTACGCTCTACCCTAC
Source organism: Platerodrilus igneus (assembly GCA_036346225.1). Classification (NCBI taxonomy): domain Eukaryota; kingdom Metazoa; phylum Arthropoda; class Insecta; order Coleoptera; family Lycidae; genus Platerodrilus; species Platerodrilus igneus. The sequence continues at coordinate 6,358,468 of JARFIW010000215.1, forward strand.
TCATGTTCATCAATTCTTTTGTAATCAACATAAGTTGAGGTTTAATATCACAGAATAATCTCAAATTGTCTTTGACATGCATAAGGGATGTCAGAGTTCAAACGTCCGTTGCAGTTTTGTCTTCTATTAATATTCTTTTTGACAGAGAAAAACTTCTTCCAACCTCTACATTTCCATGTGCTAATGTTAGAATAGTATATTGTACAACGAGCATGGAATGATGCCCATTTCTCACGAGTATGATAAATTGCAGCACGAGCTGAAAGCGAGTGCTGCAAATCATACGAGTGAGAAATGGGCTTCCATGAGTGTTGTACACTATACTTTTTCTACGACTGTAATACGTACTTTTTAAATGGGATACCTCTTTTGTTAATATTATAAAATACATGGTAAGTATAGGAGTATACATTTTATTAATATCATAAGTTTATTATCGTTTGTGAATATACATAAATTCAAAGAAAAGTACAAATTTATCATAATAAAAGTAAATAAATTGATTTAAGTTTAGTTTTTAGATTCATTATTATTAACAATATTAAAGGTTACATTGCAATTATTAAACGTCATTGTAGAAGGTGTTTTCCCAAAAACTAAATTTTCTTGACCTTGGAAATTCTTGTCTTTGGACGTTGATGGAACATTTGATGTGCTATCAATTGAATTTTGTATTGTTGCCTACATTCAACTTATTTGTTAAAGAATCGGCTATATAGTTTTCGGCGACTGATGTTGATTTCCAGCCACCGTGCCTTTTTAAAGATGTTATATCTTCTCCATCATCTACAAGAATAGTGGCGGAAGATCTCCGGAAGCAATGACCAGTATATAATTCCGGATTGGGTAGTTTTAAATACGTTGCAATTTGCTTTCCCATAGCACCAAATTTATTGATACCCACTTTCTGTGTGGTGCATTTTCCTTTCTGATAATTTAAGAAAAAACTAGGATCGCAAACATTTCATGGACGTAGATTCCAGTATTTTTTTGTGATTTCATAAAAATTACTCGTTATCGTAAAGCTGCGTATAATTTTTGTTTTCGTGTCGGGAACTGTAACTAATATCGCAGAACCCAATTCCGTGAAATGAGTAATCTTCATCTGATGTAATTCCTGTCTGCGGCAAGCACCCATAATTCCCATAATTAATGCAATTTTCTAGGGTGCTCCGGTAACATATGCTGCTCCGGTTAGCTATGGCTCCGGTTATCTATGCCTCGGGTTACCTTATGTTCCGACAACCTGTGTTTTGGTTACCGATGTTACGGGCGACGTGTTTCCCTCATTCAGATTTCTACATGGAAAAGTTGCTTGTGTTTTCGCACAACCAGATGATGTAAAATAAATACTCTCATTACAACAATTTTATATTTCGTTTCATTCTACCTCACATATTGCAGCTCAGTTATTACCTTATTGAAAAATATCTACAAGTTTAATTTATGGAACAGAAGTCTGTTAAAGACGACATTTGAAGTCGACCACATGTTGTTTTGTACCTACACTAGGAAATCCACCAATGCAGGATGTCTCAGTTTCCTGGATATGAAGGATTCCTATAAAATAAGTAACTAATAGTATTAGTTCAGTTGATACTACAGGTATGAGATAAAAACTTTTACCTTATCGTTTCCTGTTAAAATAAAGAGGCCTAACCTCTATTTAAATTTGTCTTTGTCACTACAAATATTTTGTTTTGATTATTAATTACGTTTTACTTATCTTAAAGTTTTGATTATTAATTACATTTTACTTAGCTTAAATGATTTTAAATATAATTCTCTAATACATAACCTAACAAGTTGAAAATGCAAGGCATTGTCGCAACGAACTTCCAAATGTAGACTTACTTTAAAACAATTTAAAGAAATTAAAATTATTATGTTGTAATAATTATAAGTATTCAGATAAAATAAAATTAATTCCCCGGGGGGTCGGGTATCCATGGTCAGATTTTGTGGGGGGTACCATATTTCGACTCAGCTATGTTAGGGGAGTCCAAATATGTATCGCACATTAATTTTGGACCTATTTGAAATTTTAATTTTCCCGACGGAATATCGCGGGGGCACGGCGTCCCCGTGGCCCGATTTCAACTGACATCAAAACTTAAGCTCAGGACACCGAGCTGAATCGATTGATGTATCACACATTGATGTCCGACCATTAGAAAGGCCTCGGACGGACAGACAGACGGACGACAAATCGATTTCATAAACGAACGAAGTTCGTTGAAAATATGTAAACATTCGGATCTTCATGAAGCTTCTTATGGTAAAAAGGTTTATTACTTGAACTTTCATTTCATGTGCATTTGTTACATGACATTACAGTTATGATCACTTTTTGATTTACTCCCGCATTAAGTAAAATTTTGAGTTTCTAAACAGAGATTATTTATTTTGATTTCTCTATAGAAATTTCTCGTGTACATTTATTAAATATATGAATCATATCATGTTAAAATATATAGCGATGTCTACAATGTTAATGATACAAGCGTATATCTTATACATGCCTTTGGAATTGTAATAACTGAGTATTAATATACATATTTAGTCAAATTTCTCTTATCGTGTTTTAACTTTTGTTTCTCTAAGTTATTTTACAGTTGTGTAAACAAGTATCTTAATATTTAAATTTTAACATTCAGATATTCTCTAAACATTCCTCTTACCCTGTGATTTCAAGTCTCATGCAGCCTCCGCAACCTTAAATGGTCGATGCAAGCTGTGCCGAAGTATTTCTTATACTTCGTCGTGCAATTACTCTTTTTATAACATCGAGAAAAGAGTAAGGTGCAATCCGATCAATCGTAAATTTTAAAAAATAAGCTCATAAGATTAAAAGAACTACATTAAGTTAACAAACCTGTAGGGTGTTCTTCAATGTTGACTACTTCTACCTTCAGTAACTGGATTTACAACTGCATTGGGTTCAACTTTGAATTCACCAACTGCAAATGTTGATATCCCTTGGCATGTTGATTTAATTTAATAAATCCATATGAAATACTAAATGTTTTATTGCACACTAGGTAAAACGCTTTCGTGTTATCACATTTCTTAGCCCACTTAGAAATGGTGTGACCATTAATATCCATTTTATTTAACCACTCGTTTACAAACTTACATTTTCCCATTTTAAACTCACTGTGCCTATGCAACGCAATGTTTATAAAATAAACGAAACTCACACAATAAACATCTTAACTTCAGATATAATTTACCATAATTAAACAAACCATTTTTAAATGAGATTTGACCAACTAAAATAATGTGTATCACAGCAGGCATATCTTTATAGTGCGTGTGCATTTAAGGAACAGATACTGAGATACCACTCCTCTCATAAATGAGCACGAAGTTTAAATAAAAAATTCGTATTGGTCGGTCAGGATCATATAACCACACAATATATTTCTAATTGTTAACCTTCTGTTTATTGAATCGGTTCATTAAATGTGCTATATTAAAGTTTCCTTCATATAACATTAGCAAGGAAGGGAGAATATCTGGCAATAACGCTATTTCTTCGCGTATACATAATCTTGTTGGCACCGGCGGCGACGTTTGTTATGTGTAGTGACACTATACAATTACGTTATGGTTATTTAATTTCAAATTAAATTATTTGTCATTCTTATAAAGGGATCGTTTATTTTCTCTTTCTGGCGAAAATCATAATTTATTTTTTCTGGAATAAAAAATTATGTTGTATTTCTGGCGAGAGTGGAAAAACAGTTGAAAAAAGTGACTTTAGTGAGCAAAATTTATAATTATCGAGTTTACAATGTTTTAGTATACTAGTCGCTAAAAAAGCAACTATTTGTGGGGCCTATTGATACTTTCTAATAACATTATTTCTTTATTGATGCTTCATTACAAATTTCAAGAACATTTAACGTGAACGAAGTATCAAATTTTAAAAAAACATATCATCAAAGACCTCAGAAGATTCCATAACAAATTTATAATGCTCTTGAAAATCAAATCGAATCAGATATATACTTTTTATAGTAAAGTGTTTAAAATAGCCTTACACACTTCAATAACCTTAATGCGTGACAATAGAGAGAATAAAACCGTTCTTCGAAAATATATGAAGCTAATTTAATAAGGATAGACGATGCTGTGTACAAATTTGTTTTCTGTTAATAAGTCAGATCCTACATTGCTACAGATGGAGTTTGAAATTTTTTTAGTTACTCATTAGTAGAGTTAACTTCTATGGCGCATGAGTTTCAGAATGTTTTAAAACAAATAAATAGACTTAGTGTTTAGCTTGAATGGCAACAGTCACGTTCTCATCAAATGAAAGAAGTTTTAGTAATTTAAAATTAGTAAAAATTGTTTACAGTCCACCATAGCTGATGATCGCTTAGAAATGCTAATACTTCTTTCATGCGAAAAAAACATTTATAAAATAGATTTACAAGGCATGCTGTTTAAATGAACAAAAATTAAGAAAAGACATTCCAAAGTAATAATGTGACATTGTCTTATCTATTGTTTTTATTTCACATATTTGTGTAAGTACTTAGGATAATACCTTTTCTGTTATAGATTTATACTTGTTTCAAAAATATAACTGCACATGTATTACATTTTCCTGTATAGCTTTTGAATTATATAATAATGTTCTACATACCTATTTTGTGTAATTTTGAATAATAAACTTGCTAATATAGCACATTATATTTCTGTTACAAAAATTGGATTCTTTTAATAGTCACCCACAATATTTAGTCAGAAAATATAAATTGGTTAGTCGAAAAATGCTAGTGTACCACACCTCTAATAAAATGGCATTCGAGGCAGCTCTGTATACGGAATATCGCCGATTGGAAAATGACAAACCTCAACTCCACTTATTTAATCAGACAGTAATCTTCAAAATTTAAAACAACATTATGTATTATTGTATTGTAACAAAGGCACCAGAGCGGTCAAAATCAGCAGAAAGTACATTCAACTAATAATGAATATAAAACGGAACAGCTCACAAAAGCGGTCAGTTCCAGATTAAATACAAAATCATGATTATGAAATAAATAAACTGATAAATTTTACATGTTTTTAAGAAGCATCATGTGCATTTTTAAATTTTAGCACGGCATTAATTTTCTAGACTGCAACATGTAAAAACAAAAATGAGAATCTTGTAAAGATGCTGGCTGAACTGGTAGAAATTTATTTTAATATTTTAAACTAGGAATTTGTGATCTTTTTTGTATAAGTGAACTTTATCGAACTTCCAACAGTGACTAATTCTAGTGTATAAAATTTACCTTAACTTCTGAGAGTGCATGTATAGCTGACAATCCACTATTTTCTGCTAATGATAATGGAATAATGTCTAGTGCTTCTGCAAAAGCTCTAAATGCATATTGTTCCAAACTCGCTAATTCATTAGCATGCTGAGCTACCAAAAGACTACATGCAATTTCAGCCGCGCCTCCTCCATACACTACTCGTGGTTCCTGCAAAACAAAAATGCAAAATTATATCGTTTTAAAAATTGTTTACTTTATACCGTATTCATTGCTGTAATAATACTGTTCAATTGGAAACATAAAAAGCCAGTTAAAGAAAAAACAGGAATTGATTATAATTAAAAATATTGCACTACAGAAATCTTCAAAATAATTTAAAATACATATAAAGCACATTATATAAATTAAAACTTTCTGTTTCTTATTAGAAGCAGGAATCAATTAGTGGTATAAATACGGTTCTCATTATCACACAGCCACAATATTTATCACATTTCTTATCAGTTATAATAAATACAAGAATAATGTAGAAAGTTTATTAATAATGAAATAAAAATTCTACTTAACAGGATATTGACATTTATCTTTCAAAACTGTTTTATTTATAACAATAGCAAGTTGATAGGGTTAACCTCCATAGAGATTTCAATCAGTCAAGACCATTTTAAACTGTTTACCTTTTAGATTATGTAAACTGTAAATTACCTTACCTGATATAAAAATAATCATATCATAAAAGTGGTTCTGCTTACAAATACTCAATTAATACAAGATGTAACAAAAAATACGATTGGCAATGCAAAAACAAGCATACAGAAGTGGTTGCAGGTGGGCTTCACAGTGACTGTTTAAGCAACATTAAGGTAACTGAGAACAAGGAGCGACCAATCCATTCGAAAACTATAATAAGCTTTTACTAGGGTTACTTACAAAATAAATGACACTTCCTTTAAATATTATTGCATGCACCTTGAAATGATAAAAATAACAAACATGAAAGTGATCAATTTTAGGAAGCTATCAAACTAAATAATAAATTAGAAAGCTTGTGGCAAGATTCAAACAAAATATAACAAAAACCTTTAATTAGAAATTATTTTAAACTTGATTTGTACTTAAAAGGAATAAGTTGTTATCATCAGTAGTAAAACTTTTAACATGATTACTGCACCCTCTAATTAGTATAGATCACAAAAAACTGTTCGAATTTATTACTTTTAAATAATTGTTATTATGTTAGGCAATGGTTTAGGAATCAGATGAAAGAGCGTAGAAGCACCTGTAAGCAGATACAGATAATGATCACAACATCGTAATTATGCAGGCTGTGTTTAAATTTAAAATTTTGAAAAGAAGGAATGGAAAAATGCATGTCGACTTTGAAAAACTAAAAGATAAAAAATAACCACAAAAGCTTTAAAAAAAACTCGAATTGCTGAAAGACATCGGGAAAATTTCTGATACTTAGGAATTAGAAACAGAATGGAATAACATTAAAATCCAGATTAGACAGAGATATTCTGGGGCATAAACAAAAAAACAAAAACCACGAATAACAAAGCATATCCTGAATTTAATAAAAGGAAGACGAAAATACAAAAACAGATTAGACAAAGCATGAAAAGTAGATTCAAAGCCCTAAAATGCGAAATTATTCACAAATGCAGCAAAGTTAAAGAACAAGGTAGAAAAAAAAGAAAAGAAAAAGGTAGAGTACAATTTATTTAAGAAGAGCCTGTACATCATTTGACATATACGCAAACCTTGAAAATCAGTGGTGTAGCGGCTTTAATAATTTATATTAAACTCCCATAGAATAAATATTCTAAAATCAAGTTTTATTTTGTTGGTGCTTTAAATTTGCATGGTAAATAAGCAAATAAGCAAGGTATAAAACACAAAGAAACAGAAAGAAAACTATGAAAGCGTAAGAAATAAATATCGAATATTAAAGTCACAAATATCAATTGACATTTAATAGCAAAATATCTACGCCACTGATATGGTGAACGAACACACCTATTTATAAACAATGGACTGATCTGACACCGTTTTAGCCATGTGCGCATGATGATATACAGGCTCTTCTTAAATAAATTCTACTATACAAACTAAGATAGAAATAGGTAAAACAGCCAAACCATACAAACTAATTAGAATGAATTTTAGGGATATAAAACCACATAGCAAAAATATACAAAACGTTAAAGGAGACTTCATCATAAAAAATATAGAGAAAGTGGTTAGATGGCCAGACTATATAGGAAATTTATATGCAGGACAGGAACTAGCAGCACTAGAACAGGAATCAGACATTGAAAATGATGACGAGATACCCTATACTTAGAGATGAGTTTGAATTAACATCAATGGGTCTAAAAAATGATAAGGTGCCGGGTATAGATAAGATGCAAGCAGAGACTCTAAAACCCACTGGTTAAACAATTTCATCTGAAATTTCCTTCAAACACAAATTAATATCGCCAAGAACTACAGAAGGATAATTGCAATGCGAAAATCATTTGTTTTGTTATCCTTTTTAAGTTGTTTGAAAGTATGTTGCAAAATAATTTACTTTTCTTTATCTTCTGTGGGAATTAAACCAATTCATTGTTGTTACAATCGTCTTTATTTACGTTTCAATCCATGGCCTAGGATCGTTGTCAAAATAATAAAAATTGTAAGTTTGACATTTATGACTTAAATTGAAGGCAACTTTGACTTATAAATGTTTAATATGTTTGGTTTGAATACATTAAGTGAAAATTTTAAAGTTTAGAAGAATGAGTGCCTTCAATTTGTGCTGCGCCTGGGAAAACCTTTGAGGTAGCCAATATGTTTAACATGAAATCGGCTGATTAATTTTTATATAGTTAAATTACATACAAATTCAATAACTTGAGGATAACATTTTTTAACATGTTTCGATTTATACCACTGAGAGGATGGTTATTAACGAAGTGTGGAAATACGTTACCATAAGGTTTAAAAGTCGTTTTTATATTTATCTTGAGGATGAAAACTCATTATGATTGGTAGATTTTAACCCTCTGGTGGGTTTACACTTGCCAGATATCAATGTTGTTCTATGAATAATTTGTATGGTTCTCAGCAACCCTAAGGCGGGTTTACACTTATCAGATACCAATACAATTCAACGAAGATAGTAGAGATCTAAAGCGACCCTATGGCGGGTTTATCCCTGTCAGATACCAATGCTGTTCAACAAAGATTGTATATGGTTCTGAGGTAACCCTATGGCGAGTTTACATTCGTCAGATACCAATGCTGTTTTACGGGAGTTAATATGCTTATTGTTATGTAATTAGTTTTTGTATGTATACAATAGAAATCATGTATGTAGGCTGTATTTTATGTTAATATTGGACGGAAAACCCAGGATATTGGAGATATTTAATTTTCATTTGTTATTTCTTTTAGTAATGGAATCCATTGTTTACAGTAAGTCACGGATTCATTTGCTACACAGTTATTTTTTCTAGGGTTATATAAGTAGCTTCTTGGAAGTTTTTTCTTTGCCAATAATTTTTGAGTCGTCCCATTTTATTTTATGACTGAAGTCCCATGCATGTTGGCAAATCATGGATTTTCTATTTTCTATATATGAATTGTTTTTTTAATTGAACTTCAAATTGTCTGAAACGTTCCCCTATACAAAACTTGTTACATTCGCACAGTATTTTGTAGATGCAGTTTTTAGAACTTTGTATTGTGTTTTTGGGTTTTGTTTTTGTTAATTGCATTCTTAGTGTATTGTTGGTTCTAAATACTGTTCTGATTTTGAATTTGTTTCCTATTCTTTGGATTTTTCGGAGAATCCTTTTATGTATGGTATTAAGAGCATTTTTTGATGCGTACCATTGTTTCTATTTTCTTATTTTTTATTTTTTGGGACTTTATTCATTTTTTCCCTGTTATTCTTTTAGGAGGTTTGTTTTTTTTATTAGTGTAAATTTGATTAGGCCTTCCTCTTTCTTTAAAATTTCTTAGTTTGATGATATTGATTTTGCTCTATCATACATGGTTTTGATAATTCATCGTTTGACACACTGTGGATGGTTTGAATCGAAGTTTAAGTATCTGTTTGTGTGTGTTGGTTTTCTGTTTAATTTCCAAAGATCAAGAAAAATACAAAACAAACCACAACAAACATACAGACAGTATTTAAAAATGATTTACCGCGTGTCATGCTTAGAGGCTAGTACTTCTCCTAGACTACATGGCAAAGAAATTACTCGAAAAGAATTAGTTTACATTTCACAACAGTACTTCCAGAAGTACCCGAAATCATTGTAAGGTTATTTTCTACTTTGCTTATATAGCAGGCATGATCATTAACAGACAGCTTGAGCTGTATGCTACTGTATTATTTCTAACAAATTTAATATAATTTGCTAGAAACACATACCAAAATCAATTAGTTTGCAACAACATTTTTGCTTGGTAAGACTCAACGGCTACTGTCATGGATCCGTTCACATTCACATGATTGGAAAACATGTCAGCAACTGCATTTCATTCATACAAGCATCTCTCTTTTGTCTTGATAACATATCAGGCCCCACGACAACCCAGCTGATTACATCTCAAGAAGATTTTATTCTGCAGAACTGATTCGACGCAACTTATAGTGGACATGTCTTCCTTCGCAAGCACATCTCCAACAACAGTAGCCCAGGAGCCCTTTACCGAAATTAATTAACTCAACGATTTTAAAAATTAAAAAAAAAACACTTAATTGCAGATTGTTAGATTTAGATTCATTATTAAAAAGATTGCTTGTAGAAAATCCATCACTTTATTGTATACATGTCTTAGTTTGTTAGAAAGGAGCGAAGAACATTACGAACAGCTTGAAAATATTTACTCGGCACATAAAGTCCTCAATTACAGAATGCACTACATGCATTGGTTAGAAGAGTACAATCAGATGTGTTCTGTATAGACAGCATTTTAATTGGGGAAACCAGTCGTTAAGCAACTTTGTCACAGTAGCTCATTTTTGGACAGCTTTAGTTTGCAAGGGATGGGCAGGACTTTGCAACTAAATTTACCAACGAAAAAATTTTGCATTGTTACAACAATCTCATACGTGACGAAAGTAATAATTTTAGATTGCCACAAAAATAATTGCATCCAGGTCTTAAGACCACACAATATCTACTAACCTAGAAAATGTGGATTTCGACATAAAAAAATGTCATTCAGCAATGTGGTACACCTCAGAGTGTTTGCTTTTGTGATAACTTTATAGCATATTGCATAACAGATGTAGACTATGGCGGTACATTCCCAATATCAATAAACTGCACCTGAGGTGCTGTCTGCCAAAGTTTACATATGTCTATTTAAGTTTCAGTACAAAGACTATTCATGTGAAGTTAGTTCGAGTCTATCAAGGAACTGTTTTATAGCAGCTTTATGGCGCTTTCTGACTTGTAGAGGAAATGTGTGACCATACACAGTGATTAAGGCAATAATTTTGTGAACACTACTCGAGAATTGGTAGATTATGCAGATATCTGCAATTGCTGAACATATACAGTTCAGATTGCCTCCCTCTGCCCCTCATTTTGGTGACCTTAGGAAGTTTGGTGGCTCGGTGGATCAGACAGGTTGATGTATGACTGCTGATCCCAAGGTCTCGGGTTCGATTCCAGACACTTTGAAAAATTTTAAGCAAGTATTTTTCACAAAAACACCCTCATTCCGATGAGAGCTAAAAAGCAGTTCTTCTTCATGACCAATATAGTACTTTCTGACGATATTTAGAAAATCAAATGTAGGGTCTGTGGGAAGCAGGAATCAAGTCAGTGAAATGTCACCTTAAAAGAGTTGTGAGTGACCAGGTGACATTGTATAAAGAAATTAATAGTTTCCATACAAACTGAAGCAATCCAATTCAAAGTACGTTAAGTTTTCTTTCGTTTTTGATATATCTTGTCATTCTTAAAAATAATAATTCAAACTCATTTTGGTGGATGGGCCGATAAGGATTAACGTCCTAAATATTGTTTATTTTGCATCTTTATTTAGTTGGGGAAAGTCCTAATGCATTTCATCCTAACCAATAATTTTTTCCAGTATTTTACCTAAGTAAGTGAATAATCAAATAACTATTGGCAATACTGATTGTCAACAAGCAACACCAGTTTGTGCCGTTCCGATCGGTCAAGAAAACTATTACGGATAAACAACACGGATAGAAATAGTTAGTTATTTGCCACAGATTATACTGCACATGCATGCATAATGATAATGACTGAAAGAAATGCTCTCTGCAGCATTTTTGTGATAAGATGATCCCGCATGATCCTCATATATTGCACTGAAAAATCTTACTTAATATAAGAGCAACAAGGACAGTGGAAAGATCCAGCATGTCAGTTATAACATTTTTCGCAATACTTCTGAGAAAAGTATATTTATAGCATTAAGCATCCCTCGAAGTTAAAACACTATCCTTTTCGTTCATAAATTACAGTCATTTATAAACATACACAAAAACTTTAAATACACGAATTTCAGAATGGTTTACAAAATATGTAAATACAATCTTCACCTCCATGTTACACTAACATAACGTATCATGTCAAATGCTTCTACACTATCAACTAGTACAAAGCAGGGTAGTACAGAATACACAAGTGCATCAGTTGCATACACTTCTCACACAACAGTAAGATAGAAAACATTTTAGTTACAAAAAATGTAATATAAAACAAAATCTGTACAAATTTATAAAAACAATAAATATATATTTATAAAAAATTTTATACTCTGTAAAAACATGCATCCCTTACCAAAAAAAAAATAAATTAAAAAATTACCTGTATTAAACTCCTAATAACACACAAAGCATCATGAAGACTTCTTTTGGCTTCAGCTACTATCATAGCATTACCACCTCGAACTAATATAGTAACAGCACGAGAATTTGAACATTCTTCTATAACTAGCATGCGGTCGTGAGTGGTACCAAAAGAAATTTCTCGCACAAGTCCAGCGCTTCCTAACTTACTGGGTGTCAGTTCTTCAAAACGTGGAACAATACGACCTCCTGTTGCTATTGCAATTAATTCAATTTCTGGACCCCCAACCTAAGTTGAATATTGTATAAGCAAATTTTATATATTTATTAAAATAGTACCCATCTTATAGCAGGTAGTTCTTGCTGAAGCAATAAGTGATTAGCTTCATCATCAAATCCCCATTGACAAATAGCTAATGTAGCACCAGCCGATTTCACCAAGTTAACCTAAAACAAAATGATTAAAAAGATTTACATAATAATTTCATAGCTTGTTACATGCCAGAAATTGGCAATGTACATGCCTTAGATTTAGTTATAATTTATAAGGAAATTCCCGAGTATTTCTTAAAATTAAAACTTATCAACTTCCGTCATTTCGGACAGTCGCGTTTGTGCAAAAGAATGCGCAGGTGCGGGTAGTGTCGAAAGCGGGCATTATGCCACGAGACCTCAAACCAAGAACATCTATCTGTGTTGTGTCTTTTCTGTTTTTAGGTGTGTGGGTTCCTTACCTTGCCTTATCGTTCCTCATACCTGTATCCTTATCGTTCCCCTACGAGGGAATAGAGTTTTAGGATGGACGGGTTGGCAATTTGAAACTCGGCAATGGTGTAACCTAACCCACAAAACATGATGGACCCTGAGATTTAGCTACAAAATACCATTCACGTGAGTAATTTGTTTTACTTATATTGTGTATGTAAATTGACTTTAAATGTGCATGAAAATTTGACTATTGCATCATCGTTAAAGCGTGGTGATGCGTTTATATCAAGCTTTTTATAATTGTTTGGTTAACAACAACAAATGTCACTTAAAAATACGAGGGTTGTCTTTTAAGTTTTGCATATAGAGTTGGAATAAAACAGTAGATACCTTTTAAAGACTTTATTGTTCTTCGAAGTATTCTCCACAAAGATTAATGCACTTTTGCATGTGCTCCCTATCAACTCTGGAAGCAGTTATTTCACTCGTTTAGTGGTAGTCAAAATTGCATTTTTGAAGGCATCGACTGCTTCTTCTGACAACTGGAACCTTTGACTACACGATCAGACCTTGATCTTCAGAAAGGTATAGAAATCATTGAGACTTAAGTTGGGACTGCACGGAGGCCGGTCTAAAATTATTGCACAAAAATTTTCATGATTTAATTCTATTTTCGATTAACTTGTTAATTTTGACAGTTCGTTGTAGCTGCAACACTACACGGAGCGCACTGAAACTTTGAAATTAGGTTAAGCAAAGATGGAGATTAATTTTTAATACTGACATTTGATTAGTGGTGCCCTCTATGTCCCAGTATGCAAAACATATAAGACATTCCTTGCATATCACATTGGTTCAGTGTTCATTGACAAATGTTTGTATAAAAAAAAATATCAAAATATATCATAAATTTAATAACTTTTATGAAACACAGAAATATGAACAAAGTATTTACCCGAGAGATTACTTCCACTACACACAAAAACCTACCAACATAGTATTCTTAGTTGTAAAAATTAACATGAAAATACAACGTTGTTTGAATGTTAATTCAACAGAATCTCAAAATATAATTTTTAAATCGACATACGAAATTAAAATTGTTAATTAATTAGTTAAATATTGTGAGTAATAATAAAAATTACAAGTGTACAAACTAAATGGAAAATTTGGAAAATATTTTAAAAACCTTTTTGAAGATTGAAACTATCTTGTCATAAGGGCTAGCTACTTTAATAAAGTAAAAGAAATGCTAACTAATCTCCAAATTTTAAGAAAAAACAACACAGGCATTAGTTTTTTTGTATAGTATCCTTTTTTCAAATCAATCATTATTTCGTTACTCTGACATTTATTCACAATTCTGATGTAATTAAAATATTGCAATAACTTCAAATTGATTCCTACGAATTAAATTTAGCACAGTAATAATATCATCACAATTAAAAGTTTTATGCTTCAAAAAGGACAGTCATGGAAATAAAAAAACAAGAACAATATGGACAACACAACAATGTGCAAAGAGTTCCTTAATTTATATACGAGCACAAAAACACAACCGAACACAATCCTATAAGTCAAACAAGAATATTAAAAACCAATCATGCATATTAAACCAGAATCTACCACGGGAATATGAGAAGCAGCACAAACAGACTAACAGTAGTTCAATAATAACAAGTAGGAAAAGCATACATCTACTAGAGATCTGAAGATGGCATGCAATTTAGTTGAATCAGCTAGATGCAGTTCTTTTCAGAACCAATCGATAACAACGCAAGGAGGTAACCATAAAAATGATGCATCAAATAATACAACTCGCAAAAGCCTTAAATTTAGTATAGCAAAACGTCTATGGAAAGAAAATCAAACAACGTATAAAAGATCAAGAAGGGGCAAACTACTGTACGACCTATCATTCCTAAAGAATTACTCAGAAAAACGTGAGAATCGCCTGTTTAAGAACAACAATTGAGTAAGAACATAGAGAACGAACTTGACACTTCTAAGAACATCCATTCAGGATACCATAAGAATCCGGACAGCATTTACAGGGAATTATTAGTTCGCCTGATTTAGCAAATGAATTATACCTAATACTGTGGAAAGCCGTAGATCAACTAGCACATTTCAAATCCAAGATGAATAACATGTTAGCAACTGAAAAAGGTTTGAACTCCTACATGCAGAGTAAAAATTCATAAACAGATTGTTTGGTGCCAAAAAAAAGCACTCCACGAAAATCGTTTGCCATTAATTAATTTTAGATTTCTGTATAATTATGTTATTACACATACTTATGTAATAAAAAGTTCAGAAACTAGACTTGTAAGTACCTTTAGGATTGACACATATCGTTCAAGCGGTGGTGGGTTTTCAAGTTGTTGGAAGTGCATCATGATGGCCTCTCGACATGATCACTTATCTTGAATGACTTTTGCAGAAGTGTATTATAGAATGTAGTGGAGTTTTCTCTGTTAATTTCTTTACCTATCCCTATATCGTATTTTTTATGTGTTTCCAGTTTAAGGTTTTAGTAAAAGAAGAAAACCAGCAAACTCTACTATGGAAATTTGAGCTAGAGCAGCAAACTTCACCTATGATAAACCCTGTGTCATGTATAAACATTGTACTAGATATACGGCCTAGTAATGAATGTTGAATTAGAAGGTAAGCAGAGTTAGATTAATTTACAGTGATAATTTGACATGTAAATTAAATCATTTCATTTGTAAATTTTGTATAATATAACCATGCCCCTTCTTCAGGCAAGCCATTTTTGGTACTAATATTTATAATTTACTAATTACGTATATAATTAAAATCTTTTCATTTAAAAAATTTAAGATTAATTTGGTTTGCAAATTATATTTCAACATTACATCACACATAACATAAGTTCTAAACAACACGTGTTTCATGTTTTCTTAAATAAAATATTAATTTATAAGCATCTACCTAAGTGAATTGTTTGTTAACTCTTTTATCAAATCTATTGCAGAAGAATCTGATAACAAATGTATTTAATCATTGGCGTTTTCCTTATGTCTATCAAAAATTTACCGAATTGTATTTGTTTGAAAACGACTTTGATTATCTATATTTTGATAAATGGGTAAATAGTTTTTATTACTTCTAGTATAAGTTTCCTATATACCTGCAAGTAATACCTCTATCTTTAAAAAAATTTAAGTTGTCGGGATTTAAAACATAGCCCTACTTCTACTTAAACATTTTTAAAAATATTTTTAACTTGAAAAGTTTTTATTTAATTAACTTTTAATAATGTAGTATTGCTTTTATAAATCTGTCCAATCACTTATTTTTAACAGGTGTTTGAAATTGATTTTTCTTTTAATGAAAGAAAAAAGTTTTTACCTTTGGAATAGAATAAGAATTCCAAAACTAAAAATCGATAATCAGCCCATGATAGACATAATCAAAAGCGACGAGTATCGGGCTAAGAAGACATATATATTGAAATGTAATAATTCTCTACCCGAGAACAACATCTAGAAAGAAAATTGATAATGGAAAATTTACTAACTCTAAATCAACTTGTCGATCCTATGACAAAACCTTTGGTATGCCGTCTTTTTGAACTTAATAGTTTGAAAATGCGGCTCGCTAGATAATTCCTGTTGTTAATCAAGGATAACGAGAATTGAGTTAAGAAGACATATCTATTGGAATGCGATAATTCTCTTGTGGGAACAACATCTAGAAAGAAAATTGATAATGAAAAATTTCCCAACTCTAAATCAACTTGCCGATTCTATGACAAAAGCTTTGGTATGCCGTCTTTTTGAGCTTCATCGTTTGAAAATGGGTCTCGCTAGATAATTCATGTCGTTTTTATTGTTTTTAGAAAGAACGAAAGTGATAATTATTACATAATAGTAGTCTTCAAAACAAAATGTCAAAATATGTATCTAGTCTATATATCCTAACAGCAGTAGTCTATAAAACATCTTTAAACTTAAAGCGACAGAAAGCATTATGTTTTATTCTAGAGCACCAGCATAATATTATATTAATTTAGGTTTAAAGACTTTTTAGAGCTCTGTGTGAAGAAATTGCCAGCAGATAACAATCATAATGCTAACGCCTGTGAAAACCACATCAAGTTGTGATTCATGTTAGCAAAACTAAAAGAAAGATGTCATCTTTGTTTTGATTTCTTTATTAAAGTATATATTTATAACTTAATTTACATTCCACTATAAATTTTTTTGTATAAGTTCTAATGAACGAGGGAAGTCTAATCATGGTGGCACATTCATGACAACTTAACTAATAACGACCTACATATTCAAAAGTGAACTACACTTTACTGGTAAAATCTAAAAATTAAAAATACAACCAAAAGAAAAGGACACATATTTATGAATCTTGCTCACAACTTCGCCCTATTCATAGTATAATTAAAAATGTAATTAACAAGTATTCTTAACTTAGAACATAATAAAAGTTTTGTTAAAACATCAGCTACATTATAATTACTATGAATATATTTAATTGATAATAAATGACCCTCATTTAATAGTTCTCTTATAGCATATCTGCTATCGATATGTTTAGTAGGGTTACTAGTTATCTCATTGTTTGAAAAATGTATACCAGAGTGGTAATTGCAAAGTATAACAAGTTTAACATTGTTAAAATTAGAATCCTTGAATCGGATAGGATTCTAGAAATCCAGATTTCTGTACGCGCAGAATCCATAGCTATATATTCCGCTTCCATAGCACTTCGTGATATACATTTTTGAATATTACACTGCCATCCAACGAAAACACCACCTAATGAACAAATAAAGCCACTAAAGGACCTACGATGCATCTGTAGACATAAGTAATTCGTAAGAATCAGCAAGAAATAGCTTAATACTGTAACCATTTGTATTCTCAACATATTTAAGAATTCGTAAAAGACAATTATAGTGGTGAATTCCTGGTCTTGATGAAAATCTGAGCTAAGTAAATGATAGGAAACATAATATCGGGCGGTGTTCTATTTGATAGAAACAACAACGATCCCAGTAATTCTCTAAATGGCCCATCATCTATATCTGATTCAACACAATTTTGGAAAGTAACTCCAACATTCATAGAGGTATAGACAGGAACAGTTAGATCAACATGAAAACGTTCTAGTAGTTTTAAAACGTATTTTTGTTGATGTAAACTGTAACTGTTTTCTTTATACTCAAATTCTATCCCGAGAAATTCCTTTATAGGTCGACAATTTCAAAGTGCTTACATAAATAGTCAAAAACATACTTCATTATATTTCTATTTGGACAGAAAACTGCAATGTCATCGACATATAATAAAACAACACATTCCGTACTAAGTTGAAAAATACATGGACAATATTTTTATTTTATTTTATTGTCCAACATCAGCAGCCAAAAACAGGACAATGCAATTTACACAAATATAAGCAATAACAATTAAAAAACTTTTCCCTATTTATATAAAATATACGAAGTTAACAACAGAATAACTACACAGAAGAAAGCGTACAGTATGAAGTAACCAATGTCACACATGAGCAACCAAAAATGTCACAGTCTAAGCAAATCTTATTATACAACGAATACATTTTTAACAAAAGTGATTTCAATAATAAATTAGTTCTAGCAAACTGAATGTAAAAAGTAAGACTATTTCTATTACCTAACCTCGGCACAAGAATATCTAGTTTGGTTACTAAATAGTTGCTATCAATTTGATGATACAGACCAGATATGTTTTTTTTATATTTTTTTTTATATTTATAATAAAATATGTGTGAATCACAGACGTGAATAACAATTTGTCAAATACAATAAAAATATATTTAGAATATACAATTAAAAAAAAAAAAAAAAAACACCAAAAAGATGGAAATTATATTATAAATCTTCAGAGGACAACTTTAAAGAACCAACTGAAGCTAAAAACTCTGGTACTGTGTAGAAAGCATTTTCTAATAAGAACTTTTTTATATTTAATTTAAATTGATAAATAGGCAAATCTTTTATGCTAGAATGAAGTGCATTATAAAAAATACAGCCAAAGTAGTTAGAACCATTTCTGCTCCTACTTAGCCTATGGTAAGGTACAACTAATTTTCCTTTGTTGCGAGTGTCAAAGTGATGAATATCAGTGTTGAGTTGATATTGAAAGATTTGTTTTTTTATGTAAAGCAGACATTGTAAAATAAACAGACAAGGCAAAGTTAAAATTTTAAATTTTATAAACGATGCACGGCAGTCATCACGAAACCCAAGGTTAGACATAATGCGCACAACTCTACGTTGAAGCTTGAAAACCCGAAGGGAGCCGCTACAATGACCCCACACAATTATAGCATATGAAATATGACAATGGAACATGCCATGATAACATGACAGTAGCACATTAGGTGAAAGTGATCTTACCAAAGAGTTTATGAGATAAATAGTTCGGCAAAGTTTTTTTGCATAGCAGATCACAGTGGGTGTCCCAACTTAATTTGCTATCCAGGGTAATACTGAGAAAACTAGCCGATTGCTCCTTTGAAAAGAATCCTTTTAATGAAAAAATTATTTGTTTGGTTTTATCCCTATTCAGGGCAAGTTTGTTATCATTGAACCATGATTCAGTGAGGCATAAAGATGTTGTACTGTCAGCTACCAGTTGAGCCATATTATCACTCTTATTATATAGAGTGGTATCATCTGCATAAAGGACAACATCACACTTGTCTTTTAGAAAAAGGTAAGTCGTTAATAAAGCATAAGAAAAGAAGCGGACCGAGGATGGAACCTTGAGGAACACCAGAAAAACCTCACACATGCTGGACAATTTGCCTTTGTAAAACCCGTTGAGACCTAGCAGTCAGATATGAAGCAATTAGCTTAATACTATCTTCATCAAAATTTAAACCTTTTAATTTGTTAACTAAGAGGGCATGATCAACACAATCGAAAGCCTTCACAAATCACAGAATTTAACGGCAAGATAACTACCCTCCTCAAAAACATCTGAAATTTTATTTACTAATTTGACTAATGCATCACTAGTAGATAATTTTTTTCGGAAGCGAATTGCTCAGCACAAAACAAACTATTATTTTCAAGATAAGAAGTAATTTGAGTATTTAATATACATTCAAAACTTTCGAAAAAGTGGGTAAAAGAGAAATAGGACGATAGTTCTTAATATCATCAAACATACCCTTTTATGAACAGGGATCACTTTAGCTTGTTTTAGAATATCAGGAAAACTGCTTTCTTTATGCAAATATTAAGTAGTTTGGTTAGCGGAATAAGAATACTGTTGATAACTGACTTAACTAAAGAGATGTTAATATTAAACAAATCCTTCGATCGAATTCCTCATCGCTAAGATAACATCTCGACGTAGTTGAAAGAAACTTCTTCAAAATGGAAAGAGGGTATCAAACCAGAGAAACAATGTGTATAAGTAGTTGTGGTACTGGTGTTAGTATTAGATAAATTGGATAAAATTTCTGCAACAGAATCAATAAAAAAATAGTTAAAGTCATCGGCTGAGAAACGAGTGTTCATATCATTGGCTCTATTTTTAGAATCTTTGAAATTATTAATCAAATCCCATTTTCTTTTATTATTATTTTTAGCTCTAAGAATGTAGTTGTCATAGGCATTAATTTTAGCATTTTGAGTGCATGACGATAAGCATATTTTAACTTATTAACATGCAGTTTGAGTTCTGCACTAGGAAAAGCATAATAGAATTCAACATGGAGTAAGTAATTATCACGCATCTTCGTAGGTCATCTGTAAACCAATTGACAACTATTTTGGAACAGTTATTCAATATCCTTAAGTGTTTGATAGGAAAACATAGATCAGCTGCAGAAGCAATTATAGACATAAAGTTAGAAAATTTGTCATTAATGGACAGACTATTATCATCAATAAAGTTCCAGTTAACTAGTTGGAGATGATTAAAAAATTTATATTTCCCATATATTGTATAAGGTCGATAAGATTTATGATGATTAACAACTTTAACATTATCGTTAAGATTTAATTGAGTGGCAAGGCCGAAATGATCAGACAAGCCAGTCTTAACCACTCTACAAGCGAGAGATGGAATATTGGTAAAGATTGTATTAAGTTAATGAGAAAGACGAGTAGCTGTTTTATTAACAATGTACAAGCCAAAGGAAAGAAAAAAATCAATCAGTGTTATAGCTGCTTTCTCAGTAGATTCAAAATGTACATTAAAATCACCACAGACCAAGAGGTGAGACCTAAAAGGCAAACCAAGGCGCTTAAATACTCTGTAAAGCGTTTCACAAAATATGTCAATTGATCCCTTATTAGGGGATATATAAATAGTAATAATAGTAAGATTGATACGATTAAAATGTATTGCACATAATTCCGCATGTAACTCAATTGAGTATTTATTGATTGACTCCAACACATTAGGAGTGGCGAAAATTTCTCATCTACAAAATAGTCACTCCTCCCCAAGAAAATTTAGATCTGACAAAGCTAGATATAGGTACCAAATTATTAATTTTAACAAAATGTAGAGCATCATTCTTTATGTTCACTTCAGTTAAACATAATACGTCACATTTAATTTTATTAGAGATAAAAAATGCTTCCATGTCATTAATTTTATTGCTTAATGATTGAATATTCAAACAAAAAATATTCAAGGTTGAGACCCCTGGAGATTTACGAAGTTTATCCTCATGTGTTTTATTAAAAACTGATTTGTCATAGTTTATTGAAAACCCCTACTTTGAGCTTGATTACTTTTGAATCTAAATGGCTTGACAATCACATGATTACCCCATAAATTATTAGACAATTTTTTACTTACATGTAAATTATTTACACCGATTTTAAAAGACTTATAATTGTTAAATTTGGTAGTTAATTCAACACAAGATGAAGCTTCAATGCTGTTTTTACTAAGAAATCCCAAGATATCTTCGTTATTAAATTTGGGATGTACTCTAGATACAAAAATAAATCTGGATTTTTCAACTCCTTGAATGTCCGAGTCTGCATTATTACCATAAATTAATAAGTTCTTATTATTTTTATTGAGGTTAGAATTTAAAGAGGTGTTCTTAAAAGTCGGCTTATTTAAGTTAGCAGGTCTCAATTTATTAACTGGTGCTGCAGTACAAAGTGGTTTTTCCAAATTAGATAATGAGGCAGCATCTTGAGTGTCTAAATTAATAATTGTACTCATAAGTTGCCCTTGAACTTTTTCTAATTCCGGTAATGCAGTCAACAATTCACCATTGTTATTGACAACAGCAGCTGTTTTGGCAGGATATGAGTCACCCACATGTTTATTATGCTTATTTCGCTTTTTAAATTTATCTATTCGGACTGCCATATTTGACAAATCATCATTGCAAGTAGCTTTAGCGACGGCAACCGCATTAGTTGAATATGACGCATCCATTTGCTTACTGTGTTTAAGATGTTTAAGATCAGAGTCAAAGTGCAATGAACTTGAACTTTCACTTGTACGAGATCTACGCGGCGCACATGTAGTCAAAACCGGTTGATCACAGTTTAGCTGAGCCTTAAATGAATAATTATGTAATTGTAGTATAACAATTTTCTCCTTTAATAGTGCAGCGTTTTCGTGCAATAAACAAATTTCATTGCGAAGTGAAGATATCAGTTGTCTTTGAATATCAAAAACCATATTAGGAGCCGAATTTTCATTTGCATTTCTGATCCCCGTAAAGATGGGAAGTCAGCTAAAGTTATAGAGTATCTTGACGATGAACCCTTATTAATCTGTTTTATTCAGCTTCCTGAAAATTACAAACATGTGATCAAATCTTATCATTGTCTCGAATGGGAAAAGGCGATGACTAAAGAATTGTCAACTAAGGAGGAACGGCATATGGGAAGTTGTTCCCACACCACCTAAACAAAGAGCGATTTCTTGTAGATGGGTATATAATTTAAAATCACACGTTGATGCTACTGTTAAGCACTTTCAAGCACGTTTCGTTGCTTGTGGCTTTAAGCAAATTCACTGATTTAATTATTTCGATACTTTTGCTCCCGTCATTGAATTCAATTTAATAAAATTATTTTTTGTTTTACTCGTAGTTACGTGTTTGGTCTTATCTTGCATATTATAGTAACTATCATGAATTACCTACATGTAAAGTCAAATGAAACTACCTTTGAGCATTGGAAATTAAAGATGAAATCAAACCATTTCTTATTTAACACAACTGAAAACTGTTCTGCAAAATTAGCTACCAAATTTATCTTATATAAATTATCTACTGTAGTTTCTCTGTTGATCTATGAATTACAAGATGCAGATGGCAAACCTTGATGATGTCATATTAAGGATTATAAATGTTTTTCATTTGTTCCTTACAATTAGTAATTAGTAGTACCTTCATTTCTACCATAATCTGAATGTATTTTGTCTTCGCCATCGTTATCTAAATTGAATTTCAATCTTTTGACTTTATCTTGTTCTGGATAAATGTCTTACCCAGGTTTTGAATCATTTCAAATCCTCTTGTTTCCTAGATACTTCATTCATCTCAAAATTTCAGTTCTCTTGTCCTTAGTTTTCAAAAAATTTGTCACCAACTTAATTATATTCATTTTTCTTTAATTTTCCTCTTGTATTTTCATGTTGTCCTTATTATCACACAACTCACCATCCTGTTTTGCCATGATGGCATAGCATATCCTCTGTTTCAATAACTCAACAAATCTTTAGAACTTGTACTAGCTGATGTAGGGTTAATGCCATGTTCCTTGAACACATAGGTTCATGAACTATGCCTATGTAGTAAAAAGTCAACTTACACAGTTGCAACTACGAAAAAATTTCTATTTGACAAGTTTTCTTTCTAAAATATCAATCATTTTTTACAATTTCTGTTATCAATTGTGTTTTCTGTATCATATAGGCGTTTGTAAATTCTTTTGTGTTCTTACATGAACATATTGGTGAAGGGCTGTCATCGTTTGTTGTTGTTGTCGTTAAGCCCTATTAGGAATTTTTCTACATATACCTTTGAGTAATTATTTCAGTATGTTTGTGGTAGACACCGTTTTGAAATTACCATGAGGGTATGTTTAGGTTGGTCGTTTTAACTTTTGTTTGATTTTCTAATCACAATGGAACCATTTGGTAGTAATCTTTCTAGGTCTCACCTGAAGCCTAGTTACTTTTAATTATTGACGTATTTGAACAGAGCATTTTATTTTGTCGCTAACGTTGCAGATGGTCCCTCAAACCAATCTGTTTTAATAGGGACATTCTCTATTCTCTACCCTTTCTCTAAAATGCTTATCCTAACACTTTATTTTAGTATCCCTCTATATCAGTTTCAACCTTTTTCCTCTGGTGAGCCTGCCTGTGTCCCAGGAAAACCGTCCATCACATAAGTGGTGCTTCCCCACTCCGAGCTGCTGACTACATTTTGGATGGTTGAACAGTGATCTACTATTAACCTTTTTTTCTATCCTTTTTGCTCAATGCGAGTCCTAGTTGCTATGAAGCTCCAAATATCCCACTTCAGGCATTATATAGGGTTAAATAAAAGTAAGTTATTTTATACTGTTAGTTAGTATTCCTTTTGTATTGAAAATCTGTGTAATACTGTTATACCCTCTATATAACCACAATAGGAACTAAGTACATTTACCTATATTACCGTTTTTTCCTGTCAAATTGACAAGTAATATTCTATTATGGAGTTTTATAACTATTTAATGTGTTTCTAATTTCACACATTAGCACCATTACTCATGCCAAAACATTGCAGATATTACCAACCAAAACAAAAATAATATCGTAACTATTAAATATATAATCAAATAAAAAAAAAGTAATTACCATTTCAGTAAACTTCTCCTGTTCATATTGCCTCAGCAGCTTATAATCTTCCACGCTGGTAACATCCAACTTATGTTTAGTTTTGGGTTTGGGTGGCTCAAATGGACATGTGAGAATAGCAAGTTTAACATTGTGCAGTTCCTTGGGCATTTGTGAATGTGACATTGTTTTATCAATTACTACACCTTTCACTAATACTGTGTCTTCCAAACGTCCACCTACCTACAACAGTTATTTATAAACAAAAATCAAAAACAAAAAGTATATAATGGTTAGACCGTATTTTGATTATGTAACACAGGTTGATTTATGACCAAACAAATTTGCCCAGGTGGTTCCTGGGTAATTCAAATAAAATACTTCAAATAAACATGTCTGCTAATATTTTTTAACTGTAGCCCTTCAAAGTTTATTATATGTTGAACGTGTATAAATTTAAGACTATTTTAAGATACTAATTTAAAGCAAGATGAAAAACGTATGTCTTGTAATATAGGTTAACTGTTAACGTGGTGAGAGACATTTTGATTAAAGGAGATGGTAGATGTTTTTGTTTTTGTAAACAAAGTGCAATTAAATTGGAGTACATCCTTGATAATTAATAAAGTGGTGTAAAATCGACACATTTATTTTAATATGTATGATACAACATGGTGCAACATTTTACTTAGTCAATATTTTTTTAAATAAACTCAAAGAAACGAGTTGATTTCAAAAGTGAGGTTAAGAATACGAACATGTATTAAAATTGAAGAAATGTAATTAAAATTAATAATTACATCACAATGTCAGCGTATAATAAACCCAGGGAACTGTGCTTAGAATGAAATGTAGCGGAGAATTACAAAGTTTTTAAACAACAAGTGGAAATTTATTTTACAGCCACCAAAACTAATACAAAATCAGCTGTAGTACAGATTGTAAGACTTCCGAATTTAGTTATGAGAGATGCGCTTAAAATATTATAATACCTTTGGTGTTGTAAAACTCATAAGTGTTGAAGGAATTCTGCTGGAGTTTGAAAGCTATTGTTAGTCGAAGTGTAACGAAATAACAAAGTATTTTAAATTCTTTTTTCATAAACAAAAAGAAAACAAACCATTCAATATGCGTTTCTTACTGATTTTATAAATTTAATATACATATGTAGCTTTGGTGATGCCAAAGATAAAATACTTCACAAATAAATTGTTTTAGGCACATACAATGAAGATGTGCAAGCAAGGTTACTTCGAGAAGATGTAGAGCTAAAAAGTTATTAGTTACTGGCACTTAACCGTGCTAGTGGAAAGTAACAACAAAATGCTTGATGTTGATTGTAATAGAATTTACAACGTAAACTATATGGAATCAACTTCAAAAGTCAATATACAAGGTAGCAGTGTAAGAAAAAGTAGTAAAAAGCACTTACAATCAAGCAAAAGGCAAATTCCTAGCGATGAGACATTATGTGTGTTTAAAATACAAACACTTTAAAATATGTTGCACTGCCGTGAATGTAAAGGATGTAGATGCTCAAAATCATAAAGCTATTAAAGTACAAGCGGCATCAGATAATAGTTTCACATTAATGTATTAACAAAGATGCATGATAGGGGGGAAAAACTGTATGCAGACCTCAAGCTTGTTAATGCCAATGTCACGTTTAAATTAGATAGTGATGTATCAATTAATATGGTGTCAACAAAAGTTTTACACATATTAGTTAATGTTCAATTAAAGCATACACGGGTGAGATTAGAAGTGCTCGGGGAATTTAAAATGAATCCTTGTGATGAATTTGAAGTATTACGAGGGTTACTATCTATGTATTGAGAACTGGCAACACTGGTATTGCCAGGTGAAATCTGAAATTGCCATTGTAGAGTTTGACATTTTTGAGGTTATAGGTACTCAGAATGTTTTGACGTGCAAGCACTATTTGTGTTTTTTGCAGTGTTTAAAATTTCATCTCAGCCAAAATATGGAATTAAATTGCGAAAATTTTTGAGCTATGATTTATTATGACTTTTGACGTGGTCTAACTCAAGAACTATGCACCAATCAACTGAATTCAACTTTTGGCAATAAAGGGTCGTCCACAGCCACTGTATATCGCTGGTACATTCAATTCAAACATAGACGTAGTTCGTTCACGGACGAAGTTAAAGAAGGTCGTCCAAAATCGGTCATTGTGCCGGAAAATATCAAGGCTGTGCGAAAACTAATCAAAGAAGATTGTCATGTGACATATCAAGAAATCGAGAGACGTTTAAGCATCAGTATGATCAGTATACATAAAATTTTGCACAAACATTTGTGTGTTCGGAAGCTGTGTGTGCATTGGATTTCACATGACACTCAAAAAAAATGCTCATGTCGATTGGTGCCTTAAAATGATTACAAAATACAACTGTAGTGCATCCAAAGTGGTATACAACATCGTCACAAATGACGAGTCGAGGATTTATGCATCTGAGTCAGAAAGAAAAGGCCAGTCGGCAGTTTAGGCATTTCAATGTGAAGCAAAGCCAACAAAAGTTGTTCGTTCTCAAAGCGTTAAGAAGCAAATGCTGGCGTTTTTCTTCATGAAAAACATGGCAACTGTGGCTCTCAAAATTCAAAAGACCGTAATTCAGCATGGCATTCAACCATTTGTTTGCCTGAAGTTTTTGGTAAATTGAGAGAAACCAACCCAAAACGACGAATCATTTTGCATCATGATAATGCGAGCTGACACACATCACATGCAACAAACGAATATTTGGACACACAAAAGATCGAATTGATGGGTCATCCGCCTTACAGCCCCAACTTGGCACCCAATGACCTCTTCTTGTTTCCAGTAATTAAAGATAAACTGCATGGACAACGATTTTTATCACACGAAGAAGCGGCTGAGGTCTTCAAAACGCATGTTTTAAAGCTACCATTCTCTGACTAGACAACGAACGTTGAAGGATGGTTCAACCGCATGCAAAAGTGTGTAGATCTTAAATGCGATTATTTTGAAAAACAATAAAAGTATATTTTATCAAATTCATTTGTTTATTCTTTCTATTCTCAATACATAAATAGTGTCCCTCGTAATTATTCACAAGAAAAATTCTATAAATGCCAAATTTACTGTGGTTGATAAGGGTTGTGTTCCTATACTAGAGTTGACTACCAGCATAGATTTAAAAATATTAAGTATAGTAGAAGGCATACAAGAACAAAATGTAAGCAAACAAAAATTTATAGAAGTTAACAAAGATGTATTTACAGCATTAGTCATTTCCTGATGCAATTTCTTTAAAATAAGTAAAGGGGCTGCTCCAAAGGCAAATATGAGTAGAAGAACTCCACTCAAAATTAAAAATAAGCTAAAAAGTAACATTGGACGAGCAAGTTCAAAGAGGGATAATAACTCCAACTACAGAACCTCACAAATGGGTCAGTAATCTATTCGGTGTTGAGAAACATGACAGTACTCTCATGCTATGCATAGATCCAAGTGAACTAAATAAGTATTTCATTAAGGATTTTTACAAAATTCCAACTATTTATTAAATCAGTACCAAATTAGCTAATAAAATTTTTATTTCATACTTGATTTGAAAGACGGTGTTCCGTCATACAAGAGTATATTATGTTTTCCCATAAATATAATGTGCACAGACTTTATTCGTAGCTTTAAGTTTATTGTGCGCAATTTTTGGAAAGCAAGTAGGAAATGGAAATACTGATTTCTGAAAATCCTCAAAAAACTAAAAATATATATGGAGCCAAAATAATGAGTAATATGTGAGCTTTTATGTTTAGATTTATTAATTTTGTACTTGTGAACAGAAATAATCAATTGTTTGTATTTATGTAATAGGAAATTAATCAAAGTGAAAGTAATTGTTTTGTTGGAGTAAATTAGCAATGGAACTACTGTATATTGATATTAAATGTAAATTTTATTGTTGAAACTTAGTGTTAGTTAAAGCATAAAAATTTAGTATTTTGGAATAGACAATGAAATGGTTAATGGAAAAAGCAGATATTAAACTGTTCTCTATGTTTATTATTAACGACATTTTCAGAAATTGGATTACTAATGTTATGGAATTTAATATACGAGATGGAAAAATTTAGAGCAATAGTATCATTAATGGATTACGATTGAAATCTTATTACGATTTTCATTTAATAAAAGTATATTTGTATTTATATTCAAATTATTTAATGTTAATAGAAATTATGTTTAGGTTGAATTTTACTTGAATTTATTTAAAACTAATTAAACAGGCATGTTTGTAAAAATATCTAGCTATCGTGCAGTGATGGAATCAAAATGGGAAAAAGCATTATATTTTTCAATTTTATTCAATTTGACAAAAATGTTTTTAAGGTGTTTTTGAGAATGGTAAAGTATAACGGGAAAAATTTAGAATACCAAATCAAAGGAGACCTATGTGAAATATCCATCTTCCCTGTAGAGATAAAATTGATGAGGATTCCTGTGACAGGGTTTTCCCTTTATTTTTACTATCTTCATAATTTCTTCCCTGGAAACCCACTCCCCGTACCATGCAATTGGCCGCCACACGTTTATATCGTTACAGGGTCCTTGCAAATCAAAATTTGTTAATGTAGCGCTTATTTTACCCCTAACAACATTTATGTGCTGGGAGTACCAATTTTTCAGAAAACATGAGTTCGTATTTCTGTAAGTCTTTAAAAAGCTTTAGCAAATGTTTTGTGATTCCGTCTGAAAATTGTTTTTAAGTCTAAGTGAATTTCTATCACAAAAATTTATACATAAAAATTATATCAATATACTCACTTGTATGTTAGTTAATATAATTTGAAAATACAATCAAAGTTTACGTTTGTACAGTTTTTGAGAACATTTTCAGAACTTAGGAACAATACCAAAGAATTTTGATGTGTACATTAACAACTGTATTAGTTTATTTTGCAAAACTGGGAGTGATGCATTAAAAACTATGGTGGTAAGCAAACTCTACGTAACGTCATCAAAGTATGTAACAAAGCCTAAATTTTTAATGCATTGCATTATACTGGCTATAAATTAGATGGGAAAGAAAAATTTAGTAAATTTGAATGTACAAATTAAACACAATATTTCAAATTTTGTTTCTATAAAAATAATTTAAATAATCAGGTATAAAATTATTTCTTTTAAATACATTGTAGGCGTAATAATCCAGGAAGACGACTTAAATTAAAACCCTACATCTGATTTTCCAAAGCTCCACCCGAAGGTACATTGGCCAGGAAGCAAGTTTTTTTACCTGAAAATTTTGGAATTTTGCCGAACCCTTGCTGTTCCAAACAAGGTAGGGATCTTTAACGTGCGTGACAACACTCGAACATGGGACCTCCATTTTACGTCTCATCCGAACGAGGGTATATTTTTGTGAAAAATGCTCACCTAACATTTTTCAAGCGAGCCGTGTCAGGGATTCGAACCTGGGACCTTGGACATAG
This sequence comes from Platerodrilus igneus, assembly GCA_036346225.1. NCBI lineage: Eukaryota > Metazoa > Arthropoda > Insecta > Coleoptera > Lycidae > Platerodrilus > Platerodrilus igneus. The sequence continues at coordinate 6,388,620 of JARFIW010000215.1, forward strand.
TAGTTACACACATACCAACTACGCCACGGAGCAGCCCTTAAATTAAAACCGCAAATGCATATCTCAATAAGACAAAACACTATGTATTTCACGTGAACAATATAATTTACAATAGACAGATATCGTCGTCCGGACTACCAAAGACATTAAAATAATACCATATTACAAAAAGTTACAAATTACATACAAAGTTAATGTGACAATAACCTTTATTCAGTGTAGACTGAAATTATACATTGTACAATCGGATGCTGACTGTAATTAATATGATGTAATAGTGGTAGAAAATAACCATTATTTTACCCGACAGAAAAAATTTGAATTAATTATCTACGAGTCGTTAATTGGAAAATGCCAATAAGTAGAAATATGTGTGCATAGTAAAAAGAGAAGGGCCGGGAGGGTGTGGCAGAAAGTTAAAACTGAACAAAAGTTTCAACAAGAAAAATTTGAATTCCCACAGGAAAAATGTGGTAAGCGACAATAAAGATATGGAATATGTTCACACACACAGAGGCGACAACCAAGAGTAAAAACGGGATAGGATCTGAAGAATTCACCCCTCCACTAATGTCGTGTTGTATTAGAAAGACGCTGTGTTAGCGAAAAGGACCCAAGATGAAAATTTCTGATGGTTTGTGAAATCCTAACTTTATTTCAAGATGAAAATAAAAAGTAAGCAGAATGAGCTTTTTATGTGTAGAATTATTAATTATGTATTTGAGGACTGAAAATAGTATTGATTGAATTGAATTTAAGTAATAAAAAATCAATTAAACGGAAAGTAATTATTTTGTTGAATGATGATTTTGTAACAGGACGAGTGGTAGTTAAATTTAAGCATAATGTTTTAATTTTACAGTATTAAGAAATATGTACGTACCGACTTTAAATTACTTTTAATTGATATTGGAGTGGTTAAAAAGAGTTTGTATTGCACTGTTTTTCAATGTATGGGTATAACGAGCATTTCCAAAAATTGGAATTTAAAATGTCGATCGATCCCCCCTTAAAATTAGAACCCTAATATGGTAGAATTGAGATTAAGGTATTCATTTTTTAAAGTATATTTGTTTTTTTATTAAAATTATTTAATGTCAATAGAGGTTAAGTGTAGGTTGAATTTTATTTGAATTTATTTTATTTTACAATTGTATTTAATTAAGACAAAACTTAAGTGTTTTAAGATATTTGAAAGAAAGGTAATGTAACGTGATAAATTTAGGAATTGAAGTAAGGAGACCTATGTGGGGTCTTCCGCATATGGGCAATATCGAAGGGAGTGTGACAGACGGTTTGGCACCTCTTAATCATGACAAAGAGAAAAAGCCTTTCAGGGTAAATGCTTATCGTAACGTAGTTGATTTTGGTCCATTTTATTAATCAGTGATTTAATATCCAACATATAATGGTTGAGTGAAAACACATATAAACCTTTTAATACACCAGCGAAGTGATTTAAATCCACATAAAACACGTGTGGCTGAACTTCCTGGCCAAGTTTTCCAGTGAAGCTCAAAACAATTCACCATTCACCACTGCAAATCAAAGGCTCTTGTGGCCTAACCACGTGTTACCCTTAAACCGTATTTTTATTCTACATCACTTTACTTCTGAACTTAATTGTTATATTACAATCTTCCTATCTTCTGTTAAAATTCTGAATTCTGTTTTCACACATTATACGTCTATTGCTTTCGTATGCTCAAGTTCAATGTCTTCAGATCAAGTGTATGCATTAATTTTTAAGACATTTTATTACTCAGTTGTTATTGCAGTTTCTCGGACTCCCATTTGAATTGATATGAATATTATTGTGGACAGTAATGTCCTAGATCTTTATAGGTGATTATTTCCAATTGAATATGACTAGTGTAAAAATTCTCATCACCGTTGCTATTTATGTAAGAATGTACTGGGTGCTTTTGGATTATTTGTTCTGGTTTAACATTATATTGAAATAATCCCTCTATTAACTGTAAATTACACAAGTGTGTATAAAATGTTAAGGGTATTTTCTTAGTAGAGGCTCCAGAACTAAATGAAATTAATAAATGCTTTTCAATTGATGAACGTATGCTTAATTAATGCACGAGCATTACAGTCTTATCCTTAATTCTTGAATATTAATAAAATTTCAGTGAGTGAATAGAACGAGAGTAACTTCTTTATACAAAGTATACAGTCAATAAAAGTTACTAATCAATTACAAAAACATAATAAAAATACGTTTTCATTTGAAACACTAAGACATACCTTTCCTTCTACTTTAATAAGTTCAAAGTTAACATCTCTTGTTTCCATGTTTGCTACAGCAAGAACTGCTTTAACAGCAATTTCTGCCATTTGGCGATGGCATTTATTAATTATTTTTGAACCTAAAGTTGTCATTGCTACTTGTATTAATGGTTCCAAATTATCAGCCGATACAGGAAATAGATCTGCTATTTTTTCTAAGTGAGTAACAGCTTTTTGACATGCAAGTTCAAAACCATCAGCAATTCTAATAGGATGAATTCCACGATCAATCAAAGCACCTGCTTGTTCTAAAAGAGCACCAGCTAGTACAACCACACCAGTTGTTCCATCCCCTAAAACAATGTTATAATAAATAAAAGAATATTGCCTACTTAGATTGAATAATTTAAAACGAGGAAAAATTGTTAAAACCTGGCTATGTTAACCACCATAACAATCTGTTCTGTGCATATTTTAGTTATACACTCTCATGAAAAAATTAATGCATTCGTTTTTTTATTAACATTTTAATACAACAACTAATAATGTTATAGTGCCAATCTAACACAAGTCGTCCCTTAAGTACACCAGGGTTTTCGGAATGTTAAAGTAGCCCACGGTAGAGTTGATTAACAAACGGCTAATTCAGCGGCGGATCCAGAGGGGAGTGGAGGCTAAGGGGCTTTAGCCCCCCCAACCAACCAAAATTTATTCAACCACCGGATGCACGAGTGCACGCCATGCTATTGGAATTTTACCGTCTTACATACACGCTACTCTAAAAAATGCAAACATGTATATCGTATAATATAAAGTATATCATAGGCAAATAACCCGAATGTATAATTTCCTAAAGTAAATTTATAGAATGAAATCACAAAATAAAAGCTATCTCGCTCTAAGAGACTTCCATTGGGGACATAAAACATGCAAAAGCATTCAAAACCCTAACTGTTTATAACACGTTTTAAGAAAAGCGCAAGCGCTTGTATTTTCAGGCTACCTCGTTTTTGTTCTACCATGAGCAAAGCTAGTCAGTCATTCGCTTGTATTCGTGAGCATTGCGTTGCAGCATAACTGATAAACTTAATTTCTTATTTCTTTCACTACTTAAATATATAGTCGTAATTATATTGTAAAGTTTTTAACTTACAAATAACTTATTAGCAATTACTACTCTGATTTGTTGTGTGTACCATGACATACAAACGAAAACAGAGTGATTACTCTGATTTGTTGTGTGTACCATGACATCCAAACGAAAACAGAGTGATTTACGTACATTCTTTTTTCGTAAAAGAATAAGATAGATGATGAATCGGAGCAGATGCTGGAGGCTGATGATAATTGTGATTTATTACTGCAGGTGGGTGGTGCAGGTACTACGCTAGCACAAGAACAAGGTAAGTTTAATTTAAATTTTTGCGTAGACGGTATTGGTGCGAGTTGTATTGGGAGTTGTTTAGGGTACACAGAAAGGGTATATAATGTACAATATTCATGACTGCAATACATTTGGTATTTAATAAAATTTAACATATGAGTTGGTTAAAATCGAAATTTTTTGCACGGGAAAATACTGTCATACACTATTAACGTTATTTTATTATCTAATCTTGTGCAGATGCGCCACAAAATAAGCACAACCTTATTAAAAATAGTGAATGGCCTTATTTATGCACAGTTTAGGTATACCCTTTTTCTCCCTTATTTTGACATATTAAACAACTTAACCTCATTTTAATTTCATAAGTTTTTTTACAGAGCCTATGGAGCCATTAGCTAGCACATCTACATCTTGCAACAAGGAGCCTTTTGATATATCTTTTGCTGTAGGAAAAGCTCTCAGCGATGAAGAAAAGTACAAATTCTTAATAGAATGCATAGAACCAACTCAAAACGGTAAGTATCCGGAACAGCTGAAGAGTGGACAAAAAGAGAGTTCCAAGCAAATTGGTTAAAACAATATCCATGGTTGATCTATAGCCAACAAGGAAATGGAGTTTTTTGTTTATCATGCGTACTTTTTGGTACCTCTGATAGTGGAGGAAAACATTCTGTTGCTTTGGGTTGTTTAGTAACCCGCCCACTCGTTAAATACAAAAAAGCACTAGAAACCTTCAAAACACACTCTGGTAATGAGTATCACAAAATGGAGATGCTAAAAAGTTCAAATTTTAAAAAATATATATAAATGCCCTGACAAATTTATTAATATTTTGATGGAATCGGAAAAACTAAAAATCATAAACTTGAATAGAGAGTACTTAATTCCAATAGTAAAAACTATTATACATGGGCCGGTTTCAATTCAAAATGTGTGTTCACTCTTGTGATAGGTTGAAAAGTGGGTTGGCAAAGTACGCAGATGGTGGTAATCTGCTATATAAGGGGATTGCTCCTAATATTAATTTAATTAGTCAAAGTTTACTGCATATATTTACATACCTAAATATACAAACATGTATATAATTGATATTCAGGGATTTAAATACAAGAAAAACGAGTTTGTGTGCAAAGAAATTGCGGTTTTGGACTTGTTGTTAGGTGATGTTTGGCATCAAATTTTTAAACTGCCAATGCAGTCTAGTAGTTTGAGCCAAGATCATATAAAACATAACGACTGGGTGACAAGGAATATTCATGGTCTTTCTTGGGATGAATCTTCAACGGCTGGAATGGTGTCATCATATATAGTGCTTTATTTGAATGAAATTATCCGACCCGGTGAAGAAGTATTTGTGAAGGGTCTAGAAAAGAAGAAATTGATTGAAACCTATCTAATCCAAAACGTTGTAACTGATATGCTTGCACTAGGTTGTCCTAAGCTATCGGAGTTAAAAATCAACAATCGTTTAATATATAACATCCATTGTTGTAGATACAGCAATAATAATCTGCAATGTGCAAAACAAAACACCTTGTTATTAAAAGAATGGTTTGATAATAATAAAAAACAATAGAAAGATTGTGTCTGTATTATTTATTTTAATATAATTTTACAATGTTAGCCTTACAAAATTCCTTTATAATAATAAATATTTTGGTATTTTGGTTGCAAGTTTGATGTGGGTAAATGATGATTTAAGGATAGTTTTTTCATTTGATTTATCAACTTTTACAGGTTTGACTCCGATAGTACTGTGAACTGTATTGTTGTATTGTTTCAAGTATATAAGGCCGGTCTGAATTCAAAACGATGCACGTGTATGTTACATGGAAAAACATACGCGTACACCGTTTTGAATTCAGAACGGCCGTACATCACTACTCATACGATACTTGAATTTACAAGACAGCACTATGCACGAAGATTTTATGTGCTTTGTATCTGCAGTCAACTTGGGTGATGCTGTTTTAACCGATCAGATTCTAGAAGAATTAAACCGAGCCGGTTTGCATATTGAAAATTTAAGAGGTCAAAGCTACGATGGAGGTTCCAACATGACTAAAAAGTTTAATGGAGTACAAGCTAGGTTAAAGCAACTCCAACCTCTTGCTATATACATGCATTGTGCATCGCATAAACTAAATTTAGCTATGTATTTATGCATGTAGTCAACCTAATATTCGGAATATGCTGGGAGTAATAAATAATGTTGTTACTTTTGCACGAGAATCTGCTAAAAGATTGGAACTTATGAAACTGTCCATTCTCGAAAAACATCCGAAGAAGAGACTCAAGTTAGAGAGCCTTAGTGATATACGCTGGCTTGAAAGGCATAATGCGCTTCTGCAATTTAAAGAACTTTTTGTCTCAATCGTGTTGTTTCTCGAAGAAATGGACAGCGTATCACCATCTGCCAAATGCAAAGGTCTTCTTACTGCGGTTCTACAATTTAGCTTCGTCATATCTATGGCAATAGCCACTTCTGTGTTTGAAATTACCGTATCACTCTCACGTCAACTACAGACCGTTGCATTAGACTTGAACCTCTGCTACGAAATGTTAGAAACAGTAATCAAAACACTAGAAGAGTACAGAGAAACAACGTTTGAAAGTTTTTTTCAAGAAACAATTCTTATTGCCGAACAGCTGAACATTCTTGTGCAGACACTTAGACTAGCCAAAAGATCAACATACCGCTCAAACATTGATGCTCCTGATGTGAAAGAATACTTCAGGCAAGCAAACTAATTACAACTTGCCACTTGTTAACTATGTGCAGCAACTGCTGTATCTCTATAATTTTTTAATTATAATTAACATTAATTTATTTTTCTGGTTGGATGTGTTCTTACTTTTTGTCGATTTTGTGTTGGGGCAATTGAGAAGTCGTTTTTCAAAAAGCGAACACTTCAATTATAAACACTTTAATTATAAAGACTGACAATCTAGCAGTGGTTGTGGCAGCTGCACGCATATACAGCGACGATTTACCAAACCCTCTCTTGCTCGCAGGGGAGATTACGCTATGGAAGGAGCTCTGGAGGAGCAGATAACGCCAACCCCATTCCGATGCAGAAGCACACCAAGAGGCGAATGAGTTTTTTTCCAAATATAAAGATACAACTTCTAGCAACTGTACCAGTATCAACATGCAGTGTTGAGAGAAGCATCTTTTCATTAAAACATATAAAATCTTATTTCCTTACAACAATGACAGAAGAACACTTAAATGGTTTGGCTGCTATGTTTATACACCAGAACATATCAAGACATCTACAACCTGCTGGTTGAAGAACTTGGACGAAGATATCCTAGGCGACTAGCAATGTCTTATGAAAAATAAATTGTTAAAATATTTGTCATTTTATTATTCTCATTTGTCCTTGAAAAACTTAACATTTACAAAATTGCACAGGATAGATGCAATGAGCAGATTTATTTTTTGAAATAAATCTCACAGCCTTTCTAGCCCCTCCCAAAAAGAAATTCTGGATCTGCTGCTGGGCTAATTATAAAAAGAAAGCTCCCTATAAGTTAATACGGCTAACTCTGGAACTTAATCCAGCGTTCTTGCACAGAAGATCAGACGACAAAATGTTTGGTAGAAAACTTGCGCAATATTGAACGTGATCAAAATAGTGCTAGTTCAATTGGGAACATTTTTCTATCAAAAGATGCCACAAAACCGTCAATTCAGAAAAATGCTCAGCAAAGGAAGAATGACAAACAGAAATGCCACTACTGTCATCGACAAGGTCATTTTATTGCAAATTGTTCAAAGCGGAAAGAACCACAACAGAGAAGCTCGGGTAATAGCTGTAATAAAAGAAATGGTACTACAAGTTCTCGATTAAGTAAACCGACTGCAAAAGATATAAAAGAAAGCATTGGTAATGGATCACTGGTTGCCTTTGGTTTAAGTACATCTTCGCAGTACATTTTTACTGAAAGCTGGATTGCTGATTATGGCCCTATGCACCGGCACCGCACCACATGACAGCTAACAAGCAACATTTTGAAACGTACACAAAATTCGGTATGCCTATTTCAATCACTACTACAGGGCATGATGAAATTTATACCTATGGTTCAGGTTCTGTAAATATAGAATGTTTGAATAACAATAAGTGAATGTTAGTCGCACTGACAGTTGCGGTGGGAGCAAAAACTCAAAAGGTCAAACAGCAGGTTATGATTGGGGTAGAAATAAAAGTGGTTTGTCTAGTGGTGCCTAATCTTAATAAAAAATTTTCTTATAGGTTGTGACTCGTTAACGAAACACAAAGCAAGCTTTGATTTTAATAATTTAAATTTAACACTATCAGTAAAGGATTATCACCGGAGGCCAAAGTTGAAGCATGACAGAAGTAGGAAGAGGGGTCTCTACATTATTATTTTTTTTAAATATATGAAATAAAAAGAAAAAAAATGAATCGCAGAGTACCCCACAAAAGCATTACTATTCGGAAGTGATATAATAAAGGTAGTAGAAAAGGTAGAAATGATGGGAGAAGGATAAAATGGAGATGCAATACATCTTGCAGAAGCATCACTTGGTTTTTCCAGAGAGTCCTGAGGGTATAAAAAAATTATAAACATGAGATACATATGACGGAAGAAACGCCTTTTAATAAAAATACCTATCCTGTACCATTGGTACATAAAGAGGTGCGGAAGCAAATTGCGGAAATGATAGTGGAAGGTTATAGAGCCAGCAGCCACTGAATATATTTCACCGCTTGTATTTGTTAAAAAAAATAATAAAAAGGCGAGAATCTGTTTAGATTGTAGATACTTAAACGCACGTATTAAGAAGGATTGTGAAATACTTACGAGATGTTCGTTACTTGTCGTTCTAACCTCAAATAAAGTAAAATCCGGAACATAAACAAGTGTTCTATATATTGATGCGTTCTACAGAAGAAAATAACTTGACAAATAACTTTAACAATAACTACGATAATACATTTATAAATATGTAAAACCGTGCTTAATTATATCGCTTTCAAAATTACAGTTCGAAGACATTGACATTTTTTTTTGATACCAGCTGTCGCTAACAGTACTAGAAGCTAATCGCGTTTGTATCGTATGTAGGCGTTATATTTTCAACAAGGATTGTGTTATCCCACCTAATCCTCAGAAGTTGCCAAGTTTTAAAAAAGGATAGGTACTAAGTACTTGATCTTACAGCAAGTTTTGGAAGGTGGAAATTAAAAAGGAGCACAGTAAATATGTAGTTTTTATTTGATGGGAAGACGTACTAATTTAAAGTAATTCCATTAGGTCTTGGTATGGCTATGGCAAGATTAATAAGGTGTTTAAGTGAGGTTCTGCGACCGGTAATCGATTAATTTACCAGCATCTATGTTGACAATATTTTAGTCTTTTCAGATTCAGTAGAAATGCATCCAATACATTTAGATATGTTGTTTAAAAAATGGATGAGGTTGGTATTACTGTCACATTGCAAAAATGCTTATTTGCTGTAAGACAAATTCCATTTTTGGACCGTATGATTTCAGCGAAGAGGGTTACTGGACCCAGGGCGGGTTGATGTATACAAAATTATCCTCATCCTCGTAATGTTAGAGAATTTCGCGTCTTTTTGGGTTTACAAAATTTCGAACGACGGTTCTGTAAAAATCCGGCAGAATATACAGTACCTCTGTTACGTTTATTAAAAAAAGTGGGTGGGATCGATTAAAGAAGATGAAGCGTTTGATGTAATTAAGTGCAGATATTTGGAAATTACCACAGTCGTTCATCCCAATATGGATGACGACATAGAGACATATGGTCAGATTTTGCTCTGGGTGCCTGTTTGTACTAATTAAATGATGAAGCTGATAAGGGTGTTATTGCTTATACCAGTTGTATACTTAAAGGTGCATAGGTGAGATATACTGTCACCAAGAAGGAGGCTCTCACAATCGTTACTGCTATGCAACAGTGGCAAACATTGATATTAGGAAGGCGAATAATTTTGATCACCTATCATAAAGCTTTGAATTTACTTTTGCGTGTAAGCTTAAATCGGCTAGATTGTCCAGATCGATTCTTATCAAGAGTTTAATATTACTATTAAACATTGTAAGGGAAGCAGTAATATAATTGCAAAAACATTGTCTCATACCCCTAGAAGGGTTCAAAAAAATGTAAATATTTATAAAAGTCCGAGATTTCAATAAATTTTCCAAAAGTTACTAATGAATTTAAAAGGGTAAAAGAAAACCTTAAAACAATTAGGAAATATCAGAGGGGCGAAGAATGGATTAGGGTTAAGTTTGAAATGTTAAGGGCATTAGAAGGAAAGCCGGAGGGTGAATTTAATAAAAGGGAGCAAAGAGTTAAAAACTGGTTTGTTATTTATGATGAAATTTTATTCAAAGCTGGGGATGATCAATCAATCATTTTGGTAGAAAATGTGTGCCCAGTAATCAAACGGTGGAGCTGGTACAGCTTCAACATGCTTCCATAGCACACTATGGTGGTGCAAAAACTTTTAAGCACATGAAACAATTATTTTATTGGCCTAGAATGCAAATGTCAGTGCGGCAAGTAGTTTCAGCATATGAGATATGCCAGAAAACAAAAAGCTCAAAGATCAGTCATGGGGAGCTGAACCCGATTATTGTGGGACAACCAGGGAATCTTGTTTGTGTGGACTTGATGGGTCTGTTGCCCAGGTCTAGAGGTGGATGTACACAGTTATTAGTCGCAGTAGATGAATTTATGCACTTTGTACATATGCTTTGAAGAGAGTTACCACTGTGACAATTTTAAATAGAATTATTAATGTTTACATACCAAAAGTACAGTTACCTAAAAGTGTACTTAACGACAATGGCACTCAATTTACATCTAAGTTGTGGGGCCAGAGATTGGGCAATTTAGGTGTGAAGGTTAAAAGAATTTCCACAAGGAAATATGACAGAGGTCAAATAAATAAATAGGCAGCTATTGAGGTTGTTTTGTCATGGATGGCATACCAAGTGGGCTTATGAGATTATGAAACTAGAAACCTGATTAAATAATGTAATTCACAGTAGCACATGATACACTCCTTTATTCTTGCAGAAGGATGAGATTTTATCCAATCTTCTTGAGAATCTTTTGTCTTTCCCAGTTAGCGCAGATAGGGATCCAGACCTAATTCTGGAAAAGCATCGAGTATTAACTGCTGAGGTAATGCGCAGTAAGACAAGTAAGCATCAAGAAAAGTTTACAAGAGGACATAAATTTGTTAAATTTGATATAGGTGAAAACACATTACCAATCCTCAGCTATTGATAATGTTATTAGGAAGTTGTTTTTGTTATATGAAAGACCTGTGAGTGTATCCGCTATTGCAGGGCCAAACTCATATGTATTAGTTGATAAGAAAGGCAACCAGTTGTGGAAACATAACATTGTCAATTTGAAGTTTTATAGAAAATTGATTGTGAACACAAAATAATTTGTAGGATTTTCTTACAATGTAGTAATTATGAGTGAATTCGTTACTTATGTTATGTGAATATTAATTGTGTAGGCGGCTTTGCAACTTAAATAGCATATTCAATGTAATTTAAGTTAGGAGGGGCCATGATGTGATTTTTCGCTCCGTTTTAGTTACAGATGTGACGCTTAAGAGTGAGAGTTTTGGTAGATTCAATAAGTTAAGGATTAGACAGGGTTTTTTTGGCGGCTTTGATGTTTGCAACATGAAATTTACCTGCATAGAATTTTAATGCTGAGAAATAAAGAAATATCATCTTGTTCAATTTAATTTATTATGCATAAATAGTAAGAACTGTACAGAAGAGTTTCAACTCAATAACCATAATGTTTTAAAGGAAGATAGTGTGGGATTCATGTGTGTTGAGACAAACAAATGAATAAATGTCAAGTTTACATGCTCACATATTCTAATTTAATAACCAGAGCCGGCTTTAGACAAATGGCGGCCGCAGGCAAAACGCATATGGTGGCCCTCCCGCTTGTATCAATAAATAATAATTATTAAAATATAAGAAATATAAAAGAATTGCCATAGTATTCGGTATATATTTGAAAGTAAAATTTAAGCAACTGTGATTTAGTAACAATTTATTCTAATACAAATTATATTGATCTTAATGATATAAAATATAAAGTATTAAAATTTAACTTGTCTAGCCTTTTTGGTAGCAAAATCGTTAATAATTTCAGAAAAGTTAAGGGTACGGGTAATGTTGTTTTCAATGGAAATTACAGATAGATTAACTAATCTATCTTGCGACATCGTGGAGCTCAAATATGTTTTAATCAATTTTAATTTTTAGAAGCTTCGCTCTCCACTGGCCACTGTCACAGGAGAGGTAAGAAAAATCCATAATGCTATGTATACATTGGGCATAATACCCAAGAACCTGTTTGTGCACACGTAACGCAAAACTCTCAGAGCCGTTCCATTTCCTGCTCGCTCGGATACAGGAAATATTTATGCCAAAGTTTTCAGCTCGGTTAAAAGGCTGGTTCCGTTAATATCACTTTGCACCCCATCAGAAAGCAGATGCTCCAGTTCTTTGCACCGCCGGAGTAAATCGGCATCACACATATCTTTTACTGCTTCCATTCGTTCAAAAAGCCAAACTTTGCAGAAAAGTTGTATAATTGGTCGAATCTCTTCCGTATCGACATACAAGCTTGAACCATTAGTGCAACAAAAAACTCAACTCAAAGTTTTTCTTTAGAATCTTGTAATGTTTCATCTGTTGCCTCGTACGAAACTTGTATTTTCTTCTTCCTCTTTCGAATTGATGATTCAGGTTGAAAAAACAGCTTCTTCTTTAGTCATTTCCAGATCATCAATTGCCAGCTCCTTCGCTGTTATAATGGCAGATTTAAATCCATTTTCTTTGTACTTCACAAGGAATTCTTCAGTTTTCTTCACAATTGATACAGCTACATCCATTTGAATATATTTTGACTCCATCAGTTTGCTGATTACATTAATTTGCACAAGAATGCCATACCAAATTATCAGTATAACTAAAAACTTCATATTCTTAACTTGTTTTGCTAGAGAAATTGCTTCGACTGCACATTTCGGGTCAGCGGTCTCTTCGTGCAGATCCGTTAATGCATCATATATTTCGCCAACTTGATACCGAATTGCCTTTACGCAGTCAACATGACATTTCCAGCATGTTTCTACTAATGGTTTTACTATGTCCCATCTATTTGTTGAGCCAGCAAAAAGAACATAAATTTGTTGAATGATTCTGAAAAACGCCTTTCCTTCACGAGACAACTTGGCCATATCACCTAACACTAGATTTAAACTATGGAATCTGCAAGGAAGAAAAAATGCTCTATTATTTTCTCTCAATATCCGAGCTTGAACACCATTTTTACAGCCACTCATATTCGCTCCGTTGTCATAACCTTGGCATCTACAGTCTATAAGGGGTATTCCAAGGTCAGTCAACTATTGCTTAAACGCTTCTGCTACTCCGGCACCAGTACTGTTGTTTACCTTTAGAAATCCAACAAAATGCTCTACAATATTCACAGTACTGTCCGCAATGTTAACAAACCGAATAACCATAGTCACTTGTTCATAGTGGCTAATGTCAGGAGTACAGTCAAGAATAACTGAATAATATTTTGCACGAAGTATTCTCCTTTTTATTTCTTCAAGCGTGTGGCTGCTGATCAAGTGTATAAATTTGTTTTGAATGTTTTTTCCCAAATGATTGTCATGAATTTATTCGCTGGTTACTCGCCGCACACGTTCCGACATGACTGGATCAAACAGCACCAAGCACTCCACCAAACCCAAAAAATTTCCATTATGAGGATGATTGAACTTTTCAATAGATCCCTGAAATGCAAGGTTATGCTCTGCGAAATATCTTGTGATCGCCAGAAGCCATTCTAACACATTTCGTCGGTGTACCTTTTCTTTTTCTATCACTTCCTGTGCTTTTCTATCAATCATTTGATTTTTGTTTAGACGCATTTCGAACTCAATCCATTGTTTTTGTGCTGATGCCGATGTTTCACAAATAAGAGAAGATTTTTCCAATTGTTGGACCCATCGCTTGCAACAAAAACAATAGGCACGTTTTTTTGCGCCGAGTATACTAGCCAACGCTGATTAACTTTTTCTTTGTTAGGTAAATGTCTAATGTAATAGAAATCAAAAAAATGTCGTTGATCGTCAGGTTTTTTTGGATAATTGAAATTACGAACTCTGTTAACTCCCATTCCAACCAAAAAATCACGCCGATTCTGATCAATAAATTCCGGCCACATTCCGATATCAGACATACGATCATTACAATTCGATAAAATTTCAGGATTTGGGACAACTGTACATGTACCTGGTTCGATTGGAGCATCTGTATTTATGGTATCATGTTAATGTTGAATAGCTTTGTCCTTTTCTTCATAATTTTCCGCAGGTGGAGTTGCTGGCGACTCTTCTTCCTTCACACTGCTTATAAAATGTTTAAATATCGCACCTTTCTGATATGCAATAAAAGCTTCCGCGTTTCTCTTACATTTACGCTTTTCAGCGCTTTTACTTCCCTTCGTACTACTAATATTTTCAATATTTGAAATCGTAGTTATGAACCTCAAAATATTTTCTACAAAAAATCGTTAACAAAAAGAATATTTTACTGCTGTTATGATCACACAACCTCACTCATCTAAACTAACGGAAAAAACATAAAACGGGAAGGCAAAGCTACTGGCAATCTGGCTCAGTCTGACATCTGGTCTCAGAGTCATCTCGTGACTCACATAGACCTGCATTTATGGTTATTTTTATATTGTTTTATAACATACTTCTTAAGATCTCATTTATGACTGCTGATTGCAATGAATTTTTATAGAAACTATTTTGGGACACTGTTGTGTATATTCAGGTAGTTTTTGTCCATAAAAAAATTATCAGGAACCATATATGGCTTGCATAGATCGTCTTAAAAAATTTAAGGGAAATGTGTAATTAGCCACTGATTGTTTGTTGCAGTATTGTTCTCATTTCCTGGATTTGTTAAACAACAGTGAATAACTATTTTTACCGCATTACATTCGGGCCAATACGGTAATACTAATAATAATTTGGTAATGCATTGGCAGCCCCAGGCGGTCACCTTACTCGCCCGCCCATAAAGCCGGCTCTGTTAATAACTATCTTCAAAGTACATTAATCATAATAATAACCAAGATGGATAGTTAAATAGCTTTTCAATTAATAGAACATCAAACTAATTTGAACTGTACCTACATGAAGAAACGGGAATGGTCATAGATTTATTTAATTAATCCTACAGAACGGTTTGTCATTCATATCCTGTTGCAGAATCTTGGAGAAACATCTTTTGTTTTTGTGAAAAAATGCTTCTCTAAATTACTGTTTTTATTTGAAAAATTGTCATGACAAATCAAACGAGATGACATTCTGTTAAAATCATAATAAAAAAAATTGTACCTTTATTTTTCTTGGAAAATGAGTCATTGTCCGTATTACATAGTCTACTGGGGTGAATTATATATTAGTTTTATAATGACAAAAAAACCTTCGAAATTACATGAAAGCTCTTTAATAAAAACTCGTCTCGATATTAAAATATAATTATGCGATTACCACAAACAAAAAAAAACATTAAAAAATCTGTTGCTTTATTAATGCATTTTGTTACTGTAAATGAACTAAGCACTTTGCTCACTCGCATAAACGAAGAAAAGTTTCAGTGTATCAGTGTATCTTTACCACTAGGTGTTTTCAGAGATCTGAACCTGATGTTTGGACTTAGCTTATCAAATAACAACCAATTTAACCCCACTAAAGCTATTGATTATCAAATTTTTAACGGGTTGCTCTGTTCCTACCTCGTCAATACTAAGCATATCCTTCCTAACATTCTTTTTATGTCTTACCTATTTCATCATCTTGAGATTGCGATAACTGAACTAATAATTTTGCTATTTCATGATCTACATCCATATTCTTTAATATTGTGGCTCCGTCATTTGTTACTGTTACTTCCCCTGCAAAATCCTCATAGAATAATTAAAAAATT
Organism: Platerodrilus igneus; assembly: GCA_036346225.1. Lineage (NCBI taxonomy): Eukaryota > Metazoa > Arthropoda > Insecta > Coleoptera > Lycidae > Platerodrilus > Platerodrilus igneus. The sequence goes on from JARFIW010000215.1 coordinate 6,404,310, forward strand.
TCAAATGCATTTACCATCTGGGGACACCAACATCTTATCAAGCCCTTTGGGTCCTAGAGAAGTTCTCAAAGTTCTTGATATTTGTTGAGCAGCCAAAATATGAGACTACAAATACAAAAAGGTATATTAGAAAAACTTGAACCATTTGTTGTAGATTAATCAAATCCATAAAAGGTAAACAAAAACCTAACCTACCTTTATGGCATCTACTCCAACAAGCCGCTTTTGTCTTTCTTGGTCCTTAATAATTATAAACGGCCGACCGTATTCGTCGAAGGCAACACTACCGGGAATTGCAGTCATTTTATTTTAATTAACTTTATAGAAAAGAAGTGGATGATTACGGATATTATTCCAAATAATTTTCGTAAATCTTTAGATGTCTATTCGTAAAATGGTTTGACATAAAAGAGTTTGCGCCATTCGCGGTGTTGCCAGTTCATAGTTTAATATCCTAAGGCTTGATTGAATCAATGCTAACAAGTTATTTAAGAAAAATCTATTTGGCTAATTCATAACATAGTAACAATTATAAGGCTGTTAAAATTAATGCTTTAAATTATGATGTATGAAAATTGCAATTCATTAAATAATAATTGTTGTGTGTAAGTGTAATGTCATTTTCCATGGACTACAACTAAAATGAGCAAGATAGCAAGCGGGAGTTGTTTAAATTGTTTGGGTTATTAAGATATCAACAAATTTCTTCTAAAAGGCTCTAATATCGATAATAAATGGCTAACATTGTTTTGGTTGTAAAAGTATAATGTTCCATAAAGTTCTAGGTCATTTAATAATTCGTTTCTGATACTAGATTGTTAAAATGAAGAGCTTTTTAAATCGCAACCACTATTACTTAAATCTATGGGATGTTTGACAACAATGGATGGATTTACAGATTGCAAACAAAATAATGGTACCGCGGAAAAGTAAAATGTCACTATTTTCAGTGTCTTAACCTAACATATTTGGAAAGGCATTAACATACTGTAATAATTATTTTATACCTTTGTGTTCTTGGTGAAGACTAAAATACAAAATATGGCTGAAGCTATGAAACAAACAGTGGCAACTATGCTTAAAGGCATTGAAAGGTATAGCGTTTGAATATAGAACGTGTATTAAAATTTTCTAAATGTTTTCTGAAAATGTATAATGCTGTTGCATGCATGTTTTTGTTTGGTGTGCATTAAATGTTTATTTTTCCTAACGGACGTTAAGCTTTACAGAAGTGGTTGAATCTGACCTTTGTAAGGCACTACAAACACAGTTTTCAGAAAGTTTGAAAGTATAAGACTACCAAGATAAACTTAAAAAATGGAATCGTTTATTTGTGCATAAGAGTAACCTTTATTAATCCTAGTATACACGCTATTTAAATACTTGGGATTTATTGAACCAGTTTTTTTTATACAATATGCACGTAATAGAGCTGTGCTTTTTAAATACTTAATCGTAAATGAAAAACGTGTTTAAACAAAATATGTATAGGTGGAGCCGTTGAATGTTAATTTGCAACGTAAAAACATTGTAATTTTATTCACTAAATGTTTAACGTTCCCTGTTATTTTTATTATAAAATGAAAAACATTTTATTTCAGTGAGAAAAAAAACCAGGCTAGTAAAGTATCATTAAGACGTTTTTCTGTTATAAAATGCAATACCTACTTAAATTTTGATTACATACGCATAAGTAGTACTTGCATTTCAACTAATCTTACATAATGGTTTATTATATTTTTATTTATAAATAATGTTTTGATCTACTCGTTTGCTTAATGAAGTACTAGGAACTTGTTTATTAACCTTATGACGGAAGATACATATAATACAAGTACATTTAGATAATCCACCACAATTTTGCTTAAATTTTACCGTAAGTTCAAGACCTTGCCATCCTTCCAATGGGATAAAACAACTTTTATATTGAATATTTTGTCAATTTGTTTGCATACGTTTTTATATGGCAGGCTGTGTCACGCGACCATTTAGATAAACTAATTGTGTAATAGTCACTAAATTTTTAAACAACAGCTTTAATAAATAATTTTGTTTTAGATACAATCCAGAAAATTTACCAACTCTCGAACGGTATGTTGAAATTCAAGCCAGGGAAAATGCATACGATCTTGAATCCAATCTTGCAGTATTAAAGTTATATCAATTTAATCCACATAGATTTAATATTGACATTACTTGTCAAATTCTATTAAAGGCTCTTACAAATTTTCCTCATACCGATTTTATTCTGTGTAAATGTTTATTAAACGAGAGACAGGTAATTTGAATTTTTTTAAAGGCAATCGTATTAAAATTTCATTGTAGCTTGCAGAAGAACCGATCAATCAGATAATGTATCTTGGTGATATATTGGAACAATGTAATTTTGAATTATTCTGGGCTAGAGTCCATTCCATGCCAGAGCTGATTCAGCGTATTACTGGTTTCTTGGATTCGATCCGCAAGTTTGTTTGTCACGTAGTTGGCATTACATTTCAGCGGGTTGATCGTGTGCACCTTGCTCAACTTTTGGGCGATGTGGATGATATCACTTTAAAGCATTGGGTTAAGAAATATGGCTGGAAAGAGGAACACGATTTAATATTTATTGCTAATCAAGATGAAAATATTAAGACTAAGAATATCAATGAGAAAATTGATTTTGAAAATGTTGGAGCTATAATGGCCTCATGTTTTTGAACTTACTCCTTTGTATTTTAATAAATTGATTTGCTCCATATTTATTTTTTTGTAACATATTTATTTTACAAATAGCGGCTGGTTACGATATGCGATGGAAGAAAGAATGAGTCTGTATGTTACCTTGCAACACATTAAATGTGTTAAATTAAATTTCAGTGATGTTCAAGTTGCAGTTTATCCAATATAGTATGTACTCCCTGTATGTTTGTTGTACTTTGTTTTGTATTTTTCTTAATCTTCTTTGGGAAAGTCGTCAATTGACAACGATCCTAGGTCTGAATCGAAACATAAATAAAAACGATTTTAAACTGGTTTAATTCCCAAAGAAGATTAAGAAAAATACAATAGAGTATGTTGGTATTAATCGTTACTAAAGATTAGAAATAGTGATTAATTATTATTATAGTATTTTCATTCTGGAAAGTAAATACTTTGTTTAATACAATTACAAAAACAAAATAGATTTTACAAAGGGCAAAGTTCAATTTATCAGCTTTACCCAATCTCAGTCTAATTTAAATTAATACATACAAAAATTGCAGTAACTTGTATTCAATGGCATAACTCAAACGTATGATCATTTACTCTAGCAGACCACAGAAAACAATCTTAAACTTAACTGCTGGAATAAGTTTTAAATTTGGACGGTAACTGATGGTGTAATTTGGAGATGCAATAAGAGAATGAGCGTTTAAAGAAGATTGTAGTATGACAAGGTGGTGTAAAGTAATTCTTTAAATCGGAGATTCGGTTTGTGCACATTTCTAAAACTCATATAAATCATTATCATTAGGTCTTCAGTCCTAGAACTGGTTGGATGTGTACCATCATTGTTTCCTAGTCTGAACCAACCTACACATTTCCCTGAAATTTGCACAGTCTGTATCTATCACTATCTGTGTGCGAAAGTCTGATCACGGTCTACCTGTACCTATCTTTTCTTATCCCTGCTTGTAATATATCTTGTACTATTCCCCAAGAATGCCTTACAACATATCCTGTCCTATTTCTCCTATTTTTTTCATTTTCCACAGCTATCTTTATTCCTCTACTGTTTCTACAGTTTGTTATTAACCTTGTCAGTCCATGCTACCATCTTCATACATCTGAAGCACAACATTCCAGACGGCTTCTATCTCTTTCTGTGTGCTTTTTCCACTGCCCCTATTTCATAGATGTACTGTGCTGTGCTCCACACTATGCTTTGAACAGTTTTCTTCTTGTATCTATGTTCGTTGTCTTTGAACATAGCTGCTGTTCTTTCTTGTTTGATGCAGTTCGGCCACCTTCTATTGTTTTACAGTTATATATCCTATTTCCCCGATGTTCAGTGGTATATGAATGGGAGGCGTCGCCATGGATCAATGTAGTAAGCGTAAGACTACGGATCCCAAGGTCCCGGGTTCAAATCCCGACACGGCCGACTGCTTGAAAAATGGCAGGTGAGCATTTTTCACAAATATTACGCCCTCGTTCGGATGAGAGGTTAAATGGAGGTCCCGTGTGTGAGTGTTGTCACGCACGTTAAAGATCCCTACCTTGCCTGGAATGGCAAGGGTTCGGCAAAATTCTAAATTTCCAGGCAACAAAAAACTCGTCTCCTGGCCAATGTAGTACCTTCGGGTGGAGCATTGGAAATGTAAATGAACGGTATATGAAGGGGGTAAGTAGTCTTTGGCTACCAAGTTCCCCCAGCACCTGAACATTAGTTGAAAATATTTCACAATCAACACCTGTAGTTGTTTGTAATAATCATCAGATTTAAAAGTACTTATTTTTTCGTCATTGGGTTTTACATCTTGGAACTGGTTGGACTTGTACCTCAGCTTATTTATGTTCTGAGCTAGCCTACACCGTTCCCTGCAATTCTCACAACAGTCGATATACAGTTCGATTCCCTTCTATTGTTTTATAATAATATGCCCTATTTCACCGAGATTCAGTGGTATGTGAAGGGGGTTAAGCAGCCTGTGGCAGCCAAGGTTCCCCCAACACTTATACATTTGCCATACTAATAGTTTTCAAATAAATCCTTTCGCACAATTAACATTAGTTGAGAGTATTGCAAAACCAATATCTATAGTTGTTTATAATAATCACCATGTTTAAGTACAGTTATTATTTTTGTCATTAGTTTTTCCATCTTGCGGCTGGTTGGAAGCGTACCTCCGTTGATTTCTATTCTGAGCTAGCCTACACATTGCCCTGAAATTCTCACAACCTACGTCTTTCACTGTCTGTGTGTAGTAGTGTAACTTAGGTCTACCTCTACTACTCTTTTTTCTTATCTCTACTTCTAATATATTCCGCACTATTCCCTCATGTCTTAGTATGTGGCCTATCATCCTATCTCTCCTATTTTTTACTGTTTTCCACACAGTTCTTTCTTCCCCTACCATTTCTAGTACCTCTTTGTTCTTAACTTTGTCTATCCATGATATCTTCGTCTGTAGCACCACATTTCAAAGGTTTCTACCTTTTTCTAGACTGCTTCTCCTACTGTCCAGGCTTTACAGTCATACAGTGCTGTGTTCCACACATATGTTTTGAGCAATCTTTTCCTTGTTTCTATGTTTGTGGTCTTTGAACACAGTAGTTGCTTTTTCTTGTTAAATGTAGCACGATCTTGTGCTAATCTTTGTTTTATATCTTTTGTGCTTTTCCCATCTTGCGTTATTTGACTTCCTAGGTAGCAGAAATCCTTAACCTCATGTAAGTTCTCGTTACCTATTTGTATTCTTAACTCCCCTTTTGCATACTAGAACTTTAGTTTTATTTTTGTTAATTTTCATACCATATCCCTCCGTTAGAACTATTGCCATTTCATTAAGAGCAGCTTCTAACGCTTCCCTGCTAGATGCTAATACCGCTATACCATCTGCAAATCTAAGCATATCAATCTTTTGTCCCTGCATATTAATTCCAAATGTCTTCCTGCATTTGACTGTATTCATTGCCTCTTCTATGTACAAGTTAAAAATTAATGAGGATAAGCCACATCCCTGTCTCACCCCTTTCCTAATATTTACTTCTCTACTTTTTTGCTCTAGTTCTATTACTGCTGTTTGTTCTTTGTATAAGCTATGTACTACTCGTCTATCCCTACAATCATTCCAATTTTTTTGAGTATGTCGAACATTTTTTTCTATTTTACAATGTCAAATGCTTTTTCCAGATCTACAAACCCTATATATACGCTTTCCCCCTTCTCTATTGTTTTCTCCATTATCACCCTCAGAGCTAAAATAGCCTCCATTGTTCTCCTGTTTCGCCTAAACCCAAATTGATCTTCTCCCAGTATTTTTTCAGCTCGTTTTTGCATTCGTCTTTGTACAATTCTATTTAATATTTTTGAAACCTATGCTGTCAAGCTTATTGTTAGAAAATTTTCACATCTATCCGTGCTTTTCTTTTTTAGTATAGTTACTGTGATGTTACGTTTGAAATCTTTGGGTATCTCGCCTGTCTCATACATATAGCTTACAAGTTGGAAGAGACGTTCTGTTACTGCTTGTCCAGCAGCTTTTAGAGTTTCTGCTTGCACCTTATCTGTACCCGGTGTCTTACCATTTTTCAGACTTTAATGCAAATTCAAACTCATCTCTAAGTATAGAATATCCCAGGTCATCCTTTTCAATGTCTGATTCCTGTTCTAATGCTGTTAATTCCTCTCTTGCATATAAATTCCCTATATATTCTTGCCATCTGCACACTTTCTCTACATTTTCTATAATGACGTTTCCTTTCGCCTCCCTTATATTTTTGCTATATGGTTTTATATCCCTAAAATTCATTCTAATTAATTTGTATGCTTCGTCTTTTTCCTATTTCTATCTTAGTTTGTACATTGTTGCACTTTTCATCGATTTGTTGTTTAGCTTTCCTGCATTTTCGAATAATTTCCCATTTTATGACTTTGTATCTCTGTTTTCCTGTTTCGTCTGATCTATTTTTGTATTTTCGTTTTTCTTCTATTAAATTCAGGATATCCTTTGTTATCCATGGTTTCTTATTTTTTCTTGTGAATACCCCAGAATATCTCTGGCCGCCATGTCTAAGATGGATTTAATGTTGTTTCATTCTGTTTCTAGTTCCTTAGTAAGAGAAATTTTCCCGATATCTTTCAGCAATTCATTTGACTTTTTTTCAAATCTTTTGTGGATATCTTTATCTTTTAGCTTCTCAAAGTCAAAGTGCCTTTTCCGTTCTTCTTTTTCAGATTTTTTAATTTAAGTGCGGTCTTCATAATTATGATGTTGTGGTCAGTGTCTATATTTGCTTCTTGGTAGCTTCTACAGTCTTTTACTTGATTTCTAAACCGTTTTCTAACAATAATGTAATCTATTTGATATCTTCCTATATCTCCTGGCATCTTTCACGAGTATCGTCTTCTAGCATAATGTTGAAATAATGTATTTGTGATTGTTAAGTTGTTCTTGCCACAAAATTCTAACAGCCTATTTCGTCTGTCATTTCTCGTGCCTAAACCAAATAAACCTACTATCGCTCCTTCCCTACCCTCACCTACCACTGCATTAAAATCCCCGATAATTATTAAATTTTCATGTCCTTTTACGTATCTTAGTATGTCTTCGATATCTTTGTAGATCGCCTCTACCTCTTCCTCACTGTAGCTAGAGGTGGGCATGTATACTTGTATTATTACTGTATTTACCGGTTTAGATTGTAATCTAACCATAAGTACTCTTTCGTTCTTTTGTCAGTTGTTTTCTACACGTCGTTTTGCATAACTATGCCTACCCCGAATTTCTTTCCTCTGATCCTGTATAAATTACCCTGAAGTCTTCACTCCAAAAATCCCCGCCTCTGGCCAGCGGAGTTCGCTAATTCCTACTATTTCATTTCTAGTGTTAACCTATCCATTTCGAGTTTCAGGTTCTCTAGCTTACCTACTTGTTTCATACTTCTGACATTCCACGCTTGACTCGCAGAATGTTCACGGATTTTTCTATACCTTCGGATCACATCCCCAAAGTAGTCCCTTCTGGGAGATTCGAATGGGGGACTATTTTACCTCCGGAATTTTTTACCCCAAAGGATGCCATCATGTTTATTAACAATTTTTGTACGCAGTGTACTTGGGAGGCAATGTGGTGGTTTCCCATTGCCTTCCACATCGCAGTAGTGTGTCATAGATTTTCATACCGACTTCTATGGTCTCTGCCACTCTTAGTACCAAAAAAGCTGATGCCCTCTTTCAGGGACCTATCCTAGTCTGGTTCCTTACTAAAGACTCCACGAATTTGGTTGAATCTATAGTTCGGCTCTTTAGCTCATTGAAACGCGCAACCCATTCTACCTGTTCCAGTATTTTAGAATTCCACCAAGGTGCAGGTCCGTTCAGATTGGAGTTATTTACTGTCAACTTAAAAATATGTAATCCATGCTTACTTGTAGTGGCACCGAAGATGGCTAACGCCAAAAGTGCTCTGTTGTAATTTTTATATTTTTTAAATATTATGTTATTTTACACGAGAATACCTGCTTTTGGATTTTATTAAAAAGGTCGTGTACACAGTCAAGAATTAACTCTTTACATACACATCAGGACTTTAACAGTGCATATTCAACTCCCCTTAGAAGTAAGAAACAAATAGATGCCTCGGATGCTGGAGAAATTTATTATGAAGGTAAGAATAAAATTGTGGCGGCTGTACTCGCATATGCATTGATTTGTATTAATAAGATTTTGAAATGATTTAACGAGCATGTTTTTTGTGTGTAATGGCGCTAGCCGTCATAATGCCTATGCGAGTGCAACTGATAATTTGGGTTATGCTTTTTGCAATTTTATGCAGTTACACGCTTAGTGCTTTAACGGATATTTATTTATATTATATTTATATTTTTGCTTGTATTTTTGTTTGACATTTTACCACCAATTTTTGGTAGCAGTATATATAGGAAAGAAGATTGTACTTATAATATGTCAGTTAGGGAATGATAGGGAACGCTACGGACAATTCTAGGATGAAATTAAAATAAAATACTTAGACCAGGGAGGACGAATTTATAGAGCAGGCAAAATAGCTGTATTCACTATTAACACATCTGGTGTATGCTTAGAAATTTGAATCCATTATTAAAAATTAGTTAGCTAGCTTTGGATAGTTTTAAGTCGACCCTTCAGGTCGCACCGATAAGCAAAGCTGGCAGCTGCTATCTGGTATTACGAATCCCCCCCTTCATTTTTGCTTGTCTTGTTGATCGGACACACTCCAAAATTCAACGCTATGGATACAATTATTTGAACCCTAATTTAGTTCAGTTAGAAGATTTTTATTTAAAATCGATTAATTTTGATGTAGCTTCCATTTGAAGCACGTGTAATTTCGCATTTAAACCCAATGTATTACCTTCGGTGGAGCATTGGGGACGTGGTTGCAAGCAGAGCGGCCCTTATTCACATTATAATGATAGGTGAACCTTTGGCATGGCTGATATTTGTGCGTAAAGGATGGGCAAGAAGAGGGAAGCTTTTAAACAATAAATGCATTTTAAATTTACCTATTTACTTGCAAGATGTTAAAAAATCGCTGGCCAATTGGAACATTCACCCTACAAGACGATGTAATTTGTGGTTACAGAAATGCAAAGCTACGTATAATTCTAATTTAATATAGAAACATCATGAACATGACTTTTACGATTATGTTAATTTCAATACCCAAAATTAAAATTATAATTGTATTTACAAAAATAGGTTCAAAAACTTAAAAGATAATGAATTTAATTATTCTATATAAATAAAAAAACTGAAACTTAATTGTACGTAAAAATTCCATACAAGTAAAAAATTAGCTACTGGAATTTGATTGGAGTAACAGGCCAAAAAGATGGATTGTGTTTATTTATATAAGATTCGTAATTTAATTCTACAGCAACCTCCATTCCAGTTATCTTTGGAGCCATTTGCCCATATAACTCTGTCATTTCAGCTTTCCGTTTTGCATCATCTATTGGTTCCGGAGGCAGATACATTGCATCAGTTTCTTTTGAGCACTCTGACTTGATAGTCTTCTTTTTTTGAGATTTTACTGGTAAAACTGCTTGTTCATCTTGGCTAATACCATTCTTTGAAAGCTGAGTAGTAAGTTTGCATACTTCAGCATGCATATCTACAACATGTTTACGTAACTTACTATTTTCATAGTATAGACCAACGGCCACAGATTGCCAATAAAACTCTGAAGAATGAAGCTCCCACATAAGCACTTTTGGTATAGGCTCTATATCGGATACTTTAGTCTTCGTCTCCATATAGTATCTGCAATATTTCTTGATCTCCCTAATACCAGCTAGTTGGAGTTTGCGTTTTCGATTCTTAGCTTTGTTACGTTTACGTCTCAACAATCTAGCCCTATTTCGTTTAATTCTACGTGCTTTCTTCACTGACACGTGTGTTTTTAAAAGAGTAGATGTATGAGCTACAAGAGACTTGTTTTTATGAGGTAAGTGGATATAGTTTACCGATACATCCATTAGGATTTGAGGTTATACGCAGAGACATTCGATTTTCTATGGTTGTTAGTGGTGTAATCGAGTAAGAAATGAAACGTACATCAAAACGAAGCATACGATATTCTAATCCAATTGAAAATGGTCTAAGTTGCTAAAATCTTCTTTTCGTAATCATTGAACAAACACAAATAAAACAGTAGTATTGCAGTTAAAGTTATCCTTTTATTTTACACAGTGATTGTATATTCAGCATACACGATAAATAGTTACGGGAAGTTTACGCATAGAACTTACAGCATACCCCGCGCGTAAAGGGAGATACAGCAAGTTGAATATAAAACTTAAGGACTCTGTTTGTAAATGGCTTATTGTTATATAAATTTAATCATTTATTTAGAGTAATTGATATTTAAAACTTGAAGTACATGGTAATTCTGTAATAAATATATAATTTAAAAAAGTATAGCAATGCATAGGTTTTCACAAACTTACTTGCTATATATTTACCAGTAAAGAATATGTTTTTTAATAAAATTTCAATGTTCAATAGACGCTGCAACATCGCCTATACTTGAAGATATGTTGTATGAGAGGTTTTCATTTTCTACAATATGCCCAAATAATTAAAAATAATACAATTTAGGAATACTATATTTAAACTGGTTACAACAAAAGTTAAAGGGTTTTTGTTTTATTTAATTTCAATCGTTTCACAGTGTTCTCAATCATCATTTATTTTGTATTAATCAACAAAATAAACTAAACACAAAATAGGTATATGTTTAAATAAAATTATTGTCTTAAGCTCCACAGTGTTATAATTACCATTAGTATTTTTTTAAATTGCACGTTAAATAAATCCAAGTGTGAATTGTTTAGTCTTTACGTAAAAGACTTATATACGTAAAAAAAATTTAAAAATATTCACAACTATTTAAAAAATACAACTGTAATAAATATAAACCCTCAAATATAAGCTTTATTAAACTAAAAGTCAAGCTTATAAAATATGACAGTGATAATCAGTAACATAATAATTGAAAGAAAATAGTCGCAGACTCCTCCTTTTATTTCATCACATTCTTCCGTTTCTTTAAATTTTAGTCACATAGTCAACAAGATACTTCGGTGAACGAGTCTCTCTAGTAGACTTGTGAGTCACCGGCGTGGCAGGTAATCGCATTACAGACTCGGGAGTTGAATAACTATTTGAGGTAGGGAGGTTAGATAAAGATTCTGGAAAAATGCGAATGGGGTTAATAGCAGGTGTTGTGTTAACCAAATCACGGTTCAAATTAGTAGGCGATGATTCAGTAGACGAAGAGTGTAGGGTCGAAGAATCAGTACTTTCGACTACTTCTCCCAGATTACCTAGGGGAGCTAGTTCGATAGTTTGACGAACGAATAACAAGGGTTGGCGCTAAGTAGTTCAGCTTCTTCTACGACGGGGTCGTACTTCGAAGAACGAACGTTTTTTCCGAATAAGAATAGACCCAGGCGCTAGCCAAGAAGGAATAGATTGCCCGTAAGCAGATCTTCGGCAATGTGTAAACGTCCGTTCGTGAGGAGTCGAGTTGGTGGCGGTACACAGCAAGGACCTAATTGAATGGAGACTCTGGTTTAAAGCTGTTTCCCATTTAGTTACGGGAGTGGCTTCCGTCTTTAGAGCTAACAAAATAGTTCTTCAAATGATGCCATTGTATCGCTCAGTTTGTCCGTTTCCGCGGGGATTGTAGGCAGTGGTGCAACTCGTAGCAGTTCCTTTTGTATGTAGAAATTGTTTGACTTCATCCGTTATAAGAGAACTTCCTCTATCCTAGTGCACACAAGAGGGCATTCCGAATGTTAAAAATAATTCGGTTAGGCTGCCTATTACACTTTTAGCGGACATATCTTTACAAGCGTAAGCAAATGGGAATCGGAAGTATTCTTAATTATAGTAAGAATATACCTGTTAGAGGTGATACTAGGCAAAGATCTTTTAAAGTCATAGAAATTCTTTCAAAAGGCTTAGTAGCCTTTATAAGAACACCTTCGGTTTTGGAAAAACGGGGTTTAACTTCGGAGTAGGATCTGCAAGCGGATGTGACCCTTTTAATGTCATCGATAGAGTAAAGCAAGTTCTTGCTCCTTACCCAGTGTGCCATTCGGGTAACGCCAGGGTGGCACAACGAATGATGTATTTGATAAAGTTTATTAAGATCAGTGCTAATAGTGGATACTCGATGGCGAACCCTAGAGAATGCGTCCGCTACAACATTGTTCCAGACAATACACAATACGTGACTGCACCAGACCAACAACAGCCGCCCCCACTTGTACGAACTGTCTAAGAATAAAAATAACACGACCACCCTATGACTAGCCCCGATTTCCCAGTTTATAAACAAGCCCTAGACATCTGTAAAAGACGCATAGACTATGGACTTTAAACTCTTACAAAGAAAACGGATGTATAACTCACCCCACAGACACCTATCTCTTAATGTCATATAGATTAAGCTCCAACATTCTGAACCAGCCACCCTTGAATTCATTAAATCCCTTACTAAAAATCATATTTCCATAGCCCTAGTACAAGAACCTCACATGATTAATAACAAGATGCCATCATTTCCCCCATATGCTAAGTTATACAACCATCCTGCCCCATCAGCCATTATGATTACAGATCCGACAATAGATGCCTCCTACATACCATCCCTTTCCACAAACCAGACAACCACAATAGAAATCCATTGGAAAATCGGCTCCCTGCTCCTAATTTCCTCCTACTTTCAATATGGTCAAGATATTAACATACATTTACAACAAATCGACAACGCACTTAACATGATAGGACACCGACACACAATCATCTGCACGGACCCCAACGCCAGATCGACCCTGTGGTTGAACGACAGCACAGATGAACGAGGCATCCTACTTGAAAATCTTCTCCTCCAACACAACCTGCAAATCCTAAACACCTCCTCCCACATCCCAACATGGGAATCCTATACTCAACAATCCAATATAGACGTCACACTAGCTACCCAATCCACCGCCAATATCATCACCACCTGGAAAGTATCCCATATTATGCAAACCAGCGGTCACAATCCTATAACATTTAAAATGCTACCAAATCTCCCACCACGAACATTCTTCAAAACCCCATCCTACAATACACAGAAAGCCAACTGGCAACAATTCCTAGCAAACCTAAATAAAATTACCGCTAGTTTCCTTTCTAACACATACAAAATAACCGACCCTCACTCTCTCGTCACCACCATCATCACAAATATCTACACCGCCGCCAAAGACACGATTTCGCACGAATACTACACGCAAAGATCGAACGCATGGTGGACATATGAACTTAACACTAAAAGACAAGCACTAAGCCAAATGCGACACCAACTACAGAACGCTAAACGTAGACATTACAACAACGTAGACATACTCGTACAAGAATACAAAACAACACGGAATGAATATAAAACTCTAATCACAACAACAAACAAACAACACTACATGGACATAATCAAAGAACACGACAGCGATTCTCTGAAGACATACCGGAAACTGTTAAAACCACCTCCTAACCACATACTATCTACACCCTCCAACCAAACTGACTCCTCATTTCAAAATACCTTAACCACCCTCCTAGACACAGTCATCTCCTCCACCATCCCAAACGTATCTACACAAGAAAAATAAAGAATAATAAACTACGCTAATACACAACCAGATAACACACCTGACTATGACTTAGACATAGACTCACTAGACCTAATAGTTAAAAATCTCGATCTTAAAAAAGCTCCTGGACCAGATCAAATTTCCAACATTATTATCCAAACATTCTGGCCTATCATAAAAGACTTCATGATCCAACTTATCCTTAAATGCCTCAAATAAAGTACATTCGCAAACGTCCATAAAGAAGCATCCATCAATTTCATATTAAAATCCTGTAACTCCCCGAAAGATCCTAAATCATACCGTCCAATAGCACTACTCCTGACAATTAGTAAAATCGTAGAACGCATCCTTATTAAAAAGATTAGTTCCCATATAAACAAAAACTTCCTCCTTTCTGAAAATCAACATGGCTTCCGCCCCGGACACAGTGCCAATGATACCATCCGATCCCTTATCACCACTGTCCAAACATCCCTCTCCAAATAAGTAATAGCCATTTTCCTTGACTTCTAAGCTGCCTTTTATCTCCTCTGGTGGCCGAATATCCTATCACAATTTAAAAATCCAACTTTCCTATATATATATATATATATATATATATATATATATATATATATACCAAATCCTACAATCCTATTTATGTTCACCAACTGCAACCCTTAGCTCCAATTACTTCTCCGTCACAAAGTCCCTATCTCAGGGCTGTCCGCAAGGATCAGTCTTTTCACCTACATTATGGTACCTCTCCATAAATCCCCTCCTTGACCTAGACATCCCTAATATGTCAACATTTGCTCTGCCGACAACCTTACCTACCTTATACACGGAAACTCCCAAAGATCCTAGAAAACACCGCCCGCATTCTAATAATCCAACATATTAAATTCTGGTCCCTACTGAACAAACAACCCTTATCACCAGCCAAATCAAAAATCCTCCTTCTTAATCTTCTTTGGGTATTAAACCACTCATAGTTTTTAAAATTATCTTTATTAACGTTTCGATCCATGACCTAGGATGGTTTTCAAAATAATAAAAACTTCAAGTTTGACATTTATGACACAAATTGAAGGTAACTTTGATTTATTGATGTTTGAAATATTTGGTTTGAGTACACTAAGCAAAATTTTTAAAGTTTTAAAGTTTAAAAATTTTGCTTAGTGTACTCAAACCAAATATTTCAAACATCAATAAATCAAAGTTACCTTCAATTTGTGTCATAAATGTCAAACTTGAAGTTTTTATTATTTTGAAAACGATCCTAGGTTATGGATCGAAACGTTAATAAAGATAATTTTAAAAACTATGAGTGGTTTAATACCCAAAGAAGATTAAGAAGAATACTAAACAAACCACAACAAACATACAGGGAGTATTTAAAAATCCTCCTATTAAAAAGCCACCTCTAACGAGCCCCTACACTTCACTTATTTAATACACCCGTAACCCTCTCCGAATCAACCAAGTACTTTGGCATCCAAATAGAATCCCGACTCAAAATGCACGCTCACCTATTATATTTCCGATCCAAAACAAAATCAATCTTAAACAATATATATATATATATATATATATATATATATATATATATTGCCGTGTAACTTCGCTCTGGCTCAGTAGCTTCGAAAATTTATTAATTTACCAAAATCGAAAATTTCACAAAAAGGAAAATTTTGAAAAAAAAATTTCTTACCCAGATTCTGCTTCCATCAACTTTGATTTCTTCAACCGCTCCCTAGCTAGCTCAGTTGGGCCTCCTCTTGGATACCTAGATTTACTATCATACTCTTTACCGTTCACGCACACTCTCAATAAAACCACAAAATAATACAACAATCATACAATATTTATTTACCACTATTTACAAATAATAATTCAAGATTATGTACATTTCGGTGCTCAAGTTACACCTCCATAAATGATATCTTTGTAAAGTCCTTGTTTTTAAATTGAAATATCAAACATATTTAATGTAACAGGAGTAAATGGGCACTAAATAATACCTTATTTATATTTTTTTTTAATTATTACACTCTGGAGTATGGTGAGCTCATGAAAACCCAGTTTATGAATGTATGCTGTCTACTTAGTATACTCTTACTACAAACACAAAAAAAAATCTATGTACTCTAAACTATAAAATTTAAATTCATGAGGAACGTTAATAAGCTATACGTACACTGGTTCGTATTCCCGTTTTATTCATTTTTAAAATAAAACACAATTTATTTCGCGTTTTTAAACAACTCCAGTTGTTAATAGAACTATTTTTGAAATTGGTGCATTATAATCGTCAATTGTCGTAAATATGCCGAATTATCTCCAATCAGAACAGAAGAAGACGATTTGGCATTTGTTATCATTCGTTTTCGGAATTTTGAACTTCAAGCAACAACAAGTGCAGCTGCTCCATATGACTGAAGTGCGTGATTTCAAGTGAACCAAACCGCTTAATCATCGCCGTTTTCAGTGTACCGTACCTGCTCAGAAAACTACTGGAGGTATGTTCGTTTTGTTATAATCAATTAATAATTTTTTCTCGTTACATTTGTACTATAATTTTTGATATAAATTTGAAAGCCATACTGCCGATAACCATATATCATTACACATTGTGTTGAATCACAAACAAATTAAAAGGTCCTTCGAATTTCGCAATCTTTCGCAAACTTTACGCACCATTTCTTGGTCACTTTGGCCTGAATTTGTAATAGTCCTGGATTTACATCCATTAAAAACAATAATTTCGACTTTGGTTATGTACTTAATAAATTAACGTATTTGTAGTATAGTGTGCTTCAACACCTGTATTACAGATTTTGTTACCGGCGTTATATCGCTTTCTTTACAGCGAATATTATTTTGAATGTTTGACTTCGGGCAATACCCATAAGGTGGCGCAGTAAGTCAAACATAATTTAATTTCTAAATCATTTGCATTTGTAAACAAACATTGTAGGTTGTGTTTGTTGAAAATACTTGTTTACTACAATTATTTATCAAAAGTTATGCATTTTCGTTAATATATGTTGTTTGTTTGTTACAAATACACATGATTCAAAAGATGTAACTAAATGTTTACATATATGTTTGCAACTTTCTTCTAATACATGTTTACAGTGATTAATAATTAATTGAAAATTGTTCGTTGTTTGTAATCAATAAACACAGGTGAGTTATTGTATAATTATTGTTATTAGCATCTTTGGTAAAGTTTAAAGTTGTATTGTAGCCTAAAACTTGAGGTTAGGTTTGTTGTTTGCATTATTTAGTTTGTTTACTTGAATAAATTTGGACATTAGCGACATTCTAATGGCTCCAAAGAAAGATCAATTGATTTTAGCCAATTCCGTGCATAAAGCAAGATTGGAAGAGATCGTAGATTGTGCAAATCGTTCGGTGAATGATCCATCACTTAGAAATTTATTTAAAATACAGTATAGAAATGTAGAATTAATTTACAAGAAATACAATGAAAACTATTTGTTAATTCTTCATGCAACAAGTGAAGAATCTCAGCAACTACTATTGCAAGAACGATTCTCACTTGACAAAATTTATTATTCGATAAATCTTTTGGAAGATAAACTTACACAGGCGCCTGCTGCAACTTCGTCTCAATTGTCTAATGTCAAGCTTCCCAGAGTCCAGTTAAGTACATTTTCTGGTGATCTGAAACATTGGTGTACATTTAAAGATTTGTTTGGCACACTAATACATAATTCAAGTTTGTCGAACATTGAGAAATTTCAATACCTTATGGATTAATTGGGGGGTGAATGAGGTGATAAGATATGCTAATTATAGAGAAGGACCAATTGCTTTTTGTAGCAATAACAATGGCGGTGGAGCGATTATATAATAACTAAAAACAACTACAACGAACTACGTAATAAAGGGTATAAATACCTTAAGGCCTGTGCCGCAGTGGGCAATAAAAGTTCACACACAAAGCTTCGCGGACAACCAAAAACACGCACGATTGGGTGTCTGTGTCGCTTTCGAAAGCTCTCACACAACCGTCTTCTGCAAGGGTTCGAATGCAACTGTGTTCTTCAACGGTTCGCGTACGACTATATTCACGCACTTCCACTGTCGGTATATAATGTTTCACTAAAAACTATAGGATACCCGCACTAAGTAATTATTGTCACCAATTCCAATAAATGTTCGATGATGACGTAACACCTTATATTATCACTTAAAAATGAGGCATATAATCTTATCAATAGCATTCCAATGACCTCTGATAATTACCCTTTAGCATATAAAACACTTACAGATCGTTTTTCGAATAGAAGGCTCTTAGCCAACCATCATTGGTCTTTATTGAAAAAGTATCCGTCTCTCACTACAGAGAATTCAAAGCAACTTAGGAATTTGGTCGATGAGTTTAATGAAAATTTGTCAATATTGAAATCGTTACAATTTGATACAGATAGCTGGGACTTTGTTCTGGTTGATCTTTTGTTAAGCAAACTTGATGAAGCTACTCATAAAAGATTTGAGTTGCACTTTAATTCGTCTGAAGTGCCAGCTTATCAATGTGTTAAAGAGTTTTTGTTGAAACAATGCGTTGCTTTACATAACCTGGTGCCCAGTGGGATTTCGAAAACACCATTGTCTAAAGGTACTGCTGCTAAATCGTATAGTCGACTAAGTCCTACACGTTCTAATTTTGATTCGAAGCCTAAAACATTTCTAGCACAAACTACTACTCATTCTAGGAGTAATACGTTATGTACTATTTGTAAAGGCAATCATTCGTTGTATTCGTGTGAGCAATTTCTTAAATTGTCTCCAACTCAGCGTCATGAACAAGTCAAACATCATCAGTTATGTTTGAATTGTCTTCGACCTAACCACAGCATGTCGTCTTGTTTTTCGAAGTCATCCTGTAGACATTGTGGTAAACATCATCATTCACTTCTTCATTTTGTTTCGCCTAACACTACTTCGCACTTGTCCTCTTAGAATACCCCAATTCGTCAAGAAACACCTCAAGCTAGTACTTCTACTAATGTTGGTACAACCATTATTGGTTCGGCAGCAACAATTTGTCTTGCTTTGTTACTCACAGTTCATTTGGAAATTCTTGACAAGAGAAATCGAACTCAAATTGTTCGTGCTCTTGTTGACACTGGAAGTCAAATCTCGTTTATTACCGAAGATTGTCGTAAATCTATTGGGTCGTTATCTCGTCCTTCGCATGTTCCTATTTCTGGTTTGGGTCAAACTTCGCATCAAACGTTAGGCATGATTTCTGGTATAATACGACCCATTCAGGAATATGATTCTGTCCCTGTAGATAGTAATTTAAAAGTAACTTTTATGGTTTTACCGTCCATCTGCGGTGACCTTCCAGCGAAACTTATACAATCTCGATGGTCTCATTTGGAGAATATTAAACTTGCAGATGAACAATGGAGACAGCCAGCTCCTATTCAGATGTTGTTGGGTGCTGACGTTGCCTCTCGTATTATACTAGATGGGAAAATCACTGGTAATGACAATTCTCCAGTTGCAGTTAATACAATTTTCGACTACATGGTTTTTGGTCCTATAGATTCCATGTCAGCACATCGCTTAAATTCATTTTTTGTTTCGGTTGATCCTTACAGAGATATTAATCTCAAACAATTTTGGGAACTTGAAGATATTCCGGGTAATAAACGGTTCTTTCCGGACGACCTTATGGCTCAACAGTCATTCGATAAATCGTTATTTCGTTTGTCCAATGGTAGGTTTGGAGTAAGTCTTCCGTTCAAGGAAAATATTCCCGACTTTCCAGATTCAAAAGCTATTGCAGTTAAGCGTCTGTTGGGTTTAGAGCGTCGCCTCCAAGTCAATCCAGAACTTCGCAAATTGTATGTTGATTTCATGTGTGATTATGAATCTTTAGGTCACATGTCACTTTTACCGTCTACCCCTATTGGTAGTGATTCGTACTACATTCCGCATCATGCAATTTTTAAGATGGAAAATGGTAAATCCAAATTGAGGGTTGTATTCGATGCCTCTGCACAATCAACTAATGGTATTTCATTAAATGATACCTTGCTTACTGGACCTAAGCTCCAGAACGATATTGTTAAAATATTGTTAGCTTTTCGTACTTACAAATTTGTTGACGTTTGTGACATTAAACAAATGTATCGTCAGATATTGATAACAAAATCAGATCGTCGCTATCAGCTAATACAATGGAGGTGGAATTCGTCTGAGCCTATGTAGACTTATCAGTTGAACACCATCACTTATGGGGTGTCATCAGCTCCATTCTTAGCGATCCGAACAATTTTAGAGTTAGCCAAACTTGGCAAGAATAGATATCCTTTGGCTGCTAAAGCGTTGGAAAACAATTTGTATGTTGATGATATTTTGTGTGGTGCTTCCACTCTGTCGGATTCTCAGGAACTAAAATGTCAGCTTGTCCAGTTGCTTGGTTCAGGATGTTTTGAATTACGTAAATGGGCTAGCAATAATCCAGTACTTTTGGAAGACATCCCTCTTGAACACCAACAATCGAAGTCAAATCTTGTTGCAAGTGGTGGTGATTTTATCATTAAGGTACTTGGACTCCGTTGGCAATCACAATTGGACATTTTTTCTTTCGATCTTCAACTTTTGGAGAATCGTATCTCTAAACGTATACTTCTCTCAACGATTGCTCGCATTTATGACCCTCTGGGATTTCTTACTCCAGTCACTTTCGCCCTCAAGCGACTCATTCAACAATTTTGGGTTCTTGGGTTACACTGGGATGAAGATCCTCCAGATGTCAGTGTCATGTTTTGGAAAAAATTTGTTTCTGAATTTTCAATTATTAAATCAATTTAGATACCACGTTATCTAGCTATTAAAGAAGTTTGTAGCGTGCAGCTTTATGGTTTTGCTGATGCCTCAGGAAAGGGCTATTCAGCCATTGTTTATTTTCGTATGGTATTTCATTCTGGGAATATTTCTGTTCGTTTTGTTATAGCTAAATCAAAGGTAGCTCCTCTGAAATACTTATCTGTACTTCGGCTGGAACTTTGTGCTGGGGCACTCTTATCAAAATTGGTACAATTCGTAATTGGTGCTTATTCGTCTATAACCTTTGAAAAAATCATTTGTTATACTGACTCCTAGGTGGCTTTGACTTGGATAAAGTCACCTGCTTATCGTTTGAAAACATTTGTAGCTAATCGTGTTAGTTTCATTCAGGAAAGAGTTCCTCCTGAATGTTGGTGTTATATTCGCTCTTGTGACAATCTTGTTGATTGTGCCACAAGAGGTTTGTTTCCTTCTGAACTGCCCTCGAATCCGTTATGGTGGGCAGGTCCTTCATTTTTGTCAATCCCTGAAGCAAATTGGCCTTCGCCTTTGTCATGTGTTTCGTCTCCAGAAGCATCTGTTGAAGAGAAACACCTTGTGCGTGTCGCTACTATAGAATCCACATGGATTGATAATTTCTTTGAAAGATTCTTGTCTTTACGTAAAATTCAAGGCATAATTACATATTGCCTAAGAGTATTTCACGCAAGAAAAAATATTCTGAATTCGTTATCATTGTATTTGTTAGAGCTAGAAAATTCTCTAATAGTTATCACAAAAGTAGTTCAACACACATCGTTTAAGTATGAATTAGAAGCACTTCGTCAAAATGAACTTTTACCTAAACACTTTCAGCGTTTAGGTTTATTTCTCGATTCCAATAATATTTTGAGAGTGGGCGGTAGACTAACTCATTCTAGCCTTCCCGATTCTTCTAAGTATCCTGCTTTGTTACCTAGTAAACATCGTTTTACGGACTTACTGATAGAACAAGTTCATTGCAAGAATCTGCATTCTGGAGTGAATACAACTTTATATTTAATTCAGGAAAATTTCTGGATTCTTTCGTCTCGTCGCGCTATTCGTCGCATTTTGTCGAAATGTTATCGTTGCTATAGAATCAATCCTGTACCTATTGTTCCTATTATGGGTAACTTACCCCATTATCGTGTTTCCCAGCAGGCTAAACTATTTAGCTCTGTCGGAATAGATGTTGCTGGTCCCTTTACTATTACGCCATATCGTAAAAGGGGCTCCAGAACATTTAAGGCGTATCTTTGTGTTTTCGTTTGTTTGGCTACCAAGGCCTTGCATCTTGAAGTTGTTTTGGATCTGTCTACTGACTCAGTTATTGCCTGTCTTCGACGTTTTATAGCTCGCCGCGGTCGCTATCAAGACATCTACAGCGATTGTGGAACAAACTTTGTTGGTGCTGATCGACAACTACAAGAACATTTTCGTCAATCTGTCGAGTCAGAAGCCATTGTCTGGCATTTTAACCCCCCTTCTGCTCCCCATTTTAGAGGCATTTGGGGAAGTGCAGTTAAATCCGTTAAAACTCATTTAGCTCGTGTTGTGGGTAGTCAAATACTTAGCCTTGAAGAGTTTCAAACTCTTACTGTTCAGATTGAGGCTCTGTTGAACTCTAGACCCCTTTGCAGTCTAAGTAGCTATCCTAATGATCTTCGTTCGTTGACTCCAGATCGTTTTTTGACCCTGGAACCTTTGTCATCATTCCCTGATCCTATTGTTTCTCATATAAAACAGTCTCGTTTGTCGCGCTGGCAATTAATCCAAGCATTGCAGCAGGGATTTTGGGATCGGTGGCACAAGGAGTATTTACATCAATTATATCAACGTGCTCGTTGGTTTAAAACTAAACAATTAGACAACATTGACATTGGTACTCTCGTTATCATCAAGGAGGATTCAGTATCTCCCCTTTGTTGGCGACTAGCTCGCATCATTGAGCTATATCCTGCAACTGATGGCGTTTCTCGTGTAGCTTCTGTTCAAACGTCCAAGGGAATACAAAACGTCCCATGGTCAAATTGTGTCACTTGCCATCACAATGAATAAATTTGAATTTGTACATCTATGTAAATATACTAATATTTTGTGTTCGTGTTTATAAAATATATATATATATATATATATATATATATATATATATATATTGAAATGTTAGTAGGGGTTAAAAGGTTCTAAAGGTTATTTTGTTGAAGGTAGTGTATGCTAAATAAAGAAAGCCAAATATCAGATCCCGTAACTGAGAAATTTATGTTTGCCGTACTTTACAAATGTTAAAGTATTTGAAATATTAGCCAAAATATAAGTGCCAAGACGAAAAAAACAATGACTTGATGACGTGATAAAGCACAGTATTCAAGGATTTACACTGAGTTGTATGTTTAATAAGCCATAGAACGTACATTTGCTAATCGAGAAACCGGATGCGTCTGTAGAAATTACACTATTCACCACGCAGATCCAGGTTTATATGTGTAACATTTCGGCATTTATTTTAATAGAATCAACCTTTGGACAAGCATGTAATATCAAAATTATAAGTAATAGCATTGTCAAATATGATTGAAGGGTTGTGCGATATTAAGGACCAATGATTGAACATTTATATATGAAAAAGGAAAGTGTAAAAAAAAGAGTATTAGGTATTAGTGACACGAACTTGTTGGGACGATGTTATTGGATGGAATTTGTATAAAAATGTATTAAAGAGTAGGCATATTTAAATTGTAATAATCATCTTGGAAAAGATAAACAAGAAGTCGATTTATAATTATTTTGGTATAAAGACGTATTTTTGTAAACTGCGCTAAATTTTGAACATTTAAAGAATTAATAAATGAATTTGAAAGTTTAAGAGTTTGATTGATATATAAGCAAGAGTAATAATAATTAATAGGAACGGCGAAGTGAAAAGGGTAAGAGTGGAGTAAAGTAACAGTGGAAAAGGCGTAGTAAATAGCGGGATATTGGAACGAGATTGAAAAAGGCAGAAAGGCATTGAATGGAATTTATGAAACTGAAGACAATATTAATGGAATAGATTTGGATATGATAAAACGGATAGAATGGTATTGAATGGTAATTAGAGGATAGCAGTGAATTGGAAAGAGTGGACTTAGGAGGAAAGCATTGAATTTGGAACGAGCGGAATTTGGACAAGGAAAGCAGTGGAGCAGCAGGAGGATTAATACGAGCAAAGAAGATTAAACATCAGAAGAATTAGCGCAGGGGAAGTTATATTAAAAGGTAGTCAAAATTCTAAATTGGGTAATATTTATTTTAGATTTGGGGATATCGAAATTCATTAAAAGAAACCTGGAACTGGACCGCAGATCTTTCATAGTGATAGTGCCAGCATTGTAAAGACGCATGCGGCGAGTGAGATTTTTGAGCCAGTTTTCAATAGAGGCCGACGACGAAGTGTAAAATAGGTGAGTACTGTGTGTTTAAACGTCAAAGTCATAAATTGGTAATATTAATTTATTTGGCACAAGGCTACGTGGATCTGTTATATAATTTTGGCATATACAAGTACCATTACAGGTACAAATAAAGGTAGTGCTGTTTGGTTGGTACATTGCACATCTACTTACCACGGAACCCACGGTAAGTAGGTGGATACCCTGGGAAAAACGAGTTTTCAAATAGTCGAGGCATATAAATACAGTTTTGTTTTATAAACCAACCAAACGTAAATAAAGCACGAAATAAAAAGTAAATATTTTCATATATATAAAATTAAATAAATAAACAAAATAAAAAGGCGGGCGGCCAGCATAAGAATACATACATATATATATATATTCCCGTTTTATTCATTTTTAAAATAAAACACAATTTATTTAGCGTTTTTAAACAACTCCAGTTGTTAATAAAACTATTTTTGAAATTGGCGCATTATAATCGTCAATTGTCGTAAATATGTCGAATTATCTCCTATCAGAACAGAAGAAGACGATTTGGCATTTGTTATCATTCGTTTTCGGAATTTTGAACTTCAAGCAACAACAAGTGCAGCTGCTCCATATGACTGAAGTGCGTGATTTCAAGTGAACCAAATCGCTTAATCATCGCTGTTTTCAGTGTACCGTACCTGCTCAGAAAACTACTGGAGGTATGTTCGTTTTGTTATAATCAATTAATAATTTTTGCTCGTTACATTTGTACTATAATTTTTGATATAAATTTGAAAGCCATACTGCCGATAACCATATGCCATTACACATTATGTTGAATCACAAACAAATTAAAAGGTCCTTCGAATTTCGCAATCTTTCGCAAACTTTACGCAACATACACCTTTAGATTTATATTCAAATACCATAATAAAAGTTAGTTATACGGAATCTTTTCAATACGCAAAATAACGAAAAATACCATCAAAGTTCACTCTCACACATCACAAATAATTTCCACAGTTTATAAAAAAGCAGCAAATTCTAATGCGTTACTTGGAAACTTGAAGATTCCAACTCCTTTGACGATGTATTATGTTCCTGAACCCTCGGTCTAGTGGCTATGCGCTGCTTGCCGCCTCCAGCTATTTATCGATGAACACCATCTACGTTGCGCTGCATGCTACTCATTCAAGATCCATCTCATATCCAAATCCAAGTATATTACACTTTTTTATTATTGCATAATTTAATTTACGTTACGAGCTTGTTACAGTATACGTTGTACCTTAGTTAAATATAAATAAACTCGACACTATCCGCGTTTCAAAGTATAAGGCCACAACAATCTAACACTGTACTATTTAATTTATAAATTTTAATACTTACAAGCTCGTTAGTAATTTTTGTTACGTCGTAAGCGATGCAAATTAAAGAAGTCAAAGAGAGACTTAATAACTCAACTCTCGTATTTATCGAATTCAAATGTAACCTCTCCAGACCCACTTAACGCAAAATACTTAATTGAACTAACTGTCGGTTGACCAATATTCTTTGAAACTTGCTTGTTATGCTCCAAAATACATAGCAGTCGACCTTTCAAAACATGCAGGTGTTCAAGTAACGATCGTTTTAAAATAACATTTCTAGGAGTTTGCGTTTCAAGGTATTTCATATATTAGACGTCTGTTTATTTGTTAGTAAAGCTTTTTTGCCTTGGAATTATCGATTTTTCATGCTTTTATGCGTTTTCTGACATTATAACCCTTTGAATTAAACTGAATTAAATTAATTAATAATTTCTATTGACTTATACAATTTGTTTTCTTTACGAACCTACGAATTTTTATTCCCTAATTATAAAATTATGGTAATACTTGTTACTTGAAATTAAATGAATAAAATAACTTTCGCACGTAAATTATGGTTGTTTCTTCTATACAGGGTGTTTGAAATTGCATTGTTTATACCCAAATTTAATCTTTTAAATCCACTACAATGTATATATAAATATTTTAGATAGTTAATTACACAAGGTAAGTTGATAAAAACTATCGTATTATAGTGAATCAGATGAAATAATAACTTAGACTTTTACGCAAAGTCTAAATGCCAAACGTAATTGAAAGTTAGGTTTATATATAGTTGTGTACACGATTTAAATTTGTAAATTTCCCAATTGTCGTCATCGGTCTTGGTAGCGTAATTGGTAAACGCATGGTTCCGGCAAAACCAGGATACAGGTTCAAGTCCTGTTCAAGACTTTATATTTTCCATCTTTCAATTACTAGCTCCATTTGAAATGACCATTTGGGCTTTGCATAAGAGTCTAAGTTATTATTTCATTTTATTCACTGTAATACAATAGTATTTATCAACTTACCTTCTGTTATTAACTACCTATATATATATATATATATCGTCATCATTGAGTCTTCAGTCCTGAAACTGGTCAGACGCGTACCATCATTGTTTCCTATTCTGAACTAACCTACAGATTTCCCCAAAATTTGCACAGTCTGCATCTATTACTATCTGATCTAGGCCTACATCCACCTCTTTTTTCCTATCTCTGCTTGTCATATATCCCATACTATTCCCCAAAAATGCCTTAAAACGTATTCTGCCCTTCTATTTCTTATATTTTTTTCCCAAAGATATTCTTGTTCCCCTACTGTTTCTATAACCTATTTGTTATTACCTTTGTCTGTCCATCCTCATACATCTGAAGCACGGTATTTCAAAGGCTGCTACTGTTCTTATGTCTGCTTTTCAGACTGCCCGTATTTCGTAGGCATACTGTCTGTGATGTGCTCCACACATACGCTTTCAACTTTTTGTTCTATGTTTGTTGTCTTTCATCATAGGCGCCGATCTTTGTTGTTAGATGCAGTTCGGTCCCTTTCTATTGTTTTACAATTATATACCCTATTTCTCCGACATTCAGTGGTTGCGAAGGGGGGGCGTCGCCGTGGATCAATGTAGTAAGCGTAAGACTACGGATCCCAAGGTCCCGGGTTCAAACCCCGACACGGCCGACTGCTTGAAAAATAGCAGGTGAGCATTTTCCACAAAAATTACGCTCTTGTTCGGATGAGAGGTTAAATGGAGGAGCCGTGTGTGAGTGTTGTCACGCACGTTAAAGATCCCTACCTTGCCTGGAACGGCAAGGGTTCGGCAACATTCTAAATTTCCAGGCAACAAAAAAAACTCGCCTCCTGGCAAATGTAGTACCTACGGGTGGAGCATTGAAAATATAAATAAACGGTTGCGAAGGGGGGCAAGCAGCCTGTGACTGCCTCAAGTTCCCCCAGCACTTGAACATTTACTGATTTAATAGTTTTCCCAATATATCTTTTCGCACAGTCAACATTAATTGCAGATATTTCACAACCAACACCTGTAGTTGTTTATAATAATCATCAGATTCATCTGCGCTTATTTTTTCGTCATTGGGTTTTCCGTCTCAAAACTGGTTGGACATGTAGCTGCACTTATTTATTTTCTAAACTAACCTACATAGTTCCCTGAAATTCTCACACAGCAATACAGCTCGGTTCCTCTTCGGTTGTTTTCTAAAATTATGCCCTATTTCACTGAGATGTATTGAAGGGGGTTAAGCAACCCGTGGCTGCCAAGACCCCCAACACTTAGACATTTGCCGAAATAATAGTTTTCCAGTAAATGCTTTCACACAATTATCATTATTCGAGAATATTGCCCAACCAATGCTTGTAGTTCCTTATGATAAATATCATGTTTAAGTGTAGTTACTTTCTTCGTCATTAATTTATCCATCTTGGGACTGGTTGGATGCGTACCTCCATTGATTTCTATTCTAAGCTAGCCTACACATTTTCCTGAAACTTCTACAGCCTAATCTTTCACTATCTATGTGCAGTAGTCTAACCTAGGTCTACCTCTTCTTCTCTTTATTCCTATCTCTGCTTCTAATATATTTCGCACTATTCCCTCATGTCTTAGTATGTGGCCTATCATCCTATCTCTTCTATTTTTTACCGTTTTCCACATATTTCTTTCTTCCCCTACCATTTTTAGTATCTCTTCGTTCTTAACTTTGTCTGTCCATGATATCTTCATCAATCGTTTGTAGCACCACATTTCAAAGGCTTCTACCTTTTTCTTGTCTGCTTCTCTTACTGTCCAGGCTTCACAACCGCACATCGCTGTGCCCCATACATATGTTTTAAGCAATCTTTTCCTTGTTTCTATGTTTGTTGTCTTTGAACACAGTAGTTGCTTTTTCTTGTTAAATGTAGCACGACCTTGTGCTAATCTTTGTTTTATATTTTTGTGCTTTTCCCATCTTGCGTTATTTGGCCTCCTAGGTAGCAGAAATCTTTAACCTCTTGTAAGTTTGTGTTACATATTTGAATTCTTGTTTTTGATTTAGTTTTCCCTCCTTTGCATACTAGTACTTTAGTTTTACTTTTGTTAATGTTCATACCGTATCTCTCTGTTAGAACCGTTTCCATTTCATTGAGAGCAGCTTCTAACTCTTCCTTGTTAGATGCTGATACCGCTATATCATCTGCAAATCTAAGCATATCAATTTTTTGTCCCTCCAAATGTCTTCCTGCATTTGACAGTATTCATTACCTCTTCAATGTACAAGTTAAAAATTAATGGGGATAGGGAACATCCCTGTCTCACCCCTTTCCTGATGTTTACTTCTCAACGTTCCTGCTCTAATTCTATTATTCCCGTTTGCTCTTTGTATAAGCTATGTACTATCCGTTTATCCCTATAACTCATTCCAATCTTTTTGAGTATTTTGAACATTTTTTTCCATTTCACATTGTCAAATGCTTTTTCCAGATCTACAAACCCTATATACACGCTTTCCCCTTTTTCTATTGTTTTCTCTATTATCACCCTTAAAGCTAAGATAGCCTCCCGTGTTCCCCTGTTTCGCCTAAACCCAAATTGGTCTTCTCCTAGTATTTCTTCAGCCCGTTTTTCAATTCGTCTTTGTACAATTCTAGTTAATATTTTTGACACGTGTGCTGTCAAACTTATTGTTCGAAAATTTTCACATCTATCTGCGCCTTTCTTTTTTGGTATAGTTAAGTACTATGATGTTATGTTTGAAATCTTTGGGTATCTCGCCTGTTTCATACATATAGCTTACAAGTTGGAAGAGACGTTCTGTTACTGCTTGACCAGCGGCTTTTAGAGTTTCCGCTTGCACATTATCTGTACCCAGCGCCTTACCATTTTTCAGACCCTTAAATGCTAATTCAAATTCATCTGTAAGTATAGGATATCCCAAGTCATCATTTTCAATGTCTGATTCCTTTTCTAATGCAGTTAGTTCTTCTCCTGCATATAAATTCTCTATCTATTCCTGCCATCTAGCTACTTTCTCTACATTTTTATAATGACATTTCTTCCCGCATCCCTTATATTTTTGCTATACGGTTTTATATCCCTAAAATTGATTCTAATTAGTTTGTATGCTTCATCTGTCTTTCCTACTTCCATCTTAGTTTTTACCTCTTTGCACTTTTCATCAATCCATTGTTCTTTAGCTTTCCTGCATTTTTGAATAATTTCCCATTTTATGGCTGTGTATTTCTGTTTTCCTGTTTCGTCTGATTTATTTTTGTATTTTAGTCTTTCTTCTATTAAATTCAGGATATCCTTTGTTATCCATGGTTTCTTATTTTCTTTTTATGTATGCCCCAGAATGTCTCTGTCCGTCATGTTGAGGCTGGATTTAATGTTATTCCATTCTGTTTCTACTTCCTTAGTATCAGATATTTTCCCGATATCTTTGAGCAATTTATTTGACCTTTTTTCGAATCTTTCTTGAATATCTTTCTCTTTTAGTTTCTGTAAGTCCAAGTACCTTTTTCAGTTTCTTTTTTTCAAATTTTTAAATTTTAGTGCGGCCTTCATAATTACGATGTTGTGGTCAGTGTCTATATCTGATTCTGGGTAGCTTCTACAGTCTTTCCTAAACCGTTGTCTAACAAGAATGTAATCTATTTGATATCTTCCTATATCTCCTGGCATCTTCCACGTATATCGTCTTCTAGCATGATGTTGAAATAATGTGTTTGTAATGATTGTTCTTGTTGCAAAATTCTACCAGCCTATTTCCTCTGTTGTTTCTAGTGCCTAAACCAAATAAACCTACTATCGCTCCTTCCCTACCCTCACCTACCACTGCATTAAAATCTTCCGTAATTATTAAATTTTCATATCCTTTTACGTGCCTTAATATGTCTTTGATATCTTTGTAGATCGCTTCTACCTCTTCGTCACTGTAGCTAGAGGTGGGCATGTATACTTGTATTATTACTGTGTTTACCGGTTTAGATTCTAATCTAACCATGAGTACTCTTTCATTCTTTTGTAAATAATTTTCTACACAGTATCCTATCTTTTTCCGCATAACTATCCCCACACCCAAATTTCCCTCTTCTGCTCCTGTATGAATTACCCTGAAGTCTCCACTCCAAAATCCCTCGCCTCTGGCCACCGAACTTCGCTGATCCCAACTAAGTATAGTGATAACCTATTCATTTCGATTTTTAGGTTCTCTAGCTTAACCACTTGCTTCATAGTTCTAACATTCCACGCTCCGACTCGCAAAATGTTCCTGACTTTTATTCTTAACTTTCCGACAGCATCCTCCGAAGTAGTCCCCTCCCGGAGATCCGAATGGGGGACTATTTTAACTCCGGAATCTTTTACCCCAGAGAATGCCATCATTTTATTATAATTTAGGTACGCTGTGTACTTGGGAGGTAATGTGGCGGTTTCCCGTTGCTTCCACATCGCGGTAGCGTGTTCTAGACTGCCATACCGACCCCTATGGTTTCTGCCAATCTAAGTACCGAAAGAGCCGCAGCCCTCTTTCGGGGAACTGTCTTAGTCTGGTTCCTCACTAACGAACCTACTACTTTGGTTGGACCTGTGGTTTGGCTCTTTAGCTCATTAGAACACGCAAGCTATTTCACCTGTTCTAGTAATCTAGAACTTCGGCAAGGTGCAGGTCCATTCGAAATGGTAATATATATATATAAATACTTAAAAGTTTGCTTCTTGGGAAAAAGGTCTAAATAAATAAAAAATTTTTCTTACATTATATGTTGTTAATCAGACGTTTACCCATAAACGGAGTTTTATATATTTATAACGTAATATAAATTGAGCTATTGACTGAATCATATGGTACGGTTACTACAATCAAATTTATTTAATTTAAAATTGTACAAAACATTTACGTCACAAATTAAAATATTGTTTTTGTGTATAAATTATGTACACCTTGATGCGAGTTGCTAAACTCTTTGTCAAAATTTAAAATTCAAACTTTTTAGTTAACATGTATGTTCAAATGTTTAGTACAGAGTTTGATTGAAGAGTAATGCTTGATTTATCGGAATTTCTATTTCTTATCACTGGATAAAAACACTTTTTAAAAACAGGTTAAAATCGTAATACTTTCTACAATTATGTATATTTGTCTTATTGGGTAAATTTAACTTTATGTATAAATATATATCCATACGCTTATTTATTTAAATATATATCTGTATATGTATTCATCTGTACATACCTCTACGCATACACATACGTTTACTCACTCTATCTCGTCTCCATATATACAAGACAAACACCTTTTCCTGATTAATTTTATGCATTTTTATTTTAATAGATTATAAAATATTTTACTTAATTTGCTAATATCTATTTTATCTTTTACTGATGTTGGATGTTTAATAATATAAACCATCTTTAGGAATTTTCGAATTTTTTGGTTTGCTTCTGTTTTTAAAATTGTTGTTTTGTTGAATTCGAATTTAAGCTGGGCTTGTTTTTCGTTTGGTTAGAGCAGTTTGGTTAGTTTTATCATATTTATGACCATTTATTCTTTTCTCTAAATGCTGTATACTTTGCCCAATGTATACACAATTGCAATTCTGTTGACACGGAATCTTATAGATGGTGTGTGTTTGTTTATTCTTAGGAGTGTTATCGTTTAATTTACTAAAACAACTTTTTGTTAAATTGTATCCTTTGTGCGAAATTTTTATATTATGTTTTATTAATAATTTTTGTAGGTTTTCGGATAAATCTTATACATACGGTATGAGTGCATATTTTATTATTGATTTAATTTTGGTATTGTTGATGTAGTTTGTGTTATAGTGTTTATTAATTTGTTTTTTAAATATTCGTTCAATTAAATTTAGTGGTTAATTATTCTCTTGTAATGCGTTTTTAGCTTTCTTAATTGCTTCCCATCTATATTCAGGGTTTGATAGTTTGATTGCCCTATCCGCTAGTTTTATTACGACAGACTTTTTCTGGGAGATAGGATGTTGGGAGTATTAGTATTAGGTATCTTCCTGACCAAGTGTTTTTAGTGTACCATGATGTTTTAATATGATGGTTTATCCGGTGCAATGTCATATCTAGAAAGTTAAGTTTATTATCTTTTTCTACTTCAATTGTGAATTGAATCTTTTTGTGAAAGCTGTTAAAAAGTTTAATTATATAATTGCATTTATCTTTTGGAATGGCACAAACACAGTCATCCACGTATTGGAAGAAGAAAGGTAGCGGAAAATTTATTTGTTTTATTATATTTTCCTCCAGTTCTTCCAAAACCATTTGTGCCACCACGCAATACAGCGCTAAACCCATAGCACAACCGTTTACTTGCTTATATACCTGATCTTTGTATGTAAAATAAGTTGAGGATAATATTATTTATTTTGTTTTTATGAATTCTTTTTGGGGTATATTTGTATATGTTTTAATTTCTACCCATTTTTTTTTCTATTACTTGTATAACTAACTCTATTGGTACATTTGTATATAATGATGTTTGTTACATCTAACGATATCAGAATATATTCATCCGGTATAGTAACTTGTTTAATATTTTTTTTGAATTGCCAATAGTCTTTAATGTAAAATTTGTTTTTATATATCACGTTTTTGAGAATATCTTTTATAAAGTTTCCAAGTTTATTAAGGGGTGATTGTATTGTGGAAATGATTGGTCTCATGGGCATACCATCTTTGTGTAGTTTTGGTAACCCATAAAACTTGGGTGGCAACGCGTTATTTATTATTAATTTTTTACACTCTTTGGGTAAAATATATTCTTTTTTTTCCCAATTTTTCACAATGTCATTGTTCGTTTTTTGAAGTGTGTTGGTAGGGTTTTGTTTGACTAATTCATACTTTGATTTTTCCTGAAGTAGTTCTAAAATTTTGTTATTGTATGTTTGATTAGTCATTATAACTATTTTGTTAGATTTATCAGGTTTTAATACAATTTAAAAAACCTTAGTTTTTTTAATTTTTTTGGTTATATCTCTATTTTTTATGTCTTCCCATCTATAAGATTCCGTGTCAAAAGAATTGTAATTGTGTATATATTGGGCAAAGTATACAGCATTTAGAGAAAAGAATAAATGGTCATAAATATGATAAGACTAACCAAACTGCTCTAACCAAACATGAAAAACAAGCCCAGCTTAAATTCGAATTCAACAAAACAACAATTGTAAAAACAAAAGCAAACCAAAAAATTCGAGAATTCCTAGAGATGGTTTATATTATTAAACATCCAACATCAGTAAATGATAAAATAGATATTAGCAAATTAAGTAAAATATATTATAATCTATTAAAATAAAAATGCATAAAATTAATCAGGAAAAGATGTTTGTCTTGTATATATGGAGGCGAGATAGAGTGAGTAAACGTATGTGTATGCGTAGAGGTATGTACAGATGAATACATATACAGATATATATTTAAATAAATAAACGTATTAATATATATTTATACATAAAGTTAAACTTACCCAATAAGACAAATATATATAATTGTAGAAAGTAATACGATTTTAACCTGTTTTTAAAAAGTGTCTTTATCCAGTGATAAGAAATAGAAATTCCGATAAATCAAGCATTAGTCTTCAATCAAACTCTGTACTAAACATTTGAACATACATGTTAACTAAAAAGTTTGAATTTTAAATTTTGACAAAGAGTTTAGCAACTCGCATCAAGGTGTACATAATTTATACACAAAAACAATATTTTAATTTGTGACGTAAATGTTTTGTACAATTTTAAATTAAATAAATTTGATTGTAGTAACCGTACCATATGATTCAGTGAATAGCTCAATTTATACTACGTTATAAATATGTAAAACTCCGTTTATGGTTAAGCATTTTAGATATTTGTTAAAATATAATGTACATGTATTGTATTATAGGGGAAAGACATCATTGATAAAGACCATCTAGCGACGGTCGAAACGTTTGATTAACAACATATAATGTAAAATTTTTTTTTATTTATTTAGACCTTTTTCCCAAGAAGCAAACTTTCAAGTATTAGTATATAAAAGAAGGTCAAGAAATACCAATCGAATATATATTATAATATATGAGCAAATTAGCAATGCACCAAATTCCTCTATAATTTCTTTCTAGCCCTGTTTTGCGCGAACGCTTAATATATTTGAAATTTTATAATGAATAGCAAGTATGTATGAAATTTTTCTTTAATTAATAAATTACTAACTTCTCTATTGGTTTTTTTAACTGATCTGTGCCTCGACCAATGAAACTCTTATCTCAGGTTAATTTTGTGAATAAATCAATATCTGCATACAGCGTGAGAACTGAACTGTATACAGATGTACGTGACACTGCCAGTCAAATGACCTCTAGTTAATTCTACATAAGCTATTTCTAAATGTGACAGTGTAAACAATAACTTGAAAAATACGCACAGTAAACAGTTTATAATGGTTAATAAATTAAGATTTCAATCGGGTATAACGGGTTAAGTGTTTGAAATATGACACTGATAAAACTAATACCTGAACTCCAATGAAACGTCTTGCTGCTGAACAATGAAGCTCCACTGACTACAGCGACGACTCGAACCAGATGCGGGTTTTTAATACCTGTAGATAAATACGTTTTAAAATTGTGTATTACAGAACTTACGCCTTTTATTTTTAAGGTTTAGGGTACGCCAAAAATCTTTAGATACACTTATACTTATCGCCGTTGATCTTATCAAGAATTTTAGCTCCGTGAAATCAACGCCGTGCTCGACTCCGAAGGTTCAGCCATCCAAGCGTTTCTTATAGCACCACTTCGACAATCGTCTGTACAACTTTGGTTAATCCTTTTCTTACGATGCACTTTATATAGATCCACCTTTTTGTAAGTTCCTCGTTACAATTGTCGTTGAAGGTAACTATCTTTCTTTATTGTATACTTCCTTACTTTCAACCACTACTAAATAAAACTTCTGGATTAAATTAATTCACATCTATTTTCTTTCAATATCAATACTCCAATTTCAAACTTTGTAGTTTACGACAAAACTAATTTTTTCTACTTTAAAAACAAATCTATCTTTTTAATTCAAAACCTCAAACTTTTCACCCTTTTTCAATTATAAAAAAATCAGTATCAGTCTTTGACTTTTTAAACCCCTCAAAAAATTTTTTCTCTTCTTGATCCCCCTTTTAATAATTCATCTCCCTGGATATGCCTATAAAAACATTAAAACAGCCTACTCTTTACAATTCCCTTTCTACTAACATTCTGTGATCCATCTTTTTATTAACA
Source organism: Platerodrilus igneus (assembly GCA_036346225.1). Lineage (NCBI taxonomy): Eukaryota > Metazoa > Arthropoda > Insecta > Coleoptera > Lycidae > Platerodrilus > Platerodrilus igneus. Next base: position 6,440,079 of record JARFIW010000215.1, read on the forward strand.
GATCTTATTGCTCTTGTCAAATTCTAATTTGGAGTAAACTAATACACAAATGTCATTGGCCGTAAATTTATAAATTTTGATTGATATTTTAATATTTTAATCCTATCAACACTTGCTAAATAATTTCTTTTTAGATAAGTTGGATGTTGTCTACAAAGTTGCAAGAAGTGAATTTCAATGATATAATGGACTTACAACTATATACTGAAAAGTAAATAAAATTTCTACATCTTATAACTAACTTAAATCTAATAAAACCGTACTGAGTGACTTCAAATTTTAGCTTTACATACATATTCACATGGCAGTGAAGTTTTCTTTTAAATATTTAAACAAAATTTTATGATATACAAGCAACAGCAGTTTACTTCATTGGAACATACTTTTCTAATTTACTTTACGAAATCACCAACACCCAATTTGAAATCTTAAAACTTCATTTTCTCTGAAATATCATTTTAAATATCTTTAACAAGTAACTGCCCTCACCATCTTCTTCATCAATTATTTTACGAACTAGAAGTCTATATCTGAGTGGTACTTCAGTGCGTCAAGGTTCAAATATCATATATATCATAATGTATATATATATATATATATATATATATATATATATATATATATATATATAAGGTTATCATTAAGTAAGGGATATATTTTAAATTATGATAACTTTTAACAAATTAAGTTAATAACAAGAAATAAATGAAATCTAATTGCTTATATGAAATGGGATTTAGTATGCCCAAAACAGGTTACGGCAATTGCTCAATATGACCTTCATTTTGTTGTTGTAAGATCACCATCCTTACCTCCAAATTGTACATAGCATTTCGTAACATTTCTGGTTGAATTGTACCAATTTGCTCCGTAATACTGTCTTTTAATTCTTGTAGCGTAGTTGGTCGTCTTCTAAACACTAAACTTTTTAAATAACCCCACAGCCAGTAATCCGCTGGGTTTAGATCAGGTGATCTTGGTGGCCATGAATTTACGAAATGTCTGCTTAACACGCGATCTTGAAAAACGTTGGTTAACAATTCTTTGACTGGTCGAAAAATGTGCGGGGGTGCAATTCCGTAGTGCTCGTTTTGCAGCTGTGGAATAACATAATTTTGTAACATTTGCAAGTATCGGTCACCATTTACAGTTACAGATACGGCTTGTCCATTCTGCATTTCCTCGTAGAAATACGGACCAATAATAAAATCAGCTGTAAAACCGCACCAAACGGTGACTTTCTTGTCATAAAGACCTTTTTGAACGATTTGTTGCAGATTTTCTGCAGACCAGATTCTACAGTTTTGAGTATTGACTCCACCATTCAGAGTAAAACGTGCCTCATCTGTCCATAAAATATGGGATAACCATTCGGGTTCAATTTCCATTACTCGCAAAAAAAATCGTACCTAGTAGCCAAATCTGCATCCTTTAATTCAAACAGCATTTTCAGTTTATATAGATACATGTTTAGAATTTTGCGTAAAATTTTCCAAACCGTGGTATACGGCATTTGCAATCGCTTGGATATCGCATTTGCACTGCTGATTGCGAGTGAATTGCTTCTGGCTATGTCTTGATTTTCTTGAAGAACCTCTGCAACTTGGACATCACTAATTATTGGTCTTCCTGATCTTGGTAAGTCAGTTACAGACCCTGTTCTTTCAAATTTTTGTATCAAATTGCGGTACGCTTTCATTTGACAGGGTCCCGCTCTCAAACCCATTCTCGTGCGAAATCTTCGTAATCCAGCGGTGTAATTTCTGCCGGATTCATAATAGCACTGAACTAAACCAATTCTTGTTTGTAAATCCATGTTATTACAGTTGAGTCGTTTGAACTCAACGTTTACTTGAGTTTTAATTTCAAAATAAAACTTCAAATTGAATAATTTCGTTTTGACACTAGTGTCAACAATTGTTATGACAACGCTTTTGTTTCTCATAGATACGGTAAAATCCCATTCATTAAGCAACTAGATTTCGTTTATTTTATGTTACTAACTTAATTTATTAAAAAGTTGTAATGATTTAAAATATATCCCTTACTTTATGATAACCTAGTATATATATATATATATATATATATATATATTGCAGTGGTTTTAAAAGGTTAAATTAACTATAAACAAAGCAATTTGAAACACCCTGTATAGAGGAAACAACCAGAATTTACGTGCAAAAGTTATTTTATTTAGTTCAGTTTAATGTAACTAGTATTAACAAAAATTTACTTGACGAATAAAATTTAGTTAGGTTCGTAAAGAAAATAAATTTTAGAAGCCAATGTAATTTATTTATTAATTTAATGTAGTTTAATTACGTCTAATACGCATAAAACCATAAAAAATCAATAAATCCAAGGCGAATAGCGTTCGTTATAACAAACAACTAAATCGGTTGAGTTGAAATACTATGAAAAGAAGCTCCTAGAAACGTTGTGTTAAAACGTCGGTTAATTAAACACCTGCATGTTTCTAAATGTCAGGTTTCCCTTATTTTTATAGATAACAAACAAGTTTCAAAGTTTCCTTAAAGTGCAGAAAGGATAGAGGGTCAATGAAATGCTTCGGACTGAGACAGGCATAATAATAGTACATTTCAAAAAGCACGTATGCAGTCCACATGGGGTAAATAGAACGCGGACAGGAGTATCGATTCTCTACCACTTAAACAAGGTTAGAAGGAAACATATGATATGCATAAGAAAGGGACAGCGTTAAGATAGGCGGGATTTTGAAGATGTCAATGCATATACTATTTGGTCGATATCGTTAGTTTTAAAACAGACAAACACGAGAATATTTGAAGTCGGGTTTATTGGAAAATATCGTAACGACGCGCTAAATTTCGAAGATTTCGAAAACGGTTGAAACAAAATTTTAAGAACGTGTTATTTTAAATTAGATTTTTCACGGTAAGAGTGGCCAGGAGGTTACAGTCGAAGCATTTAAATACTCGAGGCAAATTAGCACGGCTCTCTTATTTCATCGTTCTCTTAGTACTTTGATCGCTTCAGACTACGAACGAGTTTGTAAGTATATAAAATTATTTTATTTTAAATAGTACCGTGTTGGCCTCATAATTTGATACGCGAATAAGTGGCGAGTCTAAATTCTAATTTGAGGTACAACATTTATGTTAAACAAGCTCGGGAAGTGACGTGAAGTACTGTAAATTTAAAATTAAATTAAACGAAAGAACGCAAGTATGAAAGAAGTGGAATTAATTTGGAATTGGATGCACCGGGAAAGCAGCACAACTTAAATGGGCTTCTTCTACGAATAGCTACAGGCGGACAGCAGAGCAGAGCGAAACTACTTTACCGCATCTTCAAGACATTCCAGGTAACGCTTTAAAATTGTTGTTGTTATAAACTATGAAACCATGAAAATTGTGTGACGTGTGAGAGTAAATTTTGAAGGTGTTGTGCATTATTTTGCGTATTGAAAATAATACGTATGACTAACTTTATTAAGGTATTTAAATAGAAATCTAAAAGTGTATATAAAGCTTATTAACGTTCCATCAGGAATTTAAAATTTTTATTGTGAAGAGTACATGGGTTTTTTTTTTGTTGGTTGTAAGAGTATGCGAAGTACAAAAGCATACATTATTCATAATTAACTAGGTTATCATGAGCTCACCATACTTCAGAGTATACAAATTCAAAATAAATTATAAATAAAGAACGAAAATAAGGTATTATTCAGGGCCCATTTACTCCGTGTATATTCAATGTGTTTGATATTTCAAATTAAAATTTAGGACAGTACAAAAATAGGATTTTTTTTGAGATGTAACTTGATCTCTGAAATGTGGATAATCGTGAATTTTATTTGTAAATAGTGTTAAATAAATATTGTATGATGGTGGTATTATTTTGTGGTTTTATTGAGAGTGTGCGTGAACGATACAGAGTATAATAGTGAATCTAGGTATCCAAGAGGAGGCCCAACTGAGCTAGCCTGGGAACTGAAGAAGAATTAAGGAGATGAAGAGAGGAATATATATTGCCGTGGAACTCGGGTAAATCCTCACCAACCAAATTTTTTTCTCGAAAATATTTTAAAATTTTCTAAACTCGAAAATTCAAAAATTTAAATAATACAAAAAAATATTCTTACCCGTTTTCCTCTCTTCCTCGGTTGAACGGCCTTCTTTAACCGCTTCCGGCTAGCTCATTCGGACCTCCTTTAGGATACCTATATTCAAACTCATATTCTATCATTCACGCACTCCCAATAAAACCACAAAATACAATCAACATACAATCTTTTATTTATTCCTAATTACAAATGCAACTCAACACTGTCTATATTTTATTGTACACGTTAAACTTTAGTAACTCTTATTTTGTAATGTCCAGTATTTACCTTTTTAATCATCAAACACATAAAATGTACTCGGAGTAAATGGACCTTGAATAATACTGTCTCTAAAATTCCTTCTTTATAATTTATTTATTTATTTTAATAATCTAAGTATACTGTGGGGTATGGTGAGCTCAAAATAACGCAAGTAATTTTGTATGCCCTTCTACTGTGCATACTCTTAAAATAAAAGAAAAAACAAAGCCATGTACTCTTCACAGAAATGTTACGTTCTGAAGGAACGTTTAAAAGCTTTCTAGACACCTTCAAATTTCTAGTTGAATACCGTAATAAAGTTATTTACACATATTCAGTTCAATATGCAAATAATTCACACTACCTTGAAAAATACTCTCATACGTCACCCCAATATTTACAGTATATAGAAATCACAGTTTTAAATCGTTACCTGGAAATTGTGGAAGATCTCCGCTCTGTAGATGATGCCATGTATTTTTCTATCTGGTCTCCAGGTCGTTTCTTTCTATTTCTAGACGAACTCCATCCAAGTTGAACTGCAAACGCCTTCTCGGTATAACCAAATTCCAAATTTCATTTCAGTTATACTTCTTTCACAGTAATCTACGTTACTTAATGTCCCGCCACGAGTTGATTAAAATTTATAGGTAATACCTCAATAAAAAAAAATCTTACTCTGGCACACTAACCGCGTTTTAATTTAAGAGGTTACCACTATGCAAAACAATTTAAATACTTTTGTAATACTTACACTCGTGTATAACTTTCATACGTGCCTTTGGGACGATCGAAATAATAAGGGCTTTCATCATATTCTCTTAAACTATTTATATCCTTTGAATGTAACCTCTCCATACCTGCCTAGCGCGAAATCCCTAGCTCACAACAGCACATTCTCAAAATTTTGCACTTAACCCCGTTTTCAAATCCGCGAAATTCAGTACCTCGTTATAATATTTTTAGAAAATTATGCTACACTATCCTCGCGTTCATATCAAGTCAAACTAACATATCGTCCAATCGTAGCTCTAATGACGTTTTACAAATCCCTCCTATACTATTGTGGTTTCGTTCTTATACGTTTTCTACGTCCCTTTCCAACCTGGTTTGAGTGGTAGAAAATCAATATTCCAGTCTATATGCTATTTAAACCCACGTGGACTTTCTACGTGATTTAAATCAACCCTCGTTATATTTTTAATACCAACGCATGCGACCGTTTACAATATACGCAGAATTTTCATGTTTATCTAAACAAATTAAACAGAACTTGACATTTAAAAATACGCAGGTGTTCAATCAAAACGTTTTAAATAACACTTTTACGAGTTGTATTTTCCACGTATTTCAACCCTACTGATATATTTGTTTGTTAGCAACATGTTTGATCTTGGTATCATTGGGTTTTTACACGCTTTTAAGCATATTATACCTCAATAATCGTTCAATTGAATTCAAATTAATTAATAAATTAATGGCAATGGCTTTTACCATTTAATTTCTTTGCAAACCTACTTAAATTTCATTAAATATTTATAAAATTTCGTTAATGCTTGATACTTAAAAATGAATTAACTAATATAAATTTCGCACATAATTACTGGTTGTTCCTTTATACAGGATGTTTTGAAATTGTTTCTTTTATATTTATTTTGGATAATATAGAACCACTATAATATATATATATATATATATATATATATATATATATATTAGTTAATAAAATGAAATTGGAAGATGGAAAATACATTGTCCCAGACAGGATTTCAACTTGTATCTTCTGCATTAGTGGCTGATGTAGTTACCAATTACACTACCGAAACTGGTGATGACAACTGAAAAAAATTTACAAATCTTAATCCTGTACGTAGCCATAAATAATTCAAACCTTTGCTTTTCCAAACAAGGTAGGGATCTTTAACGTGGGTGACAACACACATTCTACATCTCATCCAAACAAGGGCGTATTTTTGTGAAAAGTGCTCGATTAACATTTTTCAAGCGAACCTTGTGGGATTCGAACCCGGGACCTTGGGCATAGTAGACATACACGTACCAACTACGCCATGTAGCCGTCTATTTTTTATTTAACGTACATTATAATTTAATTAAAGGCTGCTATGCCTGCGGCCAGGTCCCCAATGCTCCACCCGAAGTTACTACATTGCCATTTAACGTACAGTAGGAAATCTAGAAATTATAGTTTGCATAGTCTGGGTTGTTATAGATTAATTCAGAACAATTGAATAGGATATAAATTAACGTTGAGGATTCTGCAAGTCAGTTCTAATTGCAATTTTGATTGTAATACTTATCCTATTTAAAGCGTTGATCATAATAAACTGTAGTTTAAAGCTTTAAAAGACGTGACATAAATTTCTGCCGATACAAATTAGTTTGGAAAAATTATTGTAGTGTTTATATAAATTAATTAGTGCTTGGATACTTAATTGTAGTGCTTCGAGTAAGTTAATTGGAAAGATGTAATCGTAGTTTAAAAGGATTGTACTTGAACTATTAGTGATTAGCTCGAAAAGCAAATTATTGTATTCGCTTTTAGAAATATTACAGCACTACGAGTTGCTGAAACAAACTTGTATAATCTATTTGAAAATAAAGAACTGTTGTTATTGCAAATAGACTTAAGATTTAAAAACATTTGAGCGATTTCTATTTGCATGCCACAAACTCGTAGTCAAAAACTTGAAATGTTCTTTTTGAAGAATTTCAAATCAAGCGTTGCAGAGAGCTTGACTAAAACGCACAGAAACAAGACCAAAACTCTGGAAGCCTGTCGGTAAAATTAGAAGGAAAATTGCACGAAAATGCCGTAAACTTTACAGAAAAATTAGATCAAAATGCAAAAGCGATCTAACTAAAATTAAAAGAAATTAACTGCCAATTAAAAAACGAATTTATAAATGAAAATGCTAAATCCTTGAAAAAACTTGAAGCGAAACTTTCAGAGAAGTTTCAAATACTGGAAACCAAATTTTTTGTCAGTTTTGCAAAAATTAGAAACAAAATTATCAGATGATTTATTAGAAATCTCGCAAGAACTGGAAGCGAGATTTTCTGATAAATTGTTAAAAAACTCGTTTAAAATAGAAAAAGTGGTTCTGCGGATAGAAAAAGGGATTAAGTCTCTAATAGTACAAGCACCCGCGCCCTCAGTGTCGGTGACACAATAGCACGCCCCAGAATTTAAGAATGTCGGTGAATGCGAACAGACGTCAGGGTTCAGATTAAAGTCACCTACATTTGATAGAAAGTTACCTTGGCGGACATATTTCAAACAATTCGAAGCTGCTGGAAAGGGCAACCTCATAGATTGCCGCGTTACGAGGTGAGACCTTGAACATTCTGCAGACCATACTAGACCATGGTCAAAGAAGCTACGGGGCCTCAACGTAAAAGCTGGAAATGAGGTACGGCGACTCTCATCTGCAACAAGTGTACCACGCTCAAGAGAAAAACCGTTCCAACGAAAATTTCCAGGAAATTGAAGCAGATATTGCTCGTTCGGTGAGACTAGCCTACCCAACAGCACCGGTTAGCTTCCTAGAACATCTGGCAGTACAGACCGTTGTTGACGGATTATGCGACAGAGAGATCCAACAGGCAATACAGCTGACTCGATCAAGGTCCCTAGATGATGCGCTAGCTCATGCTTTAGAATCTGAAGCGGTGAAGCAAGCTTCGCATCGTAGTAATGGCAAAGTAAAGTGCTCAGTAGAGCCGGACCAAGAAAGCATGGAGGAGGCGCTTCGATGGGCACTTCGTAAACACCAACCAAAATGGAAGCGACCCAGATGCTGGACTTTTGGCGAGTTTGGGCATATACAGCCCAAATGTAAATAACACAAGAAGGAAGCACAAAAATCGGAAAAGTAAAGTAAGTTGACAGGAAAAGACGAAAGTCGATCTGCATGGATTCTGTCCCGAATACCATTATCCGAATTGCTCGATTTAAGCATGCAGACAGCATACACATATATGAGTTTGACGGCAAGACTGTGAAGTTCTTGGTTAATACCGGAGCCATTAACACAATTGCTAATCTGGTTGTAATGCGCGACCGTGGTAAAATGTCATTCGTGACGGTGCGTCTTAGAACTGTGACTAGTGAGGAAATTCAAGTACACGGAATGCTAGATGTACAAATCGGAGTTGGGATCAAGATATTTAACCATCAGGTAGTGATAGCGAACATCACCGAAGGAATTATCTTGAGAATAGATATCTTGAAAGGGTATGGATTCCATGTAGATATAAAAGAGGATGTCTTGAGGGTAGGGAACGAAAAGGTACCGTTTTACAAAACTGGCAATGTGTTTCTGCAAGTTTGTTTGACGGACAGAAAGCGTGGTGATAGGACACTGGGATGGTGCTCTCCAGGAAGGATTTGTGTGCGTCATTGATCTGATTGGTGACGAATCCTTAGGAAAAGGCGTGCTTACAAGGAAGGATCTGGCCAAAGTAACGAATTGTGTACATGTCAGGATCTTAAACGTTAATAACTACGACAATTAGATGGTGTTCTTCCGTCGTGCATGTGGTGGAGTGCGCCGATGTTGAGAAAGAACTACTCACCAAGGAGTATTCCGCAAAGTTATTGCACCAGTTGACGAAACCTTGCCAACATCTTGAACACCAATAACTAGCCGAACTTAAGAACTTGATCCAACTTCGGATGTGTTCGCGGTCAACGGCAGCCGACTAGGAAAGACCGTATAATTTGAGTAGAAACCGCTACACTTGCGGCCACGTCCCCAATGCTCCACTAGAAGGCGCTACATTGGGTTTAAACGCGAATAATTATGTACCTTATATGAATATGACTTCAAAATTAATTAATCGTTAAATATAATTTATAAACTTAAGCTAAGGATGGGTTTAAATAATGATATCCACAGCGTTGACTTTAGAGTATGTCTGATTAACAAAACACTAGTAAAAGTAGTAGTGGTACCGAATGGTAGCCGCCAGCTCTGCTTACCGGTGCAACTTGAAGGGTTGAGTTAAAACTATCCAAATCTAAGCAAATTAGTATTTACTAATGGATTCGAATTTCTAAGCATACGCCAAATTTATTAATAGCGAATCTAGTTATTCGTTCTTACCCTATAAATTTACAATATCGTTGGCTCTAGTATAAGTAACTTATTCTAGCTTCAGCCTAAATTCGTCCTTAACGTTCACTATCATTCCCTAATTGACTTATTCTAATTTCAATCCTCCTTTATCTAGATAATACGACCAAAAGCAGATAAAACGCTAAACAAAACAAATCAAGTGACAGAACAGGTATAAAATGTAATATATAAATATATGAATAAAGCATTAAGCATATAAGCATATAACAGTGCATAGAATATAGCAAAGATGCAAGCATCCCTTAAATTATTAGGTACATTCACATAAGCACTAAGTCGGCTAACGCCATCATGCTAAAACGTGCTCGTTCAAAATTAACTGCATAATTTACTTATAATACAAATCAGTGTTTATGCGAGTACAGTCACCACAATATTTATAAATACCTCGAATATAAATTTCCCCAGGATCAGAAGATCTGGTCGTCTATCTATAACTAATTGTCTCGTACTGCTGAGGGGGGATGGGTATGCACTTTTAAAGTCCTGGTGGGTATGCACTAAGTGTTCTGTGCGATTACAATCATTATTACTTTTTAAGTTGGGGGGGGGGGCACGTACTGTTTTACAATTATTTAATTTCTTAGTTTAATTGATTTATTTGGTTGGTTAAAGTTAATTAGTTTTGTTGCTTATTAGCCCGGTTTAAATTATATATATTTTTTATCTATGAAGTTTTATTACCACAAAATAAATTTTATGCCAAGTCTAAACTACTTTTACTCAAAATTTTAAGAGATCTCCCCTTTCCCTCCGCCGCGCGGTTTACACCCGGTCCTCATAGTCCATTCTCCTTCCCGCAAACTCCTTCAACGCTACCCAGAACGCCCTCTGGTTAACCACTCCCTGAACTTCTTTCAAGTTCTCGGGCCATTCTAGCCCCTCAACAACTAGTTTCTTGTCCGCCAACCCCCTGTTAGCCGTTTCGGGTGGGCCAGTCACATAGCACGTGCTCGGCGCTTTCTGCGCTATTGCGGTATCTGTAGCGATCTCTCTCGGTCAATCTGAATCTTCGTAGGTAGACTTTGAGTGCCCCGTGCCCTGTTACTAGCTGCACTCTCTTATGATCCAACTTTGCCTCCATCTAGCTTCTATACTCGGTATAAATTTGTGTCAACCTGCCCGTGGCAGCGTTGTTCCACCTCTCTTCCTGCTACTGCATGGACCTTTCTCGCAGCTTTATCTTAATTAGCGACCTCAATACCGTTGAATACGGTATAATAAACGTCTCTGTTGCGGCCGCTTTGGCCAGTACATCTGCTCTGCCGTTTCCGCGATTACCATTATGCGACGTAACCGAATAAAACTTTGAATCCCAAAACCCAAGTGCCGTGTGCGCTATTCTGCAGACGTCTTAAAAATCTGTCGAGGTGTTCGTATTTGCCAAGATGAGGAAAGACCGCAGTAGTCAAACATAGAATCAAAACAGGAGATGTCAGGACAATAAGACAGCAGCCGAGAAGGTTTACATTGGCCAAACGCTAGGAGGCCGAAAAAATGATTGTAGATGTGAAGGGGCAAGGAGTGATTGAACATTCTGAAAGCCCTTGAGCATTGCCTGTTGTGCTTGTTAAGAAGGACGGGTCAACAACATTTTGTGTAGACTAAGGGCGATTAAATGAAGTGACAAAAAATGATAGCTACCCACTTCCAAGAATCGACGACAATCTAGATACATTTTTAGGGTCGCGATGTTTGTCAACCTTGGATTTGAAAAGTGGTTACTGGTAAGTGGATATGGAAACCAAAGATCGATAAAAGACTGCTATTGACCTATGGCTCTTTACAGCCACATCACTTGGACTCTGCAACGCTCCTGCCACATTTGAACGTTTTATGGAGAACATCTTGCGTGACCTATCGTGGAAAACGTGTCTGGTGTATTTGGATGAAAAGTCGTTTGTGGAACACTGGAAATTTGGAAAGTGTTTTGAAGACTCAGAGAATTCAATTTGAAGCTCAGACAGAAGAAGTGTCCCCTTTTAGGGGAAGATGTGAAACACCTATGGCACGTAGTTTCACGTAACGGAGTCAGGCTAGACCCGGAAAAGATTAAGGCGGTACAAAAGTGACCGACGACAAAAGACAAACATCAGATACGCAGATTTCTGGGGTTGTGTAATTACTATAAAGATTTGTTTACGGGTTTGCGAATATAGTCAAACCCTTGACCAAACTAATCGAAGATGGACGTGATTGGCTTTGGGATGAAGATTGCCAAAAAATGCGTTTCAACAACTAAGAAATTTATCGACTATAACACCGATTTTAAGTTATTCTCGGTCAGAAGGCAAATTCAACTTGTATGCAGACGCTAGCAATGTTGCCATCGGAACTGTACTGTACCAGATGCAAGACAGGCAAGAAAGGATCATTAGCTATTTCAGCTAGGTGCTCTCGAGGTCGGAGCGGAACTATTGCGTTACTAGAAAAAAGCTATTAACAGTGGTGAAATCCGTAGAATACTTTTATAGGTATCTCTACGGTAGAAAAATTCACCTGAGAACCGACTACGCCGCCCTGAAGTGGCTTCGGTTTCTTCTAAAATGTATAGAACGATATATTGCTGTTTGCACTTTGGTAGATATACTCCACACTTTTGTTTCCAACATAATCTTCGACTTTGTTCACATGTTTTTGACATACGTCGGCTCTTGCTCCATGGAGTGTAGATAGCATCTTTTCTATACAAGTTAGTATATATATATATATATATATATATATATATATTGCTGTGATAAGGGGTTGTTTAGGGGTGTATTGAGTAATAAGGGTCGCGTAGTAACTGTAAATAGCAATGGGAATCAGAAAACTGCATTTATTTAGCAGGAAAATAAATAATTTGCACATTATGTAAATAGCAAGCATTTAACACCCTGTATATGGACCGTAATTAACTTTAATCAATGCCAGTAAGCATATCTTCCAATAATAGAACGCCTATTCAGCAGAGAAATTATCATACATGTAATTAAACTACATTGAGAAGTATTCAACAAGTTTATAAAACAGATACGCAGAAGATAAGATAAAACTTAGTAAATCTTTATGCAATCACGCTTGTAATAAAGAAGGAACAATAAGCGCTTTGATAAGAAAACGCGCTTTCAAAGATGAGTTATAAATACATAAACGAAAACAGCACTTGTGTTACATCATTTATTTTTGTACAATTCTCCAAAAGCTTTATCTACACAAAACAACAAACAGAAGCTAAAAGTCCAGCAACGATAACAAGAACAAGGTAAGGTGATCAAAGATCGCAAAACAATAGTAAATAATAGCATGATACGGAACTCTAAAATAGTTTCATCAGAAATCAGCTTGAAAATTTACTAGGAATGTCCAAAAGAAATATGGTTGGTCGCAACAATTTGCAAGGCTGCTTGGAAAACCAATCCAAATGTAGAGGGCAAAAGCCATATAACGCTCAGAGGTGATAAGAAACAGTCAGTCTCAATTTGAAACACGTCGAATCCACAATACTTTTAATCAAATATTTACGCGTCATATAATAAATTTTATATTATAGTGAAAAATAGTGCTAGGTAAGAACTGCGTTAAGAATACATAAGAAAGGTTTTGCCGTTTTGCAGAAAACGTGAGTAGAAATTGGGTAATTAATTTAAATTAAATGTTTATAATGATATAGGGCTCCCAATTCTGATTTAATTCTAATTCACGACGATAAGTGGAATAATTCAGAAATTTATAATACTAAAAAACCTACGAATTCTAAGTGGTATTTAAGTGAAGAGGTCCAAGGGGTATGTAACGGGCATTTTTGTAGTTTAACATTTTACGCTCCGATTCTGTTAGCGTACTTCAACTACATCGTTTTGGATCGCTGTTTATATAAAGTAAATACTTTCGAATAGTTTTCAGATTTGTATATTTATTAACTCGCGTGTATTAATTTTAAAAGTAGTTTAATTAAAGATAGATAAATCGAAGTTTGATTCTCATTAATAAAATGTTAAACAGCTTGTAATCAAATATAGATTGCATCGTTCTTGTCTGGCCGTCGTATAAATTTCGTACCTTATGTGAATTATACAAGTTTAGATAGGCAATAAGCGGTAATAACAACGAGTTTAAATAAACAGATTAGAGTGAGCAGTTGAAGTTTTGTGCTTGGTTCCTATGCATTAATTACGTTGAAAAATACTGTTTCTTTCTTTGCTTTTGACAATAGTGAGAATTGATGCGGGACTGTTTCTTTTTGCCTTCATGAACAAGCACGACGCGATTTTAGTTGTATATTACCTGTAGGCGGTGTAGTTCTAATTACATTGAAGAAAAGATGCTTTTATAGGCGAACGTGTTTGTTTACGGTACATTTGACTTAGTGATTACGCGTGCTTACTGATTGTTTTTTGTTGTTTTGCTTGTGAGATAAAAGTTGTACGGAACATTGACAGACGGTTTCATTGCCTGCACGTGCTTTACTCATTATGGTTTTTGTTTCTTGCTTTGACTTGTGAAATAATAGTCGTAGAACTTGCAAAACAGACCGATTCTTTCTTTAGGATTAATGTGTGTGCGATCTAGTCTAGTGTCCCTTTGTGTTATCAGCTTAGTGCATACTTTGGATTATTTAAATACAGTGATACTGTAGTTCTGAATTTTTCTAACCACAAAGAATCTAAAATAGATCATTGTTTGCACAAATTTCGTTATTCAAAAGCATTAGATTTTTCTTTGTTACCATAGGTAGCAAATATAACACCTCACGTTACTGTTAGTTCAATGCATTACATCGTGGCTTGAAAGCCCGTGATTCTAACTTTTTATTACTATTTTTCTTTACAATTTGTGTTACAAAATATTTCGGAATTATTGTCTCAGGAAATAGAATTCACAAGAAATTTATCCCTGCTACATAGCTCCATCAGCATAATAAGGTCTGCTGCTAACACCAGTGATTAGTGATTAGTGTAAAGTGTAAGAAATTCCATCAATGCCCTCACAGGCAAGGGTGAAGTGCTTTATTAGTGCAGGACATCGTGAATCCCACGCTTCAATTGTAAGGAAGCGTTACTGAAGGACCTTTTGTAAGTTAAACTAGTTCCTATTTGTTATTACTTTAAATATCTATCCGTTTGTTTTGCAATGTTCTTCGTCGTTCTGATACCTTTTACAATAGACTTGCATGTTATTTTAAAACATAAAAAAAAAGAATGAAAGAACAATCAATACTACTGAATTACTCATACCAATTGTGTCTTATCTATTTATCTTTTGTTAACATTTTATCTGATTTATGTTTAATTGGTGTGTGAGGAAACGTTTCTGCTACTCCCCAATATTACCTCACTTTGTACTAAACATTTTTCTGTATTGCTTTTACCGTTGTTATATTATATAGATTATTCAAACAGTTTCTTTTTTTTACATTCTACAAAGTACTGAATAATTTAGACTTTTCATTGCTGCTATACTTATTCTTTTTTTCAGGTTTGCTTCACTTTTTTTTTATTACAGGTACTGTCACTAATTTCTTACAGCCGCATACATTATATGTTGGTCTGCTTTCTAAAACCCTCATAATCTCCGATTGAGCCCGGTCATTTTCTTGATTTTCTTGGTGTTACGCACGGCTACGAGCCAACGTAACATAACTTTGGCGCCCGAACAGGGACTACCACGAATTAACGTCACAGGTATACAGAGAAATATAGAATAAAGCACGAGGTAAATTTTGGACACAAGGGGTAACCGTATTGGATTATTGGTTCAAACATAAGAAGTACAAAGCAGAGCATTGGTTTTCGATTGAAGATAATAAGAGGGTGTTAATTCACAACACGAAACAACTCATCAGGAGATCACAGGTCAGGGATACCTAGTTTTAAGGAATCTTTTCAAATTTAAATTTTAACACTGAATATATTAATTTTCTCTAAAACTTGTAAGGAGTCAACAAAAATATTGAATACGTTAAAACTTACGTAATAATCAGAAAGAGATCGCTTGCAGGGTTTTGACGTAACACTTTTATACGCAAAATAAATACTTATCATAGCTTACTCTACTTAATAATATCCAAATGTCTCTTTAGGTTTAAAACAAATTTATACTTGCACTTTGGATCGTCAAATTCTTGGTAATATTCTTCTTTATAACTACCTGTCTTTGCTTATAAAAATATCGTTTCTATTAGAATTAACTACACTGAAAAATTCCTGGTTCCAAATTTTTAGATCTCCATTTTTAATCTATCTCTACACGTTGAAGTATCAGTTTACAACAGTACATTTATTTTATAGTCTAAAATTAGCGGTTGACCTTGTACTAAGATTATTTATATTGAAACAATAAATCGTCGTTGCACTCCATAAATCATTATCTATCAATAGTCAAATGTCTGATAATTTATGTTCAAACTTCAATGTTAGATGCTGAATGCCGAAAAATGAATATTTGCTCCTCGTTTAAATTCCTCTTTACATAATAAAATTCCAAATATGTCAGTGGTGTAACAATCTACCGCAATTTCGCGTTTTTATCTCTTCAACACCACTCAGTTTTAAAATTTATAGCGATGTAAAAGTTTTCCATTCTTGACTTGTGAATGCAACCAACGTTTGCTCTTACCCTCCCTCGAACTTCTGTAATAATCAGAGTTATTAAACTCGTTATCTTATCTGGTTTTACAAACGGCCGGCACTATTATGTTCCGCAAATGGGGTCGTTTATTCATATTCGATAATTAATTAGTTGTTCTTTGATGATTTATAGCTTTGAGAAGCCTCTCGAAAAAATGCAGTGTTTTTCGTTTTGTATTAAATGATGTAAATTAATTCGAAGAATCTGGACTATTTGTCTTTCAATAAATGCAGTGTATTATTATTAAATGATAGACACCGAAAATATTTAGTACTCTTAAAGTGGATGTTTTTTAGTCTACAAACGTGCAATAAAACTTGTTTTAAATAACATTGTCATTTAGTTAGCAATGAAACTTGCTTTAAAAGTAGTTGTCACCGGAATATTGATTTACACACGGATTTGAATGAATACTTGTCTCACAACACTATATGTACTTAAAGCGTTTTATTCTGCACGGAAATAAATTAATTAAAATTCTAGAGTTAAAATAATACCCCATTGGGAACTTCAAGAGGGGACTACTTCGGAGGACGTGATCAGAAAATTTAGAAAAAGAGTCTGGAACATTCTGCGAGTCGGAGAGTGGAGCTTCAGAAGTATGAGGCAAGTAGGTAAACTAGAGAACTTGAAATGGATAGGTTAGCACTAGACATAGTAGTCATCAGCGAAGTTCAGTGACCAGAGGCGGGGGATTTTTGGAGTGGAGACTTCAGGGTAATTCATACAGGAGTAGAGGAAGGAAATTGGAGTGTGGGGTTAGTTGTGCGAAAAAAATAGGACACTGTGTAGAAAATTACTTACAAAGAAGTGAAAGATTACTCATGATTAGATTAGTATCTAACCGGTAAATATTGTAATGATACAAGTATACATGCCCACCTCTAGCTACAGTAACGAAGACATACTAAGATACGTAAAAGGACATGAAAATTTAATAATTACGGGGGATTTTAAAGCTGTGGTAGGTGAGGGTAGGGAAGGAGCGGTAGTAGGATTATTTGGTTTAGGTACGATAAACGACAGAGGAAATAGGCTGGGAAAATTTTGCGACAAGAACAATTTAATCATCACAAACACATTATTTCAAGATTATGCTAAAAGACGATATACGTAGAAGATGTCAGGACATGTACAAAGATATCAAATAGATTACATTCTTGTAAGACGGTTTAGGAATCCAGTAAAAGACTGTAGAATCTACCCATAAGCAGATCTTAAATTTAAAAATTTGAAAAAAAGTAACGGAAAAAGGCACTTTGACCTTGAGAAACGAAAAGATAAAGATATTCACGAACGATTTGAAAAAAGTCAAATCAATTGCTGAAAGATATCGGAAAAATTTCTGATACTAAAAAAGTAGAAACAGAATGGAATAACATTAAATCCAGCTTAGATATGGTGGCCAGAGATATTTTGGGATATACACAAAAAGAAAATAAGAAACCATGGATACCAAATGATATCCAGAATTTAATAGAAGAAAGACGAAAATACAAAAGTAGATCAGACGAAATAGAAAACCAGACACACAAAGCCATGAAGTGGGAAATTATTCGCAAATGCAGGAAAGCTATAGAACAATGGATTGATGAAAAGTGTAAAGAGGTACAAACTAAGATGAAAATAGGAAAGACAGCGAAGCATACACTCTAATTAGAATGTCTTTTAGGGTAAAACCATATAGCAAAAATATAAGGCACGCGGGAGGAAACGTCATACGTCATTATAGAAAATGTAGAGAAAGTGGTTATATAGCAAGAATATATAGGAAATTTATATGCAGGAGAGGAACAAACAGCATTAGAACAAGAATAAGACATTAAAAATGATGACTTGGGATATCCTATACTTAGAGATGAGTTTGAATTAGCATTAAAAGGTCTGAAAAATGGTAAGGCGTTGGTACAGATTAGGTGCAAGCAGAAACTCTAAAAGCCGCTGGTCAAGCAATAACAGAATGTCTCTTCCAACTTGTAAGCTATATGTATGAGACAGGCGATATACTCAAAAATTTCAAACGTAACATCATAGTAACTATACAAAAAAAAAGAGGCGCAGATTAATGTGAAAATTTTCCAATAATAAGTTTGGTAGCACACGTGTTAAAAATATTAACTAGAATTGTGCAAAGACAAATGGAAAAATGAGCTTAAGTAATACTAGGAGAAGATCAACTTGGGTTTAGGCGAAACGGGGAAACACGGGAGGCTAGTTTAGTTTTGAGGGTGATAATGGAGAAAACAATAGAAAAAGGAGAAAGCATAGGGTTTGTAAATCTGGAAAAAGCATTCGACAATGTAAAATGAAAAAAATGTTCGAAATACTCAAAAAGATTGGAATGAGTTTTAAGGATAGACGGATAGTACATAGCTTATACAAAGAGCAAACAACGGTAATAGAATTAAAGGAGGAACGTAGTAAATATTAGGAAAGGGGTGAGACAGGGATGTGCCCTATCCCCATTAATTTTTAACTTGTACATAGAAGAGGCAATGAATACTGTCAAATGGAGGAAGACATTTGGAATTACTATGCAGGGACAAAAGATTGATATGCTTAGATTTGCAGATGATATAGCATTATTAGCATCTAGCAAGGAAGAGTTACAAGCTGCTCTTAATGAAATGGAAACGGTTCTAACAGAGAGATACGGTATGAAAATTAACAAAAATATTACTAAAATACTAATACGCAAAGGAGGGGAAAATAAATCAAAAACAAGAATACAAATAGGTAACGAGAACTTACAAGAGGTTTAGTGCTACCTAGGAAGCCAAATAACGCAAGATGGGAAAAGCGTAAAAGATATAAAACAGACTAGCATATGGTCCTGCTACATTTAGCAAAAAAGCAACTTTTGTGTTCACAGACAGCAAACATAGAAACAAAGAAAAGATTGCTTAAAACATATGTGTGGAGCAGAGCACTGTACGGCTGTTAAACCTGGACAGTAGGAAAAGCGGACAAGAAAGAGGTAGAAGTCTTTGAAATGTGGTGCTACAGACGTATGGTGAAGATATCATGGACAGACGAAGTTAAGAACAAAGATACACTAGAAATATTTGGGGAAGAAAGAAGTATGTATAAAACAGTAAAAAATAGGAGAGATATGATGATAGGCCACATACTACGGCATGAGGGAATATATTAGAAGCAGAGATAAAAAAAGAGAATTAAAGGTAGATCTAGGGTAGACAATTGCACACAGTTAGTAATAGGCTGTGTTAATTTTAGGGAAATGTGCAGGTTAGCTCAGAATAGAATTAATGAAAGTACACGTCCAACCAATTCCAGGACGGAAAAGGTAATGATGAAAATAGTAATTGTCTATAAACTTGATGATTATCGTAAACAACGATAGGTGCTGGTTTTGCAATATTCTCAACAAATGTTGGTTGTGCTAAAGGAGTAATTGGGAACTATTGATTCGGAAAATGTCTGGTACTCTTCAGGTTAATTCATCCTCTTCGCGTACCATTAAATATTGGTGAAATAGGTATATTGATACAAAAAAATAGAATGAAAAAGTACAAAAGATATATATAAAAAAAGCTTAGCACTAGATCACGTTGTATTTTACAAAAAAAAGGTACCATGTTCGTAGACAATTATAGAAAAAAAAACGTGTACAGTAGGATGATAGGCCACATACTAAGGCTGTTGCACTTAATTTTTTTATGTAATTACTCCACCTTGTAGGCAACAGAGTCACCACTCAACGGAGGAAGGGTTCTTCTTTAAAGTTCAAGCCCAGGGTAAAATGTATGGAAAGCGACCTTTCGTACAAAAGGAGCCTCGAATAAGATCTTCCAGCCAGTTAAGTTTCTTCAACTTAGGGCAGAGCTACGAGCAGGAGTAGTAAGTTGGTATACGAAAAAAAAAGAAAATTTTGGACGACTCCGTCTCTTACTAATAACTGTAATGTCTAACAATCCCTTTCCTTTATCCTGATATTTAGTGTTTAAGATATTGTCCTGGGGTAAGTAAATTTGTTTAGTCACAGTCCACTATAAATTATTATTTTGTTTATTTGTTTTATCAGCGCAAACAGATATATTGGAAAAACTATTAATTTGGCAAACATTCAAGTGCTGGGGAAACTAAAGAGCCACAGGATGCTTACCACCCTTCACATACCATTGAATATCGGGGAAATAGGGTATATAATTGTAAAACAATAGAAGGGAACCAAACTGCATCGAAGAACAAAGAACAGTGGCTGTGTTTAAAGACAAAAAAAATAGAAACAACAAGAAAATGGTTGAAAACATATGTGTGGAGCACAGCACAGTACGTCTATGCAATAGAGGCAGTAGGAAAAGCAGACAAAAAAAAATAGAAGTCTTCTGGAATGTTATGCTTCAGATGTATGAAGATGATACCTTGGACAGACAGAGTTAATAACAAATAGGTTATAGAAATAGTAGAGAAAAAAGATATCCGCGGAAAACAAAAAAATAGGAAAAATAGAAGGACAGGATACATTTTTGGGCAATAGTACGAGGTATTCTACAAGCAGAGAAAGACCTAGATCAGACTATTGCAGGTAGATAGTGATTGATTCAGACAGTGCAAATTTCAGGGAAATGTGCAGGTTAGCACAGAGTAGGTTAACTCAAAATAGGAAACAATGAGGGTACGCGTCTAACCAGTTTCCGGACTGAAGACCTAATGATGATGATGATGATTGTTATATATTAGTGTTTTATGTATAATTATCCATGTAGTTAAATATAAGTGTATCTATTAAATGTATGTATAATGTATTACTATTATTGTATATATAAATATACGAAAGATATTGATCACTACTGCGCATAGATATTCTAATAAATTGATATTTTTATTTATTTATTGATTTATTCGGGTCTACTTCTATAGCTCTGACTAATCGCCGATGAAAATTTGGGATTTTATCAAACTATTCCAAGCATAGTGAGGATATTCAACATTAACAAAAATTAAATGGCCGCCATACTTTGGAATGGTTTATCACGAAAATGGTCTAGCTTAAGGATGCTATGATCCGTGCCTTCAACGCTTTAATATTCCATCTCGATACCTAAACCAAGTTTTCCCACTGTCCTTAAAATTTTCCCACGGGTACAAAAATGACCAGAACGGACCTAGAGTTTCTCATGTTAAACGTCATAAGAAAACAGGATTTTGAGGCCGTACGAAGGTATCTACTTTCGAGTAAAAATGGAATTTTCTCGTCATCATTTGAGAATTTCTTTCTTTGGTTATCTTGTGTAATTAATTTTTTTTAGAGAATTTATAATTTTATTGAGATTAATTTCATTACATTTGGAGTAAGAAAATGGCACGGTTGTTTGTAAAAATTACGGGACGCGCGATATCGTCAAGGAGGCCCTGAATAAAGAAATTATTGTATTTTTTTGAGACGTTCTGAATATCGTATACACTATGTCGTGGACTTCAGGAACGCTCTGTAGTTTTTAATTCGTACGATTGGGAAGAGAAAATAAGGTTTTAATATTTTAAAAGCTTTAGCTTTACTTAAGAAAAATGTTAAAAAATATCTTAAGAGAGCTCAAGATGAGTTTAACATATGCATAAATATCATCTTAAAGAAGTCACGTTACATTTTAGTTCGCTATATTTATTATACGGGTTGCGTTCGCATAAATCCAAGATTTATAGTAACCATAATAACGTAAGTTTGCAGCAACCGAGAAAGAGACTTCAATGCAAGTATAAGCGACGATCAATTTATTTATTCTGGTCTAGATTATGAATATATTACATTGCGTATTTCAGTGTCCTCATCATCAACCGAATGGTCCGCGAATAGACAAGACAATAGTTTGTTTCTGTAGGCCAGACAATGGGCGAGTGCTGCGGCGCTCGTTTCAAACTTACCGCCGTACCTGTATGCAGACCAGGTAGGACAGGTTGCTGAGGCGAGCGGTGAAGGCAGTATGGAATGCGGGGAGGGCATTGGAAGTCGCTGGTCCTGTTGTTGGTCTCTCAGTACATCTTAAGAAAAGCACAGATTAAGGTTGTTTGTTAAATCTGTAAATCGGACGCGAATTTTTTATGAGTGTGTATGTGTGAACGCGACGCGGTGTTTTAATACGAGCGTAAGATAAGTTCGTGAACGACCCGTTAAGTGTTATTTGCCATTTCTATATTGGATTATCAACGGTGCGCTCTTCTATTGACAACATTTTATTCGCGCGTTGTTTTACTGCAGGTATGTGTTGTTGTAGATCGCATCGCATCATCGTGGCACTGTTATTATTACGTTAAACTCCGCTACTTTCAGATAAGTTAGTGTTTTTATTAGCAAGATGACCGCTCTTTGCCTGTGACGACGTTTAAATGATTACCTGTCACATACTTAGAATGCTTTGGTAACCCATGTGTGGTTGTTTGAATTTGGTAGCCGTGGCTTTTAAAATTCCTGTTTTTTACTTATACTCGCATAACGTTTACTTTTGCTTTGCTAATTTTAATTCCACTCTCGCTCACTTATCGAAATGGATTTCATCTGTTTACTATTTGATTAAAAATCGCACGCTTAAAAAATTAATTAAAATAAAGAACAAAAACGGCGTTTTTTAATCAGATGCTCCATTAGCGATAGTTCTAAATTGTTCACGGCACCTTCAAAAGAATCCGGTAAATTGAGGAACCATTACAGACATATTTTAGAGTAGCCGCGAAGAGTTATGAAGAATGTTTTTAGGCGGGATAGTACCGACTTTTGTTCTGTTTATTAGCAGAGAGAGCAGGCCTATTAAGGGATGAGACGGACGCAGTAAAGTTTATTTAGTCACTCCCTCAATTAGCATCAGCTTCCCTTGCATTTAACGAAACTAACTCTGCTTTATTTTCAGGATGTGCTGCAGACCTTCACGATGACCAAGAAGTGCCTTTCCGGCGGCGAGATGGTTCTTATCTTACAGCTGTATACGTCGCTGCTATTACTGCCGATGGTTCTTCCATCTTCAAATGCAGAACACGTGCGTGACCTGGAGGTATCCGAAGGCGCTCCGACTGCTACAAGAATTGGATTTATAGGAGACGGCGCTTCTGCCAACAGTGGTCCTCCGTATCTTATAGTTCCCGTCGGAAGTTCAGTGGATTCAGATCTTACAATTGATCAAAACACCGGCGAAATACGGACTAAAGTGCCTTTGGATCGCGAAACGCGTGCTAGTTATTCTCTAGTGGCGATTCCTATGAGTGGAGATAATATTAAAGTTATTGTGAAAGTGTTAGACGAAAATGATAACGCGCCTACTTTTCCAACGTCTGTTATGAACATCGAGTTTCCTGAAAATACACCACGCGATGTGAAACGCACTTTACATCCAGCAAAGGATCTTGATCTTGACGTTTTTAACACGCAAAGGTACAATATAGTATCTGGAAATGTAAACAACGCGTTTCGCCTTTCTTCCCACAGAGAACGCGATGGTGTTTTATACCTGGATCTACAAATCAACGGATTTTTAGACCGAGAATCAACCCCAGTGTATAGCCTAGTTATAGAAGCTCTAGACGGCGGAACGCCTCCCCTACGCGGCGAAATTATGGTCAATATAACAATTCAAGACGTCAACGATAACCAGCCGGTTTTCAACCAGAGCCGGTATTTTGCAGTGGTTCCTGAAAACGCAACAGTTGGTACAAGCGTGTTACGCGTTTTTGCGACAGACAACGATGCTGGCGAAAACGGACAGATTGAGTATTCCATTAACCGTCGACAAAGTGATAAAGAAAACATGTTCCGCATTGATCCTACAACTGGTCTTATAGCTGTCAACAAGCCATTAGACTTTGAAGCTAAAGAAATGCATGAACTCGTAGTAGTAGCCAGAGATCACGGCCTACAACCTTTAGAAACAACAGCGTTTGTTTCCATCAGAGTTACGGATGTTAACGACAATCAGCCAACGATTAATGTGATATTTTTAAGCGACGATGCAACGCCTAAGATATCGGAGTCAGCGCAACCTGGAGAATTTGTTGCACGAATTTCAGTGAACGATCCAGATTCGAAAGCCGAATATTCCAATATCAACGTAACACTTTCAGGAGGAGAAGGACGTTTCGGTCTAACAACGCGTGATAACATAATCTATTTGGTTATCGTTTCTCTTCCGCTAGACCGTGAAATTCAGTCGAATTATACGTTGAACGTTGTTGCGACGGATATGGGAACGCCTCCGTTACACGCTTCCAGAACGATTAACTTAACAGTCACCGATATCAACGATAACGCCCCTGAATTTGCAAAGGAAATCTACCAAGCAAATGTTATGGAAGTGTCTGATCCTGGAACGTCTGTGATACAAGTGTTCGCGAATGATAAAGACGAAGGTAATAATAGTGCGATTACGTATTCACTCGTTAACACCCCTAATACCCATTCCTCGTGGTTTCAAATCGACGTGCGTAGTGGTTTAGTGACAACAAAGGCTCATGTCGACTGTGAAACGGATCCAGTGCCGCAATTAACAGTTGTAGCTACAGATAATGGTTTTCCACCGTTATCTTCATCAGCTACTGTGTTTGTGACGATTCATGATGTGAACGACAACGAACCAATCTTCGATCAGAGTTTCTACAACGTTTCAGTTGCAGAAAATGAAGTGGAAGGACGCTGCATTTTAAAGGTGAGTGAAAAATGTCATTCAACTTTTCTAACGCCTTCTTACATCATTATGTTAACAAAAAACTTATTCAAATTCAGTTCTGACACACACTTGAAATATGGTAAATTTATTGGATGTTTGAGTTGTTGCGGTTGAAGTTTCTTTTAACAAAATCAGCGTGTAGCGATGTTGCAGGTATAAGGAACACCTAGTGTGAGGGATTCTGAACCGGGATATGCACGCTATTAAAATCATATGTTTGACATCAATATATTTTATTTTTATTGCGTAAATTGACCCTACTAATGCAATGCGTTTATTGTCTAAAAATATTTGTGAAATTGGACGCATGCTTCTGTTAACTTCTGCGTCTTTTTTAGATTTTTGAAATGTGCAATCGATTTTAGAAAGTTTTTACCTTTAGAAAGTTTTTGTTTTTGCTCTGACTGCGACGCTGTGACGCTACCTCTGAGTATCCGAATAATAATACATTGGCGTCAGCTGCGTTGCTGATTTCAAACACACTTCTAACAAACTAGTGGAGATATCCTGTTTCGAGTTAGCCTCATCAAGCACATGCACTTGTGTGGCAGAGTTCAATAGTTGTACAGTTATCGCTACTACACTGGTTGCTAAGTCTTGCTTCTCTCTTGCCTGGGTATTAGAGGGAGACGATGTCTCCAATTATACGGGAAACATTGGCTATCATCGCTCGCGTTGGTTAATTCGAACACACCCTTCTAGCAAACTAGTCAAAACAGCCTGACCTCTTCAAGCACAAGCACTACGATAATTTAACAGCAGCCGCTATTTCATTTGTTGATAACTTCTACCTTAACTGGACATTAGAGCATATTGCTGCCCCCAATTATACCGGAAACGATAGTTAGCATCACCTCCGTCGCTAAGTTTTAACATACTCAACTCCTAACAAACTAACGCACACAATCTGTTTCGAATTTGTCTAATCAGACATAAGCACTTGTGCGACAGACTAAAATGGTTTAATTCTGTTGCTGTTAGACTTTACATGTGATTTTCCAATGCTCCACCCGAAGGTACTACATTGGTCAGGAAGCGAGTTTCTTTACCTGGAAAATTTGGAATTTTGCCGAACCCTCGGCGAGTCATGTTCAATGCCTCCGCAAGTAGATCTTGTGTTTGCTTATCATCTTCATCCAGAACGTTTGCAAATCGGCGTCCCCATTTGTTTTTGTTCTTCCGGAGTGTGCCTGTCCTCTGTGTCAAAATCGCTCTTTCTTAGATGTTTCAACCAATCTTCACAGGTAGTTTTCGATGGTGCATGTTTGCCGAAGATTTACTTAAGCAAACGACGTCCTTTAGAGCTTTTTTTTAGGTTAAGGCTGAAAAGCAAAATTTCCTGCAAATACTGTTTATTTGGCACAGAACTCGACGTCCTCGTAAGAAAAAATATTTTTGCGTTGCGATATGTTTTGGTATTACGACCGGTCATTGTTAACAGGTGTCTAAGCTATTAAAAAAACACAACTTCAGAGAGTACATTAACGATATGGGTCGTTAACGCCATCAATGTGTGAAACCCGAAACTTAGTTGCCCACCTTTGAAACTTTGGAATAGAAACAGGGGAATTTTATGCACTGTGCTATAATTTTAAGGGCATTCAAAAGCAAGTTGTCAAATTTGGAATACTGTATGTGTATATTTATTATCCAGATACACCAGAGTTATACTTTAATGTTTTACAAAATCGTATCTGGAAAGCTGCAGTTGCAAAAGTTTTTCTTTAAGTAAACAAGTTTTCATTTTACACAGAATTAGTTAACTTGAAATTTTAACAAATTCTTATACAATCATCTTGTTTAAAGCAACTTTTATGTGGTTTTAATGGATTATTGTCTAAGTTTATGGGTATACTAACAAACTATTAAAATTAAAAGGAAATGGCGGCAAATATTACAACTTTTATAACCAATTACAGCAAATTCCTAACTAATTATATTTTACTTTTTTGTAAATTGTATCACTTTATTTAAAGTCATAAAATGCTTTACCTAACAGTTGCTGCAACTATTTTTGTCTTATCTATCATCTAAAAGATTCTTATCGATTATTTGATAGTCAAATCATTGCAGGTATTTTTGATGCACAGTTTTATATTCTTGGTTATAGCGAATAGCTTTTAAAAATATAAATAAGGCGAGAAATAGTAATTCATATACTCGTGATCGAACATCGAACCTTACGTGTATCGGCAAATTTTAATTTAACCTGATTTCATTATGGTAATTTGAAAATGGGAAATTGTGTGCACCTGGGAAGCATATACATACACACATCAATACTGGTTTAGAGTATAACCCATAAATGTTTAATAGAAACTCTAGAACTTACGTTTGGTCTTTTTTGTACATGTAGAATTTTAATAATTGTAGAGAGATTCCGTTCTGAACGAATCTGCACCTTGAAGAAGTTCTAAAATACAGTATTGCCCGAAATAAACAGTACTGAAATTGTAATTGTTTTGTATATTTAAAAAATACATATTATTGACACTTTATTATATGTTCTAAATGTGCACCTCCTCGTTCGAGACAGACTTCATAACGATGTTCTAAGTTTCTGGTCATGTTATTGAATAAGGGTTGTCTCAGGGCTGCGAAGAAGACTCTAACGGCATCCTTTAATTCATCGATGGTTTGTGGTGCCCGTTTGAAAACGGCATTTTTAGCCATGCCCCAAATGTATGCGTCTGGAGGTGTGAGGTCTGGAGAATGTGAAGGATAAGGAAGTCAGTAAATCGTGATATGAATTTGCTTGGAAAATGTTCTTGAAGAAATTGACGAATTGCGGCAGCAGTATGGCAAGTTGCCCCGTCCTGCTGAAAAAATTGGTTTCGAAATGCCAAGTTACGTGCACGACAGAATTGACGTAGATCAAGGATAAATCGTGTTAAAATTTGTCTGTACCTCTGTTGATTAAGTGTGACTTGCCTACCATTCTCTTCGATAAAGTACGGACCAATGATTCCGTGTCCGGAAACAGCACACCAGACACTCACTTTTTCACTATGTAAAGGAACCTCTTGAACCTCATCGGGTCTGGCAAAGCCCAGAAATCGATTTGTGCGACGATTCACATAGCCTGACAAGTGAAAATGTGCTTCGTCTGAAAACCAAACATTTTTCAAAAATTCAGGATTTTCATACTGTAACGCGAGAATTCTGGCGCAATATTCCACTCTACTGCGATAATCCCGAGGATGTAGTTGTTGATGTACCTGAATCACATACGAAAATGTACCCAGCTCCTTCAGGATTCTGTGAAAGGAAGTTCTTTTTAAATCAAGTTGTAACGCTGTCCTTGCCTGGCTGACTTTCGGATTTTCTAAGATTTGCTCAAAAACACGTTCATGGTTATTGTTGTTGTTAACTGTCCTGGGACGCCCCGAGTTTCCTTTTCGTTGGCACAATACACTGCCTGTATTTCTAAACTTTTCAATAACCTTCAAAATTACAGCATTACTTGGAGAACGTTTATTAAACCATTGTGTGAATTGATCAGACACGTATAGCAAACTTGCACCATTACGTCGGCCGATTCCGTATGAACGAAAATAATGCTCTACCAGAAACACTTTCTCCTCTGTACTTAACACCATTTTTAACAATTAGGCCCTACTAATTACTTGTTTGAGGTTTACTTGACAGGTCTATACTAGCTAACTTGAGTGTGACAGCGCACGCATAAAAACACCGCCAACTTAGTTTCAGTACTGTTTATTTCGGGCAATACTGTACTAGAGCGGGTAGAATGGCTTGCGTGTTTCGCAGAGTTAAAAAACCGAACTATAGGTTTACCCAAATTAGTTTTTTTTATTAAGGAACCAGGCTAAGACTTGTCTCCAAAAGAAAGCATCAACTCTTTCGGTACTTAGAGTAGCAGAGACCATGGAGGTCGGTGTAGCATTTTAAGACACTACTGCGATGTGGTAGGCAACGGGAAACCACCACATTACTTCTCAAGTACACAGTTTCAATAATAAACACGAAAAGTAAAAGATTGAGAAGTACTAGCATCACAGTTATTTTACATTAGATTTACTACGCAGTTGTGTTCCAGATTCAGGTTTATTTTCGCACTGAATTTCATCTAGTTTAGACATTTTAGTTATGAATCTTTTAGTTCCATTAGGACACAATATAGTGATTTTAGAGTCCGATGTCCAGCACATGCCTTTACCTAACTTTGCTCTGGTGGATGATTCTGTAATCACAAATTTGTTCCCACGTAACAATTTCTTACTAGACTACACGTTTTGTCTATGTCTGTATGAAATAAATTTTAAAATGATTGGTCTGTTGAGGTTGCGGGTAAATTTACCAATTCTGTGACATCGATCAAGAAAAGAAAAGTCAAATTTGGGAAACTACAGCTTTTCATGTAAAAAATTTAAAATCATCTTATCAACAATTTCTTCTACAACTTCTGGAATGCCATCCACTGAAAGACAGTTTCTCCGGATATACAACTATATAACTAATTTACATTTATCAATATCCAAATGTAAGCCATTTGATTGGCACCATACATAAACTCGGTTGAGGTTAAGATTTAACTGCAAATTTACACAATAAGATAAGGTCGTTACTGGTGCAGAATTTTTTACATCGTCTGCAAAAGTGCAAACATTAACATTTCACATTGAAGTTGGTGATCTAAGTCATTAATATACAGTAGGAATAATAGTGGTCCAAAAGTGGATCCTTGCAGCACTTCAGATTTTGCTACATAAGTTTTGAAATAGTAACTAGTTGATAAAGTTGATAAGATTAATCTAGAAATTGTAGTGCTAGGGAAAGACCAATTGCTATTATGTAGCAATACCGATGCAGTGTAGCGGTTATATAATAAACAGAGCAAATACGACAAACTACTTAATAAAGAATATAAATACCTTAAAGCCTGTGCCGCACTGGGCAAGTGAAGTCACACACAAAAGCTAGCGGACACCCAAGACCACGCGCACTCGGTGTGGTGTCGCTTTCAGGTCTCTCGTTCAACTGTCCTCTGTTACCGTCCGAGTACGACTCCTGTTACTTCACGCACTCACACTACGACATAATGTTTCACTCAAACTGTAGGGTACTCGCACCAATGGTATTTATTGTCACCACTATTAAATTGTTCAATGATGACGTAACAGTAACCATTATATGTCACAACCTGAAGTCTGTTTAATAAATATTAATTTTGGTGACAGTAAATCTAATATCATAGTTGGAATATCGATATTGAGACCTAGGTTGACGTAATCTTAAAGGATTCTAACAACACCTATAGAATTCTCGTCTTTAAAAGGAACTAAAATGATCGGCAAATGCATGTGAAATATCATATTGCATATCACTTTTAAACAATTTACCAGGCATTCTGGAGTTACTTTTCTTGGCCTTGATAAATGACCAAAAATATTTTTATTATATTTTCCATTTTATTAAAAGCTGCTTACGACTTTTTCTTGCTAGATGCCAATACTGCTATATCGTTTACAAATATAAGCATATCAATCACTTGCCCCTGCACAGTAATTTTAAATGTCTTCCGGCATTTGACAGTATTTATTACCTCTTCGATATACAAGTTAAAAATTGATGGGGATAGTGCACTCTCACCCCTTTCTTAATATTTACTTCTCTATCTTCCCGCTCTAATTCTATTATCACAGTTTGCTCTTTATATAAGCTATGGACTATCCGTCTATTTCTATAAATCATTCCTATCTATGAGTATTTCCAACATTTTGTACTATTTTACATTGTCGAATGCTTTTTCCAGATCTACAAACCTTATACACACGCTTTCTCTATTTTCCTTTATTTTCTCTACTATCACCCTTAAAGCTAAAATTGTCTTCTGTCTGCCCCTGTTTCACCTAATCCCAAATTGATCAGTGCACTAAGCTCTCTCAGAAAGATCAGACATTCCCGGAGGCGTGGAAACGAGTGGCTGCCCTTGTAGATGTCGGCCCAGACTAGCGGCAACCCCTCTCCTGTGGTATTTTCGTGATCGTTTTAGTTTTTACCTGTTACAACCTGTGGATATGTAATAATAACTCGCAGATGGATTTACGTAGTTTAATGAATTGTAACCAATGTCACAAAATAAAGAAACAAACACAGCTAATTAAAAATTCGCAGCATGCACCGTAATTACAATGCGGCCAGCGGCGTTGCCATTAAAAAACAAACAAAGAAACAATCCTATAACTATAACTTATCTGTAAAGTACAATCCAACTATCCACATTAGCGTCAACTATCACTGCCACACTCTTACGGATCAATGTATAATTTAATTTCCAACGCAAAGTTCAGAAATTAACTGGGTTCTCGCACAACCGACACGCGTTTTAAATAACGTGCCGCACTCTCTCGCACGTTTAACCCCGACTGACTGCTACCTATCGGACCAACTTAAACATTACGGATACTTCTCCCTCTTATTATAGGGGCGGCCTAGTACATCAGCTTCTAAAATTTCTTCAACCCGTTTTTCTATCCGTCTGTGTTCAATTTTAGTTAATATTTTTGACAGGTATGCTATCAATTTTATTGTTCAAAATTTTCACATCGTTTTTGGGATACTCAGTATGGTGTTACATTTGAAATCTTTAGGTATCTCGCCTGTCTCATACATATAGCTTATTAGTTCGAAGAGACGTTTCATTACTGCTTGTCGCGCAGCTTTTATAGTTCCCGCTTGTACTTTACCTATGCTCGCTTTTTTATTATTTTTCAGGCTCTTTAATACTACTTCATACTCATTTCTAAGTATAGGATATCCCAAATCATCCTTTTTAATATCTGATTCTTTGATCTACTGCTTCTGGTTCCAGTTCTGCATATAAATTTCCTATATATTCTTGCCATCTATTCATTGTCTCTACACTTTCTATAAGGATGTCTCCTCCGTGCCGCTTATTTTTTTTCTATACGGTTTTATATCCCTCAAGCTCTTTCTAATTAGTTTGTTTACTTCAACTGTCTTTCCTATTTCCATCTTAGTTTGTACCTCCTTGCACTTTTCCTCAATCCAGTGTTCTTTAATGTTCCTGCATTTGGGAATAATTTCCCATTCTATTGCTTTGTAAGTGTTTCCATGCTTCGTCTAGGCAGTATTGTATTTTCGTCTTTCTTGTATTAAATTTACAATATCCATTGTCACCCATGATTTCTTATTTACTTTTTGTTTGTACTCTAGAATATTTCTGGCCATCACATCTGAACTGGATTTAATGTTATTCCATTCTGCTTCTACTACTTCCTCAGTATCAGGAATTTTCCTGATACCTTTCAACAATTCTCAAATCTTTTGTAGGGCATTTTCATCTTTTAGTTTCTTAAAATTAAAGTGCCTTTTTTTGTTCCGTTTTTTTAAATTTTTAAACTTAAGCGTGGTTTTCATAATTACTATGTTGTCTAACAAGAATGTAATCTGTTCGATATCTCGCTATGTCTTCTAGCACCTTCCACATGTATCGTCGTCTAGCATGATGTTGAGATAATGTATTTGTGTTGGTTAGATAATTTTTGTCGCAAAATTCTACCAGCCTATTTCCTCTGTTGTTCCTAGTGCCTGTACTAAATAAACCTACTACCGCTCTTTCCCTTCCATCACCTTCCACTGCATATAAATCTCCCGTAATTATTAAATTCCCATGTCCTTTTACGAATCTGAGTATGCCTTTTATATCTTTGTAGATTACTTCTACCTTTTACTCACTGTAACTAGAGGTGGGTATGTAAACTTGTATTATTGCCGTATTTGGCGGTTTAGATTCTAATCTAACCATGAGTACTCTTTCGTACTTTTGTAAGTTGTTTTCTACACAATGTCCTATCTTTTTCCGCATAACTATCCCCACACCAAACTTTTTATCCTCTAATCTTTATGAATAACCTTAAAGTATCCACTCTAAAAATTCCCCGTCCCTGACCCCAAACTTTGCTGCTAATCCTTACTAAATAATTACCGATTTGTTTTATGCTGTTAGCATTCCACACCCCAACTCGCACGATGTTACCGGTTCTTCTTTTCCTCTTATCGAGTTTGCCGATCGCAACTTCCAAAGCAACCCGCGCGCGCGCATCCCTCCCCACCCCCCATTCGAATGGTGAACTATTTCAGCTTTGAAATATATGGCATCATTTTTTAAAAGCGATTTTAGTACACTGTGCACTTGGGATGATAACTGGGTCCGTGGGTGTGCATACAAAATGACTTTTAATTTGGTTGTATAAAGTGGAAATGTCATTTTTACCATGAGATGCAGCATTATTCAAGACAAGCTTTAGAAGTTTCTTATGTAAAATTCTATAAACAAATTCAAGTAAATAATTTTATCGTATAATGGAATATCAAGATCATAGCGTTTCTGTTTAAATTGAGTTCAGAAGCTTAACCTCTTACAACATTCTCTGCTGTATTTTTTAAACTCATTAACTGATAACAAAATTTGTGCGTACCTGCATTCTCTTGCACGCTTTATGTGCTTTGTTTGTAACTACGATCGTTGTTATGTTCTTCTACTTCTTTAGAATGCTGGATATACTTTAACTACAACTTAGTAACCTCTACAAATAATTATCACTTTCTTCTATCTGCAGCAAGTACATCTTCGGTGGCATCTTATTAAGAAAATAAAAGAGTGCTTCTTTTTATCTACTATTTGTATTTCTGCAAATATCTGTCCTACAATAACCCAAATAACATTAATGCCATGAAAAAACTTTTCTGCAGTGTAAATCTTCACCACTGAAGTAGTTTTTCAATTCACCTGTCTCTTGATGGAGGTTATGTGTACTCCAGAATGGACTAAAATTTTAAAAAAGAGCACCTAAACCAATTGTTCGTTCAGTCTTCCTGTTGCGGTAATTTCCAATATTCAAAAGTTTTTTTAAGTACTTATTTTATTAATACCAACCAGTTGATTGTTACACCTCTCATAAGTATATGTAATAAAAACGCTATAACTCTAAGTAAACTTAGAATGCACAACAAAATATTTTTGGTATAGAAATTTAAAATCTATTTTGTTACATGTCATTCTAAAGTTATCGAATTCTTTTTAGTATGTAGGAAAATGCAAACAACCATAATCTTAACTAACTGACCTTTTAACACGCCGCATGCAAAGCTTAAAACACCCTTCGAACAATAAAGAACCCGTCCAACATTTTTCAAAATACATAATAAAACCGTCCGAACGTACAATACAAACAACCCAGAATATAAAAGGAGTTCCAAACGCTAGAACAAATTACTTTTAATTGTTCTCATTTTAGAATAGTCACCAAACTCTAGGGAAAGAACTTAAGAATAGTGCAAGACGGAGGTCACCAAGCTCTTTGTGCACTAAGACTTTTCCTTCAGATTGTCTTGTTCTGACCACCAATGAAGTGTACTAGGGACGCAGCAGCTTGCCATAACGCAACTTGGACCCGCCACCACTTTCGAAGCCATTAGGCCCATGTCCTAGATCATGTGACGCCAACATCCACGCCACGATTGGGGACTTTCCGCTATCAGCTTGCTTTAATTTCTACCAACCAAAGACGTCAACAGTATGCTAGAATTTCTGTCTACCAGCTGCAGGGTGTCAAACCAGTCACCGCGGCTATATTCTCGCAATGTATTCAGCTTAACGATGGACATCATCTTCTTAACAACACAAATCCAGGTTTTCGTCGTGAAGCCATAGCATTCAGATCTTCAAAGTAGAAATAAACGCCTTCAGCAACCTTAGAAAATAAGGCGCTTTCAGTGTTAAAGGACATTTGTGATAATTACGCACAAAAAACTTGTGAAAATTTCTTTTCGTGCGTCATGCCTTTAATGTATAATTGCTCGTATTTTAAAATTGTAAGGAAATGTGATTTCTGTTGTTACGTAGTATTAACAAGGTGACCCAAGAACAACCTGAACACCACAAGTATATAATTTGTATATGTAATTTGGTATAACACTTTATGTTTAATTAAGCGCTGTTTTCTGAATGTTTATGTGACTTCCTGCCAAGATGTGTCATTAATAACACCAAAATTTGGGAAATTTATTCAAAAGCCTTTCTTCTAAATAAAAACACATGGCGGTCATACCATGTCATACATCATTGAATTTGTAGTATCAAATACTATTTAATAGAAAGCGTATTTTTTACGGGCCATATAAAAAATCGAAGCTTCAAAAACCATCTTTTAATGATATAAATAGGAAAATAATTAGAAACAGCAGAAGACCATCGAGTTACACCTTCCGCTTTGGCACATATATTGTTAAAACCTTCCTCAATGTACTTGCAAAAACCAAATTTGCGACCCGTATGGGTATCAAAATCGACCTGTAATCTTCAAAAACCATCTTTTACTGATAAGAATAAAAAAAAATCAGAAGTGGCAGAAGGCCATCGAGTTATACCTGTCGCTTTGGCACATATATTGTTAAGACCTTCCTTAATGCACCTGCAAAAACCAAATTTACTTGCGACCTGTATGGGTATCCTAATCAACCCGTGTACGGGTCACAAGTAAATTTGGTTTTTGCAGGTGCATTAAGGAAGGTCTTAACAATATATGTGCCAAAGCTACAGGTATAAATCAATGGCCTTCTGCCGCTTCTGATTTTTTTTACTATTCATATCAGTAAAAGATGGTTTTTGAAGCTTACACGGGTCGATTTTGATACCCATACAAGTCGCAAGTAAATTTGGTTTTTGCAGGTGCATTAGGGAAGGTCTTAACAATATATCTGCTAAAGCATAAGATGTAACTCGATGGCCTTCTGCCACTTCTGATTTTTTTTATTCATATCAGTAAAAGATGGTTTTTGAAGCTTACACGGGTCGATTTTGATACCCATACGGGTCGTAAGTAAATTTGATTTTTGCAGGTGCATTAAGGAAGGTCTTAACAATATACGTGCCAAATAGGAAGGTGTAACTCGACGACCTTCTACCATTTGATTTGTTTTATTTTATTATTTAAGGGGGGTTTTTGTTAAATCATACGGGCCGAAAGTTAATTTGGTTCTACTGGGGTTTTAAGGGTGGTCATTTTAATAGTTGTGCCAAGGCGGAAAGTGTAAATGTAACTCCGTTTCTGAAATCGCATTTTGTCTATTCAATAAGGTCTGCACGAAAAATTTACTGCTGGGATTTTACTGCCAGTTATACATCTTCTTCCTCGTAAAAATTACTGCTAAAATTCTACTGTCAACTTTACACCAATTAGAAACTAAAAGTTCAATTTTCATAAAGAAAAATTTGTACTACCTAAACTTACCTTTTCCCTCTGCTCGAATATGATATAAATTTGACTGGTGTTTAATTAAATCGCCATATTTGCCAGTAAGTTTTGAATATCTTTGTAGAAGACGTGTAACAAATTTCTGACAAAACACAGTTTTTATCCCCAAACCTCAAATCTAAACATAAACAATACCCACAATATGTAAAAAATCCATGACATTTTTCAGAAAATACAAGCCATGAAAACTTGGAAAACAGATCGTGACTCATTCTTTGTTTTTTTTCTTTACCTTTTTTATTATGTAAGGAATATGGAAAAATATAATCCATTTGCGACATCCAATCATGTACTAATAGCTCATGTTTAGTAAAGTCGTCTAAAAGTTCAATTTGGTTCGTGGTAATATAATTTCCGATATCAAATTTATATTCGGAAAAACTTTCAAAATCATTTTTAAACAGAGAAGTCTGTACATGTATCCGCGTAGACAATAATGTATCGTTGCCTTGAACGGCTTAAATGCCTACCTATAAGTAATTAAGAAACAATGCGTAAAAGTGATTCGCTATCTCGTTTCTTTTCTCACCCCTACACTATCATTTTTAAACGTTTAAAAAGTATGCAACGCTAGTAATTTTCTTTTGTCCTTAGATTTGAAACTCATAATAGCAGTTAACTAAATAAATAAAAGTGTAAGAACGGCAGTATTGTTATGAATTTTTCTCTCGTTGTGAATATATTTTCTGAGACTGGCCTTTATTAGGATGTAGAGTGGCCAAGCTGGTGTTGCGAAAGAAACAGGATGCTCTCGGTCTAAACTCGGGGTCTATTCTTACGGAGGCATGAGATGGTCGGAGTACTTTCTGAGACTAAACCTGTCTTTGAATAAACTAGGACGCCACTGCGTCAATAAAGCTAACATAAATATTCATCCTAAGGATAGACGCAGCTAAACCTTAAGGGAACAATATCTACCCGAATTTAGAAATGAAGTAACATAATTGCTTTACTTATTTTTATCTCAATCAAAACGGGAGGTTACTTATTTCATTTATTGAGTTGCTGGAAGTAAAAGGATTGTGAGTTTTGACTAGTATCTAATAACATTTGTTTCTTTTCATTTATGTACAAAAAATTAAAAGGTTACAGTGTAAATACGATGGCACGAAAGTGAATGCTGATGAAAATGTTAAGTAGGCAAAATCACAGTTATTAACAGGTTAGGCCTGTCATAAAAATTATTCATTACTACATTCTTTATAATGCTGTAATCAAACATCTTGGATATTGCTCACAAAAATTTTCGTTATTTTATATTTCAGTCTTTCTAAGGTTTTTACTGAAATATTTTTATATCATGAATTATCTTAGTACAAAGGTTGCTTAGTAACATAAGTGTCATTTGTTTCAAACAAACATAGAAAACTTGACTCTTATCACAACACGTGCTGTTTTGAGGTGTTATTCTTAATAAACATTTAACAAAAGAATATGAGATCATAAAAAAATTTGCCAATTCATCTATACTACATCAAATAAAAATACGATTTGTTTGAACAAGATATCATTCAAACTTGTAAATCAAAAAATCCTTAATTTTGTATATCCTAACTAATTAATTTCAGTTTAGTTAAGTCAGCTTCTCAAACAAAACGTTTATCACTTGATTCCTCTGGATCACAAAAATAAAAAGAATTGTACTCACCAAAGCCTCATGGCATTAAGTAATAACAATAAAATATAGAACACCTGTTTACAAAGCATCTAGAGTCCGCCATCTTTTCCTAGGAACCAGGAAAGCCTGTTTAGCAAAACTAAGATTTATATCTTGAGTTACGATGATTGGTATTGAAATAACAATCTGTGTTATTTTCTAATCCATAAATTATATATCTCTAAAGCTGCTTGCTAAAAATCAAAACTACTTTTAGCAATAGTTAAAACGCCATATTTTAAATAACAAACTGTTTTATAAATACTTGATATTAGTTAGAACCAAGTTCTAACAGAGCTGTGTGCTATGGCTGCAACGCCAAGCTAAGTGCAGTTACCACGAATGGAGCTTTATTCCATTCATGACGACCCCTAAAAACTCACATCACCTTTTTTTAAAAACGTGTCTCGTGACTACATGCCAAACACAAGAATGAGCTACGTTCTATTTCAACACGCATGTTTGTCCGCTTGCGACTGCGATAGAACTCAAACATATTAGCAGCGACATTCTCACCTAAATTCAGGCAACCCATACAGCACTAAGTACTCCACGTATTTGCCTAAAAGTAAAGCGTTACAGTATATCCTCAAACCGGAATCAGCAAGCTTCAAAGTTAGAGCTTATTAAAAGTAGGAATTTCGAAAAATCCAACAGATAAGTACGAAATAATCCGTTTGTATTATTGACGTTAGACACAACTTAACAGAACAGAATGCGGGTGGCAACCTTACACCAAAATATGCCGTTATGTTCGGTTTCTCAGGGGAATCGAGCGAGAGTTCTCGATTCCGACAAGACGCAATCATTTTATCAGAACATTCAGAACAGGCACAATCACATCACAGATGCTTGGCCTGTTGAGTCCGTTGGTTACTTCTGCATTCTTAGAACTTTAGCCTAAACAAGTCTCAGACAATGAATGAAGTAAAATATAAACATTATTACCTGATCTATTTAACTTTATTTGTAATTTTATGTTATAAGTAGTGGACT
The DNA here is from genome assembly GCA_036346225.1 of Platerodrilus igneus. NCBI lineage: Eukaryota > Metazoa > Arthropoda > Insecta > Coleoptera > Lycidae > Platerodrilus > Platerodrilus igneus. The sequence goes on from JARFIW010000215.1 coordinate 6,478,823, forward strand.
GTTTGTTGGTCGTTCTTGTTTATTATTGCAATAAACTCAAATTTTGGTGTTGCGCTTTATAAACTTAATATTCTAAAAAGTATTTACCTTTATGAATTGCTTAATACATATCCACAGCTGAGCAACTGAGCTTTACTCGGGAGGTGTGTCCTTCGCCCTCCGTCTAAATCCCCCACTGCTAGTAATTGTGCATCAAAATCAACTTGTCGTCAATGTAAAAGGCTTTACAACACATTACCACATTTGGAAATTCTTGAACGGAACAAAAAAAAGATTAAATCATTGTCAACTTATCAGTGTGCTATTACTTCTAGCACCAGCACTTTGTTTACATCCCATACTTCAAATATAGTTAATTTGTTGGCCACAGTATAGATAGCTGCCTGTGATGGTTTCGGCAAAGCGTAAATCGTTAGAGCACTTTTAGATGGTCGAAGTATGGAAGGTTTTTTAACAGAATGGTGTCGTAAAAAACTCGTTTTAAATAACTCAAAGTCGCAATGAAAGTTGAAGGTTTAGGATTTTCTTCATCGCTTATTTCGACTGCATTTTCATGCAAAATCAGACCTACAGAAAAAAGATATCCTCAATATGATGTAGATGCTTTAGTATTGCTAGATGTTTGTGATAAAACCTTTATCACGTTTAAGTTCGAACGTATGGTCGCATAAAAAAGAGTTGGAATTAGCTGATCCGCAATTTGATAAACCTGGCACTATGGACATGCTACTAGGAGCAGACGTGGTTGCTCATGTTCTATTAAATGGAATTCGCAGAGGACATATCTCGGAACCTGTTGCACTAAACACAACATTTGGTTGGATTTGTTTCTCCTGTGACTGCGTACATATTATTATGCGCTGTCGTTGAACCGGTAGAATTAAATATTCGTTGTTTTTTGGAACTGGACAGCGTACCATATTCAAACAATTTGTCTCCTGATGAAGAAGCTCGTGAAAAACATTTTGTAGAAAAATATTCTAGAAATACATTTGGTCGTTTTGTTGTTTTTGCTGTTCAAAGCCTCCGAACTACATTTTGTTAATTCTCATAAAGTTGTTCGCAGATTCATTTCGTTGGAATGTCGCTTGGAAAACAAGCGGACTTATATAATTCATACAAAAAGTTCATGCAAGACTATTTAGACAGTGGTCACATAACAGTCCTTGAGTCTAATTACATTAGGTAAATTAAAATCACCAAATACTATATAGGTAAGTCAAAATAATTATCGAAAAGATATTCTATGTTAGTTGAATGATTTTTACGAGCTTCAGAATCGGAATGCGGGGAAATTTAGACACCTTACATATGATTTTCCAATGCTCCACCCGAAGATTCTACATTGGCCAGGAGACGAGTTTTTTGTTGCCTAGAAATTTAGAATTTTGCTGAACTCTTGCCGTTCCAGGCAAGGTAGGGTTCTTTAACGTGCGTGACAACACTCACACACAGGACCTACATTTAACCTCTCATCCGAACGAGGGAGTAATTTTTGTGAAAAAGCAGTCGCCCGTGTCGAGATTCGAACCCAGGAAATGTAGACACCACCAATAATCACAGTTGTAGCATTGTGAAGTTTCACCTTAACATACAAATCTTCAGCAAAATCACAAATTGCATAAATAATAGTGGATAATAAATGTTTATTAACTGCAATCACTACCCGACCCTACTTATTTTCTAACTTGTGACAGGAGAGTGATCATTACTATAGACGTTATAATTAGTAATACCTAATTAACTGGTTTCGATGTCTGAAGATAACCATGTTTCACAGAGAATAGCAATTTCATAAATTGTGGATTTAAGTTCATTCCGAAAAATATTTAGTTTTGTCCTCAAACCATCAACATTTTAGAAGTACACATTAATTGAAGAGATTTCTAATTGGTGACGCATTTGTATTACATGCTAGTTTTTTTAAGGCGGATTGTTGAATATTTTTGGTAGGCCCTTAATAAATTGAATATGTCCTCTTCGCCGTTAGCCTTTCTGGCTACTAATTCTTTACGTAAATCCTGGTAGTACCGTCCGTCTTTGCATTGGAATAAATTCTTGCATTAAAACCCAGTTTTGGAAGTTTTGATTTGTTTTTTAGTAGTTCAGCAACCTCCGATGGACTATCGAGTATGACTTTCAACAGCCGATTTATATCACCTCTCTGGCCTATTCTTATTAATTTCTTTAAATTAATTTTAACAGGAGGATTGAATAAAGCTGTTTATAGATTCAACTTGCTTTTTATCGTCATTTATTCTTACATCATTGGTTGCATTCGATTCTTCTACATTAAAGACCTTTATATTATTTAATCTTAACCGACGTTCCTGAATTTCAACAAACATATACCTTTGAACATTTGTTTTTAAGCTTTTCAACGTCATGTTGTAATTTCGAGATGGTTTTCATTAATGAGGATATTTAACAACTCTCCTTCATAATCTTTTTTTTATAGCTATCCGAACCCGGTGGAGTGGAAAGCTTTTATAGCCAAAGTGTGGGACTCTGCTAACGGCATACCCACTAAAACCACTCCCCCTGGCGGGTGCGTCTGCCAAACGGCTTCGTCGCACTGCAGCCTAAAAGGATTAGTGTGCTGACCCTGGTTTGGTATCATACCCAGTCTGCAGAACCTGCACCCCTAATTATAGCGTATAGGTCCTTCGATGAAAGGGTATCTACTTCTTTCAGGTCTAACTTTGGTCGCCCGAAGAGGCGCTGTCTCATTCTACCCAACGCCTCGCATCTGCATAGTACATGCATTACAGTTTCCGGTTTCTCTAAGCAAAGTCTGCATTTGAGGTCTCCGTTATATTTGTGCACCCTCTGGAGGTGAATCTTGACAGAAGTATGTCCTGTCAGGAACCCCACAGTGATTCTGAGCTGTTCCTTGCTAAAAAAAATCAATTCTTGGGTTCCGTTTTTGCTAGTCCTCTTTACCAGCGCTATGTAATGTGCTAGTCCTGGTCTGTTCCGCCAGTCCCTTAGGTGTTGATTGCACATTCATTCGCTAATATAGCTGCGGACCCGGTATTGCCTTTAGAACCATCCGTGTACCAGACCATGCTGTCCGGAGGTAATCTACCCTTTATTTTTTTCCAATCCACATCCTGGGTAACAGTTTTGAAGAGTGTATCCGGCGGATGCTGCGGAGTCATTTGGTTCGAACGCATCTCAAACAGATGCCCCCAATTTCTCCCAAGCAATCTCGTACGCTCGGTACCTTCAATAATTTTAGACTGAAGGTTTTTAAGTCTGTATAGTCCAAGCCTTGCCTCCACCACCACTACCAAGTGTAGCGGGAGAAGGCCAATGAGAGTTTCTATAGCAGCAGTGGGCGTGGAACACATTGCCCCTGTAATGCTTAGACAGGCCAATCTCTGGATCCTGCCCACATTTATTTTGGTGTTTGATTGTTCAACCTTGGGCCACCATACCAAGGCTGTATATGTTATTACTGGTCTGATCACCCTAGTGTACATACCAGTTTTCCATGTTTGGTCTTATCCCCCAGAATTTGCCGCAAGTGGGTCTAACAAAGTTTCCGCCTTGCGTACGATCTTATTGATCTGCAGGTTCCATGTGAGTTTGAAGTCCAGAGTGACTCCCAAGTACACCACTTCGCCTGACAGGTCGATTTCGTTACCGTTAAGGAAAAGGGGTGTAATGCCCGTAATCTTTCTTTTCCAGGTAAAAGGTACAAACGTGGACTTTACAAAAGTATTTAAGAATACGTCCGTCCATCTATCAATTCTATCACTTTTCTAAAGGGGTCAACCCTGAACAACTTTTATGGATAGGTCTTTTACAACTATCATAACGAAATACAGATTCTTTTTCAGGATTCAATTCTTCTTTACATTTAATGCAGAACATGCTAGCTTTGGTTGTAATGAAAACAGTAAAATTTATGTTTGTTTATTTAAGACCATTCATTTAGATAATACACCACTGGACAATCTGCGGCTACCGCCGAATTACTTTTTTCGCCATTAGGCTTTCCATCTTGGAACTGGTTGTACGCGTACCTCCATTGATTTCTATTCTGAGCTAGCCTACACAGCATACATGCTTGACTCTTTCCTGCTTGCATCTCGTACTGTCTACGTTTCACAGCCGTACAGTGCTATGCTCCATACATATGCTTTAAGCAAACTTTTTCTTGCTTCTATGTTTGTTGTCTTTCAATACAGTAATTGGGTTTTCTTGTTAAATGTAGCACGACCTTGTACCAATTTTTGTTTTATATCTTTTCAGCTTTTTCCATCTTGCGTTATTTGGCTTCGTAGGTAGCAGAAATCCTCAACCTCTTGCAAATTCTCGTTTCCCATATTTATTCTGATTTTTTATTTATTTCCTTCTCCATTACATACTAATACTTTAGTTCTCATCATCACGAGGTCTTCAGTCCTGGAACTGGTTAGACGCGTACCCTCATTGTTTCCTATTCTGTGGTAACTTACACATTTCCCTGAAATTTGCTCAGACTGCATCTCTCACTGTCTCTGTGCAATACTCTAATATAGGTCTACATCTACCTCTTGTTGCGTATCTCTCTAGTAATATATCCCGTACTATTCCTAAAATGTCTTAGAACGTATTCTGCTCTTCTATTTCTCCTTTTTTTCACAGATATTTTGATTCGCCTAATATTTGTATAACCTATTTGTTATTAACTTTGTCTGTCCAAGCTATCATCCTCATACATCTAAAGGACAACATTTCAAAAGGCTTCAACCATTTTTCAGTTTGCTTATCCTACTGCCTCAATGTCATAGACGTACTGTGCTGTACTTCACAAATATGCTTTCAACAATTTTCTCCTTGTTTCTATGTTTTTTTATCTTCGAACATAACCGCTGTTCTTTCTTGTTAGATGCAGTTCGGTTCTCCTTCTGTTGTTTATAAATGTATATCCTATTTCCTTGATATTCAGTAGTATGTGAAGGGGATTAAGCAGCCTGCAGCATCCAAGTTCCCCCACACTTGAACATTTGCCAAATTAATAGTTTTCTAATATATCCTTTCGCATAATCAACATTAGTTGAGAATATTTTAACACCAACAGCTGTAGTTGTTTATAATAATCATAAGATTTAAGTGCAATTATTTTCTTCGCAATAGGTTTTCCGTCTTGAAACTGGTTGGACGGGTAGCATAACTTCCCATATTTCTATTCTGAGCTATCCTACACCGTTCTAGCTACTGTCGAATGCTAAATTGAATACGAAAAATTGCCCCCTTATGTATCCTACAGAGTGGCTACGTATATTGCCGAAGATAGTCGAATATGTCGAATACCGCCATATCGCTTACACTCTCTTGTTTAGGAACTGTTTTGTTATCCGACCTAGGTCGGCAAGGATGCGCATCGACATATGTCCGGATATATGTCGGATATATGTAGGATGTTAGGTTAGGGTGAAATTGCCCCATAAGGTGAAATTGCCCCATAATGTGAAATTGCCCCATAGGGTGAAATTGCCCAATAGGGTGAAATTGCCCCATAGGGTGAAATTGCCCCATAGGGTGAAATTGTCCCATAGGGTGAAATTGCTCCGACCTAGGTTGGATGTGGACTTGTCAGGAGTTAGGTTAGCTAGTGTTGTCCGGAGTTAGTTTAGGTTAGTTGTACTTGTATGGACTTAGGTTAGATACAAGGAAAAATTGAGAGGTTAGGTCAGCGCCGCGGCGCTGACCTAACCTCTCAATAATTATTTGTGACGTACTTATTTAGGAATATGTTGAACCAGAAATTGATAACTGTTTAAAATTTTTAAAAGCCGCGGTTTTGAATATTCGTAAACAGTACATTACTGTTTGAAATTGGTTTTAAATATTAAACACTTATGGCTTATAAAGAACTCATTTCTAAATTCCCCGTAGTTTTTGATTTCTCAGGGAATGGTTGTTTAAAGCATGCAAAAATGTTGATGTTTGAGACTTTTAAAAGTATAACTTTGTAAGGGGTGGACCGATTTCTAATCTGTTTGCAGATTCAAATTCTGCATAAAATTCTAAGTTAGCTTGATGTGTCGTATGTCTAAAAAATTTATAAGGACGGTCAGAAATCGCTGCCTGCAAAAAATCTTAAAATGAGGGTAGCTACCTGGGGGATGATGCAATCTGAAAAATTCGAAGGGATTCGAATAGCTGAGGAAATTCTAATATTAATTGATACCAAACAAGATATATTTATCTTGAAAAATAAAAAATGGTTAGTGGAAGAAAACTATTTGTTAGGTTATAGAGTAAAGAGCAAAATGTAGAGGTTTAGGACTTTAAAAGTGAACTTTGTAAGGAGTGGTCCGATTTTAAATCTGTTTGCATATTTGGATTGGGCGTAAAATTTTAGACTAATTTGATGTATTGCATGTCTAAAAAATTTATAAGGATGGTCAGAAATCGCTACCAGCAAAAAATATTAAAATTGGGGCAGCTCTCTGGGGATGACGCAATCTAAGAAATTCCTAGAAATTCGGGTAGCTGAGAAAATGCTAATATTAATTGATACTAAACAAGATAAGTTTATCTCGAAAGATGCAATGGATAGTCGATGAAAACTATTTGTTAGGTTAGCTTATAGAGCAAAGAGCAAATTTAGAGCTTCAGGACTTTAAAAGTGTAACTTTGCAGGGGCTGGTCGGATTTTAAATCTGTTTGTGGATTCGGATTCTGCATAAAATTATAGACTAATTTGATGTGTCGTATCTCTAAAAAATTTATAAGGACGACCATAAAATTGCTACCAACAAAAAATCTTAAAATGAGGGTAGCTCCCTGGGGAATGATGCAATCTAAGAAATTCCTAGAGATTCGGGTAGGTGAGAAAAATCTAATATTAATTGATACTAAACAAGATAGGTTTATATCGAAAGATGAAAAATGGCTAGTCGAAGAAAACTATTTGTTAGGTTATAGAGCAAAGAGTAAAATTTAGAGGTTTAGGACTTTAAAAGTGTAACTTTGTAAGGGGTAATCTTATTTTAAATCTGTTTGCAGATTCGGATTCTGCATAAAATTCTAGACTGATGTGTTGCATGGCTAAAAAATTTATAAGGACAGTTAGAAATCGCTATCAGCAAAAAAATCTTAAAATTGGGGTAGCTCCCTAGGGGATGATGCAATCTAAAAAATTCCTAGAAATTCGGGTAGCTGAGAAAAATCTAATATTAATTGTTACCAAACAATATAGATTTATCTCGTGGGTGGAAATGTAGAGAAAAATTTATCTCGCGGGCGGAAAGAATGCGGGTGTGACGTAATCAAAATGGTTGGGGGGTGTCCAAGCAAAGGCGGAGAGCAAGGCGGTAGTCCCACCTCCTCATTTCCACCTTATGGGAATTTAAAATGTGTGTGGAAATGAGGGATTCGGGTGGAAATGAGGCGCCAGAACGTCACTAAACCTTCTTCTTTCGGTTTCTTTCTGTTGTTTCCTAATGATATACCCTATTTCAGCAGGATTCAGTGGTATGTGAAGGGGGTTAAGCAGCCTGTGGCTACCAAGGATCCCCCAACAGTTAGATATTTACTGAATTAATAGTTTTCCAGTAAATCCTTTCGCACAATTAACATTAGTTGAAAGTATTGCGAAATCAATATCTGCTTGCTTATAATAATCATCAGCTTTAAGTACAGTTATTTTTTTCATTATTAGGTTTTCCATCTTCGAATTGGTTGGACGCGTACTTCCATTGATTTCTATTCTGAGCTAGCCTGCACATTTCCCTGAAATTCCCACATTCTACTTTTTTCACTATCTGTGTGCAGTAGTCTAACCTAGGTCTACTTCTACTTCTCTTTTTCTCATCTCTGCTTCTAATATATGCTGCACTATTCCCTCATGCCTATCATTCTACCTCTCTTATTTTTTACTGTTATCCAGATACTTTTTTCTTCTCTTCTAATTTCTAGTACCTCTTTGTTCTTAACTTTGTCGGTGCAGGAGATCTTCATCATACGTCTGTAGCACCACTATTCAAAGGCTTCTATCTTTTTCCTGTGCGCTTCTCCTACTGTCCAGGCTACACAGCCGTACAATGCCGTGTTTCACATATATGTTTTAAGCAATCTCTTCCTTGTTTCTATCTTTGTTGTATTTGAACACAGTAGTTGCTTTTTCTTGTTAAATGTAGCACGACTTTGTGTTAATCTTTGTTTTATATCTTTTACGCTCTTCCCATCTTGCGTTATTTGGTTTCCTAGGTAACAGAAATCCTTATCATCTTGTAAGTTCTCGTTACCTATTTGTATTCTAGTTTTTAATTTATTTTCCCCTCTTTTGCATACTAGTACTTTAGTTTTATTTTTGTTAATTTTTGTACCATATCTCTCTGTTAGAACTGTTTCTATTTCATTAAGAGCAGCTTTCAACTCTTCCTCGCTAGATGCTAATACCGCTATATGGTCTGCAAATCTAAGCATATTAATCTTTTGTTCCTGCATAATAATTCCAAATGCCTTCCTGCATTTGACAGTATTCATTGCCTCTTTGATGCACAAGTTAAAAATTAACGGGGATAGGGTACATCCCTGTCCTACCCCTGTCCTACCCCTTTCCTAATGTTTACTTCTCTACATTCCTGCTCTAATTCTATTACTGCTGTTTGCTCTTTGTATAAGCTATGCACTATCCGTCTGTCTTTAAAACTAATTCCAATCTTTTGAATATTTCGAACATTTTTTTCCATATTACATTGTCGAAAGCCTTTTCAGATCTACAAACCCTATATACTTATAAGTATCTGGCTTAATGCTCAAATTTTCTGTAAAGGTTTCTTTTATACCGACATTTAGAGATTCTGTTCAATTTACACAAAATCATATTTTATTAAATTTTTAAGATAAACAAGACCTAACCACCTTTAGAAAAAAGAGGAAGTGACTTACTATTTTGTAAACTTTCTTTTATTTTTCATCGATTTAATTGAGTAACAAAAATCAGTGGCGCCCCATATAGTAGTGTTATATCGTTGTACTAAAAAGGTATAAGAAAAGTTAAACCTATCAAGTCTGTTTTGGACGATCAGTAAAAAAAGCAGTACCAACTTTTTCGGCGTTATTATATTTATTTTAAATAATTCCTTTCGATTTAATTGAACTCGATTACACATAAGAGCGGCGTGCTTTGATTTACCTCTTTTATTACGGCCCACTCTTCGTTTTACATGACCTACTACAAACGCCGTATGTTCTCACACTGACCAGCTAAAACCATTATGTTAACCAAATTTTTGCAGTTCTATAATTGCGTGCCTTTACGAGTACTCGATCTTAAATTGAAAGTTACTTGTCAATTAATAATTGAACATATTTTGTAGCCGGTGGAGAAAGTTGTTTATTTTCTTGTTAATAAATTTAGCAGCAATCCCATCACTGGAGGTGTTTCTTGCGTTACAGGTTGATTTCTCCGAGTAACCTTTTATTTTAATGCTCGGTCAATTTATGTTTCATTGGAATTATTATTAAAATAAACAACTAGTTTTATTAATAACAATCATTGATCGATCTTTAGGAAGCAGAGAAACGTGACTGATAATGATATTCGTAGAGGTGCAGTGTTGACAAATAGCAAGGTAACCGTTATGGTATGTATGGTACCTTATTTTTGAAGATTACCATATTTTATTATAATTTCACAAAGTTATAAAATTGTTGACAGGTATACAAGGTAGTTAAGCATATCTTTGTGTTTGGCCTCCCAAGTAGGAATAAAAATTAATCTTCCACATATTATTTTTAATTATGTTATGCATGTAAATAAATTAAAAATTTTTAAACTAAAATGGTTACCTATTAGTTAGACGTACAAGAAGACTCATCTGAATAGCGGTACCACTAAATTGATGTCGTGATGAACATCACATCGACTTAGAAATTCATTCCTCGAGAGTAGTAACCACTCTTCCTCATTTATTATAAATTCTATTTGTAGTTTCCTATGAGGTTTTGTTTGACTATTGTAGGTCAAAAGCCGTTACTGCATTTACTACTTATTCATTAATTTTTCCAAGATATTTGATTCATCAGTTGGAGAATGTACTTACATGTCAGTAGAGGAAAATCAGGCAATCCAGCACCTCATTTCCACCAGCTTCCCTCATTTCCACACTCATCTGGACCAAATTTACATGTAAATTCGCACTATAAAGTCTTATTTTAGATGAATCTTATCCTTGCTCCGCCCTGTGGACCGCCTTGTGGAATTTTTTACCCCAACCATTTTGATTACGTCACACCCGCATTCTTTCCACCCGCGAGATAAATCTTTCTCCACATTTCCACCCACGAGATAAACCTATCTTGTTTGGTATCAATTAATATTAGAATTTTCTTAGCTACCCGAATCTCTAGGAATTTTTCAGATTGCACCATCCCCAAGGGAGCTACCCTAATTTTAAGATTTCTTACTTGTAGGGATTTTTGAGCGTTCTTATAAATTTTTTATACATGCGATACATTAAATTAGCTTCGAATTTTATGCACATCCCGAATCTGTAAACAGATTTGAAATCGGACCACGCCCTGCAAAGTTACACATATACCCTCTGCGAGATAAATCTTTCTCCACATTTCCACCCACGAGATAAACCTACCTTGTTTGGTATTAATCAATATTAGAATTTTCTCAGCTACCCAAATCTCTTTAAATTTTTCACATAGCACCATCCCTAAGGGAGCTACCCCAATTTTAAGATTTCTTACCTGTAGCGACTTTTGAGCGTTCTTATAAATTTTTTATACATGCAATACATTAAATTAGTCTACAATTTTACGCACAACCCGAATCTGCAAACAGATTTGAAATCGGACCACGCCCTGCAAAGTTACACATATACCCTCTGCGAGATAAATCTTTCTCCACATTTCCACCCACGAGATAAACCTACCTTGTTTGGTATCAATCAATATTAGAATTTTCTAAGCTATCCAAATCTCTTTAAATTTTCACATAGCACCATCCCCAGAGAGCTACCCCCATTTTAAGATTTCTTACCTGTAGCGACTTTTGAGCGTTCTTATAAATTTTTATACATGTAGCACATCTTGTTAGTCTAGAATTTTATGCACAATCCGAATCTGTAAATAGATTTAAAATCGAACGACCCTTACCATTTTACACACCCTTTAAATTATAAATTTCCTGCAGCTTATACATAAAAGAAAATCTAAAAACCATTCTTAAAACTTTTATTACAAACAATTTTACTAATACAGTTTAAATTTTTAAAACCACATTTCTAAATACATATTTACAATTTTTATTTTCAACCTAGAACTTGTCATATCGGGTCATACTTATTAATATTTATTTCTAAATAGAGCACTTTTCCAAAGACCAACCGGACTCGCATGTTTCAAATTCCTCTGATTTTGTTCGCATGGTTTCGCTTAAGACCTCGTACGTATTTTCCAGATTACTAGAAGACGATATAACCACATTTTTTGTGTTAAAGGATTTCACATCGGACTTCTCTTCCCCCATTTTGGTGTAAACGCCGTAGAGTTCGCAATAGACTTTTACTGCTGTATGTTGTATTCTTTTTCATTTATTAATCGAATAAATCGCTCTTTCTGCTTCCAAAGAAACTCGGACACTCCATCGTCGACGCTGGCGTTATTTATGCGATAGCTAGCCATACGGTTGTTAAACGCAGTGCTAACCATTTCTACACCATCGTCGCTAGTAGCGGTAACTGATGCATTTTATGTCTGTTGCTCCTTAAATGTGCGGCATACGTAGTTTTTCCATTTCGAAATCGCATACTTTACACATAATTCGTGGTTGTTTCGTACAAGGTCCTTTAACAGCTGGCGGAGCTGAACGTTTACGGCTTAATGACATACCGTGCTGTTTTCCTTGTGTCGCTGTAAGTTCCATTCTCGTAAAAGCGAAACCGCAAGTCCCACAGTTTAAGTACTTTGCTGCGGGCGGATGTATAAAGCAACCTGGACGATGTTGCACCACGACATTTGTTCTGGTGCCGTTTGAAGCATCTTCCTGGTAAAGTAGACGTCACAGGGCTCGCATTTAAAAACGTTTGCAGGTACCATTTAGTACAAAACAAAATCCGCACTATAAGACTTGACTTGTAAGCGAACTAACTTATAACTAAAGAGTTTACTCTCGCGTACCTGCTTTATGTACCCTATAGAATGCAAACCGAAGGTTTCGAAGACACCGAACGAAGTCTGAGGATTCAGCGAGAACTAAATGACGTCATAATCCTCGCTGCTCGTCCAATACATTTAGCACCAATGTATGCACCCGGTTCGCTTCGTCGATGGTGCGAATGCCGTTAGTAGAAACATCGGAAACGTCTTCCATGTTATACGGATCGCGTGCATATTAAAAATCCAAAGGGTGGTAGCACACAAATTGTGTGCAAGTCGTGCTGTAGAAGATGCAGTGCTACTATAACCAAAAACACTTTAAACCATTACTAAGAAAATACCAACTTGTTGTCTACAGGATACTTACAACAATTTAATTTTAAATAACTTCTACGTCATACTTTAGGAAATGATAGGCTTGAATATTTTCCAAATGAATCACCAAGCGAAAGTATATGCTTAACGGTATTAAATTACCCATTAATTTCCATTTTACGACCGTGGTTAATTATAGATTGAAATTTAATTTGTGCACGTTCGAGCTTCTCGTAAACTAACATATTTTAGAGCAACAATGCGCTGTATAATACATGCATACCCTTCGCCGCGCTACTGCTATTCTTGTAATTGCTAGAAAAGTCACTCTCCTTTTTACTGTTAGGACCGATGCAAAGCACCATTTTTTATACTTTCTATAGCACATCGCGCGCTTTTTCGTACTGATAATTAAATTTTGCTTCTGTAGGCTTTTACACTTTCGCATAGCGGTCGGCCGCACGTAATGATTTCTAGAACCGGTAAGTACTCGATATCGTCCAAATAGAGAATTAGATGCTCGATGTCTGTCAACTTTCCGATTCCCTCGTAAAGGTAGAAAAACTCAGTCAATCAATCCATTATACTTCAACCCGCTCCTGTTCTGATAATTTACAAACATTTTTCGAACGACAATGGGCCGAGAATTTTAAACCTCCGAGGATCTTTAAGTCGTGATCAATTACACATCCGAGCTACGCGTAAACTAACATATTTTGCAGCAACTGTATAATACATGCATACCCCTTATCTGCGCTACTGCTATTATTGTAGGTGCTTGGAAAAGTCAGTCGCCCTTTTTATTGTTAGGACCGATGCAAAGCACCATTCCATACTTTATTTATAAGTGTAGCACATCGCGCACTTTTGTCGAGTTAATTAAATTTTTGTTTATGTGAGGCCTTTACACTTTCGCTTATTTAAACATCTAATACGATCGATTAACCACTTTCGATTATTCTAACGAGGAACCACCATACATTCCGCCACACCGTTCTTTTGAATTTCCTATGGGCTTCCGCACTAACACCTGACGTATCTTTCTTACTATTTGTTAAACAAAACTACCGGTATCGCCATTGTGGACGTATAACAGATGTTTGTGGATGTGTACGAGAATATGTAACCATATACATTAATTAGTCTAAGCTATTTTATTTAGTCCACGAAAATTATTATTTTCTAATCCACAATTAATAATCGTCTTTATAGGTTTAACATTTCTACCATTTCCCAATGACTGGTGCTACGTACATGGAAACTTTAATTTCTTATTAGAGAATTCTTATTCTCCACGCACTGCTGCGTAGTTGCATGCCACCCCTTTTGAGGTATATGCTCGTTATAGGTTGTAAGACCCTCGGTTTTACTTAACTACAATTCGTGAGACCCTTTAATCTTTTTAATCGTATCTTTCTCGCCTACAATACAGTAGGACTTAACATTACTACCAACAAATTCTAATACTGGACCCCATTAAATACGTCTTTAATTTTCCTACAACTTTTTGTTGACAAGTGTTATATTGTATTTATTATACGCGGGTAGTCACTCTTTTAAGATAAATATATTTTGCTAGGTATCAACTAATATTAAATTTTCTAGGGATCCCAAATCTGTAAATAGATTTTAAATAGGACCACCCATACAAAGTTATGTCTTTTAAAGACTAATTTTTACCCATCTTTATTTAACTCCATCTTTAAAACCCTTTTTCGCTAACCAAGACATATGCTTTAACTAACCATTCCCAGAAATCTAAAACCGCAGTGTCCCGCGAATACCACGTGGAGATAACACGTATACTCTGTCAACCAGGATAGAAGCAGGAAGGATTTGGAAGGTGGGCGAAGAACTTAAAAATTATGGAATCTTAAAACTAATATATACAATAGTTTACAAAATCTATACAAATATAAACAACTATCTTATATCTTTACACCCCATGCGTAGATTGTTGTACTATTAGGAATGATGTACCTTTGTCATCTTCGCTCGATAAACTAATTTTATTAATAAGCTGCGTATGCAAATCGTATTCTTTTACTCCGGATACATACGCAGCAAGTACTCCACACCAAATAAAGAATTGGATGCTTGGTACTGTTAACATCCGCTTCCCTCGTGTACGCCCAAACACATCCCTGCCCATGCGCACCCTGCGCATGCCACTGCCCATGCGCACCCTGCGCGTACGCACCTGCCCATGCTCGCTGCCCATGGCACCCCTTTCTGTGCGACTGCTATTTCGGGTAACGTCACAGCCTTTTATAAATAAAGAACAATGTTATATACTATTATAAAATGTTTATTCTGACATTATACATAACAAATTTAAAAATATTTAATACCAAGCATGGAGTCATTTAAACTTAATTTTAATACAAAGTTATACACAGAAGACAGTCCTTTCTTTATGTTTGTTTGCAGTGGTTTTAATTTTATCTAATTTTATTCGCAGCTTAAAATTTAAATCGATACCCAAGTCCTCTATCTCCTTTTCTAACCAATAGTTTGATACATAAAGACCGTCTAGGTTTTCGAATTGTAAAATGTACCGAAGTTTGCCTCTATATTTAAAGTCTTTGATTCCGCCGACAACCAGATCCATTCCTTCGTGTAATTCTTGCAGCTTGTGACAATCTTTTAATCGCAGCTTTCCACTATATCCTGCATACGTATCTTGTTAGCTTGATCGACTTCTTCTTGTCGGTATTGGAGAAATCCTTTTCTCCCACACACTGTTGCGTAGTTGCATGTCCACCACTTTTGGGAATATATGGTTGTTATAGGTTGTAAGACCCTCGGTTTTAAATGATCCGAAAGGTTCTTTACTGGGAAATATACAATGTTTAGCGGAACCCCTTTGCGTGTGGTGTACGCCAAGGTTACGAAACCCGCATTCCTTAGTTCGTCTTTGTTATCTGCCATTTTGATAAATACGTTTTTAGAATAACCTTTTAAAAGTATACGGATTTAGTACCATCCTTTTCGCAAGAACGCCTACATAACTAAAAGAGTCTTTCTTACTAACCGCAAATGCATACAACTGTAGAACCCGGATGTATCTAAGTCAGTCCATCGCACATAAAATAATCTTTTAATTCTTCCTCATTTTCTCTAATAAGATGTTCTTTGTCTAACACATCTTTGTTGTTTCGCTATTCGAAGGTTTCCATTTTTTCGCTGGCATTTTTCCCTTCCTTTTTTTCACTAACAAGATGGGAAATAAAAGAAATTTCAAAAGGTAAGATTAATAAAATTCCAAAATTTAGGTTCCTACAAATGGAACGAATGTTGTTAAACATTGGGGAATACCAATTTTGGAATGAAAAATTATTTCATTTTTAATATGTAACCCAAATTTTGCGGGAAATTTTAAAATGGGTGTTTTTTTAACTCAAAATAATTTTTAAAGGGGAAAAAAAAAGGAATATTTATCAAGTCCCTTTTTTGGTTTTCGGACAACCAATTTGCAAGGAATTTTTGTATTCCAACCCAAATTTCGTATATCCGGTTTAATTAAAAACTGAACAACTATTTTTACTTGTCCGATGTCTTTGGGAAATTTCCGTTACTTTGGGCCTTAAAGGAAAGGTTAATTACTATTCCCAATAACAAACGTCTTTTGAAGTTCACGGACGGGATAACTCCAAAAGACGTTTAATTTTGGAAATGGTAATACCTTTCCTTTGGCCCAAAGTAGACCAAATTTCCAAAGTAACTGGACAACTAAAAATTAGTTTGTTTAAGTTGTTTAATTAACCCAGGACTTGTTATTGGGAAAATGGAAATTAACTTGCATTGGTTGTTGCCAAAAAAAATTTAAGTTTATCTTTGGCCTTTTAATTTTAACTTTTCCTTGTATTTTTTGGAAAAGTTAGGGTAGAAATAAATTAAAAATCTCCAATTTGCTAAATTAAGCAAATTTGGGTTACATATTTTAAAAATGAAATAATCTTTCAATTCCAAAATATATTTGGAATTTATAAAGTTTCCCTTAACATTCGTTCCAATTGTAGGAACAAATATTGGTTTGGAAATTTTTTAAGCTTAAAGGTTTCCTTTTCCATAATTCTTTATTTGGGGACGATGTTAGAGGAAAAGGAGCAGAACAATGCCTAGGAAAAACAAATCGGAACTTCCAGATGTGTTAAATGACCAAAATTTCTTTTAGGAAAAATTTTGGGTTTAAAGATTTTTGGTGTCAGGAAAGGCTTAAATTTAACCCTTAATTGTCCAAATTTGGTTTGTAAAAGGTTTTAGTTAGTAGCTCGTTCGCCGGAATAACAAAATTCCTATCTTTAAAAGGTTATTTTAAAACGTATTTATCAAAATGGCAGATAACAAAGAAGAACTAAGGAATGCGGGTTTCGTAACCTTGGCGTACACCACACGCAAAGGGGTTCCGCTAAACATTGTATATTTGCCTAGTAAAGAACCTTTCGGATCATTTAAAACCGAGGGTCTTACAACCTATAACAACCATATATTCCCAAAAGTGGTGGACATGCAACTACGCAACAGTGTGTGGAGAAAAGGATTTCTCCAATACCGACAAGAAGAAGTCGATCAAGCTAACAAGATACGTATGCAGGATATAGTGGGAAAGCTGCGATTAAAAGATTGTCACAAGCTGCAAGAATTACACGAAGGAATGGATCTGGTTGTCGGCGGAATCAAAGACTTTAAATATAGAGGCAAACTTCGGTACATTTTACAATTCGAAAACCTAGACGGTCTTTATGTATCAAACTATTGGTTAGAAAAGGAGATAGAAGACTTGGGTATCGATTTAAATTTTAAGCTGCGAATAAAATTAGATAAAATTAAAACCACTGCAAACAAACATAAAGAAAGGACTGTCTTCTGTGTATAACTTTGTATTAAAATTAAGTTTAAATGACTCCATGCTTGGTATTAAATATTTTTAAATTTGTTATGTATAATGTCAGAATAAACATTTTATAATAGTATATAACATTGTTCTTTATTTATAAAAGGCTGTGACGTTACCCCGAAATAGCAGTCGCACAGAAAGGGGTGCGCATGGGCAGCGAGCATGGGCAGGGTGCGTACGCGCATGGGTGCGCATGGGCAGGTGTGCATGCGCAGGGTGCGCATGGGCAGGGATGTGTTGGGCGTACACGAGGGAAGCGGATGTTAACAGTCACCAAGCATCCAATTCTTTATTTGGATGTGAGTACTTGCCGCGTATGTATCCGGAGTAAAAGAATACGATTTGCATACGCAGCTTATTAATAAAATTAGTTTATCGAGGAAGATGACAAAAGGTACATCATTCCTAATAGTACAACAATCTACGCATGGGGTGTAAAGATATAAGATAGTTGTTTATATTTGTATAGATTTTGTAAACCTATTGTATATATTAGTTTTAAGATTCCATAATTTTTAAGTTCTTCGCCCACCTTCCAAATCTTCCTGCTTCTATCCTGGTTGACAGAGTATACGTGTTATCTCCACGTGGTATTCGCGGACACTGCGGTTTTAGATTTCTAGGGAGATGGTTGTAAAGCATATGTCTTGGTAGCGAAAAAGGGTTTTAAAGATGGAGTTAAATAAAGATGGGTAAAAATTAGTCTTTAAAAGACATAACTTTGTATGGGGTGGTCCTATTTAAAATCTATTTACAGATTTGGGATCCCTAGAAAAATTTAATATTAGTTGATACCTAGCAAAATATATTTATCTTAAAAGAGTGACTACCCTGCGTATAATAAATACAATATAACACTTGTCAACAAAAAGTTGTAGGAAAATTAAAGACGTATTTAATGGGGGTCCAGTATTAGAATTTGTTGGTAGTAATGTTAAGTCCTACTGTATTGTGGGCGAGAAAGATACGATTAAAAAGATTAAAGGGGTCTCACGAATTGTAGTTAAGTAAAACCGAGGGTCTTACAACCTATAACGAGCATATACTCCAAAAGGGTGGGTATGCAACTACGCAGCAGTGCGGGAGAATAAGAATTCTCTAATAAGAAATTAAAGTTTACCATGTACGTAGCACCAGTCATTGGGAAATGGTAGAAATGTTAAACCTATAAAGACGATTATTAAGTTGTGGATTAGAAAATAAGTTTTCTTGGACTAAATAAAATAGCTTAGACTAATTAATGTATATGGTTACATATTCTCGTACACATCCACAAACATCTGTTTACGTCCACAATGGCGATACCGGTAGTTTTTGTTTAACAAATGGTAAGAAAGATACGTCAGGTGTTAGTGTGCGGAAGCCCATAGGAGTGATCAAAAGAACGGTGTGGCGGAATGTATGGTGGTTCCGTTAGAATAATCGAAAGTGGTTAATCGATCGTATTAGATGTTTAAATAAGCGAAAGTGTAAAAGGCCTACATAAACAAAAATTTAATTAACTCGACAAAAAGTGCGCGATGTGCTACACTTATAAATAAAGTATGGAATGGTGCTTGCATCGGTCCCAAGCAATAAAAAGGGCGACTGACTTTTCCAAGCAACTACAAGAATAGCAGTAGCGCAGAGAAGGGGTATGCATGTATTATACAGTTGCTGCAAAATATGTTAGTTTACGCGTAGCTCGGATGTGTAATTGATCACGACTTAAAGATCCTCGAGGTTTAAAAATTCTCGGCCCATTGTCGTTCGAAAATGTTTGTAAATTATCAGAACAGGAGCGGGTTGAAGTATAATGGATTATTGACTGAGTTTTTCTACCTTTACGAGGGAATCGGAAATTGACAGACATCGAGCATCTAATTCTATTTGGATCGATATCGAGTACTTACCGGTTCTAGAAATCATTACGTGCGGCCGACCGCTATGCGAAAGTGTAAAAGCCTACAGAAGCAAAATTTAATTATCAGACGAAAAAGGCGCGATGTGCTATAGAAAGTATAAAAAAATGGTGCTTTGCATCGGTCCTAACAGTAAAAAGGAGAGTGACTTTTCTAGCAATTACAAGAATAGCAGTAGCGCGGCGAAGGGGTATGCATGTATTATACAGCGCATTGTTGCTATAAAATATGTTAGTTTACGAGAAGCTCGAACGTGCACAAATTAAATTTCAATCTATAATTAACCACGGTCGTAAAAATGGGAAATTAATGGGTAATTTAATACCGTTACATATACTTTCGCTTGGTGATTCATTTGGAAAATATTCAAGCCTATCATTTCCTAAAGTATGACGTAGAAGTTATTTAAAATTAAATTGTTGTAAGTATCCTGTAGACAACAAGTTGGTATTTTCTTAGTAATGGTTTAAAGTGTTTTTGGTTATAGTAGCACTGCATCTTCTACAGCACGACTTGCACACAATTTGTGTGTGCTACCACCCTTTGGATTTTTAATATGCACGCGATCCGTATAACATGGAAGACGTTTCCGATGTTTTTACTAACGGCATTCGCAGCATGGACAAAGCGAACCGGGCGCATACATTGGTGCTAAATGTATTGGACGAGCTGCGAGGATTATGACGTCATTTAGTTCCTCGCAAATCCGAGACTTCGTTCGGTGTCTTCGAAACCTTCGGTTTGCATTCTATAGGGTACATAAAGCAGGTACGCGAGAGTAAACTCTTTAGTTATAAGTTAGTTCGCTTACAAGTCAAGTCTTATAGTGTGGATTTTGTTTTGTACTAAAATGGTACCTGCAAACGTTTTTAAATGCGAGCCCTGTGACGTCTACTTTACCAGGAGGATGCTTCAAACGACACCAGAACAAATGTCGTGGTGCAACATCGTCCAAGTTGCTTTATACATCCGCCCGCAGCAAAGTACTTAAACTGTGGGACTTGCGGTTTCGCTTTTACGAGAATGGATAGCTTACAGCGACACAAGGAAAAACAGCATGGTATGTCATTAAGCCGTAAACGTTCAGCTCCGCCAGCTGTTAAAGGACCTTGTACGAAACAACCACGAATTATGTGTAAAGTATGCGATTTCGAGATGGAAAATACGTACGAGGTCTTAAGCGAAACCATGCGAACAAAATCAGAGGAATTTGAAACATGCGAGTCCGGTTGGTCTTTGGAAAAAGTGCTCTATTTAGAAATAAATATTAATAAGTATGACCCGATATGACAAGTTCTAGGTTGAAAATAAAAAATTGTAAATATGTATTTAGAAATGTGGTTTTAAAAATTTAAACTGTATTAGTAAAAATTGTTTGTAAAAAAGTTTTAAGAATGGTTTTAGATTTTCTTTATGTATAAGCCGCAGGAAATTTATAATTTAAAGGGTGTGTGTAAATGGTAAGGGGTCGTTCGATTTTAAATCTATTTACAGATTCGGATTGTGCATAAAATTCTAGACTAACAAGATGTGCTACATGTATAAAAATTTATAAGAACGCTCAAAAGTCGCTACAGGTAAGAAATCTTAAAATGGGGTAGCTCTCTGGGGATGGTGCTATGTGAAAATTTAAAGAGATTTGGATAGCTTAGAAAATTCTAATATTGATTGATACCAAACAAGGTAGGTTTATCTCGTGGGTGGAAATGTGGAGAAAGATTTATCTCGCAGAGGGTATATGTGTAACTTTGCAGGGCGTGGTCCGATTTCAAATCTGTTTGCAGATTCGGGTTGTGCGTAAAATTGTAGACTAATTTAATGTATTGCATGTATAAAAAATTTATAAGAACGCTCAAAAGTCGCTACAGGTAAGAAATCTTAAAATTGGGGTAGCTCCCTTAGGGATGGTGCAATCTAAAAAATTCCTAGAGATTTGGGTAGCTGAGAAAATTCTAATATTGATTAATACCAAACAAGATAGGTTTATCTCGAAAGATGCGATGGCTAGACGAAGAAAACTATTTGTTAGGTTTGCTTATAGAGCAAATAGCAAAATTAGAAGATCAGGACTTTAAAGGGGTATAACTTTGCAGGGCGTGGTCCGATTTCAAATCTGTTTACAGATTCGGGATGTGCATAAAATTCGAAGCTAATTTAATGTATCGCATGTATAAAAAAATTTATAAGAACGCTCAAAAGTCGCTACAAGTAAGAAATCTTAAAATTAGGGTAGCTCCCTTGGGGATGGTGCAATCTGAAAAATTCCTAGAGATTCGGGTAGCTAAGAAAATTCTAATATTAATTGATACCAAACAAGATAGGTTTATCTCGTGGGTGGAAATGTGGAGAAAGATTTATCTCGCGGGTGGAAAGAATGCGGGTGTGACGTAATCAAAATGGTTGGGGTAAAAAATTCCACAAGGCGGTCCACAGGGCGGAGCAAGGATAAGATTCATCTAAAATAAGACTTTATAGTGCGAATTTACATGTAAATTTGGTCCAGATGAGTGAGGAAATGAGGGATTCTGGAGGAAATGAGGTGCTGGATTGCCTGATTTTCCTCTACTCATGTCTAGCATAGAAATCTTAGTTACTATGTTTGATATTATAACGAAAACTATTTGCGATAACAACAGTTCTATATTTTCAAACAGATTATACAAACCTGCTTAAGAACTCGCAGCTACCATAAAATTTCTAATAGCTCACACAATAATTTGCTTTCCGAACTAATCACTAACAGAACAAGTATTATTTCCTTAATACTACAATTACGATCTTCCAAACTACTATCGAAGCACTATAATGAATTTATATTAATTTATATGATCACTACAAGAATTTATATCAACAATAATTTATATCGACAATACACAGAAATTTATATCACATTTTTCAAACCTTTAAACTAGAGCATATCGTAATAAAAGCTTAATCAGGAATTAACTTCAATTAGAACTGAACTTTAAAACCTCTTAACGGTTATTTATACCTATTAAATTGTACTAGTTATTTCAGGAACATTCCAGAAATTATGCAAATCATGTTGTCGTGATTTCATATTGTAAACTTTAAATGCAAAATCGTGTACCTGTCAATCAAGATATCTCTCACCGCATGAACTATCAATCACCTTTTGTGTACAAACCTTTCTTTTGCGTTCTAATGTTATTATTCTGGCTGCAAACAGAACGTGTTACATGCCAAACTGGCTATGTAGCATTTTTAGTTTAAGATATAATGTATAAATTAATTGCGCCGTATTTTTAAATTAATAACGTTAACTTCCGTCGTCGCTGATAGTTGCGTTTGCGCAGAAGGAATGCGGAGGTGCACGAGTGTTGAAAGCGGGAATTAAGCCACGAGACCTAGACGAGGCAACGACTATCTGAGTGGTGTGTGTTTTTCTTTAGGAATAGGTATGTAGGTTCCCTGTACCTTACCTTTGTTGTACCTTGTACCTTTTCTCCTTCCGACCCCCTACGAGTGCAGTAGAGGTTTAGGACGGATGGCAATTTGGTGATCAACATGGCGTAATTAACCCAATTTAACTACCGCTGGATCATGAGACTAAGTTCTGAGATACCCATCACGTGAGTAATTTGATTAAATTGTGCACGTATATTTGACTTAGATAGCGATTGCATCACCCGGTAAAACTCGGTCGGTATATGTTACAAAATGGCGGGTAAATATGCCGCATAAAGGTAACAAACAATAGGCACTACACTGCCGCCCTTTTAAAGCTGCTCTGTAACAGAACATAACACTCTGTGATCCGCATGTCTAAAGTCTCTGTGAAGCTAAGGACAGCCGAAATTATTTCAGTCGTTCCCATGTTGATAGAAGTAGCTATCAACATTTTTTTGAATTGTAACCACGCACTAAAATCTGAACCCCGGCTTTCTGGACAACCAACCCATTCAGCTCACAAGCTATCTTAGGTATGGTTTTCAAATTCGATCAACTGATCTTTAAGGTCCACTAGCGCCTTCCACAGATCGTTGTAATTTGGTCTACCAGGGAACTCTAGCTTAGTCACCAAGTAATAGATGCCCCAATGTTGGACCTGTAACCGTATAGTCTTTGTAGCCGATGGTTGTTGTCGGCAAGATGATCCAGAACACCAAATTTATGTTCAAACACCCGAACAAGTCCTCGGGACATATCAAAGTCCGCCGCTACGCAATGTACTCGCTAGTGTTCCGATGGCGCATTAAATAGATCACCTTGAATCTCATCCGTGACCTCAAATCTCGCTCTGCTGGTGCCGCCTAACATAGACATAAACTAATCAGGGCTTAGTCCAGATCTTCGTTCACCCTCACAAGCATAACTGTTTGCCCGTCTCACTGTGTGCCGTCGTCATCACAATTGCAGGGTGCTAACCGGTTAACATGTCCAACTATTGTTCTTTCGTTTGGAAGCTTACAAATCCGGCATACCACTTTGTTATTGCTTTTTACGACTTGGAACGAACCCTCTCAATGTCTTTGTAACTTTGGTGACAATCCACGCCTCCATCTGGAGTTGTATAGCCAAATGCGTTCGCCCTTTTAAAACTAGATTCTTGTGCCTTGATGTCATATCTGGTCTTTATTCGATCGGTTGAGTTCTGGATATTTTTCTTAACGTCACCATGGATGTCGTGCATCTTGTGTTTGAACTTCACGAAATAGCCCTCGCCCACGACGTCATGTCCGAGTTTACACCCTAACTCAAGATCACACGGTAGGCATATCTCGCACTCCAGCACATTACATGCAGGTATATGCCCAGTGCTCTCACTAACCGAAGACCGACAGGTTAATAAAAATAGATGTAACTATTGGTCCCAGTCTCTCTGATGTAGGGAGACCACCTTGAAAAAGTACTTGCCCAAAGTGCGGTTTATGCGCTCTACTATACTATTCGATTGCGGATGCAATGGTGTTGTTTGAGCGTCTCTCATTCACCAGCAACTGGCAAACTTTTTGGAATAACGCTAACTCAAAATTTTTGCCCTGATCGGACTTAACTCCATAGGGACTCCAAAACGGCAAAACAGTTCCTTTACTAGCACGTCAACGACAGTTGCAGCTTTTTAGTTTGATATGGCAGATGCTTTGGTCCACTTCGTAAAATAGTCCATGACTACTACATAGTTGATCTCAGGAAATGGACCGGCGATATCTATTGCCACTCTCTCATAGAGTTTACCTACGTTATATGTCTCATTGGAGCCTTACGGAATTCCAATGGTGCATACAGGTGGTACTTGCGGCACCACTCTTCTACATTAACCTTGCAGTCAACTTAGTAAAATCTTGTTAGGAATTTCTCTAGAGGCTTCTTAACGCCAAAGTGTTCTCCTTAAGTCTCATTATACAGATGTCCTAAAACTTCCAACACTGCCTTTAGAAATCACAACCTGAAGTGTACTCACGGATGCATCTTTATTGTCCAATGATTGCACCAACATTCCAATCATTACTTCCAGATATCCCATTGTGCAAAGCACGACTTCAGATTGCGCCTCAACGGGCTAATGTCCTGCCTGGAAGGGCGTTTTCTCTAGCTTTCCAACCCAGAATGACACCCAGATCTCTGTCACTCTCCTATGTCGTTTGCATCTGTAGAAGCTGCCAATCGTCATTGATCACTCTACTCCGATCAACGAGATTACTTTTGCCACGTGGGCTACCATTTTTAGGGCAGAATCTGTGCAGGCCGGCTTTCGCTCTATTCCATCAACCACCTCTATTAATTTCGCTTCTTCCTGCTCTCTCTTAAGCCGTTTACATTGATTCTGCCTATGTTTGAATCCGGCAGTTCTAGAATCGTTGCTTCTTTTACCCCTACTACTGGTCGCTTAGTATCCCCCGAATTACTTCCTCCACGTTCTCTTATACCCACTCCGCTCCAGAGCATCCTACCTTGTCACATTAAATGCGTCGCTTGCTCTGCCGCCTAGAACTCCAAGCCGTGAGCCAATGCACCATGTGAAGTTTTTGACCGGTCCAGCCTTAGTGTTTGGTTGACCTCCTCGTTGCGTATAAAGGTCTGCAATGCCACTAAGTCCAGAAACTTATTCAATTTCGTTGAGTAGGCTAGTCTCACCAACCGGTCAATGTCTGTTTCAAACTCCTGCAGATATTCGTTGGCCTTTTGGCAATGGTTCTTCACCTGAAAATGGTACGCTTGTGGCGGATGAGAGTCGTCGTACCTCTTTTCCAGTCTTGATGCTTAAATTTCTGTAGCTTCTTTGATTATGATCTCGTATGGGCTGCAGGATATTCAAGTTTTCACCTCGTAACGTGACAATTAACGCCGTTGCCATTTCACCATGGTTCCAGTCGTTAACTTTTGAGGCATCCTCAAATTGTTTAAAATCTGTCTGCCAAGGTGATTTTTCATCAAATATAAGTGGCTTTACTCTAAATTTTGATATCTGTTCGCATTTCCCTACACTTTTGACTATGGAGGTGACTTTACTTTGAACCTTGATGTCTGTTTGCATTCCCCTACAGTTTTGAATTTTGGAATGTGCTGTTATATCGTTGGAATTGTGGGCTCTGCGCTTCTGTTAGGGAATTAATTTGTTATTCTATTTTTTGTGAATTTTCAGAGAACTCTGAATCCAATGTCTGTAAGTCGCCAAAAATTTGGCTTCCAGCTTTCCCGCAAAGTTTGTAGTTTCTCAATTGATGTAATTTTTAATTTTGTTGCGCTGTGAAATTTTCCTGTAAACCTACGGCGGTCTCGTTCTATTTTTCGGAAAGATTTGCCGCGGTTCGTTACTATTTTTCCGCATTTTCTTTCACCTTCGTTGCTAAGGTCGCAGAATTTTTATTTTGTTCTACTTTAAGCCTAATGTCATTATTTTGGTCACAGACAGACCGATAGAACTTACAATATTTTCTTGTTTCCAATCGTTGAGGCACGTTTAAAAGTTTACTTATCAGATGAGTCATTCTCTAACAAAATATTATTTAAGGGTGTGGGGTTTTTTTTGTCATATGTAATACGTTAACAAAAACTTAGTCATGCTTCCCTAAGGTGTAATAAACAAATAGGTATAGATGCATCGGCGCACAAATATAAAAATAATAATATTTGCTTTTTTTTTTTATAATAACGAATATAATGGAATAATTGAAAAACATACAAATTAATAAGTAGGTAAGTGGATCAATAAAAAGATAAGAGAATTAATACGTGGGGGGAGTTTTTCAACTCTTCAATTCAACCTTGCAAAAACAAAAGAAATAAATATTTTGAATTTTTTGGCAAAATTATCAAAAAGCACTTTTAGAAATTTCTGGAAAATTTTTAAAAGTTGTTTCGATTTTCATTTGCCCACAAGGGCCGGGGCCCCGTAATAATTTTATGGGTCCTTTGGATAACTAGTGTCATACGAAGGTGGGTTCTTATGGAAAAAATGAAATGTAAAGTGGCATTACTTTACACGTATCACTTATTTTAAAAAATTTCACTAGTTGTAAGTAAGGGGTGCCAAACGGTTTTGTCCTAGCAATCTCTTCAATATTTTCGCTATCCGGAAAACGGTTATTCTGAATAGGTCTGTGTGCT
This sequence comes from Platerodrilus igneus, assembly GCA_036346225.1. Taxonomy (NCBI): domain Eukaryota; kingdom Metazoa; phylum Arthropoda; class Insecta; order Coleoptera; family Lycidae; genus Platerodrilus; species Platerodrilus igneus. Next base: position 6,505,628 of record JARFIW010000215.1, read on the forward strand.
TTCGGTTTTTCTAAATCTCGTCAACTCATACTCCACATTAAATCTACCATATCTTAGAAATACTCATAAGCTTTTTGTCGATTTAAAAAAGCCTTTAAAATAAAGGAGTTTGTCACAATACGACTTCTTTAGTGGTCTTTAATGATCACCTTTATTTATAAATAACTCTAAACAAAATTCCATCTAAGTTTAAACTCTATTAACAGTAAATTTTGATAAAATAATTGCGAGTTGATTGACCTCAAAAAAGAAACAAACCTAATCTACATCCGTAAATAAAAAATTACCATTCCATTGTTCTAGTTTCCTAGATTGCTTTATACGATATTTTAAAATCTTATTTACTTAAAAATACCTTTAGAAGTACATAGCCCAATACCAACGTCTGCTTTTGCCATTACAATATCCATTAAGAAAATACTAACTTTACACAAAGAAATTTACTACCAAATTAAAACCTACAATTAAAGCTTCTGTTGTGGACGGTGATGTCCCTAATTTTTATTGGTAACTTTTCTAATTAAATACGACGAGTGTAAACTCCGTATTGTCATGGCTGTTTATATAAAAATGTACTAGGTATTTTTGGTTTATTAATTTCGTCTAATTTAATATTACCTTAAAATAGCCCCTTTATAAAATATAAATTACGCAAGCGCCTATAAATTTTTCAGAGTGATATTCTTGCTAAAAGTCATTGAACTAGCTGATATTATATAATTTATTCCTACAACCTAATGTGTACTTAAGAAACGCTCTAGCGTTGCACTTCCCTTACAAACAGGATTTTTTGCAAAAATCCTCTACTCTAAACCACTAAGTATTTCGTTGGGTTCTTTCAAGTGATACGTTTCTTGTTATACCTTAATCTTAACAAGAAGAAAAGAAGTCTAATGTCTCTTTATACAACTTTATAAATGTCTCTGAAGATGAATGTTCAAGAAATAGTTTTCTCTATCCCTCAAAGGAATAGAACATTTGCAGGGGTCTTGGACCTTCATCTCCTGGCGCTGGATTGTTAAGGTAATAACTCCTGAGAAGTGGAGCCAGTTACATCACCTCCACTTTCGGGGCATAATTTATGATTAGATGGTTGGTTAAAAAAATTCATTTGCAAATTAAATCTTTTTCTTTTCGTTGTCTTATACCACCCATTAAAAAACAAAAGTCCCCCACGTTACCCTAAATGTCTTTAGTATTCGTTCTATACATTTGTCAAATTCCAAGATATAAATCCCTATCAGAAAAATAAAAAAACTAGCTAAGGGTACCAAACTACTCTGCTTTTAAAATTGTCTTCCAAAACAAAAAATTAAAATAAGTAATCTATTGATCTAACTAATTTATATTTTCAATTAAAAAATTTTTAATCAAATTTTTCTTTTTCATTTTCATTATAAGTTCTGTTCGGTTTTAAATTCTCCTTGCGCCAAATCCTTCGGCATTAACCTATATCATCACTAATTCATGTATATTCATGAAAACTTTGTCAACAATCGTGAGTAACCCAAGGAATCTAGGTGCTCATTAGGTTCTGAAGAAATCCGTCGCGTTTGAAAACAAAATTTTCCCCAAACTTTATTTCTAACTCGATAACTAACTTCATATCGTCGTAAGCCATATTTATGTTTTTTTCCAATTTTTTTTCAATTTGGTAACTGTCAATTCGTTCTTTTCATGTTACGTTTCATAATCCAATCTAATTTTCACTACAAAGTAAATTTCCATTTTGATACTCAAATCAAAAATTTTTCATGTCGCGATCACACCTTTCTTTAGAACCTCTGAAAATAATTTTTCTTAAAAAAATCTTTCAAAAAATATACTACACGTTTTACCTGAATTCAAAAATGAGTAGCAACAAACCAGCCAAACGATTATAAAAAAAGGCTCTGAAGTTTGAAAAGTTAATGTAAAAATAATGAAAAAGCTATCTCACTAGAAAACAAAGGCGCTGGAGTTGAAAAAACGGCTCCATTAAAAAATGACTTCTACGAAAAAAAGCTGGACTTTGGACGCCAAATTTTTCATACCTCTACTGGCCAGATATTATTAACAAAGCTCCTTAAAAAAACACTAATCCGTAAGAAATACTATCATTCCACTGTTCTAGTTTTCATGATTGTTTTATACATTTTAAAATCCCATTCACCGTGAAATACTTTTAAAAACAATACATAGAAATATATAGCGTAATACCAACTTCTGCTTTCGCCATTCCAATGTTCATTAAAAAAATACTAACTCTACACAAACAAATTTACTACCAATTTACACCCCACCGTTAAAGGTTGCGTTTCACTTAATACACAAATTCTTCTTTGCGTTTTAAAAGTTTCAAGCCTCCTTTCCATAACAGTAGGCTTAAATGTGAACAAAACTAATTTTGTTGCCTTGCGAACCAATTGCCACATATATACAAGTTAGCATGTACATATTTATCGAGATAAAAAAGGAAAGACTTAAAACAGTACTCACACGCTTTCCAGGTTAACTTTACAAATTCACCTGTTTACTTCCTCGGCACGTTAGTTCCCCCATTCCATAGGTTTAATTTATAACATTTAGTTGCAGAGTGAAATCGCACTTATCACCATCTTGATACACCGCCGATGTGATGTAAATTTCGCGCCAAATCCGTGTGCTTGATTTTTCTGACTTATATCATCTAGCAAAGCTCAAAACAATTTGCCATTGGCCACCTATCGAGGGCCCTCGGTCTACACATGTCCGTTATCACGTAACCAACATTTTGTTCTTCCCTTACTATTTCCGAACTTAAACGTTATATCCCATTCTTCCCTTTCTTTTAAAAATTCTGTTCTTGCACTTGGTGCGTCTAAAGCTTTCTATTGGTCGAATTTAATGTCTCCAGCTTGTGTGAACGCATTAATTTGATGACGTTTTGTGATTTTGTGATTTTTTGAACCCCGTGTGAATTGATTCAAATATTATAGTGCCCTGTGATGTCCCCGATTTTTATTGGTAATTATTCTAATTGAATACGACGAGTGTAGAATCCATATTGCCATTGCTGTTTATATAAAAACGTGCTAGGCGCTCTTAGGTTTATTTATTTGCCTTAATTGTAACAAAATTCTATTTGCACTAACAAAACAACTTTATTTTCAAAGTGATTATACAAACTTTTTCAACAATTCGTAGTTATAATGGAATTTGCTAAAAGCTCTTCCAACGCTCTATTTTCAGCTAATCGTTATCATTATCTTCGTAACACTACAATGCTATTTTTTAAATTACTGTTTACACTATAATTAACTATCCAAGCACTAATTAATAATTTATATAATCACTACTATAATTTATATCAACAGTGAATTATATCACATCTCTCAAAGCTTTAAACTAGAACACACTGTAATCAAAGCTTCAATCAGAACTCAACTCAAATATCTACGACGGCAATTTATGTACATATTCAATATCTATAGATTATTTTAAAACATACCAGAAATTATGCAAATAACATTTTCAAGATTTCTCATTATAATCTAAATAACCCCTAAATGCAAAATTCTTGTACCTGTCAATCAAAATCATGTGATAGATGAGGCACCTCCGGAACCTATCAATCATCTTTTGTGTACGAACGCCTCATCTACATTCCAGTAGTTATTCTGGTCAAACGCAGACCAATCGGCGCTGCAATATCATATTTAAATTAGTCCCTTTATAAAATGTAAACTACATGGCTTCTATAAATTTTTCAGAGTGATTTTCGTTGCTAAAAGCTGAAATTACATTAATTTATACCTACGAACTAATGTGTACTTACATTTGTACTGTATAAATCTAACATGGGTGAGAAGATAATTCAAAGGGGTTTTAATTGATGCTGCGTATAATTATGCCGCAATGATTGATATTTTGTCCTAAGGGTATTAAACATGCGTCTGCTACAAAATTTTGTGTGATATGGTGGTATCGCAATTGTGACTACAACCTTGAATCATTATTATGTAAAGAAATTCTTGTGTTAAATTAGTATTATCCAATCTAAATTTTGATTTATTACAAACGAAGTATTCGAGTGTGTCTCTTTACAAATCTAAAAAGAAATATACCTCGTTACGAATCGCATTCCATTTCCTGATGCTATTGTACACCTCCCACATGATGGCGTTTCTAGGTTTTCAATTTAAGGCTTATTATAAATATCATTTCTAATTTGCCATTACCATCCATCAAAATAGATGGATTATTAAATATGAATAATAAGTGAAACCTTCCGATAAAGGATTGTTAACTTTCTAAGATAGTTAACCTAGTGCGAGTGTAATCATGGTGTAATTGATACCTCTGAACTATGATGCGGCGATTTATTGACAGGTTGTGAAACCTGGAATTCATTGAATGAAATGCTAATATTTATGCTCAAATATTTCTAATATTTTAATGTTGGTATCTTTCTTAACTTTCAAGTTTATTTACCCTTGTCTGCTTATAAATTGTGTATTAATATAAGATGGAACTGCCAAAGAATTTCCCATGGGCATTTTGCACGTTCTTTAAATTTTTAACGCATTTTAAGAATAGCTATACGTTTCTACTTCTTTTGAGATTTCTCCTTGCAACAGAGATTAATCTAAGAAGCATTTTATAAAACATAACGCACAGAAGAATATTTTTTTGTTGGATTTGCATATCTTGACATGACTACTTTCTCCATTTAGAGAATCTATCCTGTATCAGTAAGAATTAACTAGCAATTTTGTAAAACAAGTTAATTTAAAAGTGAGACGCCAGAGTAATAGTGTTACAACAAGGGTGACAAAACAAAGCGTCAAAGAAAAAGATATGCCATTTAACGATGCTAAGAATCAAATGTGCGTCACAGTAAATAAAATCTAAGGTACTTCGGTTGAGGACAGAAACACAAACTATTTAATGAGCGTTAATACAGTGAAGCGAAAATACACTTAGAATTATAATTCAAGTTCATAGAAATTCCCATTAAATACTCTCAATATCTATGTATAGGGTGTCCAGAATTTGATGCGGTTAATGGGTAACGCCGTCAATGCTGTGCTGTTCTGGTTGTCTAGGGCCACCTTATTAATGATACGTAGTAACTGAGATATCATTTATTTACAAGTTAAAACTTATTATACATTAACATTAAAGGCATCACACACACACACACGCGCGCGCGCGCGCACACACGCACGCACACACGCACACACACTCACTCACACACACACACACACACACACCAACATACACACAAACACACACACACACACACAGGAAATATTTGCAAGTGTTGTTAAAGCATGCGTAATTAAATTGCAAATGTCTTTAACACAAGGGCTGAAAACATTTTAGTTTGTAACGTTGCTGAACGAGTTTCTATGTTGCGGCCTCATGATGAAGATTTGGGTCTGGTGTTGTATAGGCGATGATGTTTATGGTTGTAACCCTAGCTCGGGTTACCCTGAATGCAACCCGGCAACTCGTGGTGGTGATTATAGTCAAATTTCCATAGCTTCGGTACCTTACGGCTGATGAGCGGACGCTGACGCACGGACATCTTCCTTGATTGGTAGAAACTGGAGCGGTTTAATGGCAGAATGTTCCCAATCCTTTACCTATTGGCGTCTCGTGGTTTAGGAGGTTGCCTTGATAACCGTGGATTTGGAAATGCAGTCGGTCCAAGCTCTATCCGTAGTGTTATGAGAGTTTACTTCATTTTATTCAATTAAATTTGGTGGTCATGAAGAGATAATATGAAGGAAAAACCCTTAGTAGACGAAAGGCATGGTAACTTCTGTCTTGACTATTCTTAAGCTTCCTTCAAGCAGTTTGGTGGCTTTCTTAATAAGACAACAAATAAGAAGTGATTTGTAGTAGTGTTCGGAGTTCTTTTGATATCGAAGTATATTGTACATTTTGGACGGCTCTATTTTGTATTCTAAGGGTGTCGGATGAGTCTGTTATTAGTTGAGGAGAGTTTTTAGTGTGCATGTTATTTATTTGCATACTACGTGCTTATTGGCCAGTTAGTTAGAAATATGGTTGGTTGCATACTCCTGCATTACTAAAGATACAAAATACTGTTTGCGCATTTACGGGTCACTTTTTGAGATCAATCCAATGAGGAAATCAGAAATGAGCGACCTTTTTTTGTTTTCAAATTACAGGGAAATATTGATATTTTTACCAATTTGTATAAAATGGCGTTAAAATTTTTATACAATTTTTTAAATAGTTAAAGTGATGCATTTAAATGTTCTCTATTTACAACGATTTTAAAGTTTTAGTATGTTGTTGTTGGGTTCTCAATCCACAGACTGGTTTGATGCAGCTCTCCATGTTAACCTATCCTCAGCGAACCACTTCATTGATACGTAATTAATACATTCTATGAATTTATTTATCATATTCAAGCCTCGGTCTGGCTACCATTTCTACCCATCACATTTCCCTCTAATATGCAATCCTATACGCCTCAAGATATGTCTAATGATTATATCTCCCCTGTTCTTTACATTTCGCTACAAAGCTTATCCCACCAATACACTCCAACACCTCCTCATTTAAAGTCCGGTCTACCCACCGAATCTTTCAATTTAAAACCCATATTCTCTCTCTCTCTCTCTCTTTCAGTGTTGCCTGTCGTCCGCGGTTTCACTTTCATACAAAGCCATACTCCATACAAAAGGTTTTAGTAATGCTTTCCTTATTATCAAATTTCTTTTTTTTCAGAAACGCCTTCCTTGTTTGTGCTAGTCTACATTGTCTTCTTTGCTTCTACCAACCCTGGTTATCTTACTGCCCAAGTAACAGAATTCCTCTACTACCTTCGTTGTTTTATCTTCCAATCCGAAGTTTGCTGCTTCATTTGATAGTACACGACAGCACTTACTTTTATTAATGTTTATCACAGAACTATTTTTCAAAATAGATCTCAAGCCATTCAACGACTCTTTTAGCTCTCTGATAAAATGACAATGTCATCTGCAAGCCTTAATGTCTTAATTTCTTTCCTTGAACTTTAACACATTTCTCAAATTTGTCTTGATTTTTTTCATTGCTTGTACTACATGCAAGATAGAGAACAGACTACAACCCTGCCTCACTCTCTTTTGAACTATTGGTTCCCTTTCGTGTCCTTCAAGTTTTATCACTGTAATCTGCTTTCTGTACAAATTGTAGATAACCCTTTATTCTCTATATTTTACTCCACACGACTTCGTAATTTCGAAGAGTTTGTTCCAAACAACATTGTCAAAAGATTTTTCTAGATCAATAAAGGCCAAAAACGTGGGCTTGTTTTTCGTAATCCTGTAATCCAAAATAAGTCGTAGAATCAAAATAGCTTTAGGTGTTTCAACATTTCTTCGAAAGTCGAATTAGTCTATACCCAATTCCCTTGCTATCCGGTTTTCTATCTGTCATTGAACGATTTTAGTTAGATTTCTATTGGTTTACGTTTGTCAGCTCCTATTTTCTTTGGTATGGGAAAATTTCATTCCTTTTGAAATTCGAAAATGCTTCATCTGTTTCATACACCTTACTTACTAAATGGTACAGTTTTTCCCTAGTAGTCCTTTAATTATTCTAAAAGCTTTCTTAAAGTAGCATGACCACGTTCTGTAAAGACTGTATATTTGGTTTTCCATTAGTGTAAACAGCATAGTTATAATTTTGGCCGTATTTAATGATTTTGTGATTACATTGAAGCATGAATGAGTATTTCAGTTTGTTTAAAATTTACTTCTAGGATTTTTCTTTGCAGTTAGCAGTCTTAAATAGATCCACGTGTTTTTATGTTTTAAGTTTGTTATAGATTTAGAATAGTATTGATTTTAATAAATTTTTAGGTATTTTTATAGGCCAGAATCCCTCTCCTGATCTCCGATTTTGGCACTTGCTTGTTATTTACTCTAGAACTTTTCCCTAGAAACCCCTGGGAGATTAGATGGTGTCCAAGGTATTTCCCAATCATGACCATATTTCATATCCGATAACCTTCTGGAACACTCGTCTATACCACGCGTCCCGCTAGTTAGTTTGCAACCAATATTTTTGTTAGTACAGTTGAAGTTTTCGGTATTTTACCGAAACGGGATTTTTAGCGAAATTTTCTGTGAATTACCTGTTAAATATTCTGAGGGCCAAAAACTGTACGTAAAAAATTTGACAATATAAAATGGAAACAAATGTTTAAAATATTTAAAAAAAAATAGGAATGAGTTATCGGGATAGACGGATAGACATTACTTATGCAAAAAACAAAATGCGGCAGTAGAATTTGAGCAGAAACGTAAAGAAATAAGCATTAAAATGAGTGTGAGTGAGATAGGGATGTGCACTATCACTGTTAGTTTTTAACTTGTATATAGAAAAGGTAATGAATACTGTCAAGTTCAGAAAGACATTTGGAATTGTTATGCAGTGTCAACCGATTGATATGCTTAGATTAGCAGATGATATAGCGGTATTAAAGAAGCAGCTCTTAATGAAATGGAAACAATACTAACAGAGATCCCGTATGAAAATTAACAAAAATAAAAATAAAGTACTAATATCTAAAGGATGTGAAAATAAATCAAAACCAGAACACAAATAGGAAATGAGAACTTACAAGAGGTTAAGGATTTCTGCTACCTAGGATGCCAAATCAGGCAAGATGGGAAAAGCGCAAAAAATATAAAACAACGAAAAATACAAGGTCCTGCTGCATTTAACAAGAAAAAGCAACCACTATATTCAAAGACATCAAACAAGGCAACAAGGGGAAGGTTGCTGAAGGTGTATGTGTAGAGCCCAGAACCATACAGCTGTGAAACGTTGACAGTAGAATAAACAGTATTAAAGATGTATCATGAAATCATAGACAGACAAGGTTAAGAACAAAAAGATATTAGAAATGGTAGGAGAAGAACGAAATATGTGGAAAACAGCTAAAAATAGGACAGACAGGATAATAGGACACGTTCTAAGACATAAAAGAACAATGCGGAATATATTAGGAGCAGAGAAAAGAAAAAGGAGAAGTAGATGTAGACCTAGATTAGACTTATTGCACACAGAGGGTGAAAGATGAAGGCTGTGGGAATTTCATGGAAATGTGTAGGTTAGCTCAGAATAGGAAACAATGAAAATACGCGTCCAACCAGTTCCAAGACTGAAAACCTAGTGAAAATGGTAGAGTATGTGCAATCTTAATGACAGACATTTGAGATTGTGCTTTTGTAAGATTCTACCAGTGTAGTCTGTTATTCATGTTATTAAAAGACTAAAGCACAATATATACGATTATGCCATAGGTATATAGGTAAAACTTTGTGTAGACATATCAAAACTATTTATAAGCCTGCCACTAAAATTGAACGAATTCTACAGTCAGCTAAAGATTTTGAAGGCAGACTTGCGGCTATGGTATGTTATACATTGGAGAAATATGGAGACCGGGAAGACGAAGAGATTGGTAACGATCGAAATCAACCTCGGGGCTGTTCAGTAAAGTCGTTGGGTGGTAGTTCAACACTAGCACGGTCTAGCACCCACTATCAACCAAAACATAGCCGAAATACCTCTTTCCTGTAGTAGACATGAAAGAAAATATAGAAATTTGTAAGATAGCTCCATTTTGAATGGACCTGCACCTTGAAGAAGTTTTATATTACTAGAGTGGGTGGAATGGCTTCAGCGTTCCAGTGACCTTAAGAGCCAAACCACAGATTCTAGCAAATTAGGAGGGTTTTTGGTGAGGAACCAGACTAAGACAGGTCTCCGAAAGAGGGCAGCGGTACTTAGAGTGGCAGAGACCATAGGCGTCGGTGTGACATTCTAAGACACACTACCACGATGTGGAAGGCAACGGGAAACCACCACATTACCTTCCAAGTACACAGATATCTAAATTGTAATTAATTGGTAAAATAGTCACCCATTCGGATCTTCGGGAGCGGACTACTTCGCCGAATGTTATCGAAAAATTTAGAAAGAAAATCGGAACAGTCTGCGAGTTGGAGCGTGGAGTGTCAGAAATATGACGCAAGTAGGTAAGCTCGCGAACTTAAAAATTGAATAGATTATCACTAGTATAGATCAGCGAAGTTCGAAGGCCAGATGCGGGGGATTTTTTGAGTAGGGACTTTGCGTAATTCATACAGTATAAAGGAAAGAAATTTTGGTGTGGGAATAGTTATGCGAAAATAGATTGGGCACTGAGGAGTGGAAAACTACTTACAAAAGAACGAAAGATTACTCGTGGTTAGATTAGAATCTAAACCGGTAAATACAGTAATTATACAGGTATATATGTTTACTTCTAGCAACAGTGAGGAAGAGGTAGAAGCGATATACAAAGATATCGAAGACATACTAAGATACGTAAAAGGACATAAAAATTTAATAATTAGGGGGGGTTTTAATACAGTGGCAGGTGAGGGTAGGGAAGCAGCTGTAATAAGTTTATTTAATTTAGGCACGAACATCGACAGGTGAAATAGGTTGGTAGAAGTTTGCGACCAAAACAATTTAACCATCACAAACACATTATTTCAACATCAGGCTAGAAGACGATACACGTGGAAGATGCCATAGATTACATAGATTACATTCTTGCCAGACAACAGTATCGAGTAAAAGACTATAAAAGCTGCCCAGAAGCAGATGTAGACACTGACAACAACATCGTAATTATGAAGTTCTCTCTTAAATTTAAAAATTTGAAAAAAGGAACGAAAACGACACTTTGATTTTGAGAAACTAAAAAATAAAAATATTCACGGAAGATTTGAAAAAAGTCAAATGAATTGCTGAAAGATGTCGGGAAAAGAAGAATGGAATAACATTAAATCCAGCTTAGACATGGCGGCCAGAGATATTCTGGGGTGTACACAAAAAGAAAATAAGAAACCATGGATAACTAAGGATATCCTGAATTTAATAGAAGAAAGACGAAGATACAAAAATAGATCACACGTAACACGAAAACAGCTACGAGAAGCTAAAGAACAATGGATTGATGAAAAGTGCAAAGAGGTGCAAACTAAGAAGAAATTAGGAAAGACAGACGAAGCATATAAACTAATCAGAATGCATTTTAAAGATATAAAACCGTATAGCAGAAGAAAACGTCATTATAGAAAATGTAGAGAAAGTGGTTAGATGACAGGAATATATAGAGAATTTATATACAGGGGGGGGGGGGAACTAACAGCGTTAGAATAGGAATCAGACATTGAAAAGAATGACTTGGGATATCCTATACTTCGAGATGAGTTTGAATTAGCATTAAAGGGTCTGAAAAATGGCAAGGCGCCGGGTACAGATATGCTACAAGCAGAAACTCTAAAAGCTGCTGGACAAGCAGTAATAGAACGACTCTTCCAACTTGTAAGCTATATGTATGAGGCAGGCGAGATACTCAAAGATTTGAAACGTAACACTATGCCAAAAAGGAGCCTCGGATGAAAATTTCCGAACAAAAAGTTTAACAGCACACGTGTCAAGAATATTAACTAGAATTCTACAAAGACGAATGGAAAAACGAGCTGAAGAAATACTAGAAGAAGATCAATTTGGGTTTAGGTGAAACAGGGAAACACGGTAGGCTATTTTAGCTATGAAGATGATAATAGAGAAAACAATAGAAAAAGGGGAAAGCGTGTACGTAGGGTTTGTAGATCTGGAAATAGCATTCAACAATGTAAAATGGAAAAAATGTTTGAAATACTCAAAAAGATTGGAATGGGTTTTAGGGATAGACGGATAATACATAGTTTATACAGCGTTAATAGAGTTATAACATGAACGTAAAGAAGTAATTATTAGGAAAGGTGTGAGACAGGGATGTGCCGTATCCCATTAATTTTCAACTTGTCCATCGACGAGCAATGAATACTGTCAAATGCAAGAAGACATTTGGAATTATTATGCAGGGACAAAAAATTGATATGCTTAGATTTGCAGATGATATAGCGGAATTAGCATCTACCAAAGAAGAGTTAGAAGCTGCTCCTAATGAGATGGAAACAGTTCTAACAAAGAGGTACAGTATAAAAACAACAAAAATAAAACTGAAGTACTAGTATGCAAAGGAGGGAAAAATAGATCAAAAACAAAAATACAAATAGGTAACGAGAACGTTCAAGAAGTTAACGATATCTGCTATCTAGGAAGCCAAATAACACAAAATGCGAAGAGCGCAAAAGATATAAAACAAAGATTAACACAAGGTCGTGCTACATTTAAAAAGAAAATGCTGCTACTGTGTTCAAAGACAGCAAACAGAGAAACAAGGAAGAGATTGCTTAAAACATATGTGCCAAGCACAGGCACTGTACGGCTGTGAAACTTGGACAGTAGGAGAAGCGGACAGGAAAAAATAGAAGCCTTTGAAATGTGGTGCTACAGACGTATGATGAAGATATCATGGGTAGACAAAGTTAAGAACAAAGAGGTGCTAGAAATGGGAGAGGAAGAAAGAAATATGTGGAAAACAGAAAAATAGGAGAAATAGGATGATAGGCCACATACTAAGGCATGAAGGAGTAGTGCGGAATATATTAAAAGCAGAGATAGGAAAAAAGAGAGGTAGAGGTAGACCTAGGCTGGACTGTTGTACACAGATAGTCAAAGATGTAGGCTTTGGGAATTTCAGGAAATGTGTAGACTAGCGCAAAATGCAAATCAATAAAGGTACGCGTCCAACCAGTTTCAAGAGGGAAAACCTAATGTCGAAAAAATAAATGTACTTATACCTGATAATTATTATTAGCAACTACTGGTATTGGTTTTGTAATATTCTCAAATAATGTTAATTGTGCGAAAGTATTTACTGGAAAACTATGAATTCGGCAAATGTCTAAGGGTTGGAGATATTGTCAGCCACAGGTTGCTTAACCCCCTTCACATACTATTGAATATCGGTAAAATAGGACATATAATTAGAAAACAACAGAAGCGGGACCGAGCTGTATTTAGGCTGTGGAAATTTCAGGGAACTGTGTAGGTCAGTTCAAAGTACAAATAAATCGAGGTACGAGTCCAACCAGTTTCAAGACGATAAAACTTATTCGAAAGGATATATTGGAAAACTATTAATTCGGCAAATGTTCGAGTTTTGGGGGATCTTGGTAGCCGCAGGTTATTTAACCCCCTTCACAAACCACTGAATATCGGGGAAATAGAGCATATATTTGGAAACAATAGAAAGGGAATCGAACTGCATCAAACAAGAAAAAGCAGCAGCTATGTTCGAAGACAACAAACATAGAAACAAGGAAAAAAGTATTGAAATCATATGTGGAAAACAAAAAGAAAACGATATGCTCTAAAGCAGTTTTGGGGATTAGCGTGGGATATATTACAAGTAGAGATAGAAAAAAAAGGACGAGGTAGGCCTAGATCAGACTAATGCACGCAGATAGTGAAAGATGCAGACTGTGTAAATTTTAAAGAAATGAGTAGGTTAGCTCAGAATAGGAAACAATAAGGGCACGCGTCTAACCAGTTTCAGGACTGAAGACCTAATGATGATGATGTAAGATAGCTAAGAGTTACCAAGTGGTATTGAATAGACAGAAACGGCTTGCATTGTTCACTCATACTATGATTTTGCTTATATAAGCCGAGACCGTCTTATTTTATTTCAGTTATTTTGCTAAATAAACCTAACTCTACAACATCTCCACAACTCTACAACCCAAACTCTACAAATACCTTTTTCTGACACTACAATTTTGCGACAAGTATATACAGAGAGTTCATAAAAGAACTTGATTTAAAAAAATCATAATTAAAAAACGAAACCAGTAATAAACTTTCGGGTTTTGAACTTGAGTTCAGTTTATTGTCAAGATTGTTTTGCTAATATTCGATCGCAATGCGTGGTCTTGGAGCGAGCGTGGTAGGGGAAGAGTGCTACTGCTTCCGCCGTATCGTAGGATCTTTCATCTTCGCAGAGAAGACAATTAATGGGGATATTTATTGTGAAATGCTTGAAACGTTTTCCCACAGATAGATAATATCGAACTAGAAAAGGGATCGATTGTCATCCAACAAGACGGCGCGCCACCTCACTATAGCAACCGTGTCTGTGATGCGTTGAACGTGCGTTTCCCTGACAGGTGGATTGGTAGACGTGGGCCGATTGCATGGCCACCAAGGAGTCCAGATCTGACTCCACTAGATTTTTTTTTTGGGACATGTAAAAAACATTGTTTATTCAGAGAAGATCTGTGACATTGCTCATTTGAGGGAGAGGATTGTTGCAGCTGTAGCATGCGTCGCGCCTGATAAGCTGCTGAATACCTGGGAAGAAACTGATTATCGTTTAGACGTGGCCAGTGCAACAAATGGTGCACATATAGAGCTTTACTAGGTATCAAAAAAAACTTGAGAGGATTCTCCTTAAATCTATGTAAGTTTAATATATATTATTTTAACTCTACTGTGTACAAATAAAACTTTAAATCAAGGAGTTCTTTTATAAACTCCCTGCATATCCCGAATAATTGGGAATGTGAGTCGGCTCGTTCTGAAGTTGTGATTACCTCCTGAGCTTATGATGTCCTTTACAAAACTAAGTGACACGTCGATTTCTTTTATATATGAAGCTATCGTGATTTTGACCGTGGAAACCTCGGTCAATATCATTCGGTTGGAAATTACGTTAAAACGTTCAAAAAGGATTAATTTATTTGTTGCATTTTGTAAAAAGGTTTAGACTTAGATTATAAGAAAAACTTTACAAGGAGTGGACGTTTGGCGGAGTTATGCTAGGTTATGACTATACCAGATACGATATTTCCATAAACCGTGTTCGATCACTATCTAAGTGCGATTAGTAATTAAAAAAAGAAAATATCTGAAAGTATGCAAACACTTAATCATTATCGTCCGAATTATGACCCAAAACAAACTAAATTACCGCTGTTTTCTCGTTCTACCTACTAGAAATTTTGCATACTGATTGTAGTAAAATAATTAAACGTATAAGGTAGCTTAAGGCTAACAATATAACCGGTCTCAAAGGATTCTCAACAAAGCTATATGCCATGCCATGCCATGCCAGATGGAATACGATGGCAAACATCTTTAGCGTACGTACCGCCTCTGATTCTGTCCTAGATTTTAATTCATTATTATCGTACACCAAGTTGCATAAACGTGAAACTTGTTGAAAAACGTAGACATTTCCTTATAGTCGTTTTTGCCAGGGAGAGTGCAAAGTATTTTAATGAGAGAGAGAACGAGAGAGAAAGGATTTATGATTAATTACCGATCTCAAAACCGAATAATCGTAATTGCTCATGGCAAGTAATCCAACATTCGTGATGTACAATACTACATAGTTAATTTTAATACTGTAGGATTAATCGTTGCTTATGTGTCATTATGTCGTCGACATCAAAACGTTTAGGGCAATACAAGAAAGCGTGCTTGCAATACAATATTACAACAAAGAAATTAATAAATTAAAACCAACAGGAAGTGACAGCATAACATGGCATTTACTTTTATTTTTCACCTCTTATTTTACAAAAAAGTGTATCGTTAGTTTAAATATTTAGATATCTCACTCAATAGGTTTATCCAAAATCGATCTGTTAGTTAATAAAAGTGTGCGGGCAAATGAGTGAGAATGCGCGAGGCAATGAGTTAAACCGCAATTGCAGGGAATCAAAAACGATATTTTTCTATGCATTTTCTTATAAGAAACTTCCCCAATCTTTGCATCTGTCGACCATTCATTGTATTTACGAGGATGATAGTTAATCATACATTAACCAAGTGACCATAACGATTCACTCACTTAAACTACGTGGCCAATCTGAAGGATATTGCAGAGTTGCTTTTAACCCAAAAGCAAAACAGCGTGCGTAGCTTTGTGCGGACGCAATTTCTAACTACATTTCCTCATTTCACATTGCCTAAGATTTTTTTCGATTCATTACGCATTTCACCGTCAGTAGTAGTAATCATTGCATCGTATACCTCTACATTCGTTTAAAACAGCGGTCAATGGTCGAATTCCTAACCTGCATTTAACTTTTACATTGTCAAGTAAACGAGTTTTTTTTACTTGGAAATTTTGCCGAACTCTTGCTGTTCCAAGCAAAGTAGAGATCTTTAAAGTGCGCGACAGCACTCACACACGGGATCTACATTTTATCTCTCATCCGAACGAGAACGTGTTTTTGTGAAAAATGCTCGCCTAACATTTTTCAAGCCGCCCGTGTCTGGAATTGAACCCAGAGCCTTAGGATCAGCACTTATGCGAAAAACTTGTCTGATCTACGTAACCGGTAAAGGATAAGCCAACATACGTTTGATTTTTCAGTGCTCCACTCGAAGGTACTATATTGGCCATGAAGCGATTTTTTTATTTGGAAATTTTGAAAGAAACTTTAACGTGTTTGACAACACTCACACATGGTCCTTACATTTTCCCCTTACTTGACCAAGAAAATAATTTTACGAAAAATGCTCGTCTAACACTTTTTAAACGGTCCGTGTAGCGAATCGAACCTCTGGTTTTGGGATCAGCAGTCATACGCGAACTTGTCTGATACACGGAACAGGTATAGGCTAAGCCCACTCGAAAGTACTATATTGGCACAAAGCGAGATTTTTACCGGGAAATTTTGAAATTTGTCGAATCCTTGTTGTTCCAAACAAGCTAGGAACCTTTAACGTGCCTGATAACACTCACACACGGCCTCTACATTTTCCCCGACCAAAAGCGTAATTTTACGAAAAATGCTCGTCTAACACTTTTTAAGCGGTTCGTGTCGGAAATCCAACCATGGGCCTTGACATCAGCAGTCATACGCAAACTTGTCTGATCCACGGAACCGGTAAAGGATAAGCCCACATACGTTTGATTTTTCAGTGCTCCACTCGAAGGTACTATATTAGCCACGAAGCGAATTGTCGAATCTTAGGTGTTCCAAACAAGCTAGGGACCTTTAAAGTGTGTGACAACACTCACACACGGCCGCTACATCTCCTCGATCAAGGGCATATTTTTACGAAAAATGCTCGTCTAACATTTTTCAAACGATCCGTGTCGGAAATCCAACCATGGGCCTTGGTATCAGCAGTCTTACGCGAACTTGTTTGATCCACTGAACCGGTAAAGAATAATCCCCCATACATTTGATTGTTCAGTGCTCCACTTGAAGGTACTATATTGGCCACAAAGCGAGATTTTTGACCGGGAAATTTTAAATTTTGCCGAACCCTTGCTGTTCCCAGCAAGATAAAAATATTTAACGTGCATGACAATACACACACCCGGGACAATATTCACACACGGCCTCTAAATTTCCTCTTACACGACCAAGGGCGTATTTTTACGAAAATGCTCGTCTAACACTTTTCAAGCGGTCCGTTTTGGGTATTGAACCCTGGGCCTTGGCAGTCATACGCGAATTTGTCTGATCCACGAAACTGCTAAAGCATAAGCCCTATAGATTTGATTTTTTAGTGCTTCACTTGAAGGTACCATATTGGCCATGAAGCGAGTTTTTTTACCTGGAAATTTTGAAAGTTGTCAAACCCTTGCTGTTCCAAACAAGCTAGGGACCTTTAACGTGCTTGACAACATTCACACACGACCTCCTACATTTCCTTCTTACCCGACCAAGAGCGTAATTTTACAAAAAATGATCGTCTAACACTTTTCAAGCGGTTCCTATCGGGAATTCAACCCTGGGCCTTGGTATCAATAGTCATACGCAAACTTCTTTGATCCACAAAACCGGTAAAAGATAAGCCCACATACATTTGATTTTTCAGTGCTCCACTTAAAGGTATTATATTGGCCACGAAGCGAGTTTTTTTTATCTGGAAATTTTGAAAGTTGTCGAACCCTTGCTGTTCCAAACAAGCGAGGGACCTTTAACGTGCTTGACAACATTCACGCACGGCCCCTACATTTTCCTCTTACTTGACCAAGAGCGTAATTTTACGAAAAATACTCGTCTAGTCTAACACTTTTCAAGCGGTCCGTGCCGGGAATTCAACCTTGGGCCTTGGTGTCAGCAGTCATATGCAAACTTGTCTGATCCACAGAACCGGTAAAGGATAATCTCCCGTACATTTGATTTTTCAGTGCTCCACTCGAAGGTACTACATTGGCCATGAAGTGAGATTCTTTACCTGGAAATTTTGAAAGTTGTCGAACACTTGCTATTCCAAGCAAGCTAGGGACCTTTAACGTGCGTGACAACATTCAAACACGGCCCCTTCATTTCCCTCTTACTCGACCTAAAGCACATTTTTACGAAAAATGTTCGTCTAACACTTTTCAAGCGGTCCGTGTCGCGAAACGAACCCTGGACTTTGGGATTAGCAGTCATACGCGAACTTGTCTGATCCACGGAACCGGTAAAGGATGATCTGCCGTACGTTTGATTTTTTAGTGCTTCACTCGAGGATACTATATTTATTGGCCATGAAGTAAATTTTTTAACGGAAAATTTTGAAATTTGTCGAATCCTTGTTGTTGCAAACAAGCTAGGGACCTTTAACGTGCGTGACAACACTCACCAACAACATCTACATTCCCTCTTAGCCGATCAAGAGCGTAATTTTACGAAAATGCTCGCCTAACACTTTTTAAGTGGCCGGTGTTGCAAATCGAACCCTGGGCCTTGGGATCAGCAGCCATACGCGAACTTGTCTGATCCACGGAACCGGTAAAGAATAAGTTCACATACATTTGATTTTTCAGTGCTCCACAGTACTATATTCCCGACAAAGCGAGATTTTTACTGGGAAATTTTGAAATTTGTCAAATTTTTATTGTTCCAAACAACCTAGGAACCTATAACGTGCGTGACAACACTCACACATGGCCCATATATTTCCCTCTTATCCGAGTAAGGGCGTAATTTTACGAAAAATGCTCGTCTAACACTTTTCGAGCGCTCCGTGTCGGGAATTGAACCCGGAGCCTTAAGATCAGCAGTCATACGAGAACTTGCCTGATCCACGGAGCCGCTAGAGGACAAGCCCCCATTATTTGATTTTTTAGTGCTCCACCCGAAGGTACTATATTGGCCATAAAGCGAGTTTTTTTACCTGGAAAATTCGAAAGTTGTCGAACCCTTGCTGTTCCAAACAAGCTAGGGACCTTTAACGTGCGTGACAACACTCACACACGTCCCCTACATCTCTTACTTGACCAAGAGCGTATTTTTACAAAAAATGCTCGTCTAACACTTTTCAAGCGGTCCGTGTCGCGACTCGAACCTTGGGTCTTGAGATCATCAGACATACGCGAACTTGTCTGATCCACGGAACCGGTAAAGGATAAGCCCACATTCGTTTGATTTTTCAGTGCACTACCCGAAGGTACTATATTGGTCATGAATGGAGTTTTCTACTTGGAAATTTTGAAAGTTGTCGAACCCTTGCTGTTCCAAACAAGCTAGGGACTTTTAACGTGCGAAACAACACTGACACACGACTGCTACATCTCTTACTCGACCAAGGGTGTATTTTTACGAAAAATGCTCGTGTAACACTTTTCAAGCGGTCCGTGTCGGGAATTCAACCCTGGGCCTTGGTATCAGCTGTCATGCGCAAACTTGTCTGATCCACGGAACCGGTAAATGATAAGCTCCATATATTTGATTTTTCAGTGCTCTACTCGAAGGAAATAGTGGCCACACAGTGAGATTCTTTACCTGGAAATTTTGAAAATTGTCGACCACTTGCTGTTCCAAACAAGCTAGGGACCTTTAACGTGCGTGATAACATGCAAACACGGCCCCTACATTTCCCTCTTACCCGACCAAGGGCGCATTTTTACGAAAAATGCTTGTCTAACACTTTTCAAGCGATTCGTGTCGCAAAACGAACCCTGGGCTTTGAGATTAGCAGTCATACGCAAACTTGTCTGATCCACGGAACCGGTAAAGAATGATTCCGCATACAGTTGATTTTTCAGTACTTCACTCGAGGGTACTACATTGGCCATGAAGCGAGATTTTTTACTTGGAAATTTTGAAAAGTCGAACCCTTGCTGTTCCAAACAAGCTAGAGACCTTTAACGTGCGTGACAACAGTCACACACGGCCTCTACATCTTTTACCCGACCAAGGGCGTATTTTTACGAAAAATGCTCGTCTAACACTTTTCAAACGATCCGTGTCGGAAATCCAACCATGAGTCTTGGTATCAGCAGTCATACGCAAACTTGTCTGATCCACGGAACCGGTAAAAATAATCTCCCATACATTTGATTTTTTAGTGCTCCCTCTCGAAGGTACTATATTGGCCATGAAGGGAGTTTTTTACCTGGAAATTTTGAATTGTGCTGAACCTTTGCTGTTCCCAGCAAGATAGAGATATTTAACGCACGTGGCAACACACACACACACACACCACACACACACACACACACACACACACACACACTCGGGATCTACATTTTACCTCTCATTCGAATGAGGGCGTGTTTTTGTGAAAAATGCTCGTCTAACATTTTTGAAGCGGCCCGTGTCAAGAATTGAACCCGGAATCTTGGGATCAGCAATCATACGCAAAACTTATCTGTTCCACGAAGCCGCTAGAGGATAAGCCTCCCAGTATTTGATTTTCCAGTGTTCCACCCGAAGGTACTATATTGGTCACGAAAGTAAAAATTCATTTCAAAAGTGAACGTTTAGAAAATGTGACCATTCATACGTCTGTAAATATCACTTACGACTAATAAAAGCCATTATAAACGGTACCCTCTAGGAAATAAGAAAAAGAATAAAAATAGAAAATTACTGTTAGAAAGATTAATCTACAAATATTTGAAAGTTTGTGGAGGATTCAACATTGAATTTGTAGCAGAAATTATCGAATAAGTCTAGGAATAGCTTCGGACCGGACCAGGCTTGTTGAAAAACCCAGCCCGGCCCGATCCGAGTACATAAGCGACTCGACCCGAAATCGGGTCGTTTCAAGCTATCGGGCCGTGTTCGGGCATCCCTATGGATAACGGAACATTCACTGTGTTCCTAATAATTGATCACTTTTTCTCATAGTTTTAATTTCTGTTCTTTCTTAGTATAGTTTGTTTTACTTTCAGGCATTTGTTATACTATTGCGCAATTATTATAGTTTTACGCGGTATAATTCTCACCATATTATAACTTATACCGACCACGCTTTAAAAGTGATGCAACCGCTTTTTAAGTCAATTTGCAAGCACAATTTAAATCAAAACAAATTACTTACGTGGTGGCATCTCCGAGATTCATCTCAGGGTACAACAGTGAATTGCAGGTTAGGTTCAGTTACCCATGTTGAATCAAATTACCATCCGTCCTTCCTGTAACTTCTGTACTCGTATGGGAATGGCAGGAATTAAGGTACCAGGTACAACAAAAGATAAAGGTAGAAGGAACCTGCATACCTAAAAGAAAAGACACACCACACCAAGTTAGTTGTTGCTTCATCGAGGGCACGTAACTTAATGGCGTCCTTTTACACCACGCGCGCACTCCGCATCGCTTTTGCGCAGACGCGATTGTCAGGAACAACGGAAGTTGGCGTACTCATTTAAAAATACGCGGCAATTTATTTACAAATTAAATCTAAAGTGATACATGCCAGTTGGCATGTAACAAGTTATACGTTTAAACAGTTATGTATTGAAAAATGTTGTATCCTAACGAGCACTTTGCTTTGGCGTGTTTGACATTGCCATCCATTATTACAGTATTGCCAATTTATAAATTAAATAATTAGTTTGCCGAAAAATTGTATTTTTTATATCATATGCATGTATTAAACAGTGCTGAAGATACTTTTTTTTGCTTGATTTCTGAGGAAGTATTTTTGATCACTTTGTAAAATATAGTTTTGTTCTCTACTCTTCTCTTTCATCAAACTTTGTCGATTCGAGGACATTTTCTAGTCTCTGTGTGAACATTACCAACAAATAGCCGCTGTGCCTTTTGACAATTAACTTAGTTCCGAACGATTTATATGGCGGCACTTGAACGACAGACAGATAGCTTCTGTTAAATTATCTTTGTCTAAAACATTTCAAACGGAAGCAGTACAGGCCACACCTTTACGATGAAAGTCTTTTAACAAAATTACACCAACAGGTTCCAGGTCCGAATCTTTGTTTTGGAGGAGCTTACAATTTAGTTGTGCATATTACAAAAACCCCTTAATAGAAATAAATGCAAGTTGTTTTGTCAATATTAGCAAAAAACTTTTCTCATATCTTGTAGTAAATTGGAAAAAAGGTTACTTGACGGTCACACCTTTGCTCTCGATGCAGCAAAGAATGTTTATAAAGTTATCAATAAAAATAATTGAGATGTGCATAAACAATATCATTAATTATTTAAGTATTTGTTAAGGACCTTGATTTAATTAAACAAAAATTCTTTAACTTTTTTATCCATTCATTCCAATTAAATGCCTAATTGCTCCATTAATTTCACTCTCATTACCTACAACTCCATTGAGAATTTACTACTTTACCGTAGCCCGAGTTTCTCTTTATTTATATCGTTTTATATGTTCAAATAAATAATTGCAAAGTCCGTTTAAAAGGAAGTACTTATGCAGGAAACGTAGGTGACTCAGAAAATATCGACTACGCTAGATCACACATCATGAACGCTACGGAAATGTCATCTATTAGTGTCTGACTAGTACTTACATTGCTCCATCAAAGCTCATCGGTACTTACAAAGGCGTAACAATGTCGTACATCCACTTAATTCAATGCTTTCAAGATCTTATATCATTTTGAAAGTTACTCAGTCTCAATTTTTTGTGTTGTCAGCGGTTAGAATAATTGTAAGGAATTCTAATGAGAATGCCAGGGATGGGTTAAGGCGTTATAGCTCATGTAATCAATTTTTTACGTGCGGTCTTGGTAATTATCAGTTCATGTCTGTAACAAGTTTGGTGTTTCGCAGTACATGGCTCTTAAAAACATGGAAGAACCAATTCCTTTCTTCCGCAATTAAAACAGTAATGGTTTTCAACCATTTCTCTTCTGATTATTTTTCAAATTTGGCGTCTCAGTTTTTCCCGTTGAAATTACGACTGTTCCAAATACAAAGTGCAACTTACTCTGCTAAAGTGTAGCGATTCCAGTGGAAATGTACGTATTTCAGGGATGCGGACTGTGCGAACTTCGATTTTCTTTCTCCTTCCATCTCCGAAAAGAGTCTTATCAAGTCCTTTAAAATTCGTCTTTTCTTTGGAATTGGAGAAGTCTATTACCTTATCCACCGCTTTGCTCACCTGGACCTGTTGTCGGAGGAGCGTGAGACTCACATAATTAGCAGAATTACAACTAAATTTCCTTTATTCTTCCCTTTAGTGACTGAAACTTTCCCCGTATCACCATTAGGCATTTTTTCGGGAAGTATGTTACGTGTAAATTGACGTTAGTTACCTGAATTAAATTTATTCTACCAAGGAGACGTAACGGTAAAAAATGCATCAGCTAGCTTTCAATGGTGCGGGTGCGTTCTGTAAAAGCAAATTCAAATCCTTTTGGCGATATACAAACCTCAAGGCAGCTCCGTGGCGTAGTTGGTATGCGTATGACTACTACGCCCAAGGTCCCGGGTTCGAATTCCGACACGGTTTCTTTGAAAAATGTTAGGCAAGCCTAAAATACGCCCTCGTTTAGATGAGAGGTAAAATGGAGGTCCCGTGTGTGAATGTTGTCACGCACGTTAAAGATCCCTACCTTGCTTGGAACAGCAAGGATTCGGCAAAATTTAAAATTTGCCAGGTAACAAAAACTCGCTTTCTGGCCAATGTAGTACCTTCTGGCGAAGCATTGGAAAATCACATGTAAGGTGTACAAACCTCAACACTTTCACCTACACCTACCTAGAAAGGTCTTTGAACTTTTTGTCCAATAAAAGTCGTTGATCGCCAATCCACATGAATTCAGCCTTGCTATACGATGGATGGTGTAAGAAACGATTTAAGTGGTTTTTCTTTCTACAAGATGGAGCTTTGTGTATACATTTTCTCATCTATTAATTTAAAATAAACATAAATAATACGAAAACTCCAAGTCGTTCACCTAACCTAATTAAACAGTATATAACAAACAAAACAAACTAAGCCCTATCCATAACTGATCAAGTATGCAAGCATCCAAAAAAAGAACATCTTGAATTTATTCAATTAAAGCTATCCAACCAGTTTAATTAGTACATATAAATCTCGGCAAATTTAATTGTGGTGCTTTTCCATTTTAGAATTTTTCTTCCGCTTTTAACTAAGCGTGCACCAACGTAAAATCCTAACACCAATAAATTATAAAATATATATTAGGAAAAATACGTAGCAGCTAGAAAACAAAAATTCTAGGACTTACAACTTGCTGATCCTATACAAGGCTCAAGCGACCTAGTACAAAAATGGGGTTGTCAAAATCCAAGTGGTGTTAAGAAAAGCATCCACACCAGGAATACTTTCGTTTGTAACGGCACTTTTTGAAATCCGCGTTTACTTTTGCGTTTGGAAACTTGTTTCAGTACATACCCGAGTTTTGAAACTACCGCTACAAATTACTTAACCTTTTCACTTACCCGACGATGATTATTTGTCAATCGACTAACTGAAGATAAAAGTTTGACTTAAAAGATCTAAATCATCCCCTTAACTATACTATGACGGAATTTATAAGTAGTAATATTTCACGGTATTACCTGATTTTCACGTTTACAGGGTTTGTACGACTTGCATTGTCTTAAGGTCAAAATCAGAAGTATTTCTGTGAATGAGAGCAGTTCTATGTATTCCCACAATTTCTATTTAATACTTACAGTCGCGTCATTGGTTGGTCAGTACGCTTCTAGCTTTATGCTACTTTACGGATTTCGGTCTGTTGGAATGATTTACAATGATCTTGGTTTCTTTTAATTTGTGTGAATATTTACGAATACACTTTTCTATGAATGGCAATTTGCTTAAATGTGTCGGTATTTATCTAATTTAATTTGTTTACTGTAAAGTCTCGATTTTTATTGCTGGTTGTAAAAGAATATACTAGGTACATGGCTATTTATGTCCTATTTTGATATTTGAATGAAATAGCCATGTTATGAAATGTAAACCAGCTTTAACTTGTATACTGTTTTATGGATATTTTTGCGATTAAGCTCATTCAGCTTACTTTGTTACGCTTTTTCATAAAGCTTTGACATTTATTGTATTAATTACGTGTAGGGAATTTTTTAAAACTCTGCATTGGGAAATTCCCAGCATAGTAATATTGTAATGCCGACGTAACTGAAAACCCTGTAAACTTTTGATTCGAACGGAAAGTTTGGTTAGTGATTTTCTTTGAGGTCTAAGAGCATGCTAAGATGGCATTTTTTACGATTTGTACGGCATTGTACCCATTAACGTGCGTCAGAGAAATCTAACCTCTTCTGGAAGGAATAGACATTTTCGTGGGAGCAAATGTATCAAAACTAGGGAGTTGATTGCCGACAGAACGTCTCTTCCAACTTGTAAGCTATATGTATCAGACAGGCGAGATACCCAAAGATTTCAAACGTAACATCATAGTAACCATACCAAAAAAGAGGCGTGGAAAGCTGTGAAAATTTTCGAACAATACGTCTGATAGCACACTTGTAAGAAATATCAACTAGAATTATACAAAGACGAATGGAAAAACCAGCTGAAGAAATACTAGGAGAAGATCAATGTGGGTTTAGGCGAAATAGGGGAACACGGGAGGCTATTTTAGTTCTGAGGATGATAATGGAGAAAGCAATAGAGAATGAGTAAAGGGTATATATAGGGTTTGTAGATCTGGAAAAGTATTCGACAATGTAAAATGGAAAAAAGTGTTCAAAATACTCAAAAAGATTGGAATGAGTTTTAGGGATAGATGGATAGTACATAGCTTATACAGAGAGTAAACAGCTGTAATAGAATTAGAGCAGAAACGTAGAAAAGTTGTAACAGAGAGATATGAAAATAACAAAAATAAAACTAAAGTTGTAGTATGCAAAAGAAAAGAAAATAAATCTAAAACAAGAATACAAGTAGATATCCAAAACTTACAAGAGGTTAAGGATTTCTGCTGCCTAGGAAGCCAAATAACGCAAGATGGGAAAAGCAAAAGAATATAAAACAAAGATTAGCACAAGGTCGTGCTACATTTAATAACAAAAAACAACTTCTGTGTTCAAAGGCAACAAACATAGAAACACGGAATAGATTGCATAAAACATGTGTGGAGCATAGCTCTGTACGGCTGTGAAGCCCGGACAGTAGGAAAAGCGGGCAAGAAAAAAGTTCTGAAATGTGGTGCTACAGACGTATGATGAACATATCATGGACGGACAAAGTTAAGAACAAAGACATATTAGAAATGGTAGGGAAAGAAAGAAATATGTAGAAAACAGTAAAAAATAGGAGAGATAAGATGATAGGTCACATACTAAGGCATGAGGAAATAGTGCGAATATATTAGAAGCATAGATAGAATCAAAAGAAAAGTAGAGGTAGACCTAGGCTGGACTACTGCACACAGATAGTTAAAGATGTAGGCTTTGGGAATTTCAGGGAAATGTGTAGACTAACGCAGAATAGAAATCAATGGAGGTACGCGTCCAAACAGTTCCAAGAGAGATAACCTAATGACGAAAAAAATAAATGTACTTAAACCTGATAATTATTATAAGCAACTACAGGTATTGGTTTTGCAATATTCTCAACTAATGTTAATTGTGCGAAAGTATTTACTGGAAACCATTAATTTGGAAAATGTCTAAGTGTTGGGGATCTTGGTAGTCACTGGACATGGACGGACAAAGTTAAGAACAAAAAGATATTAGAAATGGTACTGGAAGAAAGAAATATGTGTGAAACAGTAAAAAATAGGAGAGATAAGATGATAGGCCACATGCCACGGCATGAGGGAATAGTGCGAAATATATTAGAAGCAGAGATAGGAAAAAGAGAAGTAGAGGTAGATCTAGGTTAGACTATTGCACACAGATAGTGAAAGATGTAGGAGGTGGGAATTTCATAGAAATGTGTAGGCTGGCTCAGAATAGAATTCAATGGAGATGCGCACCTCACCAGTCCGAAGATGGAAAAACAAATGACGAAAAAAGTAAATGTACTTAAACATGATGATTATTATAAACAACTACAGTTATCGGTCTTGCAATATTCTCTACTAATGTTAATTTTACGAAAGTATTTACTGGAAAACTATTAATTCGGCAAATATCTAAGTGTTGGGGGATCCTTGGCAGCCACCGGCTGCTTAACCCCCTTCACATACCACTGAATCTCGGCGAAATGGGCATATAATTAGAAAATAATAGAAGGGGAACCGAGCTGTACATAGGCTGTTGTGGGAATTTCAGGGAAGTGTGTAATCTAGCACAGAACATAAATAAGTGGAGGTACGTGTACAACTAGTTTCAAGACGACAAATCTAATGACAAAAAATAAGTGCACTTAAATCCGATGATTATTATAAACAACTAAAAGTCTAGTTTGTCAAATATTTTCAACTAATGATTGTGCGAAGTGATTTATTGGAAAAACTATTAATTCGATAAATGTTCAAGTGCCGGGAGAACTTGGTAGCCACAGGGCCTAGATTTTGGTTTTTAGAATTTATTATACGCGCACTATAAAATTTTACACACTTATTTGATGATTTTACACGGTTTTTTACTTGATTTACGCGTTTTTTTCTACAAATTTATTAAAAACGCTTCTTAAATTATTTTGGATATTTGTTTGTTAGTTTTTGGATTTATTCGCCCGAAATTTAATTTAGTTTGTTTTTAAACCCGGATTTTACTTTAAAATTCAACGATTAACGCAATTTATTTATTATTTATTTGTTTAAATTATTGTTTTTGATTTTATTTCACTGTCCTGCTTTTAAAAAAATTAAAGCCACACAGTAATAAAACAATATACAATAAAAAGCAAAGCTTCGATATAATAAAATAATAAAAACCCTATATAAAAACTTACATGTAGTCTTGTATCCGGGAGCTCCGTGAAACACGGCCGCTCACTTTAACCACTAACTAGAAAGTTTACCTTTACATACTCTACATTTGATTTTCCAATGCTCCACCCGAAGGTACTACATTGGCCAGGAAGCGATTTTTTTTTACTTGAAAATTTTGAATTTTGACGAACCCTTGCTGTTCCATGCAAGGTCCCTACATTGCTACCTATCTTTAACGTGCGTGACAACACTCACACACGTGAATTCCATTATACTTCTCATCCAAACGAGGGCGTATTTTTGTGAAAAATGCTCGCCTAATAGTTTTCAAGCGAACCGTGTCGGAATTCTAACCTGGGACTTTGTAGTCACACTACACCACGGAGCCGCCCCCACCATCACATACCACTGAATATTTGGGAAATAGGGTATATAACTGTAAAACAATAGAAGGTGACCGAACTGTATCTAACAAGAAAGATCAGCGGATATGTTCAAAGATAACAAACATAGAGACAAGAAGAAAATTGTTTAATGCATATGTATGGAGCACAGCACAGTACGTCTATGAAATAGAGGCAGTAGAAAAAGCAGATAGAAAAAGATAGGAGCTGTCTGGAATGTTGCGCTTCAGATGTATGGGGATGATAACATGGACAGTCAAGGTTAATAACAAATAGGTTATAGAAATAGTAGAGGAATAAAGATATCTGTGGTAAACAAAAAAAAATTTGGATAAATAAGACAGGCTATGTTATAAGGTATTTTTGGGGAATAGTACGCGATATATTACAAGGAGAGTTAGTGATAGATGCAGACTGTGGAAATTTCAAAGAAATGTATAGGTTAGTTCGGAATAGGAAACAGTGAGGGTACGTGTCTAAATTGTTCCAGGACTGAAGACCTAATGATGATGACTTTCTTAGTATAAAATTCAGTGTAAATTTAGTTCTCGCTTTCTGTGACGTTTTTTGTCGTGATACAGTGAGTTTCTTTGGGTTTATCAACATATGGTTGTTCTTTTATGCTTTCTGTTCCTGGTGTCCCATTATTTTTCTTTGTTTTACGTTTTGGGACTTTCTGACACCTCTTTGCTGTTTTTGCCTTGTTTAGCGGACCCTTACGACACGCAGAGTCACATTTGATCTATGCTGGAACACGTATTTGTCATCATAACTTTAGGAAACCTAGTATATCGATAAAAGAATAATTTTTTCCGTGAGAGTCAATTAATTGAATTAAATGAATATCTAGAACAATAGATTATCAAATTGATGAATGAAGTAAGATTGAGTATTAGGTGTACAAAAAAGTTCTGAGCTTTTTCTTGCAAAATTCAATATTTATTTAAAACCAAACAAAAAATATTAATCAACGAAATATTCTGAGTTTGCATCGATGACCTTTTGCCATCTTTCGGACAGCTTGCGGATTCCTAGAAGCTCACTGGCTTCAATGCGATAAAGCCATCAATACATTTTTGTACCTCTTAAAGTGTCACAAAGTGTGTTTCAGCCAAGTCATGCTGCAACGGCTGGAATAGGTAATAATCGGAAGGCGCCAGTCTGGGCTATACGCCGCATGCGGGAGAAGTTCACAGCCTAACGCAAAGATATGATCCCTAGCCACTTTCGCAACATGTGGCCGGGCATTGTCATGAAGCAGTATCGCTTTACGACGTCTTTCGCCAGTAAATGGCATCTTTTCTTCAAACGCATTGCTCAAATTGGTCAATTTTTGCTGATGGCGGTCTGCCGTAATTGTTTCACTCGGCTGTAACAACTCGTAATACAATACACCTTTCCATTCCCACCATATGCAGAGCAAAACTTTCTTTCCGTGGATATTGGGCTTTAGAGTCGATGTCGAAGGTTGATCAGGGTCAACCCATGATTTTTTACGCTTCGGGTTAATATAAAGTATCCACTTTTCATCGCCTGTAATGATTTGGTGCAGAAAGTCCTTTTTCCGGAACCTTGAAAGTAAAGTGAGTGCGGTGTCACGCCGTCGATTTTTGTTATCTTAGGACAGTGCATGCGGAACCCATCTGCCTTCTTTCTGAACTTTTCCCATTGCTTGTAAACGTGTGGAAATGACTTGCTGCGTAAACCAAGCTGCTGTGAAAACTCCTTTTCAGTTTGTGCAGATTTTATATCTAACAATGCTTGCAGTTCGCCAGTTTCAATCTTTTGAGGGCGTCCAGCACGCAGTTCATCTTCAAGACTGAAATTTCTTTGGCGAAATTTTTGATACCACCTTTTACACGTAGCATGGCTTACGGCCTTCTCTCCATATGTGGCACAAGTTATTTCAGTTTCTTTAGCAGCATTTTTCTTCAGATAAATGCGAAGTGTATGGAAAATCGAACATGCTCTTTTGTTATTGCCATCGTGAACAATACTGATTTTGCAGGTTATGTGTATCAAACGTCAAACCGCATGGTGTTTTCAAAGACCAAATGTCAACGTTGTAAAACCCTAAGAGGGCGGAAAAACTAATGAATTTTAAATTGTGGTTTCGGTTGTATGAAATCTAAAGCTCAGAACTTTTTTGTACACCTAAATAGATGACCAGTTAATTGTTTGATGAATTGTGAATCATTAGACGTGTGATTGTTTTTTGTATTGACATTCAATAGAAACTGTTTGATATGACTTTGTTGGAAAAATATTTTATTGATAATTTAGCGCTAATTTAACAATTAATAGAAATTTGAAATAAATCGATTATTCAGATGACAGCCATTTAATTATGATAATAGGATATTTTTGGTTAATACATTATGAATTATTTTCTGTTTTTTATTTTATTTTGTAATCGACTGCTTCTACTTCACATAATTTAGACACTGAAGTTACAAGCTTGTTCTCCGTTGTCGTTCCGAAGACAAGAATTGTACCGTATCTAAAACTGGTTTTTCTTATAGCGGATAGATATAGTTTATTTATTCCAAATTTCTTAAATCATAGAATTCAGCCTTTCACGCCTTTAAATATTAATATAATGTAGAAGTTATTAAACTTTCTCTTTGATAAACTGCAATAAACCATATTATCGTTATTAATTTATCGATGCAATTTAACAGTAATCCTCCTCGGGTTCGCTTGCTTTGCAGAAGTACTTTTAAAAGTGAATGCAGTTGTAGGACATACTTTCATGGCATTTAATGCGCCCAGTTTTTTCGAATAAAATAAACCAACGTCCGATTTTAAGAGGTCAAACTTTCTCAAACTGTTTTTAATAGGCTTCGGTTTATTTATGATTTGTTATTATAAATACAAAATGTGACTTTAAAATATGAACAATTTGTATACCAACAAGAGCTTACAGCTTTTTATTTTATTACCTATTATGTCGCATAGAGTTTATTATACCTGTAGTTATAAATATTGCACCGAAGTATGCATTTTCATGAGCAATAAAAAATTGTTTTTCAAAGGCGTTGTGCTTTTTAGATAAGGTAGATGTACTAGCTACAACGATTGAGAAATATGTAACGATTCATTTTCCCTTAGGTAAGCAAACTATTAAAATACCGCGTATTACATAATGTCTACATGATTTCCGGATTTAATACAACAATTAGCTTAATCTATAAGTGTTCAGAATTCTTTGCGTATGGGTGGGGTTCAACGCAAAAATTAACCTAAGGGAATATTTATTAAACCCGAGTGAGTCACTTCATAATGAATAAATAACTCTGCTTCTAAGCACATATGTAAGATTAAAATAGATATATAGAAAATGATTTTGAACAAAAAAAGTGTGTGTGCGTGCGTGCGTGCGTACGTGCGTGCGTGCGTTCGTGCGCTTATTCAATATAAATATGGTGATATACATAAACTAAATAAAATATGAAAAATCACACTTAATAATACTAATCGTTTAGGACCGTTTGCCAGTTAATTTTGTTCCTGTGAATACTTTACTACTTCAGCTTTGTAATGCTTATGAGAAGTGTTTTGTCTCTTTGTAGCATGTTTTCGTGTTTAACTTAAGTCGTTCTAAATTCGTAGTTGTAAATAAAATAACAAAGCTGTCATCCCTTGTCCCGTTATATCTTGTCATAAACCTCCTTTGTGCCTGGGGAGATTAAGTTGGACTAAAGGGATAGTGATCGACACTTGCTCATAGACATCGAAGAGAAACGTTTGTTGGTTCGGTAAAGCGAGTTCAGATCATTAGTGTCTCCGAATATGATTTTATGGACTAAACTCTAGCTTAGTGCTAATGCTTATAGCAGTCCAAGTTGTTATATAGTCAACTTTAATGTAGCAGTAAGAATAAAATTATAAAACTATATGATTATATAGCGTGGTGAGAATCGTTCTAAATTCGATAGTTGTAACATAAAATTACAAAGCTGTATCTTGTCCATTATATTATGTTAATAATACCTCTTTTAGCCTTAGATTAAGTATGACTATAAATGGGATATGTGATCGACAGTCAACATAGTTACATCAATAATATACATATTGTTGTATCTGTAAAGTTATTACAGTCATTATTTTGTAATATGATATTTATAATAAACTAAAATAGTTTGCTAATCGTTTACGTACAGTCTAAATAAAAGAAAATTTAGGCTATACAAGAGTTTTCTTCAATAACCAGCTGACATATCCTGCAACATGAAACAAATATTGTGAAATAGAAGGTCATTATTATTTATAAATATATATATATATATATATATATATATATATATATATTACTCAAATTTAGACCAGGGTAGAAAATTAATTAATTACATCAAATAATTTTAATCACCGTGTATAAGGAAGCTTTGGGAAAAAGTACGCGTTATTAAAACCGTGAAGCATAAAAATTCATTCGTTTCATTAAAAATAAGGGATTTAAATTATTTACTAGACGCTTTCTATAAAAAGAAGCAGAATTAAAATGCTCAATTTTAATGTAATTTAATTATTCCAAGTAAAGAAACAAATAGAAATTACGTGCAAAATTTATATTAATTGACTCAATTTTAAGTAACCGGTATTAAACAAAATGTACAAATAATAATTAATATTTAATTAGGATTCACTAAAAATTAAAGGGGGTAAAAGTCAACGCCACTCATTATTATTTTAATTGGAGTTAATTGAACCATTAGTAACATATAATATGCATAAAAACTTGTAAAAACCCAATAGTATTCAAATCGTAGAAGTGTTATTTAGAAGTATTACGTTTGAACACCTGCGTATTTTTAAAAGTCACGTTCTGCTTAAATTTTGTAGATAACAAATGGTTACAGAGAATGTTGGAGAAACCGTCGCTTAATATTCACGGGAAATGCTAATAAAGTGGGTTATTTAACAGTCTACGTGGATTGTACACAGCCGATAGTAAAGAGTATCGATTTGCACCACTAAGGCCAAGTTAGAAAAGGAAAGAGAAAATGCGTCAAGCAGAGACACTAATAACGTAAAGGCGTGATTTGAGCAACGTCACGAGGAAACGATTGGTTGTAATCAGATGCAGATATGAGAGGTGTAAACGTAACGATTTCGATACAAAATTAATTAGTTATTCTCGGACGTGGTTGCGTGCCGTGTGGAAAATTTCTCAGATTTTCAACTGGCGCGTGTGCAAATTTAATAGAATCGCATGCCCGACTGTCGAGAAGGGAACCGAGAATGCAAAATTCCGAAAACTGGCCATTGAGGGACAAAAACGACGAACAAGGCAAGGCGGTTATATAAACCCGGACTTTAAACAGTTTCGCTCTCTTAGATTTTCGATTTTGATTGAATACTTTAAACAGTTTGCTCTTATATTGTTGGTGATTATTGAATACTTTAAAACAGTTTGCTATTTACGTGCTACGATACAAGTTAGTATGCGTTAGTGCACTTAGAAAAGAAGATACAAGGTAATAAAGTCTAGTTATATTTGCGAGTATTACTGTACTAAGTATCCAAATTTGTAACGATAAATGAATAAACAAAAGTAGGCAGTTTTGGGGTATAGCGTGAAAGAAGTATGAATTTCTTTGCTATTTTTCGGGGGTGTTAATAGTCAAATGTATTCGTAATCGTGATTGGATCCACTAAACAAGATTTTGGATATACTTAGATGAGTTCTGAAAAGCCCTGAAACAACTTTAGATGAATGGCGGTGTAGAAAATTTTTAAAGCGTTCAGAATCAGAAGCCGTAAACATAACCCAGTTGGAATGGTGTGATTAACAAAGGACGATGTACATTGGAGCCACGAGTGCATTAACCTTCAGGTAACTTATGCTTTGTTGTTCGATTTTTGATGTTTTGGTGTGTGTTGAATAACTTTATAATTTGTTTGCCAAAAAAATGGACAGTAGTGAATTTGTACAAACAACAAAAATTTAATTTTAAGGTGAAATCTTCTTGTTTAAGTAGAAAGGAGTATTTAGCAGTTTATGTTCTTGATTATGATGAAAATTTGGGTCTGTCTTTGAGCTCAATTAGACGAACCTGTTTAATTAACGTAAAGGGGTGGGAGATGCTCCCTTTTATTCAGACTCAGGTCTGCAAATATTGTTAAATTAATTAGTAGGCATCCTACAAGGACTTTAATTCTGGATGCAAATTAAAATGATGACAAATTTAATCCTGAAATTTTATGATACTGAAACTTATACTACAATTTAATTTTGAAATTTTAATGTATTATGAATATTGATGTAAATAGAGTTAACGTTCATGTTTGTGGTAGGAATGTGTCTGTTTTTTTTTATGAATGAGGATGAGAGTTTTAACTAGGTGAGCAGCCGAGGCGGAAAGAGTAAAGAGGCGATTATCAGAAGAGAATCACAGCAAATCGTAGCGCCCAAAAGCGAGGCTCGAGTTCCAAAGAAAATTTTTGTGATTTTATTCCAGGAAACTGGCGAGGCGTTTTGTACATTTCACAGCGTTTAATGACGGCCCAACGCTGGGGCTCGATTCGAAAACCTTAGTTCCCCGAATAATGGTGAGGATCACAGCAATTTATATATAATTATAAGGCTCTTCGCGAGTTAAAATGGCTTTTGTAAGCCGGATTATTTGATTAATTAATTAATTCTTATTCCTGTCGTTCTTTATTAATACTTTAATTTAATAATTGTCGTAGTTTTGATATGTTTGGGCGTGTTACAAAGAGGCTAACATATTGTTTCCACATTTAATGGTAGAAGCACTTAAGTATAACG
Organism: Platerodrilus igneus; assembly: GCA_036346225.1. NCBI lineage: Eukaryota > Metazoa > Arthropoda > Insecta > Coleoptera > Lycidae > Platerodrilus > Platerodrilus igneus. The sequence goes on from JARFIW010000215.1 coordinate 6,540,780, forward strand.
GTAGATTTATAATACATCCCGTTTTTCTTTGTCGTAAGGACTAATGGTCGGTCGGTTTACTTTATGAAAACTTTGTAGAGATACTATATTTTAAATTTTTACCTTATTTTTGTTGCCACAGTTTGATGCACCATTCGGGTCATTCACCTTATTGAACAGTATAATAAAGGGGTTATTTTGTTGGTATTTATTTTGAAACATTAAACGTTTTGTCGAGCGAGAATTGTAATTAGTTGCATTTGTCGATTAATAATTTAATTTCGTAGATTAATTAGTTGTCGTAGCATGTTTGAGTATGCATTGTTTTTTCACATTAATTTTGATTGTCGTTCATTAATCAAATATGGTTATATCAATTGATAAAGCTATTTTTGGATCTAGGTTTGTAGTAAAAGATTGGATCATATATACAGTAAGATTAATAAACCGGAAAATGTATCGATTGCTATAATTAGAGCATCGATGAAAAGTGTTGAGCAAATTGAACCTCATTTCAAGTGTTTTTGCAAGGATGTTTTCTTTGATGAAGAAAGTGAACAATTGAACGAATTCTCGGCTCTTAGGGTGAAAATCGATGATTATCTATTAAATATTCGTATTATCGCTGAACAATGTGAATTAGATCTCGTAGAAAATAAGCCGCAGGTGAAAAATATGAATTAGTATATTACATTACTAGCGTGGAAAGTGACCCATTTCATACGAGTGGAAGAGTATTGTCGCACGAGGGGTCAGCCAAGTGCGACTATTCCACGAGTGTGAAATGTCACTTTCCACGCGAGTAATGTACACTATTTTTCCGACGACCACCACTAAAAACAATTACAAAATAGTTATTTTTATGCTTATTTGCAATAAATGTGTACGCAATAATGCAAGACAGACAGACACCTATAAAATTTATTTGACGTTTTGATGTTGAAAATTCGAACACCTACTTTGTTTTTATAAAATCTGCGAATCTGTTGCTTTTAGCGTATGCATTTTCAATTTTTATTGAAGAAATCATTTCAATTACAAACTAATATAAGTAATTACATCTTTAAGTAAAACGGTAACTGTCAGTATCGATTTAACTATGGGTATTTTAAACTGTTATTAGCCAAAACGAAACGAATGAATGCAAAAAGGTAGAAACCGGTAGTCGTTTGGGTTGCCTAGAGTTGAAAAGTATTTCAACACTAGAGTGATATGTACTTTCGCACTCTAGAGTGATATACTTTACTTTCTACATAAATAAGTAGTGTGTAATCTGTTGTTTTCACAAGTGGTCGTCGGAAAAATGCTTTGTCAATAAATAGTGGCATTCACTTGAAACACCTATCAGTCCCGCGGTTCTTAGGACGTATTTCGGACTTTGAAAGTTATCATGCAATTTATAAGTGATTGATTCATGATAATGTCAGTTTGTTCCCTGTGGAAAATTTTTGCTATTTTGTAGATGCACTAGATGAGTCGTCGCATGCGTTAATAAAACATTTGCCATTAAATGATTGTGCACACGATGAAGCCTATAAAGTCATTACTAATCGTTTTTAGTCCAAAAGGTTTTTACTTTCGACATATTTTACTGCTCTACGGTAAGTTCCTCAGACTCGCACACGGAACTCCGGCAATTAATTAGCTGTTTCGATAAAAATATTTTCGCGTTAAAGCAGATGGAAATAGATCTATTAGATTTCATGTTATTTAATCTGTTATCGAAAAAATTAGATACAAACGTTTTAAAGCGTTTGAATTAGAAAATAGTAACGAGATTCCCTCGTTCAAAGATTTAAGGTCGTACATTGAAGAACAATATAATGTATTGGAAATAAATGACATTGCTTCAGGAACACACTTAAAATCTCGAGATTCCGTGAAACAAAGGGCAAAAGGAAAATTCGTTAGCTCTTCGGCTAAAACTTCTTTAGTTGGTACCACCAATGATGGTAAAAATTGTAGTCTGTATCAAACTGTGCATCCTATTTATAGATGTAAGCAGTTTCTCGAGATAAAACCCCTCAAGAAAGATTTGAGGCGGTAAAGGTTAAAAATCTTTGTATTTAATTTTTAAATACTTCACATTCGGTGAAGAATTGAAAGTTAGATTGGTCGTGCAGAAAATGTCAAAAGTCACACAATTCGTTACTTCACTTGGATCAACGAGAACAATCGGTGTCTTCACGCAGACAAACTCATCGTCAAAGGTCAGCACCTCCTTAGAGAGCGGCGCCTAGATTTGCTTCTACTAGTAGACCTAGTGAAGACAATCTGTCGTCGGCGGTTGTGTATGAATAACCTCTCACTAGCTTGTTAGCTTAGACGTCATTAGAACATACAATCACGCTGTTATCTACGGCAATGGTGTCGGTGCTTGTTTATACAGAAAAATTTCAACCTGTTCGTATAATTTTAGATAACGGATCTATGGAAAGTTTTATGACTGAAAGATGCCGTCAGAAATTAGGTTTAAAGAACGGAGAGCCAACGTCACTGTTCAAGGACTTGGCTTGAATTCGTCGTTGGTACCTGGTACACTATCGTGTGTAGTCAGCCCCTCGGGAGCAAGGTTTCCAGCATATGAAATTGATTGTTATATTTAACCTAACATATTAAACAAATGTATCGGCAGATTTTGGTTAAAGATATTTACTCATCGTGATTATCAACGCATAGTCTAGAAATTTTCTACGTCGGATTTTATTATGAACTTTAAATTAAATACTGTGACTTACGGAGTTTTGTCGTCGCCTTTTTTGGCCTTGCGTACTGTTCAAGAATTGGCAAGGTTAATTTTCCTTTTGCGTCATCGGTATTGGCAAGTGATACCTATGTTGATGATTTAGTCACTGGATGCAATTCGATTGAAGCTGCAAATAAATTAATAGGTGAGTTGAATAGTATTGGCGCTAGTGGTGGTTTTCAATTAAGAAAATGGAATAGTAATTACCCGGAAGTGATGTCAAACTTAAAAGAGTCCCTTTCCAGTTAGGAAGCAATTACATTTCAAGATAAAGATAGTGGTTCAATAAAAATTTTGGGCCTTTCGTCGCGTGCTCTTACAGATGCATTTTTATACTCGCAAAAATTTTTGATCCTCTCGGTTTGATAGCGTCTTTAGTACTTTTTCGCTAAACGTTTAGTTCAAGAAGTCGTAGAAAAATGGAAACATTTTTTTGGTGAAATGTCAGCGGTTTCGAATATTGAGATTTCGCGTCGCATCGTATGGAATAATTTTAAAAAGGTGGAGTTGCATGGGTTCTGTGATGCTTCTGAAGCCGGATATGCAGCTGTCGTCTATTTTCGTTCGTTCAAATTAGAAGGTAATATTACCATGTCATGAGTATGTGCAAAATTGAAGGTTGTTCCTACTAATCATGTTTCATTGCTCCGTCTCGAATTGTGTGCTACCGTACTCTTGGCAGATTTAGTAGATTTTGTCAAAAATACTTATATAGATAGTTTATCTTAGTAGTATTTTCGCTTGGTCAGATTCCACTGTTGTTTTGTCTTGGATTCGGTTTTACTCGCATAAGTGGAAGACATTTGTTAGCAATCGCATTGCGCATATTCAAGAACGTATTCCTCCATCTTCGTGGTTTCATATTGGGCAACCCTGCGGATTGTGCCTCACCTGGACTTTTAGCTTCAGAGTTGGTTCATCATCCATTATGATGGATAGGGCCTTCCTGGTTAGTGCGTCGTAGCGAAGAAAGGCCAGTAACGTCGCTGCCAAAACTTATTGACTCATCTCAGATGGACGTCGAATATCGTACTCTGTCGTTAACAGTCGTTATGCTTGAGAATTTCTTAGATTTGATTTGGATAAATTTTCAAAACTGCAGAAAATTCATAGAATTATTACATGTATTCGTCATTTCATTTGTAATGTTCAATGTCCGGTGGATTTGCGTTCAAAATATTCTGATAGTTTTTCGATAGCTCAGCATCAGCAGCAAGAGGCTTTACATTTATTTATTAAAAGAGTTCAAATAACTGTTTTTGCCCAAGACATTGCAAATATTGAAATTAAAAAACTTGTTAGTAAACAACTACGTAGCCTTAGTCCGTTTCTAGTCGTGATGTGTTGAGAGTGGGCGGTCGCCTGCGTAATTCAGACTTATCGCATAATGCAAAATTTCCAATTTTGCTTCCTCGGTTGCATCTGTTGATTGAAATTATTATATTAGATTGTCATGAATGACATTTACATCATAGAAATCGAACGACTCAATTTTCATTAACTCAAAATTATTGGATGTTGTCCGTAAAAAGGGCTATTTGGCAATGTTTGAAATCCTGCATCCTCCCTATGGGAGATTTACCATCTTCTAGGTTAACTCCAGGTAAGGCGTTTTAACATACGGGAGTCGACTTTGGGGGACCTTTCTCTGTCACGATGAATCGGTGTCGTGGCGCAAAATCATTGAAAGCATACACTTGCTTATTTATTTGTTTTAGTACTAAAGCTATCCATTTGGAATTAGTGTCTAACTTGTCGACAGACGCTTTCTTGGCTGCTTTACGTCGATTTATTGCTCGAAGAGGCATATGTATTCAAATCCAATGTGATAATGGCACCAATTTCTTTGGGGCTTTTTGTGAAATCTCTCAATTGATGCACTATTCGGCAGGCATTGAGGGAATCGAAGTTGTGTTTAACCCTCCTGCTGCTCCTCATTTTGGTGGGTTATGGGAAGCCGAGATTAAATCGTAAAATCCCATTAGAAAAGAATTATCGGTGAACAAATTTTGTTGTTTGAAGAATTCTCGACGGTATTGATTCAAGTCGAAGCGATTCTCAGTTCACGGCCACTATGCGCACTGAGTTGCGAGTCACATGATTTTTTGTATTTGACTACGGGTCATTTTCTTAACGTTGAACCAGTTTCGGTGTTATCAGATCCGTATTTGTTGTCCATAAATCCCTCTCGTTTAAACCGCTGGCAACTGTGACAGCAAATGCAACAAAGATTTTAAAAAATGGAGTGCTGAATACCTGCACACACTGTAACAAAAAGATAAGTGGTTGAGGAATTCTGCTACCCTGCCTATTGATTTGCTTGTCCTCTTAAAGGAAAAAAATAACCCCCCTCTACAGTGGCGTTTAGGAAGAGTAGTGGATGTTCATTCTGATAGGGATGGTGTCGTTCGTGTAGCTACCATCAAGACAGCTCTCTATTGATACTATGTTGACTGCCAGTTACTTAATATTTAATTATATATATATATATATATATATATATATATATATAAAGAAAAGTAGGATTATAACTTTTGGCTATGGAAAAAGGCAGTTGAGCCAGATTTCCTTCGTGATGACTGTTGTTAAAACCTGCGATGTCAGGTGAAACGACACGAAGCCACAAATTGTGAGCCAGGTGATGCTGTACTTCCCATAAGGTGTCTATATTAAATATTACAACTTTGATATTTCTGTCCTGATGTGCCCTAAGTAGGGCAAAACGCGTCAACAGGATGCCCTGGTGGCTCAATTTGGGTCACTTACCAATAATTCCTTTTACTTTGTATATGTACTTTGTGTATATAAGTTTGTCGGTTTAGGTTTTTTAGTTAATAGCTATAATTATTTTTAAATATAAAATACGTTAGTCCATACTTATTTTGGTGGACGGGATGTTTGGTCTCTTTGTCGCACGTTTTCGTGGTCAATTTTAAGTCGTTGTAAATTCGTAGTTGTAAATCAAATAGTAAAACTGTCATGCCTTGTCCCGTTATATCCTGTCATAAACCTCCTTTGTGCCGATGGAAATTATGTTGGACTAAAGGGGTAGTGATAGACACTTGCTCATAGAAATCGAAACGAAACGTTTGTTGGTTCGGTCGAGTGAGTGAAGTCATTAGTGTCGCCCAATGTGATTTTATTTGATAACCTCTAAAATCACCTTACAGTCCATTTCGTTGAAAAGTAGGAACGACACTTATAGAACAATAGAATACGCCTGTGGTAAGTCGATGTATAAAATTATAAGACGTTTCGCGCATTAAACACTTGTCAAGATTAGAACTATCAGAGCTATGTAAAGCGTACTACTGTTGCTTGTTCAGCAAGTTCTGAGTTGTTCTTTTTGTCTATGGTATTGAATTGTAAAGTCTTTTATATCGACTTTTAATTGTTCTCATCAAACCAATAAATCTATAGCTACAGAAACGTTTTCGAGATCCCAATGGGGGACTATTTAACTCCGGAATCTTTTAACCTGAAATTTTAACAATGATAGTTAATTGTAAATTTCCTGAAATTTATCTTATGGGAATTTGAGCAAATTCTGTATTACTCTAATTAAAAGTTATTTGATGCTTTAAAATTAAATCGCTGAGTTTATGTAACACTTTAGTTTTAGGCAAACCAGGAATCCGCTTTATGCTATGTGGGTTGCTTGAGTTTAGGCGAGAGAATCTTAGCCGACGTATTTGTAAGTTTGCGTAGCGTGGTCTAAATGCTCAGATAGGAAAACAATTATTCTGGTCGTGGCATGTAGTCCAAAACACGTTTTTTAAAAAAAAAAAAAGCCGCGACCTTTCAAGCCTTTATGAATAGTAAAATATGCCACTCGTGGCAGTTACACATTGCTTGGGTTATAGGCAATAATACCCGGCTATGCTAGCCAAGAAGAATGCTGTAGTACTGAATTTATAAAGCGCAAGCAGTTTAGAGGGTAAGGTTTATGGATTCCAAATATGTACGAGGAAATATAATCAAGAAATAATTGTCAATCTTTAATGAGAAGTTCTTGTTTTTCGTGATAAAGATGGCGAACTCGCGTGGCTGCAAATGGACAGGTGTTTGGTAATTTTTGTTACACTCAATGTCGTCGAGCTGGGATGAGTACAATTCCTTTTACCGAACGAGAAACATCAACTCGTACGGGAAGTACTTTTTGTTAGAAAAATCTACTTTGCCAAACTGAAAAATAATTAGTTAAACAATATAAGATTCAGCATTTATTTTATTTTGAATAGCAAATATTAAGGTTTTCTTATTAAGGCAAATCATATTTTATTTGGTTTATTTAAAATTGATTTGTCAGTTTTTTGAAACTGTTTTCCTGTATTGAATAGTCATTAAGAATAACATTTTAATATAGCATATGTAAAGATAAAAATTTAGTTTTCCATGTTTGTTTAAAACAAATTGAATTTATGTTGTTAAGTAAGTTTTATAATGAGGATAATTCTTGATATAGAAGAAATTCAGTAAGACATTAGAAAGATCAAAGTTTAAACTAAAGACAATTGTGTGAGCCGAATCAAAGATCTCTGATTACAGCATACGATTAATGTATAAGATATTGAGTAATTTTTATGACAGGCCTAGCCTATTAGTAACCGTGAATTTCTACCAACTTAATATTTTTTTTATCAGCATTTACTTTCATGCTATCGTATTTACACTGTAAAACATTTTTTTTTCAATTTTTTTGTAAATAGAAGAAGAAACAAATTTCATTAGATACTAGTCAAATTTCATAATCGTTTTATTTCTAAAAGTTTAATAAAAGAAATAAGTGATCTATTCATTTTGGTAGAGATAATAAAAAGAAGGGAAAGAAATTATGTCACCACATAACTAAATTCAGGTAGATATCATTCCCTTAAGGTTTATTTGCGTCTATCCTTAGGATGAATTTTTGTGTTAGCTATATTGACGCAGTGGCGCCCTAGTTTATAAAGACAGGTTTAGTCTCAGAAAATACCCCGACCATCTCATGCCTCCGCAGGAACAGACCCCGAGTTGAGACCGAGAGCATTTTATTTATTTTTTTTGCAACACCGTTTGGCCCAATTACATCGTCAACAAAAGCTATCCTCAGAAAAACTATATCTAGCGAATAAAAAAAAAGAAATACATTTACATTTATTCTAAGTAGAGAATTCTTTCTTTAGCATTATTGTTCGGTCTCTCTGTCGCACGTTCGCGTGGTTAATTTTAAGTTATTTTAAATTTGTAGTTGTAAATCAAATATTAAAACTGTCATCTCTTGTTCCCTTATATCCTGTCGTAAAAATTCTTTGTGCATGTGTAAATAAGTTGAAAAAGGGGTAGTGAAAAACACTCTCTCATCGATATCGAAGCAAAACAGTCGGTTCTTCGTTCGGTAAAAGTGAGTTTGTCAATAGTGCCGCCGACTTTATCGATAAGTGCAAGTGCAAAGGAACACGTACTATAATTTCGAATACAGTCCACTTAGCTGAAGAGTAAAGAACTGCAGCTTAGAACAACAACAAAAACCGCGGAGGTAAGTCGATATACAAATTTATAAGACCCCCCGCGCTGAACAATTATTCTATTGTATAAAAGTGGAAAATTTGGCCCTCATTTTATATAACTCAGGGCTGAATTTCGAGAAATGTTTGCCTTAGGTTCTAAAATCTCCGCAGATGTATTTAAACTTTCTTGCTGTTTTTTATTGTACCCTTTATTAAATCTTGTTTTATAATTTTTTAGGCTGATTATGCTATCAATTTTGGGTTAGCATCGACCAAAAAATAAAAAAAACAACATCTTAGCTATGGTTAAAATAAAAATAATCGAAATCGTATGTGTGTATCTGCAAAATTTTTGTATATGCTCCCCTCGTCCATTAAATCTTCATAAAATTCGTCTTGCTAATATTATTGTGCGTTATTTTTGGTGTTCATTTCTGGTCATTGACTACTTTTTCAAATTTGCCGATTTTGAAATTGTCTTAAAAAACTATTATTGCCGTATGCTTGTGGTTTGATACTTTCTCCTAATCGCAGCATCCCTTTTATTGCAGATCATCAATACAAGTTGAAACAAGGAAGAGCTTCACGTGAAATCTCATTTACAGGTCATCGTATTGCTTAAAATCTACATAATAAATGTTGTTTTATTCAAAATTTGTTTTAACCAAATAAACGATGAGTTATGAAGCAGAACGCATAATAGATTACAACTAGTTTTTAATAATTTAAATTGTTAACTGCTTAACACCATTGTTAGTGAACCTATCTAGAAAGCTACTGCTAAACCATAAATTTACAAGAATATAAATCCCATATATCGATATAATCTTTTAATTTCCGTACAGAATTTAGTGGAGTCGTCAAATGTACGAGCAGATCGTGTATCCAACCGGTTAAATCTTTCGCTTATGGCCAAAACAACACCATCCAATTAAGAATACCAACCAACCACCATCGCTTACTTATTCCATTTTTAAATGCAGATGCTCGCTCGTTTATTAATAATTCGCTTTAAAATTACTGCATCTGCATCAGACATGCATGCACCTTCTAAATTTTGTGCCACTAATCCTGAAATATTTCTAAAATCTTTTGTAAGGGAGCCGTTGGTCTTGCGTATATTATCCTTACGAGTGCGATAAGCACACATTATATGCATATAATATTAATATTAACACGCCGCCACCGCATCGAATGGATTTTCGGATTGCATTTGAATACTTATGAATATTATTCATATGAACTTGTTTGACCAGATGTATTTATTATTTATCGCTTGTCAAAGAGCATTTAGTTTTTATGTGGGAATGTTTTAGTGGCACAGTTTCGCTACGCAACAGTGCAAAATAAAGTAAACTCAGTTGTTCCTGGGAGCAAGTACTAATTGGATGGATACTGGACATTAACAAAATATTGATTAGTAAATTGGTGTGTCAATAATCAGTTGTATCACAATTAATGATCGCGGGCCTGTATTTGATGGGTATTTACCATTTCTCTCCAAATGTTCAAAATACATACGAAACAGCCAACCATTCACTGTAACAGAACCTCTTTTGCAATAACAACAGTTTTTATTTTGAAACTGAGGGTACAAGCATTTTTAACAACTCGCAGCTACAACGTTCTCCTAACTCTTTATTTTCAGAACTAATCGTTACCAGTGCAAGTATTATCCTCTTAACACTCAAAAACTAGGATGCTATCTTCTAAATTACTATCGAAGCACTGTCATTAATTATCCAAGCACTAATTATTAATTTATATGATCATTACAGTAATTTATATTACATCTTTCAAAGCTTTAATCTGGGACTGGCATCGTAATCAAAACCTCAATCAGAACTCTTATCAAAGTTTTAATTAGAACTGATAATGCGACGACAATTTATATACATATTCAAACTCCTAGATTATTCTTAAACGTACCAGAAATTATGTAAATTATATCTTAAATGTACCTATTGTAATCTTTTTTTTATATTTTATGAAAGTTTATTTACATATATACAATATAATCTGCTAGCATACGTCCACAGACCATATCCAAACAAGCAATAAATTTTAAATAAAAGTTTTGATACTATTAAATGTAAAATATGGTACTTGTCAGTCAAGGTACCTCACGCCACAGGATCTGCCAATCATTTTTTTGTGTTCAAACTTTTCGTATACGTTCCAATGTCATTATTCTAGTCACAAGTAAACCGAGTGGCGCCATAGCAGCAAGTTTTTGAAAGAATAAAATCAATTTATTCACAGTCGGATTGAAGATCGGTGGTGGAGACCTTTTACATAATTTTCCAACACTCCATTCGAACGTACTACATTGGCCAGGAAACGAGTTTTTTACTTTTATGTTTGTTGAACCCTTGTTATTCCAAGCAAGATAGAAATCTTTAACGTGCGCGACACCATTCACACATGGGCTCTACATTTTACCTCTCATACGAAGGAGAACGTATATTTATGAAAAATGCTCGCCTAACATTTTTCAAGCAGTCGGGAATCGAACCCGGAATTCTGGAATCAACTGTCTGATACACTGAGCCGCCGAGAGGATGTACTTTATACTTGATTTTCCAATACACCACTCGAAGGTACTACATTGGCTAGGAAGCGAGTTTTTATTTGAAAATTTTTGATTTTTGTAAAACCCAAGCCATTTCGAATGGACCTGCACCTTGCCGAAGTTCTAGATTACTAGAACAGGTGAAATGGCTTGCGTGTTCTAATGAGCTAAAGAGCCAAATTACAGGTCCAACCAAAGTAGTAGGGTCGATAGTGAGGAACCAGACTAAGACAGGTCCCCGAAAGAGGGCAGCGGCTCTTTTGGTACTTAGATTGGCAGAGACCATAGGGGTCGGTATGACAGTCTAAGACACACTACCGCGATGTGGAAGGCCACGGGAAACCACCACATTATCTCCCAAGTACACAGCGTACCTAAATTATAAATGATGGCATTCTCTGGGGAGGAGACTATTTCGGAGGATGCGATCGGAAAGTTAAAAATAAGAGTCGGGAACATTTTGAGAGTCGGGGCGTGGAATGTTAAAAGTATGAAGCAAGTAGGTAAGCTAGAGAACCTAAAAATCAAAATGAATAGGTTATCACTAGACATAGTAGGGATCAGCGAAGTTCGGTAGTCAGAGGCGGTGGATTTTGAAGTAGAGACTTCAGGGTAATTTATACAGAAGCAGAGGAAGGAAACTTAGGTGTGGGAATAGTTATGCAGAAAAAGGTAGGGTACTGTATAGTAAATTACTTACAAAAGAACGAAAGAGTACTCATGGTGAGATTAGAATCTAAACCGAAAAACACAGTAATAATTCAACTATACATGCCCACCTCTAGCTACAGTGACGAAGAGATAGAAGCGATCTACAAAGATATCGAAGACATATTAAGATACGTAAAAGGACACCAAAATTTAATAATTACGGGGGGCTTTAATGCAGTGGTAGGTGAAGGTAGGGAAGGAGCGGTAGTAAGTTTATTAGTTTAGGCACGAGGCACGACAAGGGAAATAGGCTGGTAGAATTTTGCGACAAGAACAATCTAACCATCACAAACACATTATTTCAACATCGTGCTAGAACACGAAATACGTGGAAGATGCCAGGCGATATAGGAGGATATCAAACAGAGTACATTTTCGTTAGACAACGGTTTATAAATCAAGTAAAAGACTGTAGAAACTACCCAGAAGCAGATGTAAACACGGACCACAACATCGTAATTATGAAGACCGCACTTAAATTAAAAAATTTGAAAAAAAGAAACAGAAAAAGGCATTTGAACTTAGAGACACTAAAAGATAAAGATATTCAAGAAAGATTACGAAAAAAAGTCAAATGAATTGCTCAAAGATATCAAGAAAATATCTGATACTAAGGAAGTAGACACTGAATGGAATAACATTAAATCCAGCCTAGACATGGCGCCCAAAGATATTCTGGGGTATACACAAAAAGAAAATAAGAAACCATAGATACCAAAAGATATCCTGAATTTAATAGAAGAAAAACGAAAATACAAAAATAAATCAGACGAAACAGGAAAACAGACATACAAAGCCATAAAATGCGAAATTATTCGCAAATGCAGGAAAGCTAAAGAACAAAGGATTGATGAAAAGTGCAAAGAGGTACAAACTAAGATGGAAGTAGGAAAGACAGACGAAGCATACAAACTAATTAGAATCAATTTCAGGGATATAAAACCGTATAGTAAAAATATAAGGGACATGGGAGGAGACGTCATTATAGAAAATGTAGAAAAAGTGGGTAGATGGCAAGAATATATAGAGAATTTATATGCAGGAGAGGAACGAACTGCATTAGAACACGAATCAGACATTGAAAAGGATGACTTGGGATATCCTATACTTAGAGATGAGTTTTAATTAGCATTAAAGGGTCTGAAAAATGGTAAGGCGCCGGGTACAGATAAGGTGCAAGCAGAAACTCTAAAAGCCGCTGGACAAGCAGTAACAGAACGTCTCTTCCTACTTGTAAGCTATATGTATGAGACAGGCGAGATGCCCAAAAATTTAAAACGTAAAATCATAGTAACTATTCCAAAAAAGAAAGGCGCGAATGGACGTGAAAATTTTCAAACAATAAGTTTGACAGCACACGTGTCAAAAATATTAACTAGAATTGTACAAAGACGAATGGAAAAACGGGTTAAAGAAATACTAGGAGAAGACCAATTTGGGTTTAGGCGAAACAGGGGAACACGGGAGGCTATTTTATCTCTGAAAGCGATAATGGAGAAAACAATAGAAAAAGGGGAAAGCGTGTACGTAGGGTTTGTAGATCTGGAAAAAGTATTCGACAATGTATATTGGAAAAAATTGTTCCAACTACTAAAAAAGATTGGAATGAGTAATAGGGATAGACGAATAGTACATAGCTTACACTAAGAGCAAACAGCAGTAATAGAATTAGAGCAGGAACGTAGAGAAGTAAACATTAGGAAAGGAGTGAGACAGGAATGTGCCCTATCCCCATTAATTTTTAATTTGTACATTGAAGAGGCAATAAATACTGTCAAATGCAGGAAGACATTTGGATTAACTATGCAGGGACAAATAATTGATATGCTTAGACTTGCAGATGATATAGCGTTATTAGCGTCTAACAAGGAAGAGATAGAAGCTACTCTTAATAAAATGGAAACGGTTCTAACAGAGAGTTACGGTATGAAAATTAATAAAAATAAAACTAAAGCACTAGTATGCAAAGGAGGGGAAAATAAATCAGTAACACGAACTTACAAGAGGTTAAGGATTTCTTCTACCTAGCAAGCCAAATATCGCAATATGGGAAAGGCACAAAAGATATAAAACAAAGATTAGCACAAAGCCGTGCTACATTTAACAAAAAAAGGCAACTACTGTGTTCAAAGACAACACACATAGAAACAAGGAAAAGATTGCTTAAAACATATGTGTCGAGCACAGCACTGTACGGCTATGAAGCCTGGATAGTAGGTGAAGCGGACAAGAAAAAGGCAAAAGCCTTTGAAATGTGGTGCTACAGACGTATGATGAAAATATCATGGTCAGACAAAGTTATGAACGAAGAGGTACTAAAAATGGTAGGGGAAGAAAGAAGTATGTGAAAAACGGTAAAAAATAGGAAAGACAGGATGATAAGTCACATACTACGGCGGAATATATTAGAAGCAGAGATAGAAAAAAGAGAACAAGAGGTACGCCTAGGTTAGACTACTGCACACAGATAGTGAAAGGTGTAAACTGAAGGAGTTTCAGGGAGATGTGTAGGCTAGCTCAGAATAGAAACCAATGGAGGTACGGATCCAACCACCCAAGAAAGATAAATTAATGACGAAGAAAGCAAATGTACTTAAACATGATGATTATTATAAGCAACTACAAGAATTGGTTAGGCAATATTTTCGAATAATGTTAATTGTGTGAAAGGATTTACTGGAAAACTATTATTTCGGCAAATGTGTAAGTGTTGGGGGAACTTGGCAGCCACTGGCTGCTTAACCCCCTTCATTGAATCTCGGTGAAATTGGGCATAAAATTAAAAAACAATAGAAGGGGAACCGAGCTGTATACATGCTATGTGAGAATTTCAGGGAACTGTGTAGGCTAGCTCAGAATATAAATAAGTGCAGTTACGTGTACAACCAGTTTTGAGACGGAAACCCTAATGACAAAAAAATAAACGCAGATAAATCTCATAAGCAACTACAGGCGTTGGTTGTGAAATATCTGCACTTAATGTCGGCGGATTGAGAAAATGCCCTATAAAGACAATTTAACCGGGGGGAAACAGATGCTTGCTGCCCGCGCCGTGTGTATGAAACAAGTTACAAACCTTGAGGTATATTGTGAACAATAAGATATTTACACGAACCTTGAAAGATAATTCTATGTACGACTTTCCAAACCGGATTTCAAAACACCTAAATTGTTTTCTACATGGTTGTGAGCACAAAATGTTGAGTTCCAGTTAGACCTCGAGAGAGTAAATATCGCGAAAGAACAACTAGAACCTACATATAGCGAGAAACTTAGCTCATTTCCACGGTTTTCAACGAAGACGCTCGAGTGAGCTGAACTTCTAGCTGCTGAGGAGGTATACATCATGCGCTCCAGCACACTTGGTGTACACCATCGTTATTAACCGCCATTTTCAGAGCGAACCAATGCCAGCCAAGGACTTCCTGAAGGCACGGGCATTCGTGACAATCACCGACGTTACTTCCGAGATGGATTTTGAGAACGCTTCTATACGCATACGATGAGACGACCTATCATCTTCGGAAACTGAAAGCAAGAGGAAGCAGAACTCCGACATCCATAAAATAAGAATGGAACCGAAAACATCCTCCGCAACTACTACACCAGGCTCCGACACCACCACGACTCCGATCACCGCATACGTGGACAAACCATCGACTAGCAGAAGCTACTTCAACGCTGCCGCCATCATTTCCACCATGAACACTTCAGATACAGAAAGACGTTCACAGCGTCAGACACAAATAAGTAGTAACTGTATCTTTCCTATTTTTATCGAGAGGTTCCCTAACTTCATTCAGCACGCCAAAGAGCTAAACCGTCATCTACAAAACAAAGTCGACATCCGGGCATTTGGATCAACCATACTACCCAACGACAGTACGCAATTCAGATACCTGCAGAACTATTTAAAAAAAAACAACATCGAGTACTACACATGCACCATCAGATCCGAACGCGACCTCAAAATAGTCATCAAGAGCTTAGCCGCCAGCATCACGACAGAAGACATCAAGACCGAACTCAACGACATGGGGTACAAAATTAACTATGTGACTAAGCTACAGAATAAAAAACAAGAATACTGCAACACCGTCCTCGTATCTTTGGAGAACAACCCGACATCGACTGCAATCTACAACCTGACTACGTTACTCTACTGCAGCTACATTAAAGTTGCTGCATTCGAAAGCAGGGTGCAGCTCCCACAATGCTTTTTGTGCCAGCGATTTGGACATTCGAGCTTAAATTGTGGACACAAATCTCGCTGTGTCAAATGCGCCAAGTAGCACCTGGCAGCGGATTGCAAGAAAAGCAGCGAGTTACCACCTACATGCGTCAGCTGCAGTGGCCCACATCCTGCTAACTACCAAAATCTACTTACATATCACGAATAACTGCGCAAGAGATACACCGTGCATTTACATTTCCAATGTTCCACCCGAAGGTACTACATTGGCCAGGAGGCGAGTTTTTTGTTGCCTGGAAATTTAGAATTTTGCCGAATTCTTGCCGTTCCAGGCAAGGTAGAGATCTTTAACGTGCGTAAGAACACTCACACACGGGACCTCCATTTAACCTCTTATTCGAACAAGGGCATAATTTTTGTGAAAAATGCCTTGGGATCCGTAGTCTTACGCTTACTACATTGATCCCCGGCGACGCCGCAAGAGATACATCTTACATTTGATTTTCCAATGCTCCACCCGTAGGTACTACATTGGCCAGAAAGCGAGTTTTTTTATCGGGAAAATTTTGAATTTTGCCGACCCCTTGATGTTCCAAGCAAAGCAGGGATCTTTAACGTGCATGACAACACTTACACAAGGGATCTTCATTTTACCTCTCATCCGAACAAGGGTGTATTTTTGTGAAAAATGCTCGCCTGACATTTTTCAAACGGACCGTGTCGGGATTTGAACCCGGGACCTTGGGCATAGTAGTTACAAACATACCAACTACGCCACGGAGCCGCCTACAAGAGATACACCACCGCAAATCAGCAACGACGCAACCCACCAACAGCACAAGAAACCGACGACGAAAGGTTCACTACAAGCAGAAATGAACAACACGTAGCTCGACAGGCTGCCACAATAATTACTTCAAAGACCATCGCCAAAACCGACACAAGTACCACAGAAGACGAAGAGCAATCAAGCTCCGAAGAAGAGCCACGCCGAAAAGCTAAACAAACAAAAACAAGAACCGACGGAGAAAGAAGAAACCATCATTAACTCAAAGCCATCAATCACCACCGATACAAAATCACCGATGAATCAACAAAAATCAATAGACACGAGCGTCACCCTAACGATGACACTACTTTTTAATAAAATACTGCAATGCGCGCAAAGACTCATAAGTATCTATATGGCTGGAACATTCGGAACTGTCTTACTATAGAAGGCAATGTGCGACATACTGAAAGCCTATAATGGACAATAGACCAATATTAAGTACTTTTTTCCTGCAATGCCAACAGTATACGGAACAGGATAACCGAACTGAAACACTTCCTACAGCTTCACAACGTGAACGTCGCAACGATTGGGGAAACCATATTACCTGCACATAAACAACTCAGCCTGGCAAATTACAACATTTATAAAAAAGAACGCGACCTAAAACCAGGACAACCACCTCATGGAGGAGTTGCCATACTGATACACAACCGACTACTACACGAACAACTCCAATTACACTCGACTGCTTTAGACAACATGAGCGTAAGGTTCAAAGCCAATGGGTAGTTCATTAAAGCAATAGCTGTCTACAGAAGTCCAACCAAACCGAAAATACGCCTTAGACATCGACGACCTACTACAAGAAAATACACCGACAATAATCTCAGGAGACAAATGCCAAGCACGAAGCCTGGGGAGCAATAACTACCAACAAGAGCGACCGCATCCTCTACACACACTCTCTCGGCTAGGACTTCGACATCGTAACTCCGAACGCACCGACAAGAATCCTACCGGACAGAACACAAAGAGCAGACGTCCTCGACATTTCAATCATAAAGAACATACCGTACCTGCTCGACATAGAAGTTATTCAAAACCTCAGTTCGGATCATCTACCAATCATCACCAAAATACAGCTACAACAACAGACGACACACAGGCGTTCCAGGGTAAGACACAATTGGCGAAAGTTCAACGAGGCTTTTCAAAGGAAAATCACTGACGGGAACCCAGACATAAACAGCACACACGATATTGACGATTCACTACAGTATCTCACGAAGAACATACAAGAATCAATGCAACAGTGTTCTGTATAGACTGCTACCCGGGACAAAAGAGCTGACATCCCACGATACATAAAAGAGACCATCAACGAGAAAGAAACCCTTGTCAGAAGGTGGAAGAACACATGAGATTCACATGTAAAAACGTTACGTAACCGAAAGCAACGCGCAATCAAGATTATGCTAGATGAATATTACGACGAATCTCGGACCAACCACGTAAACTAAACAATACAAACAGAAGAAAACTTGTACAGACTACACTATTGATTTATGATACGGAAGAAATCTGGCTCCGCGCCGGTACAAGTGAAAACTGAATGCTGTACAGCGCCGAAGAGCGAGCAGTCAAATTCTCCAAAATTCTCCAAAATACGTTTTCAGAAAACCCAACAATAGACAATATCTTCGCTAACTTCATAAACACAAGAGTAGATCCAATACTACAAGCACCTGCAAAGAACATCCTACACGTCACTTAAGAAATAGAACAAGACAAAGTAACAGGAAAGCTCCAGGAAAAGACGGAATCACGCACATGGCGCAAAAACACATAACAAAAAGACACTGATGTTCATCACAAAAATATTCAATAGCATGATTAACCACAAATACTTGCCAGACTTAAGGAAAACGGCAATAGTGGTAATGATTCCGAAGCTAGGGAAGAAAAGGATGGACGCCGAAAGCTACAGACGAATCTCCCTACTGAACGCTATATCCAAAATCTTCGAACGATTACTACTGACAAGACTGAAACTACTGCTGAAAGACCGACCACAACAATACGGGTTCAAACAACAGCCCTTTAGCACTTTATAATCCATCCGAGTAATAAACAAAATAGCCACCAACTACAACCTAGGACTATCCACAGCCGCCATCGCCCTCGATATCAAAAACGCTTTGACAAGGTATTGATCAACGGACTGCTGTTTAAGCTTGCCACCATTCACAACCTTCCGACGTCTTACATCCAATTGTTACGAAGTTACCTGACCAACAGGAAGATACAGGTGAAAGTGGAAAACATCCTGTCATCAGAAACTCCGGTCACAGCCGGCGTCCCACAAGGAGGCTGCCTTTCACCAACGCTATTCAAAGCAAGCATCCAGGACCTACTATAACGCCAAAGAGTCTTCTGTGCCATGTACGCTGACAACACCCTATTCTTGACAACCGGACGAAACGCTAAGGAAACAACAACAAGAATGCAAAAACAGTTCGACACACTACCAGATTGGTTCCAACAATGGAAAATCAAATTAAACGTTCAAAAGGCTGAAGCCATATTATTCTCCAGGCGCAAGAAAAAACAAACACCACTGACGCTAGAAAACCAAGGGCTAATTTGGAGCCAATTAATAAAATACTTAGGGGTGCACATCGACAAGTAATTAACATTCAACAATCACGTCACTGAAATGACAAACAAAGCCCCAAGAACAAAAGGCTTGATCCACGGAATAATCGTCCACAAAAATAGACTACCAATGGACATCAGATTCCAGACTTACAAGAAATACTTACGACCCATACCGCATCGGTGGCATGGTACACCTACATTTCAAAAACAAACAAAACCAAACTTGAAGCACTTCAAAACAAGACCGTTAGGACCATCACCAGAGCACCATGGTTCGTTAGAAATGAAACCCTAAAGCAGGACCTTAGATTACAAACGCTAGAAAACCACTTCAAGACGTCAAATATGTAGGAGAAAATCAACTACTCAGATATCGAACACATTCAATACATCACACTTACGCTAGACGGAAACCCACATAAACGCAAGAAAACACCTAGAAGCATATTAGATGGCTGAGTGGTAAACACATACACCTAGCACGCAAATCCTCCCGCCAGCAAGAGTGGCACGAAGAAACGATTTCACACCCTCTCCGAGCAGAGAATCAAAGACTTATAAAGCAGTAAAATCAGTTACCAACGAGACAGCCAGAATCAGTTGATTAATGCTGTAAAAGAAAGTTGGACTGAAGTCCAGGATTGACTAAGTTCAGACAAAATGTTGAACTTAGCCTTACAATTTAACCAGACTAGGAAATAATAGATCGTATGTTGTTTTCCGTATGGGACCAAGGATTTATTAAGAATTCGAAAATTCATCTAAATTTGCAAATACCTATACTTAGTAAATTTTTTCAGTTTTTTCTATTGTCTACCTCTATGTTATTCCGAAAAGAAATTTTTATATAGCCAAAATAATTGTTACAATGTAATAGATAAATTACTATTGTATTTGAAATCCCTGTAGCATCCCTAAAAGAAGGCGAAAAATAAACGAACGACTACGGAATTTAGGAATAACAATCCAAACGAATTGTGCCGAGCTTGGACCGAACACGCGGCAGCATGGCAGCCAGGATTTCTCTGTTCTTGTTTTTTATTACTGTTTTAAGATAGAGCGCAAGACATCTTAAGCTTTGACATTGCTCATCTATGCCGCCTCCCTCTAGCTACAGCCCTAAGTGTCAAATATGCTGTTACCACTTCATCAATCTTATCCAAATTTCAATGAATTTAACAAAATTTAATAAAAAATTCTTAGTCGTTCTCGATATTGCAATATTCACGTTACTGAGTATATTTTATTATCTATAGTTCATTTATTCACGATCAACCAAACCCTGCTAGTCCTTCGCGCCATCTTTTTAAAGATCGGTCTCTTAATCCTTTTTCCTGTTTCTATCCTAAAATCATTGCAATATATGTTTCTTCTATTCTTCCATTAGAAGAGATTATTAAATGATTCGGCAATCTTTAGAAAGCAGTTTATCGTCTTACAGCTGTTAGTTAAAAGTAAGAGTTAAACAAGATAAGATATATGCACAAGTCACTCTAATCTGGTCAGATAATTAATTTAATAGGAATTCTAGTGGGAACATTGACCAACATTTACCTAAAATTGACGGCTCTTAACATCCATCACAGTTTCTACTCCTATTACAAATTGCAGTCAACACAAATTAGCTTGTTCCATTTTTATTATAAGTAGTAAGTAGTTATTGGATGGCCAGATAAAGCAATAAGTGTTCTGTAATTAGCAGTATTTTCTTAAGAGAAAGTAAGGTAGACAATAATGTTTATCTTTATTGGTTAAATAGTAAAACATTCTTTTCTTAAATCGCTAATAATTATTGTTCTGGTAATAAACGTGGAGACGAGTATGCTAAATGATGTGGGTTACTCGCCTATGAAACTGCTTCTACTACTGCTATTACACGTCGGCCTAAGGCTTCCATTATGTACTGTTATGGAGGACATGGCCTCCCAACTTCAAGATTACCGTTACTATGACTATTAATTTTTATTCATTTGGTATTAAACGGTTGCTTTTGCTACACATTGTAAAGTGTGCCATTTGTTCACAGTTTGATGTATCTAGGAATTTTTAATTTTATAAATTGACTGTTGTTACTGGGTCCGTGTTCGATACGGCACACATAAAGCAAAAATGTATAATAGCCTTAGTAGCTACTTGTTATTGATAAGTATTAATTGGAGCATTGGGATAGAGAAAGGTTTTGAGCAATCGACGTAATTATTGTTTTTAATTTGCAAAAGATTTATATTTTTCTAACGCTGTAACGAGTTTTATCCAAAGCTCCTAATTTTTGTTGCGTTTTCGACTAAAATGAAATTAAAAGTAATCAGTGATAGACAAACCTATCCCCAAATATAATTTGTACCAGAAAGTCATCTTTAAGAATTCATTTTTATAAATATGCGTTGCGGCGATTGATGTAAATAATGTAACTAGTGGAGTAGAGTCAGTTTAAACTGAAGTTGCATTTTTTTCTTGTGTTATGTTGACAAAATAGGTCAACCGCGCAAAACTTGCGATTTTGACCCTACGCTAGTTAAGGTTCGTGGTTGCGAGCGGTCCTTTTTAAAAAGACTTTTCTTAACACATTTATTTATTATTTTACAGAAATTAATGTTGAATTTTGACAATCTTGAATTATTATTCTAAGTCGAAATTAATTAACTAATTGTACAAGGTGAGTTATCTACGAACTGCAATGTTAAAGCTGAACGATGGATTAACTGCCTTCGAGTGGGGCTCCCGGGCCTTTTATAATATCCCTACCCTCTCACATTTCTGTGGGAACTTGCAGACCTAATGTCTGCTTACACTTGACTCTATTCAAAATACAATGTTGCTATTCATAATTACTTTGTTGCGAGCTTCCTTTCCAGGTAATCTCGGTACGTGACTGTTTGTGACCGCCTGTGACCTGACATCTGCAGTGTCACTTATCTTTGTGCTACAAAGTAGCGTTTCCGTTCCCATGAACGTTAATAAACTGAAATGAATTGTCCTTCATTACATTGTTGCACATCACTTAACGCATTTTCTAATATTTCTAATAACTTCTTAATTATTAATTTCTTTTATATATATATATATATATATATATATATATATATATATAAAGAAACTAATAATCAAATGGGGGATTACATAACTCGCTAAGATAACTTTTAAGAGAAGTCAAAAAGTAGAGTAACTGTAGAAATATTAAGGGCTGTTTCGATTCAAAGAGTGCTCACTCTTGTGATGCGTTAAGAAAATACGTCAGCCGCCCAAAACTTCGAGGGCTAACTCTAGCAACACGTTAAGTAGTAGGTGATCTGCAAAAATACTAAGCGCCGTTTTGACTACAAGTGAACGCTAAAAAGTATCCCAAAAATCAAAAATTGAGTCGTTTAAAATTCCAAGTATGGTATAGGTAGACATGCAAGGTTACCTCTAGACCAAGAAACCTGCTTTCTTGAAATTCTAAGGTCCATTCTGGTCATTTTTGCTAGATACAAAGGTCATTCATTCCGGGTGACACTCTATATATATTGCTACAATCTCTGAGTTGTAACAACTGCTTATAAACTTAAAAGCCCCACGACTTGGGTGTCATTAATTGCTGCGATGTCGTTTGACTCGGGCCCCACGATTGGGTGTCTTTTATTGCTACGAGTTCAGGATCTTAAAACAAAACTTTGCCACGGCTGCTCAGTTGCTTCCTGAAAATGAAACTAACTACTCAAAACAAAACAAAAACGCAGCAACGGTACATCGCCTACCTTTATTAACATACCAGACAAAGTACACGTCAATATAAAAATTAGACTTCTTGTTCACACATTATGTACATATTATATACACATTTCAAATTCGACATTTATACTATATAATATATTCAATTACTTATATAATAGAAACAAGCCTTAATTAATTTACTCTTTCAAATATCTGATAAAAGCTATATACATCTCCCCAAATTATTCCATTAACAGTACGTTTCGATATCCTTAATTACCTCAAATAAATATTTTCAGTTAATAAAATAAAAGACTTTAACTCTGGTTTAATACAAGCTCATACTAAAACCTTACCTTTCGTGCTAATTTTTGCACATCAATAATCGAAAAAACCCTCTTACCTTGAACATGAATTAAATATTACAGATGCCTTGCATCGCTCATGAATTCCCAAATAAAATACAATCAACCTAATTTAACTTAAATTGTTCAATTAGAAACTTTTCCCTGTTTGTCCTTTTTATACATAAAAATCATACACCTCAATGCACTAAGTCGTTAAGCACCAGTTTATACACAGATACAATGGAAAAATATCAGTTACCTGGATTCTATAATTGCACACGGATCTGCTATCATACCATCAAAAACTGCGGCATTCAGGAACTCTCCAATCTTGACTGCCATAACCTCCACTGCAAGTAGCAACCATATTACCACGAATTTACATCGTCTACTAATTCGATAGTGCATTCAAACTCTACAGACTCTTCTGCTTATATCATTAATTGTTGGTAATTACCACATCGACCAAACACTTATATCTACTCCATTTTCCCAATCGTATACTTTGCATACTCACTGCAACTTAAAGCAAACTGTTTCTACTTACGTAAACTTAAACTTTCATGCAAAACGTAAAAGCATTTATGTATGGAGCCGTCAGCTTCATGAACATTAATAGCAACGCACGCTAGTTGAAATCTTGGTTGCAAACTAAAAGAGAACTTTACGCTGTTTGAAGACTAAGAGCTACGAGCTTGTCGAAGACTAAAAGGTCCTTCAGCTTATCGAAGACTAAGAGATCCTTCAGCTTGTCGAAAACTAAGAGAACCTTTAACCCATGTTCTTCAGTTTATATAATGCCTCGCATCCCCTCAAAGCCTGTTAATTCCAAAAAATTTCAACCTTACAAACACTTCTGCACAACAATTCTTTGTAAAACTTCAACGACCACTCTTTTCCACAAAACTGTAACTAACGTATTTCTCTAACTGAAACTCGTTTCTCTAAAAATCACTTGACGTTAACCACTTCGCACGCCTTACTAAAATGCTTTCTTTGTATTTTGATATTTTCCTCCAATCACGTTGTGTATATACAACCCAGCTGACGACAGTTAACATTTAAAATACGCCCCTAATGCAACACTTGTTATCCTCACTCGCTCTAACATACACGCTAAATCAACTATCTCTCTTATACCGTGTTTTCAAGTTTCGTTGTAACCGAGCCACTGCTTATCCACTCAATTAACATTCAAACTATGCCTATGTTAACACGTGTTATCCCTACTTCGCTTTAACATCCACGCTAAATCAACTATCCTTTACTTTATCTGCCATTTTCATTGTATATCGAACGACTGGTTCTCACACCACTACCTTGTATTCATAACACGTGTTATCTCTATCCTATTTGTATCTATGCCAGCTAATAATCTCTCCTTGTTTCTCTGTTAGCAAGCTTCTGTCGTAACCGACAAATAACCCACTACGACTTAAGTTTCATATCGTTTAACGAGATTATAAATCTATCCTAATTGACTGCGGTATCCAACACTACCTGGAATTTCTGTTATTTGTTGAACTACCATCTCTGACAAAATCCAAGAAAATTGCGACGGTTACATTCGTTTAGAATTTGGAAAAGTTTCTTCAAAACAACACGTTTAAGACTTCTCGTAAATAACATAACGGTCAACCTTGCTTGTAAACTAGACAATTTGAAATTTTAGAAAGCTTTTTAGAAAATATTCTTACACTTATTAAATACGTTTCTTTTTAACTATAAAATTTAAATGTTTTATTCTACACGGGGTTGTTTCTAATATAACACCAGCTATACTTTATAAGTATTTAAAAGATTATGAAATTTTAGCTTCTTGAAATGCATTATGAAAAATTATTAATTTTAAAACAACTGACAATAAAAGCGCTTTTTAAAGTTGCTAGTTATTTTTACATGCTGAATTACAAATGAATGCTAATGATGTCCTTACAAACCCCAAATACCACAGTAATTTAAATATATATATATATATATATATATATATATATATATATCTATATATAACAATATATAAAATAAGATGTATCTGTAAACAAACTCTTATGAAAATAATAAGGGTTTATTGACGTATAGAAATCGGGCTAATAGTTGTATACCATTACAAAACAATAACTTTATAAATTCAGAAGGGGAAGAAACATCCACTGATATTATAGTGCTTTTATTATTTCCACTTGTATTCTGTCGGGTTCAGGGACTTTATTGTTTCCTGCACGTCTGATAGCATGTATGATTTCGTGGTCTTTATGGTCTTAGGTCTTCCTCTTCTTTGTTCTAAGGCGTATTAGCACGTATGTGTTGTGCCGTCATTTGCCCTCGTATAGCAGTATACTGTGGGGTATCGATATCTATGTTGACGCCTAGCAAAAGCACGCTCATTAGTGTGTTTGCGGTTTCCTCATAGCTTGTTGGTTCTGTCCCATCCGCCCGTTTTACTGCGAAGTACTCTGTTAAAGGTTTTATTTTGTTGGTTACTACTTTGTATGGCATTCCCTGTGGGTCAACGTGTAAGTGCCTCTCTACAAAGATTCCTCAGAAATGTCGTTTCATTTCGTACAGTTTCTGTATGTATAAAGTCTTTATGTTTCTGTAAATTATAAAGTGGCGTCATCTTTCATTCATTGGTAGTTTTGTATTGTTTTTCAGCATTGTTTTTTAACTGTGTAAATTTTTGTGTCAATTAAATAGTTTTTATGTTGTTGGTTAGTTTTTGTTTGGAAATAATAGCTTCTATCGCAGTTTTGATGGTTTTCTGTTACTGCTTAGTATATTCGTTTACGTTCGCGCTTGGTGTAATGGCAATTAGTGGTTGGTACATTTCTCTCGGTTTTTGCCAGTTGACTTTCTTTGGTGTTGTTGATTGTGTTGCTTCTGGTCTGTTATGGTGTTGTCTTGTAGTATTGCATATAGTTTTGGGTTGTGGTCACCTATTGTTTCGTTATCTGTTTTCAGTTTGTTATACGATTGTGTGCTTCCCTACATTGGAAATACCTGTTGGCTACCATCTAGGTGTCCAACGTTTTAGATTATAGACCTACCGATTGATTGATTGATTTCATTGGAAGGGTGGCAAAACTACGCGCCCTTAGGCCTCAATATGGGCCCATTGTGCTGCCTTCTAATACCTGGTCCTCAATTACTCAGCCATCCGAGCTTACAGACGAACCTGAGGATATCGGTCCAGGACGTGTTACCTATTCTGGTGGCGTCTGGCCAGAAGTCACCTAACTTGGATCCTCGAAGGTTGGCGAGTGCCGGGCAGGTGCTCAGGATGTGCTCTGCCGTCTCCGAATTCCGCTGACAACTGCGACAGGTTGGGTTTTTAATAAACCCAATCTGTGCATGTGCTTTTTTACCTTGCAGTGCCTAGTCAAAACACCTACTAAAAGTCGTAGTTGTTGCCTCGGCAAACCTATGCAGTTTCCCATTTTTTGTCGAAGGAGACTTACTGAACATTTTTGCCTGTCGGCAATATGTTTCCTTTGCCCACCTCTCGTAATGGCGATGGTAGGTTCTCTGTCTTATCATGGTAAATAGCACAGGTAACAAAAGAGACCGATGGTTTAGGTCCGACAAAACTCTGAGTCGATCATTGTCTTGCCAAAGCGTCAGCCTGCTCATTACCGTATTTACCTAAATTACCCTTGATCCAGGCCAGCTCGAAAATATTAGAGAAAGAAGTCCGTTCAAGAGTGAGGTGGCACTGAAGTACCACCTCTGAAAGGATCTTGTGCCTATTTAGGGCCATTAAAGCTGCCTTGTTGTCTGTGGATATGCGTACAGTTTTATTTTATACCTCGTTCCAAAATAAAACTGTCACCTTGCGTTATCGTAGTGACTTCAGCTTGGAAAACAGTTGCCTGCGTTTCCAACGCTATGCTTTCGTGAAGATCTAGGTCATCTGAAAAGATGCCTGTCCCTGTACCTTCCTTCGTTTTTAATCCATCTGTGAAGAAGAATGTATCTGCTGGAATCATGTCTTCAGGGTCCACACAGACCTTGTACTGCTTCCTGAATATTAGTTTGGGTGTAATTGAGTCGACCTTGGCATCCAAGAGCGGCATTGTTAGCAACGCCTCCTTTAAGATATCCTGGTGTCTCCCACCGTCTCCCTTATTGTTCCACAATCCCTTAACTTTTGGTATTAGTGCCGCTCTTAGAGTCATCTCCTCCACATGCAGATCTAGCGGAGGGAGACTCAAGATGGCTTCCAAGGCCGCAGTTGGTGTGGATTTCATTGCGTCCGTGAAATTAGAGACAAGCTAGTCTTTGTATGTGCGTAAGTTCTTTAGCTGCGTTAACTTGTCTGGTTCGAGGCCACCAAAACCACAGCTCCATAGCATAGCATATATCGTACTACTGCAGTGTACAGCCATAGGACAGCCTTTGGTGAAAGACCCAAAAGTTTACCGATGGCACGACTGCATTGCCAGAACACTGCGTTAGCTTTCGTAACTTTTGCTTACTTGACTTTCTCTGAGAGGGTTAGGGATGTTTGAAAAAGTGATGGAAATCTGGTTACCGTTAATTTTCTTTTGCTGGTAAACAGAATTAGCGAGGTCTTGTTTGGATTTATTCAAGGAGTTTTCCATGCACCATTTGCCAATTACTACAGTAGCCAGGTCATCAGCATACCCCATCGTATAGAAGCCGGCCCCATTAAGACGATGTAGCAGGTTGTCAACTACTAGATTTTATAGTAGTGGTGACAATACGCCATCCTGAGGACAGCCCTTGGCTACCGCCCTGCCTATGGAAGTGGTTCCCACACAGACACGTACTTCAGGACAGTGTAGGTACTGTTGGATTACCTGTCTGAGCGTGTTGTTCACTTCGTATTCTCTTTTAACTTTGTCAATAGTTTCGAAGGTGGTTTCACTAAACGCGCCTTCAATATCTATAAATAAGCCTAAAGCTGACATATTGTTCTTGAGGCATTTCTCGATCCATAGTGTGTAGGGCAGACTCTGTAGACCTCCCTGGTATATAGACATGTTGTTTTGGGTGTAGAGGATAGTACTGCCCAATCCCTGCCGTGATATCAATGTCGCACTATCTTTCCAGCGTCCTTAAGAAAAAGGACGTTAGACTGATTTGGCCAAAGAGTAGTCTTTCCGTCCCGGTTTAGGAATGAAGACCACCCTGATTTTCCTCCAGCTTCTAAGAATATATCCAAACGCAATACAGTCTTTGAACAGCCTCACCTGGTGAGGAAGCAGCTTCTCCAGACCGCACTGCAGTATGGCTGAAAAGATGCCATCCAATCCTGGAGACTTAAAAGGTTAGAAGATTAAGATTGCCCATTTTCCTTTTTCTTTCTCAACCACCCGATTAGCTACCTCCCAGTCTGCCTCCTCTGGGGCTGGCCTGGGAGCATTCGTCCTAGTGATAGACGATAAGGGTACACTTCTTGGGAAGTGTGTATCTAGGAATAATTTCGCTCTCTTTCTCGTTGTTGATAAACGAGCCATCCGCACGTTTGAGACAACATGGTTGCTGACGCGGATCCTTAGACAGGATTCTATTTATTCGAGACGCTTCTTTGGCAGACTTAACTTAGTTACAAAAGGTCTTCCATAAGCCTCTTTGTCGTTTTCTTATTGAAGCTTTGTATAGTCTTTAGTGGTTTTTATAATTCTCCCAGTCGACCATACTTTTTCTGTTTTTTGCCCTATTGAACAGTTGGTTTACGGTTTTCTTTAGCTTCTGAAGCTCGCTATACCACCATGGGGTGTTGGAACGAGTAGGAGCTGTTTGAACCGGACATGCCTGCTCAAAGGACTCTACAATGGAGGTTTGAAAGAACTCAGTGCCTCCTTGTAACTCCTCTACGGTTGTTAGATTGGTCGTGTGTTGTGGTGTGTAAAGCCGTCCTTCCAGACAGTTTACATAAACCTCTCTATCGATCGCTCTAGGGTTCCTGTATTCTTTACAAACAACATTTGTTGTTTCCCTTATCATAAATCTAAGCATTCTATGATCTGAAAGGGTTGCTGTAAGCAGCACTTGCCAGTTCGATATGTGGTTAGAAAAACCAAACGTCGGGTCGCACCCTCGGCTCATGATTTCTAAATTCCTACTTGTAATGTATTCAAGAAGTGCTCTTTTTCGTGGGTTGATATTTGCGCTGCCCTAGATCGTATAATGAACGTTAGAATCACCTCCAATAATGAGATGTTTTTTGTTTCTTTCGGAGTGGTTAATGACTTCCATCAGTTCACGAGGAGGGGAGGTCATTTTCTACTGCTAAGTAAGCTGAAACCAAGATTAAATCAGTTTTTTAAGCTGGATGGTCGTGACGTCACGGCCACTCAGTTGAGGCAATAAGAGAGCGTTAATATGCCTAGGTATGTAAATACATGCTCCAAGCTTAGATTGGCTATTACCTGTAAAGATAGTGCCATAAAGGCTGTTCAAACCAGAGACCCTTGAGTTCACTACCCAAGGTTCCTGGATGAAGGCAATGTTCTGCTTTGTGTTTAGGTGTCTGCATAAGGTACTTGCAGCCGCCCGGCAGTGTTGCAAGTTTAATTGTATGATGTTTAGTCCCGCCATTTGGACCAGTACTCGTTTACCCTTTAGCCCTGGTTGGACTACCCAGCGACGCTTTCTTACACTCTTCAGCCAGCCACTCCACTAAGAGGAGTCAGAGTCCATCGTTTTCATCTGTCTGCCTGACGCTGTCGATGGTTGAGTTTCTACCTCGGTCTCCAGCTGTTGCTGTAGATGTGGAAGTAATAGTTGCTGCTTCATTGTTGCAGTTTGTTGCTGCTGTTGCATGGTTGCCGGTTGCTGGGCCGCCTTTGCAACAGCTTGATTTTTTTTAAAATTCTGATATTCAGGGAGGTAAGCCTGTAGTGCAGCATCCTTCTTCTACTGACTATAGCGTTCCTAACATCCTCCCCAATGCCAAAAATGACCAGCCTCTCTTGAGGCTGGTTCCGCGTAGCGGTGGTGTGGAAGACCTATGCATGCACAGTGTTCGTTAGAAAATTTGTCAATTTTTGCGATTGTTGTGTTTCTATTTAGGATACTACATTTGATTTTTTTCCAATGCTCCACTCGAAGGTACTACATTGGCCAGGAAGCGAAATTTTTTACCTGGAAAATTTGTAATTTTGCCGAACTCTCGCTGTTCCAAGCAAGGTAAGGATCGTTAACGTGCGTGACAACATTCACATACGGGACTTACAGTTTACCTCTCTTCCGAACTAGCTCGCCTGACATTTTTCAAGCGAACCGCGTCGGAATCTCCTATTTAGGACAGCTATTGGTGCCATTGGTATAATCCCTGAAGTAATACTTTTAAATTATGCCGTTTCTTCTTCTTCACTACCAATTGTTTGAAGTTGTCTTTGGCTGATGGCGAACGGTTTGAAACGGTTATCCTTAATTGCGGTCATTGGTGGTATTCTTCCTATTCTTGGGTTCGTGAAGCATACGCGTCGGAGCCAATACTTACGTTTGCGCGGATATTTTGTCTTCGGACTCTAAGTTGTCTCTCCGAACCCGTCTTGTTTCGCTTTGTAACTCCATTCCTGTGAGACAGGGAAATGATTAATCACATCTTTGTTAGAAAACAGAGGGCGTCCCCTCTCTCGCTTTGCACTGACAAGTACAAATGAAAGGTTTCTAAAAGGAATCGAGCTCTCAAATGCAAAC
Source organism: Platerodrilus igneus (assembly GCA_036346225.1). Lineage (NCBI taxonomy): Eukaryota > Metazoa > Arthropoda > Insecta > Coleoptera > Lycidae > Platerodrilus > Platerodrilus igneus. The sequence goes on from JARFIW010000215.1 coordinate 6,571,610, forward strand.
GCTTAGAAACTGATTGCTTTTGAATTAACAATTCACTAGCCCAGGTGTTGTATACAGCGTAATTGCATTTTTTCTGCTCTTACGTGGTCTTTAAGTTAACCCTTTAAAGTATATTGCGGTTGGAATTTCTTAAAATTAGCGTACATTTTTGTATGTAACTTTAGATGCCAAAGTAGTGAAAGACAAGAGCAATATCGATATTGTAAACAAATCCAAGTGAAAGTCTGATCAAATAAAATAATATTATTAATAATCAATGAGTGAGTGAGTAATCGTGCTCAATACGGCAGCATCGTGAAAAAATATTACATTCATCAACACGTTGCAATTGCTCTCGTTTCAGGACGCCTTTGGCTAATTTTAACCGCATCAGACACCAAGCAATAAAACTTATAGGCGATATTACATTTAGTAAACGAAAAACTCGTTAAACAGGATTTTGCAAGTTCTCACTTCAAATGTCTCATTACAGCTTGTAATACTAACTATAATTTTTGTGTGGAAAGTAAGATAAAACCGATCGGATCGTAATGTATTGAGAAAACGAAGTATCCATCCGCTGATATTGGTTTGGTGTGAAAAATTATCTTAAAAGATAAGGCGTCTTTTGCAAAGCAGCTAAGCGATCTTCTCGCTATTTATCAGATTTGCATTTTCTACTTTATTATACAGCATAGACCGACGCAACTTAAAACATAACTTAAGAATTTTTTCGTCTTCAATGAAATAAAAATGCGTTCAAGGTAAGGTTTCATTTACATATTGAGCTTATGTGGGTATGGAGGTGTAATATGCATAACGCGCTTGACAAATTTGTGGTCATTCCAGTCTGTTTAAAAGCTGTTACTTATATTTTTTACATAATTTTTGACTTTATGATGTCGGCTGTAAATGGATATACAACATGCGCCGTAATTTTATTCGTATTCTAACGTGCAACTGAATTCTTTTCGGTACGAGTATAGGGGACTATTTTCTATAATTTTGAAACACCAAACACAATTTTTGGGCTTTTTTGCTATGAACTTATTGGTCTTACAAAAGTCATAGAACCAAATCAACGAATAGCCCAGTAAAATACTCGAAATTTGTCGATTTGGATGAGATAATACTGACTGTGCTGAAGCTTTGTAAAAGGCTTGTTTTAGGGTACTATTCAACATATTAAAAGTCCCACGTGTAGACGCTACTTGCGGGTAGGGGAGGGTCCAAAAGGTCCAAAAAACTAGTTTTTCGCAAATAACTCGGAAAATATCAACTTTACGGAAATTTATAAAGATATCAAAATTATAGCTTACAGAAACCCACACATTTTTGTTCTTTTCAAGTCTATACGACCAAATAGAACAGAGATATAATTTTTTTAAACACAGGTAGTTTTGCGACGCAACGAAATCGCGTAAGCGCGTTGCGCATTTTTCGCTAATATCTCGAAAATGTACTCTCGAATCGAGAAATGTTTTTAATAAAAGAAATCTAATTACGAACAATTTCGTTTTTATTCATTTCTGTACGGCCCAAATTCGCCGAGTTATTAATTAAAAAACAATTTTTTTATGTTGATAGTAGATGTTTTACATGTTAAAATCAACATTAATTCTTAAAGTATAGGTCGTACATATATCGGCCTAGTACCAAACGGTTCAGAAAGACGCCAAGAATAACTTCTGACACTTCAATAAGTACAGAAAATAGTTAAGGACACGTTTTTTCATCATTTCAGTGATGATCTGCTACATACGTAAACTTACCTGTCTTTTGAAACGTCAGTACCCTATCACGATGCATTTAAAATTTCATGGTACAAACTTTATTTTATAGGAAATTTTATCAGCTTTAATTTTAGTCTCTTGAAATTTTTTCGTAAAGTTAATAAAAACGAAGATATTTACAAAAAAACAAACGTTAATGCAATTTTTTTATAATTTATCAAAAGTACAGCAATATTCATAAATTTTTTAAAAAATAAAACATACTTTGTGAAGGACTTAAATTTTCAAAACTCGAAAATTGCCCATAATTCAAAAAATATAATTTCTTACCCGTTTTCCTCTCGTCCTCGGTTGAATTGCTTTCTTCAACTGCTTCCGGCTAGCTCAGTTGGATCTCCTCTTGGATATCTAGATTCACTCTCATATTCTCTATCGTTCACGCACACTCCCAATAAAACCACAAAATACAACAATCATACAATTTTTTATTTTTCACTATTTACAACTAAAATTCAATATTATCCACATTTCAGTGATCAAGTTACACCTCAATAAATCCTATTTTGTAATGTCCGTTATTTTTAATTTAAATTATCAAACACATAGAATGTACCCGGAGTAAATGAGCCCTGAACAATACCTTATTTCTCATTTCTTCTTTATAATTTATTTTAAATCTACGTAACTCTGGAGTGTGGTGAGCTCATGATAACCCAGTTAATTATGAATAATGTATGCCCTTATACTTTGCATACTCTTACAACAAACTAAAAAAACAACCCATGTACTCTTCACAAAATTTAACTTCTTGATGGAACGTTAATAAGCTTTATATACACCTTCAGATTTCTATTTAAATACCATAATAAAGTTAGTTATACGTATTATGTTCAATCCGCAAACTAATGCACAATACCTTCAAAATCACTCTCATACGTCACCCAATATTCATCGTTTCATAGTTTATAACAACACAATTTCAAAGCGTTACCTAGAATTTCTAGAAGATCTCTGCTCCGTGGACGATGCCATGTATTTGCTTCTTTCTGGTCTGCAGGCCGTTTCTAGCTATTAGTAGAAGAACCCCATGTAAGTTAAGTTGCTAGCGCTGCCTTCACGGTGTATACAATTTCCAAATTCAAATTAATTATACTTCTTTCATGATTATTTAATTTAATCCGCTTTACATAACGTCACTACACGAGTTTGTTAAAAAAATATAGGTGATGCTTAATAAATTTTAAACTCGGCACAAGTCGCGTACAAATTATGAGGCTAACACTGTGCAATATAATTTAAAATAATTTTATTATACTTACAAACTCGTGATAACTTTCATACGTCGTCTGAAGCGATCCAAACATTAAGGGCTTTCATTATGTTTTCGAAAAGTATTTATACAATTTAGACTGTCACCTCCTGGCCACATTCACCCGAAATCCTTCATCTACAACAACACGTTCTTAAAATTTTGCTCTCAACCGATTACTAAGTCCGCGAATTTCAGCGCGTTGTTGTGATATTTTCTGAAAATTAATATATACTATGCTCGTATTTGTCTCATGTCCAACTAACAATATCGACCAATCGTATATCCACTGACGTCCTACAAATCCCGCCTATCTAACGCTGTCCTTTGCTTATACGTTTTCTACGTCTCTTTCTAACCTGGTTTGAGTGGTAGAAAATCGATATTCCTGTCCATCTGCTATCTAACCCCACGTGGAGTTCCTACGTGCTTTAAATAGCCCCTCATTAGTGTTTAATGCGAAAACATCCGACCATTTGTACAATATACGTAGAATCTTGAGCTTTATCTACACAAAATAAGTAGAAGTTGACATTTAGAAAACACGCAGGTGCTTAATTAACCGACGTTTTAACACAATACTTCTAGGAGCTTCTTTTCATAGTATTTCAACCCAACCGATATATTTATTTGTTATAACGAACGCTATTCGCCTTGGATTTAATGATTTTTCATGCATATATTTCATGCATATATGCATATTATACGTAAATAACCGTTTAATTAAACTCAATTAAATTAATAAATTAATGGCATTGGCTTCTACCATTTATTTTCTTTGCAAACCTACTAAATTTTAATCATTATTTGTAAAATTTTGTTAATACCTGTTACTTAAAATTGAACTAACTGGAATAAGTTTCGCAGGTAAATTCTGGTTCTTTCCTTTATACAGGGTGTTTTGAAATTGCTTCGTTTATATTTACTTTTAATCCTTTAAAACCACTATAATATATATATATATATATATATATATATAAAGACAAGTTATTTGCAGTCCGCAATAAGAAAATTGTATATAAAGTAAGATGTATCTGTAAACAAACTCTTATGAAAATAATAAGAGCCATTGACAAATACAAATCGGGCTGGTAGTTATTTTCCCCTGCGGAGTAATAAAGCTAATGTTTTATTAATGGCTATATAACTACCAACCCGATGTGTATTTGTCAATAGCTCTTATTATTTTCATAAGAGTTTGTTTACAGATACATCTTACTTTATATACAATTTTCTTATTGCGGACTGCAAATAACTTGTCTATATTTATTTGAATTGCCTTTGGGCATGAACCCGGGTGTCGCCACGAGAAGGTTTGTTACGTTTGCAAATAAATTTTGCTGTAACATTCCGCAAATCTCAAAGGCCAGACGTACTTTTATAGTCATCTATAAAATTTATTATGTAGTTTCGGTTCAATTCTGTACTTCCACAATTTAGTAGTGTTGGTTTTATCACCTGATGGTGGTTTTATTTACTTTTGCCATAGTACAGTAATTGTTTCGAAATTATATCATTATAATAGCTTCGATTACTTCATAGGGTTCTTGGGAACTATTCCACTCTGATGAGGCTTAACAAGCCGAAACCATTGGTCAGTGGATGTTTCCTCCCCTGTGAAGTAATAAAGCTAATGTTTTGTTAATGGCTATATAACTACCAGCCTGATTTGTATTTGTCAATAGCTCTTATTATTTTCATAAGAGTTTGTTTACAGATACATCTTACTTTATATATATATATATATATATATATATATATATATATATTTGCTGTGAAGTTTTTATTGGTTGGTTTTCAAAATTCGTACCCCTTACTTTGGGCATCATAAATGCTGTGAGGTTTTGCTCCAGGATCGCCCTAGGCTGCTCTACGCTTGTCTCCTACTAGCTAAAATTGTTTAAAATTTACACAGACACCTATATGTTAAATACAAAAACTCTCGCTCAATATCACCATGCTGAAAGCTAAATAGAAATTCACACTCTACAATCATACACTCACAAATAACTCAATTCACAAAAAAAATCACACTTTATTAATGTGAGATCAATATAACATTTTAAAAAATGTAATTTCTTCAGCTACACTCATATTGTCAACAATTTCATTATACTAAAAATAATTCAGATCGATAACTTTTTTAAACACATATTTTTTAATTAAAGCAAGAGGACATTCCTCATATCTTACGTTAACCTTTTTGTCTTATCATGAGTTCATAGTAAAACTCTATAAATGTGCATACAACTTTACTGCACTACCAAATATCAAATAAGCCCTCTATACCTCTTTACAACATCGCATGGTTATCTGTAAATTAATTAATTATTCTTGCTTTTCAAAATTAAATTTTAATTTCATTTTAAAGTCTTTTAAATTTCAGTTCATTAAATGTATAACCTTAGAAAACACACCAAACACAAATCGAAATTATCACAAAAACCATGGAAAATATTCACCACTTAATGTTCTATATAATGGTCTACCTGGTAGCTATCTTCTAAATGTTGTCCACCAACTAACCCCTTAAAGATGCTGTCGTCCAGTATGTCCTCAGTCCATCAAATAACTCCCTGGTCGAATTACCATGTCTGCCGCTACTCCAAACTATCTTACCAAAAATAATATACAACCAAAAACATCCAATCTTCAAATTTTCCTCCTCTTATTTCAAATTAAATTTAATACCCAAAAATCGCGGCTTCCATCATCCAAATAATTTTAATATTTGCTAATTTCGTGCATTCCAACAACAGTGTCATTAAATAATTTTCAAAAATGCACAACTTTCAAAGAAAAATTGCGTACCCGTTTATTTCTGCTTCAAAAATCTTCAGCAGCTTCCCTGACTAACTCAGCTGTGCCTCTTCTCGGATACCTAAATATACAACCATTCTTCTTTCCCACTCGCACACCATTCAATAAAATCACCAAATAATACAACAATCTTACAATCTTTTATTTACCGCTATTTACAGACAAATTATTCACATGTATAAAAACAGTTTGGTACACTAATTACAAACTCAAATGTGATATGTTTTAAAGTCCTTGATTTTCTAATTACTTGCAAACAAATTTAATGAAATATGAGTAGATGGGCCTCACATATTACCCTAAATTGACTGTACACTGGAGTATGGTGAGCTTATAATAACCCAGTTTATTTAGTATACACCTTTTACCTTGCATAAATTAATACAAAATTGATAGACCCGTTTACTCTTTACAATCCAATTTATATTCAGAATAAAATTTTATAAGTTTTAAATACACCCCTTTTCAATATTTAATCCCAATAAATTGTCCAGTACATGTATCTTTTCCATTAAGTTTATATAACCATAAATAAACCCCAAAATTCACTCACACAGCACCAAAATTTCACAAAAGTTTATCAGACAACAGAAATTTTAAATAAATTATCTGGAGAATGCTTCAGGCTTCCATTCCTTTGACGACGATCACTAGAACACCTTGGCTTCGTAACCATGCGCTGTGATACTCAGCGGATTCACAGACGATAACCCCAATTGCGAGCCAAGCGCCTCGTTTCATAGTACCATTCCATATCAGCATACAATCCTGGTTGTTTGTGATGCTTACCCCACATATATTATGCTTTCATTTATTGATTTCGTAGCTTTGTATAGTAGTAGCCAGACCTCTACTAATTTAATATACACTACACGTATTTCGCGTTAATAAATAGAAGGCCGCTACTAATAAGTTACACGTGTTAGCACTATATTCACTGTATTATTAACACCTCTAATACTCACAAAAAAAACTCTACTATAATGTTGGTCAGCATTCAGTACTTCATTTTAGTAAAGTAGTATAGAAGCGAAGAGAAGACAAGAGAACCCTAATAATTTCCATTCAGTATTTATATTGGTTCAAAATCCTACCCCCGGACACACTTCACGTGAAAAGCTCATTTTCAAATTTAAATTCTACAAATTTTGATACAACCGTCTTGAAAATTCCTGAAATTTACTCCGTCTACGTGCCGCTCCCACCTGTCGCGTTTGTCTACGTTTGGAAAACTGTCTGTTCTTAACCAATGATAATATTCTCTGTCGTCATAAAACCCCGTCTGTACTATCTTTATCTCTGTCTGATGCATGTCTGCTGTCGCGTTCAAAACCCCACGTGAGTTATAGAAAATCGATATTGCTGACAGCTCATTTCCACTCCACGTGTATATGGTACACGTGCGTTTTCAATATCAACGCATTTATATCTGTCTCTATCTGTAGTATATAACCGACCATGCATTTCCCTTGCGCTTTAAGAACTTTGTTAGATTGTTGTTCAAACAAAACTGACGGTTGAAAATATTTTCTATAAAGTCCTGTCTTAATATGCTCATAATTTCGACGAATGTAATCTTTTTAAAAACGCACGTGTTTGTTAATTATCGACCGTTTATCACAACAATTCTTAGAGTTTATATTTCGTCGTATTTGTATAAAACTGACGTTTGATTGTTACAACGAAAACTTTTGCCTTGAATTATTGATTTTCTTACCCTAGTGGGTTTTCTTATGCTTTTACGTGTTGGATTAAAATAAATTAAAATTAATTATGCGTATTCTATTTGCTTTAAAACTGTTTTTCTTTATGTACTTTTAACCTTTCAATTATTCATTATAAAAATACGTCAGTACTTGTCCGTTCTCCCTAAATCAATTAAATAAATTTTGCGCGTAAATAATTTGTTCTTTTCTTTATACAGAGTGGTTGAAATTTTATTATTTACCCCAAATTTAACCCTTTGAATCCACAACAATATATATGTATATATATATGTATATATATATATATATATATATATATATATATTTTAAATTTAATTTGAAATAAGAGGAGGGAAATTTGAAGATTGGATGTTTTTGGTTGTATATTATTTTTGGAAAGATAGTTTGGAGTAGCGGCAGACATGGTGATTCGACCCGGAAGTTATTTGATGGACTGAGGACATACTGGACGGCAGCATCTCCAAGGGGCTAGTTGGTGGACAAATCAAAATTATCACAAAAACTATGGCAAACATTCACCACTTAATGTTCTATATAATGGCCTACCCGGTAGCTATCTTCTTAATGTTGTCCACCAACTAGCCCTTTGGAGATGCTGCCGTCCAGTATGTCCTCAGTCCATCAAATAACTTCCGGGTCGAATCACCATGTCTGCCGCTATTCCAAACTATCTTTCCAAAAATAATATACAACCAAAAACATCCAATCTTCAAATTTCCCTCCTCTTATTTCAAATTAAATTTAATACCCAAAAATCGCTGCTTCCATCATCCAAATAATTTTAATATTTGCTAATTTCGTGCATTCCAACAACACAATAACAATCTGTGTGTACTTACAAACAAGATTAACTTTCACTTATATAGCTGTTACATAACTTTTCATCAAGCTGTACTAATTCTCTTGAAAGTAACTAGATGTGTTGCGAATGACTGATGAAATTAAAAGAGAGCGATGCCCCTCTTCAAAAATGGTTAAATAATCATAAATTCACCCCCCGTTTCTAAATCGCACGTACAACTCGTACCCGTTTCAACAATTTTTAAAATTATTTATTAACCGCCTCATATTCTAGCAAAAAAGCTCTAACGGATCTCGGTTTTGCGTGAATTTCGATAACAAAAACACACAAATACTTGGTAAAACGTTTCTAACTGTCAACTGCCACTTCGATTCCATGAAAATTAGCCTCCACCATTCAGTTCATTCCCACTACTTCCACGTCTCCTGACTAGAACAAAACATCTTTTATCTCGCTTGTACCTATAACTTCCTTTCACGTATATGCCTCCACCAGCTGAATATTTACCCCTCTCCATTTAAAGCTGTCGCGCGTATATCTATATCCTTCAATCACCTTACTTGTCTCCTTTTTCCCGCTTTCAACCGACGCGTGCTTGCCTGTAAAATTCCTTAAAATTATCGATTTTCTTCCCCCGCTACAATAAATTTGTTCAAGTTTCCTTACTATACTAGCTCCGTGTATACTCTATGTATCACGCTTCTATGCATACGTTTTTGTTCCATCTTTGTTCTTTCATGACAGTTGTGTATAGCTCCCTCCTATACTAGCTCCAGAACTAAAATCGATATCTTAACAAACATACTGCGTCTTTGTCAGATTTATGTGGTTTTGCTTTGTCCCTGTTGCAAATTGACTACGTTAATTCCAACGGTCGTCTGTTTTCCTGTAAGCTATTAAACGTTTGGGTTTTACCTTGGAAAAATAAGACTTATTTTAACACATTCAATGCTTCTACAATCCCTTATAATATTAAATATGCTATACTTTTGCCCCATTATTAATTCTTATGCCCTATATTTAAATAAATACTATATTACATCATTCCTAGCTAACTATGAATAAACTAAATTAACCCTACATTATTATATATCACCTAAGCTTCTAAAATAATTGTTTAAAATATCCTAATTCATCAAATGACTAATTTTATTTTCTAATAACTAGCTTATGCCCTTATGTATTCCAATGAACCCTTAATTACACGATATTATATATATATATATATATATATATATATATATATATATATATATATATATATATATATATATATAAAGTAATGAAAACAAGATAAAATAATTTTTTTAAAAGTTATTATTCACATATTTTTGGACTAAAATGTTAATTTAACAAAAATTGATTGTTTTCCTTAAATATTTAAACGCCTATAACTCGTCAACGTTTCAATGAAAAAAGCTTTACGACGTCTCATTTTAAAGATAATTAAAATATCTTCAAGAAAAATACATAACATTACTGCTTTCAACCAATCAGAAAAAGCTATTTTCCAAAATGCATTCAAAAATGACATTTTTTTACGTTTCTTGCTCTTAACTTCAACCTATCTTTACCAGAATGGATTCATGCATATATCAACATATTCAAAATTTTATTCTCTTTTCCTTTTATTATACATACTATATATGTGCGACCTATACTTTCAGAGTTAATACTGAATTTTACATGCAAAACATTCACTATCAACATAGAAAAAAATTATCTTTTAATTAATAACTCGGCGAATTTGGGCCGTACAGAAATGAATAAAAAACCAAATTGTTTGTAATTAGATTCGCTACAACTTTTATTAAAAACATTTTTCGATTCGAGAGTCCATTTTCGAGATATTAGTGAAAAATGTGCGACACGCGTACGCGTTTTCGTTGCGTCGCAAAACTACCGATGTATAAAAAATTGTATTTCTGCTCCATTTGGTCGTACAGGCTTGAATAAAAAAACAAAATTATGCGGAATTTTTAAGCTACAATTTTGATATTAACATAAATTTCCGTAAAGTTGTTATTTTCCTAGTTATTTGCAAAAAACTGATTTTTTGGACTTTTTGGCCCTCTCCTGCCCGCAACGTAGCGTCTAAACATGGAAACTTTTAATTTGTTAAATAGTACCCTAAAGAAGCCTGTTTACAAAGTTTCATCCCAGTCAGTATTATTTCCTCCAAATTTTGTAATTTTACTGGGCTAGAAAGAAAATAAGACTTGTGAGAACAGTGAAGCACTGAGCTGGGAATTAAAATCTTCACTAAAAAACTAAGCTAGATTCTCTTAAGGAATGAAGATCAGTAGACGTCACAAGCAGTGCTTGAAACCCTTTCTGGCTCTTTCCATCTACCACCACCTTCACTTCCATCTCCCGCTCCTCCACCTCCACCTGCGTCACATCTGACATAACATTACATCCGCAATTTTTTTAACACGTCACTTTGACATCATTTTAGTTACGGCACAACATCATTTTAATCCAACGTTCGCTTTTCTCTCACGTTATCTTGGTACAATATGTAGACTTACCTGTGTATTTCTACTAACGAGCACCACTAAGTCACACAATTCCAAAAAGTTACTTCTGATCAACTCGACGATTCTTCGACAAAGGTTCTGCATTTTGCTCCCTTGTCACGTATGGCAGTTTCTTATTATTTTAATCTTTAACCTTATGTTACGCATTTTAAAACTTGCATGTTTATAACTGTTATATTTCTATTATTATTCTTTGCAGCCGTTAGGTTTATGCGTTCAGAAGTAACTTTTATTTTTGTACACACCCGCCTTCAATACGTACTTTAATAAACATAATTAAAACAACAAAATTTATTTAAAAACATATAAAGAACATTTACCATTGCGCAGTTTGTAGAATTGTTTAAATGTAACAGGCAGCGGTTTTCTAAAAATCTTCAAATTTTAAACTCCAGGTTCTTTTATTGAAACAAATTTTGTTGTGAGGTGAGTCGGACACACCAATGCAACTATTTTGACGTTTGGCGTCAGTGAAGTGATTTTTATTTTTATTATCTGACAAGAATTTATTCTTGAAGTTATCACTTCCAATAGACTCACGGACTTCACGGTATTCGCGGCTTAGTTTGGGAATTACCCCAAGGGTGAGCAATGAGGTTGGACGTGGATGCAAAGTAAACTCAACTATAAAAGGAATGAAAAAGGGGAAATTGAGCGCCACCGGATCTATATGGGCAATAAAAAACAAAAGTATCCTATGAGAAGATACAGAAACCCACAGGCTGTAATGATTATCAAAAAATATACCAGTTATACAAAACAATACTTCTGGAAACCTCCCGAATGTATCTACTTCAACTCCTGCTACTATGGTCTTGAAAAAAATGTCACACATTAAATTTTAATTAAAAGACACAGTTTGTGTCTTACAACAAAAAGAGTACAAGAATACTTATAAATTAATCATCATGAAACTACCACCCTAAAAGTGTTATACCTAAAAATGGATATCAAAGAGAAGTCACGTAAATCACTTCTATAACCTTATTCTGGTTCAGTATTCTTCTAGTTTCACTACTCAAAATTTATTTTTGCAAATTGTGATGCCATTAATTTTAACTACTCATAAATAAAAAACTTAGAGTTTTAAACCAAAATATTATTTGAAGTAATTTCTTTCTTTCTTTCCAACATATACAAATAAAATCACAGATATAGTATTCAAAAGTAGAATTGAACTTTAAAGATTCATAAATTTTCTCTTTACATAATGAGATTTTAGCATTTGGTACTATTTTCAAAAACAAAATTTTAATAACCTCAATTGACAGATCGGTTAGATTGGTTCACACGAGCTTCAAAAAAAACTGGCACGTAGTATTTGTTGTAAAAATTGAAATAGCATATGAATTACATAAATTAAAACTTTTTTAAATTGACGTGGTTCAGGAATAACACAATTAATCTACTAATCATCAAGCACACTATGAATGGACTTCTTTAAGTGAAAGTGAACTATACAAACTTTTTATGTGGCCACATGCATATCTTATATGTTTTACAAAATAACTTTGAGTTACTTCAAAAGAGCAAGGTTTCTCTTTCTTTTAAATTTCAACACCAAATAAGAAAAGAATCTGATGTACGATTATTAGAGCATTGTTATTTCTACGACTCTTTATGCTAAATCTTACATGCAAAATTAATCCTCTTGTAAAATTTAATATCATTAACAACTCTACGAGTTTTTTCAAAAGTTTATAAACGTGGTTATAAAGCTTCAACCATAACTAGCAAAAAAATTCTAATACTCACCAGGAATTAACTCATATCAGCGAGGGTTTTAAATACCTGATTTTCGCACATGTAAAGAACCTGTAGCTGCAAAAAAATTTTCATTCTACAAGTCTAGGGCTTCATCTGGGTAACAAAATCCCGCCGATGGAAATCCCGAAATAAACGATTGACATTATTAAGTGTTGCTTTTCTACCAAAAAAACTTTATGAGCAACCTCAAATTCTGTCCACTATTGTGTTTTCGACCTTACTTAAGATCGGTTTGACGCAGCTCTAACTTCTTTTCTATTCTGTGCTAATCTAAAAAGCTCTACATACCCTTCACAACCTAAATTTCTAATAATTTGACTAATATAGCTTAAATTCTGTTCATCACGAAGATATCTTCTTAAACCATCAATGCGTTAAGAAAATTAAAGATCCTTTTAGCATAAGAATAACCTAAAAATTATAAGCTCACCGTTAACGGATACCGCGCACAGGTAACCACGTCGTCACTTCACACAATATTCAGTTTGCCTTGACAGAATCCGGGAAAGCTTGTACATCCCGGCCCTCCTCTAAAACAACCGTCAACTTTCAGCTGACTTAGAGGGCAATTTTTAGGCACCAGCTGGCACGTAAAAGTGCCAACATCTTTCTCCTCGTGTTGCTACCGTTGTACTAGAGCAAAGTGGCCGAGTTTCGCTTTGATACTCTCAATCTAAAGAACAGATGCTTTGTTTTAAGCGTCACTGCGTGACACTGCACAAACGTTATATAACTTAGTAATCTTTAAAAGTGGATGTAGATCGCCTATGAATTAGGCAACACAAGTAACTTGTTTATAACCTATTTTTAAGATGTTTTTTTTTTGGAACAATCTCAAAGTATTTGTTACTATTGAGTAGTGCGTTGCGAGTTAATCTGCTCTGTCACGAAAGCATAGACGGATGTAATATTAATAATTATGATCTGATACTGTACTGTGATTGGTAATTGCTAACCAAGTACTTTGCGGTTAACATCGTGAGAGTATTTTAAGGGTTTACGGTCGCCACTGTAAATACTATTATAGTAATTGCAATAAGTCATTAGGTGATAAAATTAATGCCATCGCAGTTATTAAGTGATGATTTATTGAGATTTATGTGTTGTTTTTGATATTGCGTACACATGAGCTCCGTAACATGTGCAGTGATTCTCTTTTGTAAGTGCTCTACAGATGTATTCAAGTTTCCACGAGTCACCTGTGACACAGCTGTCTACGAAGGATAATTTAGGATGCATTTGGTCTCATTGGGCGATACGATTTTGAGGAAATTCAATCGGGAGTACATTGAATGCATAGATTTCTGAATAGAATTAAGCACCAACACTCAGTACGAGTGGGCGATTAAGATACAAATTCAGGTTATAAATTTAAGGCGTAACGAGTAGAATTTAGAAAGATGGGGTTATTTTGTAAGGAAAAAAGTAGGAAATATTCATCTTTGTAAGGTAATAAAACAAATGATTTACCATCAAGAGTCTTAATACAATGTCGAATAAGCAGACAAAGAAAACGCTGAGAGAGTCCGAGGAGGAAAATAGTTTCCGATTAAACTCGGCAGAGAGAATATTACAGCGATTAATGGAAAGTATAAATATGATTAAGCAAAACCGGGATAAATTAATGATGCCAAATAAAGGGTTATGCGGGCGTTACACTATTGTCGTCGATTAAACAGAATAATAAGGAATGCGATCGTGGGTATATTGCGTTTGGAAAGATTTTGTTTCTTTCTCCATCGGACAACGTTCATCCAGTTGAATTTATGAGGAAATTAATGAATCTTTTAGGTGAGGCGGGAGAACTTGAATATAAAAAGGTTGCTTTCGCAGTAAATTGTTTAAAGGGATCAGCCGGTGATTGGGTAAAGGCTAAAAGAAGATTCTTTACACAGTTTTCAAGATCTCAGCAATCATTTTATGAATTTGCAGAGGAGCACAGATGTTGAGAGGAATATATTTTTTAAAATAAAATATGGAAAATATGAAAGATGTAGCAGATCTGGCTATTTTTTGGAGTTAGTACGGGAGGTTACTTATTTGACGAGTGGATAAACGAAAACGAAATTAGTCGAGGCTTTGATACAGCATTTTCCAAAACTAAGAGAGGTATATTGAATTTAGGAAGAGTGAGAATCGATGAAGTTGAAGTACTTTTGAGTAAATTACATCGGACTTACGAGGAAGAAAGGGAACGTAGGTATAGATGCAATGATAGAAGGAAAATTGTAAGGGATAAGGAAGGAAATAGGCAAAGTCAATGAGGACAATGCGAACAAGTGACATGTGTAAATTGGTGTGAAGTTAGCAGTAAAATGCTAGCAGTAATTTTTACTAGGAAGAAGATGTACAACTGGCAGTAAAATCCCATCATTAAATTCTTCGTGCAGACCTTATTAAATAAACAAAATGCAATTTCAGAAATGGAGTTACACTTACACCTTTCGCCTTGGCACAACTATTGAAATGGCCACCCTTAAAGCCCCAGTAGAACCAAATTAACTTTCGACCCGTATGGGTTTCAGAACCCCCCTTAAATAATAAAGTAAAACAAATCAAATGGCAGAAGGCCGTCGAGTTACACCTTCCACTTTGGCACAAATATTGCTACAACCTTCTTTAATGCGCCTGCAAAAATCAAATTTACTTGCAACCCGTATGGGTATCAAAATCAACCCGTGTAAACTTCAAAATCTTTTAATGATATAAATAGGAAAAAAAATCAGAAATGGCAGAAGGCCATCGAGTTATACCTTTCGCTTTGGCACATATATTATTAAGACCTTTCTTGATGTACCTGCAAAAATCAAACTTACTTGCGACCCGTATGGGTATCAAAATCCATACGTGTAAGCTTCAAAAACCATCTTTTAATGATGTAAATAGGAAAAATAATCAGAAGTGGCAGAAAGACATCGAGTTACAGCTTCCGCTTTGGCATATATATTGTTAAAACCTTTCTTAATGCACTTGAAAATACCAAATTTACTTGCACCCGACCCGTATGGATATCAAAATCGACCAGTGTAAGCTTCAAAAATCATCTTTTAATGATATAAATAGGAAAAAATCAGAAGTGGCAAAAGGCCATCGAGTTACACTTTCCGCTTTGGCACATATACCGTTAAAACCTTCCTTAGTGCACCTGCAATAACCAAATTTACTTGCAACCCGTACACGGGTCAGTTTTGATACCCATACAGCTCGCAAGTAAATTTGGTTTTTGCAGGTGCGTTAAGGAAGATTTTAACAATATATGTGCCAAAGTGGATGGTGTAACTCAATGACCGTCTGCCCCTTCTGATTTTTGTCTTATTTATATCATTAAAAGATGGTCTTTGAAGATTACGAGGGTCGATTTTGATACTCATACAAGTCGCAAGTAAATTTGGTTTTTGCAAGTGCATTAAGGAAGGTCTAAACAATATATGTGCCAAAGTGGAAGGTGTAACTCGATAGCCTTCTACAACTTCTGATTTTTTTCCAATTTATATCATTAAAAGATGGTTTTTGAAGCTTACACAGGTCGATTTTGATACCCATACGGATCGCAAGTAAATTTGGTTTTTGCAGGTGCATTAAGGAAGGCTTTAACAATATATGTGCCAAAGCGGAAGGTGTAACTCGATGGTCTTCTGCCATTTCTGATTGTTTTCCTATGAATATCATTAAAAGCTGGTTTTTGAAGCTTACATGGGTCGATTTTGATACTCATATAGGTCGCAAGTAAATTTGGTTTTTGCAGGTGCATTAAGGAAGGCTTTAACACTATATGTGCCAAAGCGGAAGGTGTAACTCGATGGTCTTCTGCCACTTCTGATTTTTTTCTATTTATATCATTAAAGGATGGTTTTTGAAGCTTACACTGGCCGATTTTAATACCCAAGCGGGTCGCAAGTAAATTTGGCTTTTGCATGTGCATTAAGGAAGGTTTTAGCAATATATGTGCCAAAAGCGAAACGTGTATCTCGATGGCCCTCTGCTGTTTCTGATTGTTTTCCTATTTATATCATTATAGGATAGTTTTTGAAACTTACACGGATCGATTTTGATACCCATACGGGTCGCAAGTAAATTTGGTTTTTGCAGGTGCATTAAGGAAGGCTTAACCGCTATATGTGCCAAAGGGAAGGTGTAACTCGATGGCCTTCTACCATTTCTATTTTTTTCCCTATTTATATCATTAAAGGATAGTTTTTGAAGTTTACACTGGCCGATTTTAATACCCAAGCGGGTCGCAAGTAAATTTGGCTTTTGCAGGTGCATTAAGGAAGGTATTAACAATATATGTGCTATAGCGGAAGGTGTAACTCGATGGCCTTCTGCCATTTGATCTGTTTTACTTTATTCTTTAAGGGGTTTTTTTGAAACCCATACGGGTCGAAAGTTAATTTGGTTCTACTGGGGCTTTAATGGTGGTCATTTCAATAGTTGTGCCAAAGCGGAAGGTGTAAGAGTAACTCCATTTCTAAAATCGCAGTTTGTCTATTCAATGAGGTCTGCACGAAAAATTTACTGCTGAAATTTTAATGCGAGTTATACATCCTCTTCCTCGTAAAAACTATTGCTAGAATTTTGCTGCTAGCTTCACACCAATCATGTGTAATCAACAGGGGCGGTCATCAAATCTGAATCTAGTGGTAGGATCCAAGTGATTCGTCTGGGGCGATACGATTTTGAAGAAATTCAATTGTGAGTACTTTGAATGCTTTGATTTCTAAATAAAATTAAGCACCAAAGCCTAGTAGGGAATGCACTAGGTTAAGTTTATTACAACCCCGTAAACGCGGCACAAGCGACACAAAAGACAGTTGGTAATAATATTACATGATGTGGAAATTAGCGCGCCAATTGTTAATGACGTCACACAATATGCAAATTATGGCACATAATTTACGAAGTATACAAATTTTACACAGCCCTTAGGTGGTACTTACGTGAATAGGTAGAGCCTCCTTCGGAATTACTTCATGATGGTCGCTCGTGGCCTCCCTCAGAATCATTTCATGATGGCGGCGGCGTGCCTCCGGATTACTCCATGCTAGCGGCTGCGGGGCTCCGTGAATTCGTTAATATATCTCGGGTCGTGGGCTGCTGTTAGGCCAGGTTGCGTCCAAACTCGCTGGTCTTCTTCGTATGTAGCGGGAACGACGGAAACCGGTTTATAAGGAACGATAATCAAATATAAGAGAGAAAAAGAGATTTACATAACAAAAAGACACGATAAGATACCAGACCAACCGCTCTTATTCACGTTTCAAAGGCAAATCCCTCAGCGTCTTTCGGAAATTCCCCACCTTCTTCCTGCCACCACACGCGTCGGCGCGAAATCTCGCGCAACGCACTTCTGAAGTGACGGAAATACGCGCAAGTCTTTTAAATTTATGGCACAAAATTCCCGCACTTATTTATTTTAACACTTATTTTAAAAATGTCTAGTGCCGAAATTTTCGGCACGTAACAAGCTATGTAACGGACAGTTATTTTTTTTAATATTTTGAGTACCAAAAATTTCATTGTTAGAGATTGGTAACCGTTTTTTTATTAATGTTTTGCTTGTTTATACATAGATGCTCAAGGTTGTAATCTAATTTTGTTTTAATTGCTATAAGAATCTGCTCCCTGATTTAAAGTTTTCCAGGCACTATAACACACAAGTTTTTGGAACTACTCGATACAAGCGAAGTACAAACGAAGAAAATAAAAATAGTTTAAAGAATTTCACCTCCCCTTGCTGCTCATTCCAGGTTTTGGTGAAATTGGATTGATTGATCAGTTTAAGTTAAGTATAATTTGAGGAATTTTTGAGAATCAACGTTGAATTTTTGGCACTACCCGACACAAATGGAGCACAAACCAACAAAATATTTATTTTCTGAAAATCGTGTGATGTCGATTCTGCCTTCACGCACATAATATTTGGACATTAAATTCTTGAAGGCATCATTTTACAATCGACTGTACGCTTGTCGTTGAGAGTCGTATTTCGGGGTAACGATACATAAAAAGAAAACTAAAATTAAAGCGTTTGTGGACTTACAGAAATCAAAGGACATAAATTTATTCCAGTTCAAGTTCCACATGATATCGTCGATATTGTCATTCAAGAAAGTGACATCTAGACTTGAGAAATCAAAGATGAACACATCCTGATTTTAACCGTCCAATATCTCTGATTTAATCGATACTTACATGAAAGAAACTTCACTTATGTTATCCCAGATATTTACCGTTAACTCCAAGATAGACCTGTAAAATTAATCTTTATTGTTAGACTTGAGACGTCAGTAAAACTAATCGGATTGCATATTGCACAGCGGGTGTTAGGTTTCATTGTTACTCCTTGACAAGGTCATGCTTGTATTACTGATGATCAGATATTTTGTTCCACTGAGGACTTTCTTAAAATTCCACCGCTAGTATTTTAACAATTAAAAATTTTGTTTAGGAACTAATAAATTAAGACCAGGTATATTATTTTAAATACTTACTTAGACGAAGGGTCGTTATTAATTCAGGCGTTTAGTAGGCAAACTGTCCACCATTTAGACCCACGTTGAGAAATAGCACTCTGAACATTTTTTATTAATAAAAAGTTAATTGTACGGTAAACTTTTAATTTTTGTGTGCTTATTGTCATTTCAAAAATAGTAATCATTCCTGTGATTAATTTTTATATTAATTTTATTAGTTGTTATGATGATAAACAATTGAAACATGAAATTAGATGGAGTTAGTCATATTCGCAAATGATAGTATTTCAAGAAAAATTAAAGCAATTTGTAATAAAATTCAATTTATTGTACAAAATGTTTAAATAAGTTATTAGAAACCAAAATCATTAGTACACGTACAAAATCACATTTTTAACAAGTCAAAGCTTTAGTTTACAACCGTGTCAATTTTAGTGACAATACAGAAAACATTCGTCGTCAGTGTTTGGTTCTAGCATTTCTCGCTCAACTGCATTCAGATTTTTGTAGAATGTTTGGTTTACTAGAGAAATGTACTGTATTACTCCGTCGTGTCTTTTTTTTTACTTACCTGTAACGAGTTTGCTCGTAGGGTACAGTTTTCCTTAAGGTATGCTAAATAAACTCAAGGTTGGTCGCGCAGTACCTTTCTTCTTCACAGAGTTGACGTCACTAAAAGGCATGTCAACCCAAAAGGTGTTCTTGTACGTTACATTTAACGTGCTTGGTTTTCAAGTCGTATCCATCTTCACTTTTCTTCCTTCTAGTAATTGATTTCTCCAATGCTTTTGTTGAGAGAAATTCGTTGTGATTTGTTGCTACAACACAAAACTTGTTCTTATTTTTTTACTTTCTGAAATGATGTCATACCAATGTCCTGGAAAAAAATGTTGATGTTTTTTTTCGTGTTCTTTTCAATAAAGGGAAAGTCACAGTTGTACGGTAGATAATTGTGGCCACATACTAAGTACTTTAGCTCTATCACATCAGCACTGATATCACCACTGATTCTGATTCTGATTTCATTAGAAGGGTGGCAAAGCCACACGCACTTAGGCCTCAATATGGGCCCATTGCGCTACCTTCTTATACCTGATTCTCAATCACTCAGCCATCCGGGCTTACAAACGAACCTAAGGAGATCGGTCTAGGGCGTGTTACCGATTCTGACGGTGTCTGGCCAGATATCACCTAACATGGATCCTCGGAGGTTGGCGAGTGCCGGGCAGGTGCATAGGATTTGCTCTGCCGTCTCCTCATCCCGTTGACAACTACGACAGGTTGGGTTCTCTGATAAACCCAATTTGTGCATGTGCTTTTTTACCTTGCAGTGCCCAGTCAAAACACCTACAAAAAGTTGTAGTTTTTGCCTCGGCAAGCCTATGCAAAGTGTCCCATTTTTTGTCGAAGGTGACTTAATGAACATTTTTGCCTGTCAGCAATATGTTTCCTTTGCCCACTTCTCGCAATGGCGATGGTCTTATCATGATAAATAGCGCAGATGACGAAAGAGAGACCGATGGCTCAGGTCCGACAAAACTCTGAGTCGATCCTTGTCTTGCCAAGACGTCAGCCTGCTCATTACCGTATTTACCTGATCCAGGCCAGCTTGAAGATATTAGAGTAAGAAGCCCGTTTAAGAGTAAGGTGGTACTGAAGTACCACCTCTAAAAGGATCTTCTGCCTATTTAGGGCCATTAAAGCTGCCCTACTATCTGTGGATATGCGTATAGTTTTATTTTAAATACGTTGTTCCAAAATAAAACTGGCACCTTGTGTGATCGCAATGACTTCTGCTTGGAAAACAGTTACCTGCGTTCCGAACGCTATGCTTTCGTGAAAGTCTAGGTCATCTAAAAAGATGCCTGCCCCTGTACCTTCCTTCGTTTTTGATCCATCCGTGAAGATGAATGTATCTGCTGGAATCACGTCTTCAGGGTCCATACAGACCTTGTATTGCTTCCTGAATATTAGTTTGGGTGTAATTGAGTCGACCATGGCATCCAAGAGTGGCATTGTTAGCAACGTTTCCTTTAAGATACCCTGGTATCCCCCACCGTCTCTCTTATTGTTCCACAATCCCTTAACTTTTAGTCTTAGTGCCGCTCTTAGAGCCACCTCCTTCACATGCAGTCTAGCGGAGGGAGGCTCAGGATGGCTTCCAAAGCCGCAGTTGGTGTGGATTTCATTGTACTCGTAATACTAAGACAGGCTAGTGTTTGTATGCGCGTAAGTTCTTTAGCTGCGTTAAGTTGTCTGGTTCGAGGCCACCAAACAACAGCTCCATAGCATAGCATAGGTCGCGCTATTGCATTATATAACCATAGGACAGCCTTTGGTGAAATACCCCAAAGTTTGCCTATGACACGTCTGCATTGCCAAAACACTGCGCTAGCTTTCGTAACTTTTACTTGTATATGTTTAGCCCATTTCAGTTTCTTATCGAGTATAATACCCAAATACGTGACTTCCTCTGAGAGGGTTAGGGATGTTTGAAAAAATTATGGTAATCTGGTTACCGTTAATTTTCTTTTGCTGGTAAACAAGACTAGCGAAGTTTTGTTTGGATTTATGGTCAAGGAGTTTTCCACGCACCATTGTTCAATTAATACTCCCTGTATGTTTGTTGTGGTTTGTTTAGCATTCTTCTTAATCTTCTTTGGGAATGAAACCACTCATAGTTTTTAAAATCTATTTTAAAAACTATGAGTGGTTTCATTCCCAAAGAAGATTAAGAAGAATTGTTCAATTAGCTTTAATGCTGTTTGCATTAAGTTGCACAGCACTTGCTCATATTTGCTAACTAGTTCAGTAGCAGGTCATCAGCATACCCCCACCGTGTAGAAGTCAGCTCTATTAAGACGATGTAGCAGGTTGTCAGCTACTAGATTCCGTAGTAGTGGTGACAATACGCCATCCTGAGGACAGCCCTTAACTACCTAAAGGGTTGGAAAGTTAAGATTGCCCATTTTCCTTTTTCTTTCTCAACCACCCGGTTAGCTACCTCCCAGTTTGCCTCCTCTGGGGCTGGCCTGGGTGCATTCGTCCTAGTGATAGACAATAAGGGTACGCTTCCTGGGAAGTGTGTATCTAGGAATAATTTCGCTCTCTTCCTCGTTGTTGATAAACGAGCCATCGCACGTTTGAGACAACATGGTTGCTGACGCGGATCCTTAGAAAGGATTCTATTTATGCGAGACTCTTCTTTGGCAGACTCAACTTAGGTACCAAAGGTCTTCAATAAGCGTCTTTGTCGTTTTCTTATTGAAGCTTTGTATAGTCTTTGGTGGTTTTTATAATTCTCCCAGTCGACCATACTTTTGCTGTTTTTTGCCCTATTGAACAGTTGGTTTACGGTTTTCTTCAGCTTCTGAAGCTCGCTACACCACCATGGGGTGTTGGAACGAGTAGAAGCTGTTCGAACCGGACATGCCTGCTCAAAGGACTCTACAATGGAGGTTTGAAGGAACTCAGTGCCTCTTTGTAACTCCTCTACGGTTGTTAGA
Organism: Platerodrilus igneus; assembly: GCA_036346225.1. Classification (NCBI taxonomy): domain Eukaryota; kingdom Metazoa; phylum Arthropoda; class Insecta; order Coleoptera; family Lycidae; genus Platerodrilus; species Platerodrilus igneus. Next base: position 6,594,266 of record JARFIW010000215.1, read on the forward strand.
TTGGTCGTGTGTTGCGGTGTGTAAAGCCGTCCTTTCAGACAGTTTACATAAACCGCTCTATTGATCGCTCTAGGGTTCCTGTATTCTTTACAAACAACATTTGTTGTTTCCCTTATCATAAATCTAAGCATTCTGTGATCTGAAAGGTTTGCTGTAAGCAGCACTTGCCAGTTCGATATGTGGTTAGAAATACCAATAGAAGCCAAGGTGAGGTCGATAACCGTCTGACTACGGGATGTAACAAACGTCGGCTCGCACCCCGGGTTTATGGTTTCTAAATTCCTACTTGTAATATATTCAAGAAGCGCTCTTTCTCGTGGGTTGATATTAGCGCTGCCGCAGGTCGTATGGTGTGCGTTAGAAACACATCCAATAATGAGATGTTTTCTATTTCTCTCGTAGTAGTCAATGACTTCCATCAGCTCACGAGGAGAGGGATCATTTTCTATTGCGAAGTAAGCTGAAACCAAGATTAAATCAGTTTTTGCTCTAATATTGCACTCAAGCTGGATGGCCGTGACGTCACGGCCACTCAGTTGAGGTAATAAGAGAGCATTAATATGCCTAGGTAGGTAAATACATGCTCTAGGCTTAGATTGGCTATTACCTGTGAAGATAGTGCCACGAAGGCTGCTCAAACTAGTGACCCTTGAGTTCACCACCCAAGGTTCCTAGATGAGGGCAATGTCCGGCTTTGTGCTCAGGTGTCTGCATAAGGTAGCTGCCGCCACCCGGCAGTGTTACAAGTTTAATTGTATAATGTTTAGTCCCGCCATTTGGACCAGTACGCCATTTACCCTTAAGCGGTCCTGGTTGGACTACCCAGCGACGCTTTCTTACACTCTTCAGCCAGCCACTCCACTAAGAGGGGTCAGAGTCAATCGTCCTCATCTGACTGCCTGACACTGTCGTTGGTTGAGTTTCTACTTTCGACTCCAGCTGTTGCTGTATATGGGGAAGTGGCTGTCGCTGTTTCATTGTTGCAGTTTGTTGCTGCTGTTGCATGGTTGCAGACTTCTGGGCCGCTTCTGCAAAAGTTTGATTTTTTTAAATTCCGATATTCAGGGAGGTAAGCCTATAGTGCAGCTTCCTTCCCCTACTGGCTATAGCGTTCCTAACATCCTCCCCAACGCCAAAAACGACCAGCCTTTCTTGAGGCTGCTCCCTTGTAGCGGTGTGGAAGACGCACCACTTGGATATGTCTGTCCAAGGGTTTTGCGCCCGCATACGTCTTTGAACAACATCCATGTCTTTTGGAGGTCCCGGAATCCACAGTACCGCATGCAGAAGTATGGGTAGCAATCTCACTTGGACAACCACTAGGTGTGCAGCCTCCCACAGCTGAGGGAGGTTGTCAACCGCTTCTGTTATCGACTTCAGAGAGTGGTTATCCTCGCACCAGATCCGAAAGGTTTCGCCCGAGTACGCCCACCTCCGGAAGGTTGGTGGAGTAGTGCTATCGGGAAGAGAGATCAAATACTCGTCCAACGCCTTCTCGATAGCTGCTTGTACTAATTCAGCCTGAGGCTTGATTATTTTTTCCTAAAGGTTGCACCTGGCGATCACAGGACACAGGACACGGGATCACGGGACAACCTTATCCGTGGCAGCCATCCGTACTGCCAGACGTGCCTTCCTCCTTCTCTTCTGTACAGCCCTACTGATCCTCTTCCTCTGTGGACGCTGTTGTTGCTAGTCATCTGGCTGGTGTTGCTGCCTGCTGTGTTGAGGCTGCTGCTGTTGTAGTTGCTGCTGTTGTTGCTGCTCCAGTGGAGTCTGCAACATAGATTGAGGGGTTTCCGAGGACGCATCCTCTAGATTAGCTACATGTACATTTTCATCCATGTTAGATAGTAAAAGTTTATCTTCCCGGCTCCCTACTCACCGCGGAGTCCAACTGGGATGCCAAAATCGACACCAGGGCTACCAGGAAGATATAGCCCCCCCAAAGGGTAGGTTACGTACGAGCCTAAATACCGCTTTGTAGTTGCACATATGTAGAATGTGCCACTCACCCGCAGTACCGACTACACGCCCCCCACCCCCAAAAGCTCATCCAGTCGGCGGTCTGACCCGACGACATAGTCGATTGATCGGGATGGGTTAGTCCCGACCTTTCGTCTAGGTGAAATCCAGGCCAAAGTGGTGTGTTGCCAGACTCCAGGGAACTAATTCTGCCCCGCGTGTAGCTCAACCACCAGGAGCACTTCATCCAACCGACACGGGTTGCCTCGCACGGCACAAAAACGAGGTGGCCTGCCCCTGTGCAAACCGCTACCGGCCCAATAGCAGTAGGGGTTTTTGGTTGTGTGGTCCGCGATGTGGGATTAGCCTAACCAACATCGTGCGGGGTTTAAGTCGCACTGACGTACATTCGCTCTCACGTATGTTGTGGTATTTAAGCCACTCAACGCCCTTGGTCACCACGAGTGCTATACTTATTCTTTGACAAAGCACCGTGGCAGCGAACGATTGCTCGTGCGGTGACTCCGGGCCTTCCAGTATCCGCCACCTGGGGACGCGCCCGATGGGTAACCACCAACCACACGTGGTTTCACCACTTTACAAATTCTTTATGACACTCAATACAACTTTGATGTTACAATTCTGACGAGTACAACTATCAGAGTATGTAACTATGTGCTTCATAAAAATTTTTCGCATTGTTAGTAATGTGCCTTTTTTAGGCATGTCGCAGTTCCTATGATCCACGTGACCACTCCGTTTCAGGCCAAATATACATTAAAGATTTTCGATTATTAAGATCATGGCAACCAAGATTGTACACAAACAAATTTTTTTTGTAATAAACAGCAGAGGTACTTAATTTTGAAAAGGAAAGTGTCTTTTGCAGGTCAAATGTAAATACATATTAGCCATAAGAACAATTGGTTTAGTCCTATTTCAAATTATTCAAAGCTTTCTTGGCTTTCCTTAAGTGTAATTCTTTTTCAAACTTAATAGTATTTATTTCGGATGCATTTGCTTGTAACGGCCTAATTTTTAAACTGTTATACAACTGATAAGTATCTTTTCCTGGAAACTTAAAATGTAAATTGAATTGGGCTGTAAAAACATGGAATTACTGTTTTTATTTCACGGGAGTATTTTCAGTTTCTGTGTACCATAGTTTATACATCTTAAACATTTTTTTAATAGTTAGGCTAGTATTTAAAATTTCCTATTAAGAGTATGCCCGTTCTGAGCGGATCTGTACCTTGAAGTTCTAGAATACTAGAACGGGTAGAATGGCTTGTGTATTTCAGTGAGCTAGAAAGTAAAACTGTAGGTGTAACCGAATTAGTGGAGTGTTTAGTGAGGAACCAGACTAAGATAGGTCCCCTACAGAAGGCATCAGCACTTTCGGCACTTAGAGCGGCAGAGACAATAGGGGTCGGTGTGGCATTCTTAAGACACACTACTGCGATGTGGAAGGCAACAGGAAACCAACACATTACTTCACAAGTTTACAGCGTACTACAAATGTTTTTAAAATGATTGCATTCGCGGGAGTAAAGATTCCGGAGTAAAACAGTCGCACATTTGGATCTCCGGGAAGGCACTACTTCAGAGGATGTGATCAGCAAGTTTAAATCAAGAGTAAGGAAAATTTTGCAAGTCGGAGCGTGGAATGTCACCAGCATGAAACCAGTAGGTAAGATACAGAATTTGGAAATTGAAATGGATAGCTTAGCATTAGACATAGTAGGGATTATCGAATTTTGGTGGCCAAAGATGAGGGATTTTTGGAGCGGAAACTTAAAGTAATTCATACAGGATCAGAGCAGAGAAATTTGGGTGTGGGGAGAGTTGTACGGAAAAAGATAGGACACTGTGTAGAAAACTACTTACAAAGAAACGAAAAAGTACTCATGATTAGATTAAAATCTAAACCGGTAAATACAGTAATAATACAAGTATTCATGTCCACCTCTAACTACAGTGACGAAGAGGTAGATGCGATTTACAAAAATATCGAAGATATCACTAACATTCGTAAAAGGACATACAAATTTAATAACTACGGGTGATTTTGAGGCAGTGGGTAAGTGAGGGTAGGTAAGGAGCGGTACTAAGTTTATTTAGTATAGGCACACGGAACGACAGGGGAAATACGCCGGTAGAATTTTGCAACCAAAACCATTTAACCATTACAAACACATTATTTCAACATTAAGCTAGAAGACGATACACGTGGAAGATGCCCTTACATTTGATTGTTTGTTCCAATGCTTCACCCGAAGGTACTACATTGGTCAGGAAGCGAGTTTTTTTTAAACTGGAAATTTTTGAATTTTGCGAAACCCTTGCTGTTGCAAGCAAGGTAGAGATCTTTAACGTGCGTGACAACACTCACACACGGGACCTCCATTTTACCTTTCATCCGAACGAGGGCATATTTTTGTGAAAAATGCGCACCTGCCATTTTTCAAGCGGACCGTGTCGGGATTTGAACCCAGGACCTTGGGCATAGTAGTCACACGCATATCAACTACACCACGGAGCCGCCTAGCGTGGAAGATGCCAGAAGACAGGAAGATATGAAATAGATTACATTCTTGTTTGACAACGGTTTAGAATCAAGTAATAGAAACAACCCAGGAGCAGCTATACTGACAACAACATAGTTAATTCTAAAAACTGCGCTTAAATTTAAAAATTTGAGAAAAAGGAACGAAAAAGACACTTTGATCATGAGATACTAAAAGATAAGGTTACCAATAAAAGGCTTGAGAAAAAGTCAAACGAATTGCCGAAAGACATCGCCAAAATTTCTCATACAAAGAAAGTGGAAACTGAATAGACATTAAATCTAGCTTAGACATTGCAATCAGAGATATTCTGGGGTATAAACAAAAAGAAAATAAATAACCAAGGGGTAACAAAAGATATTCTGAATTTAATAGAAGAAAAGCGAAAATACAAAAACAGACCAGACCTATCAGGAAAACAGAGATACAAAGCCATAAAATGGGAAATTATTCGCAATGCAGAAAAGCTAAAGAACTGCGGATTGATGAAAAGTGCAAAGAAGTACAAACTAAAATGGCAATAAGCACACGCTAACTAGACCGAATTTTAGCGATATAAAGCAGTATAGCATAAATATAAGGGAGGAAGAGAAATTATTATAGAAAATGTTGAGAAAAAAAGTGGATAACTGGCAAGAATATATAGGTAATTTATACGCAGGCAGAAACTAGAAGTACTAGAACAGGAATCAGGCATTGAAAATGGTGACTTTGGATGTTCTGTACTTAGTGATGATTTTGAATTAGCATTATAAAGTCTGAAAAATAATATAACGCCGAGTACAGATAAGCTGCAAGCAGAAATTGTAAAAGCCGCTGGACAAGCAGTAATGGAACGTCTCTTTCCACTTGTAAGTCATATGCATGATACAGGTGAGATACCCACATATTTCAAACGTTTCACTATTGTCACCATACCAAAAAGAGGTACGGATAGATGTGAAAATTTTTGAAATATAAGATTGACAGCACACGTATCAAAAATATTAACTAGAATTGTACAAAGACGGATGGAAAAACGCTCTGAAGAAATGCTAGAAGAAGATCAATTTGGGTTTAGATGAAATAAGGGAACAAGGCAGGCTATATTAGCTTTAAGGGTGATAATGGAGAAAACAGTAGAAAAAGAAAAAAGCGTGTATATAGAGTTTTTAGATCTGAAAAAAACATTCGACAATGTAAAATAGAAAAAATGTTCGAAATACTTAAAATGATTGGAATAGTTATAGGGATACATGGATAGTACATAGCTTATATCAAGATCAAAAAGTGTAAGCAAGATTTACTACAATTTGATAAAATAATTTAAAGTTAGGAAGTAACTAATACTATTTATTTATTTAAGCCCCTGTCTTTATATCTTGCGGGCTTACATGCTATACACTGATTTCCTTCTTTATATGCAGTTGTTATATCCTCGTATCCTATTTCCATTTTGTTCTATCTTGGGCTAGGTTGTTTATCTCTTTCCACACTATTTTTTATTTTTTTCCCCGCTTCTTGTACTTGTTGTTCCCATATCTTCTCTAGGCTAGCCGCTGTTTTTACCTGGTATTTTCATTAAACATATTTGTTTTGTCCACATATCCTCTTTCATTCTATGTGTCCAAGCTATCTCAGTTGCCGTTCCTTTATTATTTCTATTATTGATTTCGTTTTCGTTTCTAGCTCATGTATCACTGCTGCATTTTTCGCCTTGTCCATTTTTGTTATCCTTTCGATTCTTCTTAGGAATCTCATTTTCGTTGCCGTAATTTTGTTCTTGCTTTTTTCTATCAGGGTCTACGATTCACTGCCTCCCCTCCCTATCTCTCTATATTAGCCTTGGCCTTACTATTTTGTTGTACACTGCTGTTACGTTTTTATGGATTTCTTTCTTGTTGCCTAAAAGTTTAATTTTTTGTGTTGTAGATCCTTTCTGCTTTGCTATCCTCTCTTTTATTTTGGGCTAACCTTCCCGTTATCTTCAATAATTGTGCCTAAATAGTAGAATCGTTTTATTTGTTCCACTTGCGTTCCTTTCATTTTTGTACTATGTATCCCGTCTTTCCCCACTATTATCATTATTTTTGTTTTCTCATTTTAATTCTCATATTTACTTCTTCAGTGCTTCATTGTATATATTCACATTATATTGTATTTTTTCTGGCTTCGTCACTAAAACCATATCATCCGCAAACAGTAGTTCTTCTATTTCTACTATTCTCAGGTTCCTGTAACCAACCTTCATTATTGTTCTGTTCTTCTTGCTCTTCTTTATTGCGCCATCGATTACTGCTGCAAGTATCTTTTGGCTTTAATACGCATCCTTGTTTCAGTCGTGTTCCAGTTTCAAATTTTTCTAACACGCAGTTGCCCATTCTTACTTTATTCCTGCTGATTCTGTATAACTTTTTCATCAAGTTTATCATAAGTTTCTCTATCTCGCTTTTCCTTAAACTTTCTCATATGTCTTTCCTTTCCATCCTGTCAATGGCTTTTTAAAATCTATTGAGCATACGGGCAATTCTTTCTCATGCTTAATTGCTTTTGCTTCTCTTTGTCTCATTATGAAAATTAGGTCTTGAGTACTTTTTTGTTTCCTGGACCCTTAGTGCGATTATCTTCGTTAAAACTTGGGTATACTCGGGAGGGTTATCCCTCTATAGTTTTCACATTATCTTCTATCTTTCTTGTATATTGGTATAATTATACCCACAGAATGTAATTAATAAAATACAAAAAATTATTGTATTTGGGAATAAACCTAATTTTGATATTAATTTAGTATATAAATAAAAATTTTTAAAGTCGAATAAAATATAGTTTAAGACTAGATCATAATTCACAGAATATTTTATTGCGCGGAGGTCTTATAAATTTGTATATCGACTTACCTCCGCGGTTTTTTGTTGTTCTAAGCTGCAGTTCCTATTCCTTCAACCAAGTGGACTGTATGCGAAATTGAGTCTGTGTTACGTTGCACTTGCACTGTGTTTTTTAGGGGTTTAACAAATAAAGTCTGCGGCACTTGACTAACTTACGGTACAAAACGAAAAACCGACGTCTGTTCTGCTTCGATATCCATAAGAAAGTGTTTGTTCACTACTCTGTCCAACTTATTCACACATGCACAAGGAATTTTTATGGCAGGATATAAGGGAACAAGGGATGACAGTTTTACAATTAGATTTACAACTACGAATTTGAAGTAACTTAAAATTAACCACGCAACGTGCGACAAAGAGACCGAACAGAATATGTTCTAGTAAGTTAGGTTGCTTTTTCATGTAAATCGACAGAGTATCTGTAGATATAAATGGTATTAGATAGTATCAGTAATAAATTCCTGTTTCAAGGGTATGTTTTAAAGACCATTGTCACAAATTAGTGCATATAAAAACAAAATTTGGAGCACTTCCTTCTATTGAAAAAAGTATTTACAACGTATGGATGTAACTAACAATAAAATGGATTTATAAAGCTTTGTAATGACTAGGGAACGCTCAAATATATATAGCCATGATATTATGTGGCAATTTTAACAATAACAAACGCAAACCAACCGAGATGTTTTATTGATTTAATTCCCAAAATGCTACCTCAGACTGAAGACTTTATACTAATGAAAAAGAATGCAATAACCTATACATTAAACGTTTGTACCCAGATAAAAATATTTACTAATCGATAAGGCCTCTTTTGTAATGAAATTAGGATGAGATTGGTAATTATTAACGAGTTATGATAGGTTTTTTAAATTGAAATTTATATTCAAGATTGTTGATTTTATCTCCCTGCTCTAATCAATTCCCTTTTTAGTTTACAACACAAAAAAATTAAGTATTGATTTATCGTTTCAAGACTGTATTTACACCCTAAATCTTTCAAAAGTGCACCTTGATTTATTTCTAACAAGTACTTAGAACATTAATTGATGAATATGACGTGTATGTATAAATATCTCAATAGATCACCACTACTAAATGTTGTTAAAATATAAAATGAAATTACATTTACAATATTTAAAATTATTCAATTCTATAAATTTCATAGTTTATGTTCACCGTTTCAGTCTAGAATGATTAATGTAAAGAACTTTAAATGAACTTATCGTAGAAAACCTGTTAACTGACTTGAAGTGACTGTCCATCCAAAATAAATTCCACCTCTTTATTTTTGTGTTTCATATTAAAAACGTGGTTATATTCTTTTTATATAATGTAAATATTCTTATTATTGTACGTGGTATTGTTATTTTCGGTTTCCAAAGAAATATTATTTGATGTATTCAGGGAAAATGTTGTTATTATATGGGCGTTGTCTAAATACAATTAAATATAATCATTGTACGAAACTATTGGGTGGAACAGCTCCCCCTTTATAGCAACAGAATTAAATTAATACCATAATTATCGTACATTGGGGTTTTATTATTATTATATCAATTACAACTTGTGCTATAAAGACTAAAATATTTTTTTATTTCAGGTAAGAACTACATTTGATTGAAGATAGTGCACCAGGTAAAAATTAACCATTTGGATTAGTTTTTTTTTAAATATGTATGTACACTCTAAACAAAATTGAACCGGATCATCGGGTCTTTGGGTCAGATAGGTACCCTGCTTTATGACCCGTCGACATGATATTCACCGGTATATGCTACTGATGTTGAAATGCAAACGCATTGATATTTTCGGCTCTAATATTTAAGTCCCAGTAAATTAACTGGATTGTTAACAATTAAATGTGTTCACGCGCGGGGGGTCTTATAAATTTATATATCGACTTACCTCCGCGGTGTTTTGTTTTTCTAAGCTGCAGTTCCTCTTCCTTTAACCAAGTGGACTGTATGCGAATTGAGTCTATGTTACGTTACACTTGCACTGAGGTTTTTACGGTTTAACAACGAAAGTCTGCTGCGGCACTTGACTAACTTAGGGTACTGAACGAAGAAACACGACCGTTCTGCTTCAATATCCATAAGAAAGTGTTTGTTCACTACTCTGTCCACCTTATTCACAAATGCACAAGGAATTTTTATGACAGGATATAAGGGAACAAGGGATGACAGTTTTACTACTAGATTTACGACTACAAAATTTACGACTTAAAATTAAACACGCAAACGTGCGACAAAGAGACCGAACAAAATGCATATTTAGAAAATGTATGTTCTATGACGAAATAGCAGATATAGGTTAAATTGAGACTATTAAGCTGTTTTTATACTTAATTCAGATATGATATTGTTTTTTCAAAAAAGTTTTTGGCTCTAGATATTTTGAAAAAATAGAAAACTAAAATTACTTCAGCAGCTTTGTTATCGTAGATTTCACGTACAGATGTTGTTTACGCGCGAGGGTCTTATAATTTTATGTATCGACTTACCTCAGGCGTATTCTATTGTTCTAAGTGTCGTTCCTACTCTACAAGGATGTATCGTCTGGAGATTTTCTCCGTCGGATCCTATTATGGACTTTAAATTAAATACTGTGACTTATGGAGTTTCGTCGTCGCCTTTTTGGCCTTGCGTACTGTTCAAGAATTGGCAAGGTTAGAATCGATTGATTATACTTTCGCGTTATCGGTATTGGCGAACAATACCTATGTTGATGATTTAGTCACTGGATGCAATTCGATTGAAGCTGCTAATCAATTAATTGTTGAATTGCATAGTATTTGCTCTAGTGGTGGTTTTCAATTAAGAAAATGGAATAGTGATTGCCAGGAAGTGATGTCCAACTTGAAGGAGTCGTTGTCCAGTTCGGAAGCAATTACATTTCAAGATAAAGATAGTGGTTCAATAAAAATTTTGGGCCTTTTGTGGCGCGCTCTTACAGATGTATTTTTATTCAATTTAAACGCTGAAAAGCGCACTTGCACTAAGCGTAATATTTTGTCAGCTATCGCAAAATTTTTTGATCCTCTCGGTTTGATAGCGCCTTTAGTACTGTTCGCTAAACGATTAGTTCAAGATCTTTGGCTTTTAGGCCTCGGTTGGGATCAAGAGCCGCCATTGGAAGTCGTACAAAAATGGAAACATTTTTTGGGTGAATTGCTAGCGGTTTCGAATATTGAGATTTCGCGTCGCATCGTATGTAATAATTTTAAAAAGGTGGATTCTGTGATGCTTCTGAAACTGGGTATGCAGCTGTCGTCTACTTTCGTTCGTTTGATTTAGAAGGTAGTATTACCATGCCATTAGTATGCGCAAAATCATAGGTTGCTGCTTCTAATCGCGCTTCATTTCCTCGTCTCGAATTGTGTGCTGCCGTACTCTTGTCAGATTTAGTAGATTTCGTCAAAAATACTTATACAGATAGTTTATCATTTAGTAATATTTTCGCGTGGTCAGATTCTACTGTTGTTTTGTCTTGGATCCGGCCTTGCCCGAATAAGTGGAAGACATTCATTAGCAATCGCATTTCGCATATTCAAGAACGTATTCCTCCATTTTCATGGTTTCATGTTAAGTCCCAGGATAACCCTGCGGATTGTGCCTCACGTGAACTTTTGGCTTCAGAGTTGGTTCATCATTTATTATGGTGGACAGGGCCTTCCTGGTTAGTGCGTCGTAGCGAAGAATGGTCAGTAGCGTCGCTGTCAAAACTAATCGACTAATTTCAGATGGACGTCGAATATCGCACCTTGTCGTTAACAGTCGTTATGTTTGAGAATTTCTTAAATTTGTTGTTGGATAAATTTTCAAAACAGCAGAAAATTTGTAGAATTATTACATGTATTCGTCATTTCATTCGTAATGTTCAATGTCCGGCAGATTTGGGTTAAAAATATTCTGATGGTTTGTCTCTAACTCAGCTGCAAGAGGCTTATATATTTATTGATTAAAAGAGTTCAAACAAATGTTTTTGTCCAAGACATTTCAAATATTAAAACTGGAAAACTCGTTAGTAAACAACTTTGTAGCTTTAGTCCGTTTCTAGATAGTCGTGATTTGTGAAGGTGGGTGGTCGCCTACGTAATTCAGAGTTATCGCATGATACAAAATTTCCAATTTTGCTTCCTCGGTCGCATCGGTTGACTGAAATTATATATTAGATTGTCATGAAAGACATTTACATCCTGGAAATCGAACAACTCAATTTTTATTATCTCAAAATTATTGGATCTTGTCCGCAAAAAGGGCTATTCGGCAATGTTTGAAATCCTACATTCGTTGTTTTCGTTTAAACCCCGTGGCTTTATGCCCTCCTATGTGGGATTTACCAGCTTCTAGGTTAACTCCAGGTAAGGCGTTTTTACATACGAGAGTCGACTTTGGTGGACTTTTCTCTGTCACGATGAATCGATGTCGTGGTGCAAAATCATTGAAAGCGTACATTTCTTTATTTATTTGTTTCAGCACTAAAGCTATCCATTTGGAACTACTCTCTAACTTGTCGACACTTTCTTGGGTGCTTTATGTCGATTTATTGCTCGATGAGGCAAATGTATTCAAATCCATTGTAACAATGGCACTAATTTTGTTGCGGCCACTCGTGAAACTTCTCAATTGATGCGTGTTCGGCAGGCATTGAGGGAATCGAATTTGTGTTTAATCCTCCTGCTGCTCCTCATTTTGATGGGTTGTGAAAGGCCGGAATTAAATCAGTAAAATCCCATTTAAAAAGAATTATCGGCGAACAAATTTTGTCGTTTGAAGAATTCTCGACGGTATTGATTTAAATCGAAATCGAAATCCACTATGCGCACTTAGTTGCGAACCGCATGATTTTTCATATTTGACCCCGGGTCATTTTCTTAATGTTGAACCAGTCTCGGTGTTAGCAGATCCGGATTTGCTGTTCAAAAACCTCTCTCGTTATATATCTCTAGCAACTGTGGCAGGAAATGCAACAAGAGTTTTGGAAAAAATGGAGCGCGTAATACCTGCACACGTTGCAACAGAAAGGTATGTGGTCGAAAAGTTCCGCTACCTGCCTATTGATTCGCTTGTCTTCTTAAAGGAAGAAAATAACGCTTCTTTACAGTGGCGTTTAGGATGAGTAGTAGAGGTTTATCCTGGTAGGGATGGTAACGTTCGTGTAGCTACCGTCAAGACATTCCAAGGGTTAGTTAAACGTCCTCTAGTAAAACTATGTTTACTGCCAATTATTTAATATTTGATGGTATGTATACATATATTCACTTATATAAGTTTGTCGGTTTGGGTTTCTTAGTTAATAGCTATACTTATTTTTAAATATAAAATAAGTTAGTTCATACTTATTTTGGTGGATGGGATGTTCGGTCTCTTTGTCACACGTTTTCGTGGTTAATTTTAAGTTATCGTAAATTTATAGTTGTAAATCAAATAGTAAAGCTGTCCCCCTTTGTCTTATTATATCCTGTCATAAAACCTCTTTTATTCATGTGAAAATTAAATTGTAAAAGGGGTTGTGACAGAAATACTCTCTTATCGACATCGAAGCGAAACGGTTGTTCGTTCGGTAACGTGAGTTAGTCAATAGTGTCGCCGAATGTGAATTTATCGATAAACCCCTAAAAAGCACAGTGCAAACGTAACACGTGCTATAATTCGCATACAGTCTACGTAGTCGAGGAGTAGGAACTACACCTTAGAACAATAGAACAACACGTAGGTAAGTCGATATACAAAGTTATAAGACGGCTCGCGCAGTAAATACATGGTGTTCCTGGAGAAGGAAACTAAACAACTTCTAGTCTGTAATCCTCCTGCTGTATTGATTTTACATATAAAGCGATTTCGAGTTTAGACTTCAATCTGCAAAAGTGAATAGACAGGTTTCCTTTAATCTGTTACTGGATTTAACACTATTTTGTTCAATTGTTAATCAAACCAAAGTGATATATACATTATATGGTGTTGTGCAACATAACGGCTCAATTCACAATAGACATTATGACAAATATAAAAAAAATAAGAACTGCTTTAGGAAACGACAGTTACCGCTGGTAATTTTTTTTAAAAAAACTAATTTCTTGTCTTCAATGTGCAAAAGTGACAAAGCCAACACTGATATCCCTACTTGCTTCATGCTTCTAACATTCCACGCCCCGACTTGAAACTAAACTTCCTGTAACCTGTTTAACATGTTTTACAAAATGTATGACGATGTTACACGAAGTTACTTTTGGCTAAATTTGCGATCTTTTAGAGTGAAGGGATCTCCTTAAAAAAAGATGGAATCTTAACTATCTTCTGACTATGTTGGGGGTATATTCCTCGGATAGAGCTTATGAGGAATGGTCGTGGTTCTTATGACAAAACATTATTTACTTGCCAACTCTAATAATACTAAAACAGGAGTGCAAGGGGGCGACACCAAGTCCTTAAATTTTCCATACAAGGGTTTGCCCTAAGAGCGGACTTGGAAGTCCTTAGAGAAAATTATCGTATTTACTGTCTAAGCAGGACCTGTAAAAAAATATAATTAGTATAGCTAAGAAGGACACAAAAGAGGTGCTCTTGCTGTCTTATACTGTAAAGAAAAGAATAGCTATTAATATTGATTATTTGAACTCTATTATAAACACATTTTTAGGCATTAAATTCTTAAAAATACTATTAGTGCTCTTTAGTCAAGTGAGAGCTTAAACATTAAAATTGTAAAGGGTAGTAATGCCTTTTTTACTTCTTGAACTAATTACCCTATTCGTGAATTCCTTGTTGAAAATATAACAATTACGTAAATAATTTAAATGATTGTTCTTTAATTAAAAATTTCTTTCTAAGTAATAAAATTTTATGTACAAAATATACATCTCAAAGGTAGTTTTAATTTCTTCTACACAATTTTAGAATGAGAAAATTGTTACTGTCTCTGCTAAGAATTAAAGAATATCAAAAATATATCAAACATTTTTATAAAACTTTTCAAATCAATTACCCAAAATATCAGATCTGTAATTTCGTTTGCAAGTGTGTATTAAAATTTTCAAAATCAAATAATTTTTGTTTTAATAACCACTAAATGTACGGTTGAATTTAAATAAAATATTTTGTTGAAAATAAATTAAGGTATTCACATTCCTTTGTAATATTATATAATGTGATAAATTCTAAGCACCAAATGTTTTTCATATTTACTGAGCAAAACAAGAATCGTAGGTTGTTACAACGTTGTTTACGAAATTTAGCCTCATTGCCAACATAGGGGAACAGCTGTCGTCATGCCAAAGTAACAAAAAAGCTTACCTTGCAAAGCGTTGTTCAATGCTGCATAAGATAACCACATTGTAGAAACCAAATGTGCCGGCATATGATCTTTTGACAAACAAATGACGTCAACCTACTGTCCACATTTTATTACGTAATGAAACGGAATTTTACTGGAACCATTTAAATGAACTTGAAGAGCTTCTTATCTTCGCAAGTTGAAACAAAACCAAATAATTTAACAGGCTATCCAAAATATATCATCTTCAACACAATTTTAACAGTGTTTTAGAGAAATACACATGGTATTTGAACATGTAGCTCGGAATCTTATCTTTGCTGAATGTCCAGAATAAACATTATTATAATTACGTTACGGATAATAAGCTTGATAATCACAGAGACCGAATTTTATAAATTTAGTGAAATCAAAATTAACAAATTAAATAATTCGTTACCAAAAATCCATAGAGCCTTTAAACGCAATTTTAATAAAAATATTATTGAACGTTTAAAAGCATTCTAAAAAAAATCCTAGAGCTTTTGAGTGTTATCTTACAAAAAAAATCATAAAACTTTCGAGCGGATTCTAACTAAAATAATTAATAGAACAAAATTGTTTAGTTTTATCTAACAGTAACTTTATGTGCTTACCATTATTAAAATACACTTTACTTCAAGTGCATCTTGCACTTGGTCACGCCGCACCGCCTATCTAGACGCAGGTTGCTGGCAAGAACCCAGTTTAACTCCATGACGTTTCCCCTTCAAGCGGTCGTGCCAGACTGACGTCTGCTATATACGCACAAGCAACTTGAAAGCAGCCTGACATGGAAGATTCTATTCAAACGACCAACGTTTGCTAGTAGTAACTAAGCCAGAATTATCAAATAATTTCTGTCTTGTGATTGAGCTACACAGCTCCGATCTAAATTTTATTTATATAGCAAGATTTAACTGTTTATTTAAATATACAATACGGCGTATTTAATGAATCATTTTAAAGGATTTGCAGTCGTCAGAAAAAATTGTTACAATGTCCTCGGTTTTTCTTTTAAACTTGCCGATTATACTCCCGGAGATCTGAATGGGGACTGTTTTAACTCCGGAATCTTTACCGTAGAAGATGTCTTTACTTTAAAAGACGTTTTTGGTACGCTGTATGCTTTAGAGATAATGTGGTCGTTTCCTGTCGCCTTCCACATCGCAGCAGTGTGTTTTAGAATGCCATACCGACCGTTATGGTCTCTGCCGCTCTAAGTGTAAAAGAGCTGGTGTTCTCTTTCGGGAACCTGTCATAATTTGGTTCCTCACTAAAGATCTCATTAATTTTGTTAAATTTATAGTTCGGATCTTTAGCTCACTGAAACATGCAAACCATTCTACCCGTTCTAGTGTTCTTAAACTTTTTCAAGGTGCAGGTTCGTTCAAGATATATTTATGTATAGAGAGCAAAAATTCAACAATAGTTCGTTGATTTTTTCATTCTACTGAAGTTCATAGAAAATATCTTTCAGAAAACAAATTATCATAGAGGTAACGGTTTTTGCAATGATTTGCTCATTCTGCATGTGTCATTTATTGTTAATTGTATCAATGTTTCTATTCATTGAGTTCTTCACTCAGTTGGGTGCCTGATGGTCTGCTTCCCGCAGTGATTAGAATCACGCATACAACTTTCCATGGATAATACACATAAGGAAACATTTTATTCGATGTTTCCTATCGCTTTTAAAAAACAATAAATATTACCTTAATATATTCACGTTGGCTTGCTTGACAGTTGCAGATATGTTAATAATCACAGTGGGTTTTTAATGTGTATTCCGGTTCCAGGAGTTTTAAGCTACAAGTAAAGTTAAGCTAGTCAGATTTTCTAAATGAGCTCATTTTATACACATAGTTTAGTAATGTGTGGTGCGCAGCTGAGACTCACGCACCTGTTATGATAATTAAAAATGTAGCTTTTGTTCTCTGTTCTCGATTACGCTTAAATTGCATATGATTACTAGTTTTATGTCATTATAATGGCCCTTGAAAAGGGCTACTTTGCTCCATCGAGTCTTCAAAATCCCCATCTTATTTTATAAAGAACGATAAATCGTTTTGAAAGCAATTAGTTCACGCGATAAAATCTAGGTGGCGCGGCGCGGCGACATTGAACGTTTAGGAAAAGCTTCTATCAGGTGGTAAATCATTAGGACATTCTTCAGATTGCGTTAAGGTTACTTTTGGATATCTACGAAACTGTAAAGCTTCTATAAAAACTTATTTTTAGTCGAAATTCCAGGTAATATGCGACTAAATCACGTCATATCCCAAAAATTTATAAACACTAGAGCGCCAATGATCTTTTGCGATCCTTAGTTTTCTAACCTTCAGATTAAATTCAGATTAATCTTGTTTGAGATTGGTATTTTCGGCACGTCCATCATAAAAATCTGTTCTTGTGAGTAGATATGCTCTGTAATTCCAGGTTCAATTCATGTCATTTCTTGAATTTTTGTTTATGCTATAAAATCTGTGAAGGTGCTACTAACTTTGGAATAATCAAGCATTACACGCTTCTTTAGAATAAGCGTGGATCATTTTTAGATACCATACTGCAGTATCCCCTTCACAAAATCTGTTGTTACCACATCTTAGGCGTGCACGAGATTAAATCATAAATCATATCATTTCTCAAAAATGTGTTTAAGGCGTAAAATCTTGAGAGTGCCACTGAATCGTTGGGAACTTTGAGTTTTCTGCAAAACTGGGTTCAGGTTATGTTTATGCACGAGGCGTATAAAACTTCGACACGTTCGTTAAAAGATTGGTCTTGGTGGATAGTCTAGATAACCGCAGGTTCCAAAGAAATCATTTTTAAACTTATATATTGTAAAATATTGCGGTGTAAATTTCGAATAGCTCTGTGGTAGAGAAAAGTGGACTGTATATAAATTTAAAGTGATAATTTACAAACAACATATAACTAATGTTTTTAATCAGTTCAAGCGTTTACCAAAAGCACTCACCTGGTATTTATAAAGCCGTGCAAACGAAAAAAACCATTTAGTACATCTACTCTGCTGTTGCGGGTGTAGCAAAGCACATCTTATGTAGATAGAGGTTCTGAAAAAAAGCGATTCATAATTAATTTGTTCTACGGAGAATGTGTAAAACAGCGATGCGGTTAGTTCGAACGACAAATCGATTCTATTGCTTCGTGAATTTTCCAATCACTACACTGTTCTTGCACATGCGGAATCACTCGCGGCACTTGTTGGCGTATGCTTGAAGTAAACAGAGAAATTTTACTTTAACAAATTTAAATATCCCGAGGCGGACGTAAATAATTAACAAACTCCAACGTAAAATAAAATTGCTTTAATTATTTACATTATAAACGGAACATAAATATATCTCCTCTTCTACGAATCGGGCCCCACAAAACGGGCGCCAAGAATGATGTACTCTATCAAACCCCAACTTTGGGCCGTCAAAATGCTCTGTAGCTTACTCTGCAAGAAGCCCTAGAATCCGCTGCTCTACAACTTTAGGATCCAAAATACTACGTATCTTTCCTTCGGAAACACCCCAAAATTTTAATGTAATTACAAAATTTTCCACCTACGTGAAATTGAAGCCCTACCACCTAGACTTACAATGTATACCATCTAACAACCATATCCTCTGAAGATGCTTTTCACTCGGACACCAAAACCTCCAGCTTCCTCAGAGATATTTCCCACGGCTGCTCACTCGTTCCCTGAAAATCCTACCCTACTAAGAATAATGCCGACTGCCAAAAGTTTATCAATATTTATTAACATTTCCAACTTGTTACGTATAAAATCAATTTATATCCCTCATGTATTTCAAGCTCTAAAACATTTTATTACTTGTGGTAAATAATATCTCAGTTTAAAGAAAATAATTTTTAAATCATACATCACTCCTGAAACAAAGTAACTGGGCTTACTTCCAACTTTTACTTTATACCCCAGGTCAAATACAAGCTCATAGTAAATCGCCTTTTATCTCCGTGCTAACAACGGCACTACAATTTCCTAACACCCTTTTACCTTTTACAAAAATTAAAGTTTCACCTTCAAGTGATATCATCAAATTATTACATAAAATTTTCATTCAGTTCTTTTCAAATTGACTCATCAATTAAAATGTCTTTAAAGCATAATAAATACACAAAAATCACTAAATTGTCACCCAGAAAATCACCAACAAAAACAAACAAAAGTTTTATAAGTAGAGTTACCTAGATTTTTGTCTCAAGTGCTCTCTACATGGACACCATCTTCAACGTGATTCTCCCTCTCGACTGCACGTTCCAAGTTCTTTTACAAGGACACCATCTCCAACGTGATCCTCCTTCTCGACTCCACGTTCAAATACTGTCTCCAGGTGGCCTCTCACCACCAGGAACACACCGTCTCTAATTAGATTCTTCCACGCAAGTGCACGGTACTACCATGCTCTCGTACACTTGTGGTCCATTCATACATTTGCTTGGTACTCAGAGTACATACGCCGCCTTCAAACACCCAGTACTAAAATTGTACTTACTTGCTTTATAATTTTGATTATTTACAGCATAGCAAAAGATATGAGAGCACCCACTTGTGCTAATTTAACAAAAACTTCATTCAATTACTTTATTAAGTGGTTAGGTAGGCGATCGTAGGTAAAAGACCAGAGAGCGATTCACCACCTTCTACGGGTTTATATCAGCTCCAAAAGTCACACCCTACATCAATTTCTAATACCCCTGTAGCACTTTTTCCAGTATAATCGCACAAACAAGCCAACGGTTAAACAATTCCACAAACTATCCAATTATTTTTGAAAAATTCTACGTACACTCTCCTACCCGTCGTCAAAATCCAAGAAATTCTCGCTCCAAACAAGCTCGATACTCAGAAATCCTCATTAAAAATTTTAGCCGGCGCTGACTTCCACGAACCCCCGGTAACTGTCGTTCTAATTTTAGCCTCTCCAATACGCTCTCTGTATACACGTATATCTCTCCTTTTATTCCCACTTATAAATAAAATCTTCCGTCTTATTTTATGTTTAGACGCTGTTCTCCCGCTTACTCACAAGCGCTGTTTTACCTAACCCCCGATATAGTCATCTATCCTACTCTTGTTTATTTAATGTGACAGTCGTACTCTGTTAGTAAAATATCCTCAGATTTCTATTCCCTTACTGCTCGATTTATTCCCCTCGTTAGCTCCTACCTCGTTTGTCTAGCAAGCCTTTCAAAGTCAGACGTGACACTAAACATCTGTTATGCCCCTTCCTTTATTAAAGTATGCAAACTATAGTTTTTCTCGGTAAATCGATACTGTTTTTGTACGTGCTGTCTGCACCTGTGTTTTATCCCTCATTATACTTCTCCAGCTGTCATTTGTTGACGAGAACTTATATTCGTTATCTGTTTACGACTTAAAAATTCTTAGAATTTATAACACGTGCAACTCGTATAACAACCGCCGCTTTAAATATGCTACAAAACCTGAAAGCTTTTATTATTTACACCATTTATACTCTAAAATATTAAAACAAATCTTAATTATGCTTACCGTTATTTACGTTCTATTTGTATTTGCAAAATTATGCGCCTCAAATTATGTTTTCTAACTTATTAATAATTAATATTTACTATAAAATTTTATGCTATATTTAACTAACCCTAATATTTACTGGTATTTGGCAAATACTAACCGATTTTGTTCAAAAATAGCTCAAACTTTGCGTGACCCATTTATACACTTTCTTCCTTGTAATAAATATACATTTGAGCTTGCTAATGCCCTAATATGACCTCAGTAATATATATATATATATATATATATATATATATATAATCTTGGATTGAAGACTGCTAAAAATAAAAAAAAGCTTAACTGCTACCTTTACTGCCCCAAGATTTGGATGCCATTTTGCTACGAAGTATAGGGTCTGTTAACTCAAGCACCACCGTTGGGCATCATAAATTCTACGAAGTTACTCTGTAATATGCTGGATGATTGGTGTCCCACAATTTGGGCGTCATAAATACTACGCATTTGCCTTGCTAATAAAGCCTCCCAATTATGTTGACCTAAATACTTACAGCTTTTTGCTAAAAGAAAAAAACTCTGCTGCCTTAGTGAAGTTCGCCACGGCTGCTCAGCTGCTATCTGAAAAATACTACCCTACGGTTTATACAAGAAAACTCGACCACAAAAATGCAACTAGATTTATTCGAACAGGAAGATACAAAAAATCTTTTCATTCATCATTTCCTACATCATCAACATTATATACATCCTTGTTTCAAAATAATACATTTGCTTTCTAGTATTGCCTGATAAAGTTTTATCTAACAATAAACCATGTAAAGTAACCGGGCCTTACCATGAAAATTACGTTACCCCCCAGGTTTAATAAGAGCTCATAGTAAAACCTTTAAATATTTGTGCTCAATTTTGCACTGCAAATAACCAAAAGTCTCTTTTACTTTGTGTATCAATAAATATTATAAAATTATTTTACAGATATTAACTCCTGTATAACAGTATTGTCGAAGAATCAATCATAAAACGTTTATTAGATAACTCTTTAGTTTATAGAGTTAATAAAAGTTATATCAATAAAGCACCAAATTGTCATAACACATCAAATAAGCACAAAATCCAAATTTTACAAAATCAGTTACCTGGAATGCACCACCGCTCTTGGATTTACAATCATACCATTAATGACTGTTGTCCTCTCCTAAGGCAGCACGTTCCGGCACATTTCAGAGTTGTAGAACACCATTCGTGATGGCAATCAGCTACTCAAATTTCTCTAACTACCATGCTAAAAATAATCTCTCCTTATCTTATATCGATCTCTGCCTGGTTCAACTGTCACTACCTTTCTTAGAATAGACATGTTATTTGAGCACGTTTTCTGCCTGCCTAACGAGAAATCCTTGAAATAAACTACTACTAGGAACTTGTTTTCAACAATATACGTTAACCACTACTCCTCTTTCGTTATAGTTTAACATTAAAGCTTCCTACTAAATTATGATAAAAGATACACGCATGAAGATTAATATTTCACCCTCCTTAATTATGACCTTAGAATTATTGATTTTTACGCTAAAAGAATCTGAAAAGCTTTTGACTACTGTACATCCTATTTGCTATAATTTAAGATGCTTGCTTTTTACATACTACGTTAAGAATATTTACATTCGCTAAAATGAAACAAAGTTAACTCCAAAAATTGTTAATTCCTTCACTAAACGCTTTAAAAAATTTTTGAATGAGTTTTCTTTATATGCGGTAACGTGTCATAAATTTTTATCAGACTTATCTAATCAATTTTAACCTACAATTTACACAGAAATATATATATATATATATATATATATATACATCTAGAAATATATATTTTGATGTGATAAAGAGGTTAGAAGAGGTCATTGAGCACCACAGTTTGTGAGACCTACAACTGAGCAAAGTAAAATTTTCCAATATTTAATTTTTACCCTATATAATCTTTCTACTAAGATAAGCCTGTTATAGTACATAAGTCAAACCCATGTTCTAACTAGTGTGTAAATATTTTCTTTAAAAATATCATTTAAAACAAGTTCTAACCGGAGAAAATACAATGGCATTCATTGATTAAAAGCCCGTGTGTAAATATTTATTCTCTTGAAAAATATTAGTCAAAAACTAGTTTTGTGGCATTTATGCAGACTGAAAAACCGTAAGCAAGTTCTATGGTGTAAAGATTCGTCTTCTTTAAGAATACTAAATTATTTCAATACCAAGTACTTTTTTCCAAAACGTTATAACATAATTGCGAGTATCTAATGCGAGCTATTTTCCTAGAAATAAGCTACTTTCGGGATTGTGTTAGAATCTTTACGCAAACGACTAACGTGAATGAATACACGTCAATTTGTGGAACGCGATAACACCGGTAAAACTATAAACCAAACAAGATAATAAGTTTTAATGGCTATAAATTATATCAGAAGCTTATAAAATTATAATAAAGAGAGAGAGAGAGAGAGAGAGAGAGAGAGAGAGAGAAATAAACGACAAGCAGTTTCATTCATTATTATCAGATAGTAAAATTTTATGATAGCAATAAATCTGAAATTGATGGGCCATTAAAGATAGGAACACACGAAATTACAGTTAATTAATACATCAAGCAGCGAGTCGCACCTTCTAGAATGTATTCAGAACGATCGAGAACGACTACATATTTAGAATTTTATTATATAATGCTGGTAGATAATGAGAAACCATTCTTTTAACATCACGCATTCAACATTCAGTTTTTCATAGATAGTTACTAAATAGCTTTTTTATGGAGCGCAACGACGACAGTGCTCCAATATAAACCGTAATTTAGCTTGGTGCAAAGTCATCTGATATTTTAATCCATTAAAATAGAAGTACTTTTGAAAACTGATAAAGTAGACTTCGGCATATGAGGATTAATTAAAATGAAAATCTAAAAAAATGAAACCGTAAATTTTGATGGAGTTAATTTTAACTAAAAACGATTTTTAGATAGCAATTATAATCAAAGACAGGTTGTGATGGAGATATTAACACCAGCAAAAGTTTGGCGATTTAAAACGCAAGTATAACTTTATATTTAACTTTTAAAGAAACAATTTGTATATTATTAAGTAGATTAAGTTAGTATAAGGTCTTAACGTTACTTGTAAATTGATAATTTTTGTAATTTTGAGGTAACTCTCGAGGTGGTTTGACCCTTACAAATTTTAAAAACTCTGAGTGGTTTAATACTCAAGAAAGATTAAGAAAAATACAAAACAAACCACAACAAACATACAGGGAGTATTTATCTTACAAAAAGATCTGCTCAAGGTTGCTGATCAGCCACACTGAGGCAAAGTAATAGAAAAATATTTAAATTATCACTTTCGTCTTAAAGATAATTTTGTGACTTACATGTGAAATGCCTAGGGGATTTGTAAACAAGGATTAGGTGAAGATTGTATTAATGTGTAAGTAGTGATGAAATGTTGTTTCTTTCTAAACGCAAATTGTAAATTGTATTTATACCTGTGGTGTGTAAGTAAATTTCTTAGCTAATGTGTGTAGAAGAAAGATGTTTTTGAAGGTATTGCGGATTGTTCATACAAAAATTTCTTTCCGGTAACTATAACCCCAATATTGAGATTTTTTTGATTCATTTCATTTTCGTAAAGGTCATAGCATATCTATCGCTAAGCTGGCAAGAGAAAATGGACATTCAGGCATAGAAGCAAACATCCATAGCATTATTTCTTGACTCACAACATTCGGGCAGCCTACTTCGTAATATTCATATAATAACCTTTTTGCCTTTCAACGTCAAAGCGGCTGTATCCTAATATTCACAGTAATATATATATATATATATATATATATATATATATATATATAAATTAAATGCTCAAAACAATAATATTACATAAGTTGCGTGTGACTCTTGTTAATGCATAAACAGAAAACACAATTATACTATATTGTATACTTGTGCTACAGATTTCACTGTTTTAAAATAGAATAACTATAAAAAGGCGTGTCTTCTTAATTCTGTAATGGAGAAATAGCAAACATGTGTCTCATTTAGTTCATATAGTTTGTAAATTCATTTGTGTTTTTGAACTATTGAAGGATAAGTCAAAACTATTGAATTTCATACTGACACTAAAAATTCTTCGAAATAAACATTTATATAACTTGAACTAATATGAATAATTATTTAGACTGACATTTGACTTAAAGTTGGTACGCTTAAAAGTTTTGTACAGATACTCTCCTAGCTCTCATCTGTCAATATTGAAACTATATTAATACAACGTTATAATTCAAAGTCACACTGAATTGTGAAGCTTGTTAGACAACGGTTTCTAACGTCTTGACTAGAAGTGGTTTTCAAGTCCCCGCGGGACTGCGTTGTGTTCGCCTGGAGAGCTCTTTCGCCCGGAGAGTTCATTTGCCCGGAAAACTCTTTCACCTAGGAAATTTTCGGAGAGCTTTCTCGTCCAGGGAGCTTTATCGTCTGGAAGCTGTTTCGCGCTTAAAACTGTCATCTTTAAATATTGGTTCTCCAACGGCTAGAGACAAAATATGATTTTCGTGTAGGACAACCGTGATTAATGACGATTGGCAGCCACGGCAAGAGAAGACCAAACAAGAGAGTAACCCAGAGCTAGTCGTCATTATGGATTGGAAAATTAGAGGAGAGTGTCTATCGTGGCAGAATCTTAACCCGCTAAGAAGTACGCTAAAGTCGTGCTGGCCCCAGTGGGAATTTTTGAAATGAGAGGACGGAATCCCAATGCGATCCCTAGAAACTGAATATGAATTTGGTGGTCAAGAAAACTCTAGAGAAAATCTGTAAAATAATTTATCGCTTAAACTGCAAGGAAAACGTCACGGAATGGTGCAGAAAGTGTCATTTATGTGCACTTTTAGGTAATTGGAAAGCGCTCATGAGGCAATACAGCGTAGGAAGTCAATTTGAGAACGTGACGATTGACAATACTGGTTTATTTCCCGAAACCGATTCTGGAATAAAATACATCGTGGTGCCGATGAACTAGTTTACAAAATGCATTGAGACAAATGCGATGCCCAACTAGGAAGCAGCAGTCGTCGCTGACATATGCGTCAAAAAGTTTTTCTGCCGTTTTGTAATACCTTTGGAGCTGCACACACACTAGGTAAAAAATTTGAGTCGGAGCTATTTCAAGAAGTTTGCTGGTTAAGGGAAGCTCAGAACGACACCGTTGCACCCTCAATCAGATAGCATGGTAGAGCGCATGAGCTGCTCTCCACGGTAGTCGCTGAATATCAAAGTGGCTGGGACCAATACATACACTTATTTTTATTGACCTACCGATCTGCGGTTCAAAACAGTACTGGGCAGACTTCTGCATGTACTATGCTAGGACGTAAGATACGTATACCATGTGACCTCCAGTTTGGAGAAGACGTTGAGGGTGAAAGCAATATCGATAGTCTCTAGCGGAGAATGCATAATATCCATGGAGACGTAAGAAAGGCAATTGTCCTCTGGTAAACCGAGATACCAGGACCTGTTGAAAGTATTAGTGGATCTCAACGACCACTTGATGGAGTTTAGAGATAAGAAATTGACCATATTTAAGAATGGTCGTGGGCTCGATAGATGGGATTGGAGGGTAGTATGGAATATGTTACAGGTACTAATTTAGAAAACTGTTATTCAAATCTTGGCATGCAACTTAAGCCAAATAGGACGGCACCCGCTATTGATAACGTCGATTGCTACTTCCATCTATATGGGAAATGTAGAAATGGCTGCGGTTGTTCCTATCGTCAAAGGGACATCCCGTTCCTGACTCACAAAATGTTCTGAGATTTAAAAGGTTGGCAGTGTATTAGTATATAGAACACTCTGAAAGTACACTTGTTTGTTTTTTACTAATGCTGCCTCATATGTATTTAACGATAAGAAAGAATGATTCATAGGTATTGTATTAAAATCATATCTGCCTAGCAATAGGAATGGTGATTGATATTGTAATACAATAGGGCTGTCCTCGAAAATTTGGCGACGTACATTCTAGATATCTCCGTATTTTTCTTGAACAAAAGATTTTTGTATATAAGAGCGAGCCTCGTTGCGATAGATCGGTATTAGTTTGAATTCCGTCCTAATAAACGGTCGATAAACATAAAGTAATGTAAATATAAATTCACTTATGTGGCATTAATGTGTTAGATAAATATTTTACCATAAGATTAGTGCTATAATAGTGTTTAATACTTTGTACTTAGAAAATTAAATTAGTGCCTACAAATAGTGATTAAGTTAGCGCTAATGTAAACAAGACTAAATATTTATGCTAGTGGAGAATAATTAGACTTATATTTATTGGAAATAAAAGCAAAAGGACAATCAGAAAATTTGCTGCAATATTAAATAAAAAGGGATTTTTTCCCCTTCGTCTTAATCTTGATGGCTAAAAAAAGTGCGATTTCAAGAGAATGTGTATTTATCGAATGTGAAAAAGAGGCGAAGTAGACTATACTCACTAACTGAATAAGTTACAGAATGCTTCATGCCTTTATTATCTCGTAATTGAGATCCAGGCAATAAATAGATAATTTGAATGGCAGAGAATTGCATTCCCATTTTTTTTAAAAACAAAATGGGTACCTGCTCATTATAGTATTGCAGCAACAACCCTTCATTACATGCACAACAATGTTGTACTCTTCTTTTTAGGCACATAAAAAATTTACAACTTTTAATTGCTGTGTAAAAAGTTCATATTAAATTATCGGTTGAACTTTTCTTAATAGTACGGCCTCAATAAAAAATACGAGGTTTTAAAAACACTGATTACTTTCTTCTTATGGAAGATGAAATAAGACGTAAAGAAAAAAATAATCCGGTACATTGCTACCCAGCATTACAGAATACACGTTGGATACCAACCAACCAACCAACCATCCAAGCAAGCAACCAATATAATCCTAATATTAGTAGCCCCCGGTAACGTGAGCTTCTCGACCTTATGTTCTTCTCCACACTTAATTAATTCCGCAGGAATGCGGCACATGCTTACAATGCCTCTTCTCTATATTGAGAGTTATAATCAACCATGAGAACTTGATTTTTACTTTATTTAGTAATTAACTTTGGTAAATATAAAAAGTATATGGAATAGAATTGAGGGCTAATGTGATGTGTATGTAATAAATTATGTTTTCTCGTTTCATATTTTTTGTTGCCGACGAATCTTTTTCGTTTTGCTATGTAATGAAGTAATGCAAACAACTTCGTGGGCGGTGCTACAATACTTTACAAATTCGTCAATGATTGTTTAAGGATAATTACTAAGAAATGTTATTTAGCTATTAAAAAGAAGGGGTGCAACTTAAGATTTTGATTCAGGCGCATTGCTATTTCCTTTTTGTAAAATACTACAAGTTCCAGTGCAAAAAGAACTTTTTGCCAAACAGCGATTTTTATATAATTGCATCAAATGAAAAACGATGTGCGTGAAGATGACACGACTTAACAAGCAAATCGTATTTTGCTACGCGCAACATACGCCCTTCACAAGGCTCCAATAAAGTTTCTAATTTTTCATACACATACTGTTAGCTATCGCAAAGCTGCTGTCAACCAAATTAATTGTTCAAAACTTTGTAGTTTTGGTGTTAATGATTTGATTTACGTGGTCATCTTGGAGGAGGCGGCTCGGTGGCGTAGTTGGTATGCGTATGACTACTATGTCCAAGGTCCTAAGGTCCCGGGTTCAAAAATGTTAGGCGAGAATTTTTCACAAAAATACACCCTCGCTCGGATGAGAGGTGAAATGGAGGTCCCGTGTGTGAGTATTGGCACGCACGCTAAAGATCCCTATCTTGCTTGGATCAGCAAGGGTTCGGCAAAATTACAAATTTTACAGGTAAAAAAATCGCTTCCTGGCCAATGTAGTACCTTCGAGTGGAGCATTGGAATACCAAATGTAAGGGCATCTTGGAGGGTATTTTTGAGTACTACAAATTGTAAAGAGAATTGAAAACGTAATATTTTGATAACTTAATACTGATCGTAAACTTGGCAATTATTTTGAACATAATATTAGGCAGTTTAATTTTAGGCCTTATTTTGGTCTAAACAAGATGTTTTTTGTTTTAGAAGGTTGAAGTCTCAACTTGCTGTATTTGATAATTAAAAAGAACGGAGTAACTCGCGATTTTTATTGGGGTTCGTTGCTATTTTTTATTCGCATACATTATGAAGTTGAAAACTCAAAACACACTTTAGTCTTAAATGGCATCAAGTAAGAAAGTATACGTATATTTCTCTACTATAATAGGCTGCAGCTTATTAAATTTCATCAGTTAGATAACAAAATGCAGAAAATTAAATTAAGTTAAATACAGAGCGCGGTAAACGCCTCCCTTTTTTTTGAGGGTAACGTTAAAAGTAATTGAAAAAACCAATTATTCCCATATTCAAAATTTATAGCACTTTTAGAAATTATATTACCCAATTTATAGAAGAAAGATGAAAATACAAACTAGACCAGACGAAACAGGAAAACAGAGATACAAAGCCATAAAATGGGAAATTATTCGCAAAAGAAAGAAAGCTAAAGAACAAAGGCTTGATGAAAAGAGCAAGGAGGTACAAACTAACATGGAAATAGGAAAGACATACGAAGCATACAAACTAATTAGAATGAATTTTAGAGATATAAAACCGTATAACAAAAATATAAGGAGTGCGGAAGCAGACATCCTTCTAGAAAATATAGAGAAAGTTGTTAGATGACAAGAATATATAGAGAATTCATATGCACGAGAGGTTGTGGGAGTATCAGGGAAATATGTAGGCTAGCTCAAAGTACACATAGGAATAAATAAATAAATAATTCCACTTAAACCTGATGATTATTATAAACAACTATAGATGTTGATTTTGCAGTATGATCAACTAATGTTGATTATGCGAAAGGATTTATTGGAAAACTATTAATTCGGGAAATGTCGAAGTGTTGGAGGATCTTGGTAGCCGCAAGTTGTTTAACTCCTTTCGCATACTACTGAATACCGGTGAAATAGAGTATATATTTAGAAAGCAATAGAAGGGGAACCGAGCTGTATATAACATGATAGAATGGACAGACAAGGTTAATAACAAACAGGTTCTATAAATAGTAGGGAAAGAAGGATATCTGTGGAAAACGAAACAAAATAAGAGAAAATTAGTACAGGACACTTTCTAGGGCATTTGGGGAATAGTGCAGGATATATTACAAGCAGAAATAGGAAAAAGGAAAGGTAGAAGTGGAGCTAGATCAGACTATTGAACGCAGATAGTGAAAGATGTAGGCTGTAGGAATTTCAGGGAAATGTGTAGGTTAGCTTAGAATAGGAAACAAGGGAGGTACGGGTCTAACCAGTTGCAGGACTGAAGACCTAATAATGATGATGATGATGATGATGAGAAGAACTACCAGCACTAGAACAGGAAACAGACATTGAAAAGGTTGAATTGGAATATCATATACTTAGAGATGAGTTTGAATTAGCATTAAAGAGTCTGAAAAATGGTAAGGCACCGGGTATAGCTAAGCTGCAAATAGAAACTCTAAGAGCCGCTGGACAAGGAGTAACAGAAGGTCTCTTCCAACTTGTAAGCTATATGTATGAGATAGGCGAGATACCTAAAAATTTCAAACGTAACATCATACTCACTGATTGATTGGGGTTAAGGAGGTTGATATAAATGTGTGATAAAAATATGCAAATTATAATGAAGGACCAATTGCTTTTATAGCAATAACGATAATGGTGGAGCGGTTATGTAATAACAAACAAAAAAAACTACATCAAACTACTTAGTAAAAGGGTATAAATACCTTAAGTCCTGCGCCGCTGGGGGCAATAGACACTTTCACGCACAAAAGCTTTTACGGAGAACCAGAAACACGCACGAAAATGGTGTCGGTCTCGCTTTCAAAGCTCTAACACAACCGTCCTTTTCAAGGGTTCGAAGGCGACTTGCTTCTTTAAAGGCTCGAGTACGACTGTCACTTTATGCACTGTTATTGCCGGTATATAAAATGTTTCACTCAAACTGTAGGATGCACGCACAAAGTATTTATTGTCACAAAATACCGAATTGTTCGATGACGACGTAACATACCGCCCACCAAATTCATAGAATTTTGAAAAGGAGGAAGTAGGTTGGGTGAAGGAAATCACATGGGATTTGACCTTGCTAGGAAAGGAGGTAACGAAAGATAGGGTGGTGCACTACAGCGAGCGATATTACCAACTATGCAAAAATAAAAATATATATGTAAATAAGCAAATATGTAAAATAATATACTACTATACATGTAAAAATGTGTATATACATCTAAACATAAAATAAAATTAAAATACCGGTAGCGGCGCTAGTTTGACCAAAGGTCGTTTTAGTGTGCCATGTGCCGTTTTGACTTCAGCGACACGTATAATACCGTCCGCACCGGGAAAAGTATTAATAATACGACCAAACTTCCATTGAAGTGGAGAAAGCTGGTCGTCCTTGACGAGGACAATAGTGTCCTTTTCCACTTGTCGGACACCTACCTTAGAGTGCCATTTAACCTTCTGGTTCAGAGTATGTAAGTACTCATGGCTCCAGCGAGCCCAAAAATCTTGGTGGAGTTTTGCAGGAGTTTCCACCTGCTTTTAATGGTACAACGTTGGTTAAATGGTCCTCATCTGGTGGTGCAGAAAGAGGCTCCATAGTTAGGAAATGACCTGGTGTTAGGCAACGCAAGTCATTTGGATCCGAACTCAAAGCGCAGAGTGGCCTTGAATTTAGCACAGATTCAATTTGTGTAAGAACTGTGTACAGTTCCTCAAAGGTAAGTTTTGTTCGCCGATTACGCGAGATAGGTGTGTCTTTACCGACTTAACACCGCTTTCCCACAAGCCACCGAAGTGAGGGGCGCTAGGTGGATTAAACGACCACTTTATCCTTTCTGAGGTTACTGCACTATGCAGATAACTCGTAAGCTGACGATAGGCACCTACAAAATTAGTACCGCAATCGCTAAATATTTGAGAACAGCGTCCTCGACGTGCTATAAATCGTCGCAAAGCGGCAAGAAACGCGTCTGCCGACAAATCCGAAACAAGTTCAATATGTGCTGCCTTAGTGGCAAAACAAACAAAAATACAAATATAGGCCTTAAGAGTTTTAGAGCCTCGCAGGCGGTTAGCCTTTATTAAAGAGGGCCAGCAAAATCAACACCAACAATACTGAACGGTTTGATTTGGGTAATACGTGCTGCCGGTAGGTCTCCCATAGGAGGAGTTACCAGGACCGGTTTGGTACGAAAACATCTATGACAGGATGATAAATAATTTCTGATTGAATGTTTAATAGAAAGGATCCAGAAATTCTGTTGGATAAGATACGCTGTGGTATTAACACCGGGATGGCAATACCTTTCATGAGTTGACAGAATGATAAGTTCGGTTAATCGGTGCCGCTGAGGCAATAACGCAGGAAACTTTTCGGAATAGGAAAGCGAAGAATGTGTCAAGCGCCCACCTACTCTTAAGATGTTTTGTGGATCAACAAATGGCGAAAGTTTTCGCAAGCTTTTAGGTAATTTACGGTTTGCCTTAATCGAAGCTATTTCCTTTAAAAATGTAACATTTTGTACATGCCGAACGATAATCATGAGAGCATTGTGTAGTTCAATGTCTGTTAAGGGACCCGTATGACGTTGAGCCATGGGTTTAGAAAATCTATAAATGTAAGCCACGATGCCTTGGATTTTATATAACGATGAAAAGCGACTTAGTAAAATGTCAATGACGTTTGGATCTGTTTGAGCGACAAATGTTAGGATCTTCTTTTCCGTAGTTACCTCAGCAATTGAGGTTGACAATGTTGGTTGAGGCGGCCACGAGTCACTAGGGTAGTGAAGCCATTCAGGCCCCGCCCACCATAGCGAACATGAAATAACCGCGCTTGGCATTAATCCCCGAGATGCAGGATCAGCCGGATTATGCGAAGATTTAATATAAAACCATCGGCTAGGTGCAATGATTTCTTGAATGTGGCTAACACGGTTTGCCACAAAGTTTTCCAACGAAAAGGTGGAGAACGTATCCAAGTGAGAGCGACCGTAGAATCACTCCACGCTGAAACATCGGAGATGTCAATCAAGCCTTGATAAGACCGAATGGTAAAAGAAAGTAAATCGGTTAATAAAACGGCGGCACATAATTCCAAACGTGGAATTGAAATGCGCTTAATTGGAGCTACTTTGGTTTTAGCGGTTACAAATTGTACAGTTATTTCTCCAGTAGTTTGATTTATGAACTGAAATACACTACCGCTGCATACCCTACCTCGCTAGCATCGCAAAACCCATGCAAATGACAAGTAAAAGGATCCGAAGGGGGTAAACAACGTGGTAACTTTAATGACGATAATAACGGCAACTCTTCTTGATACTGCTGCCATTGAGACGAAATGTCTGCTGGTGGGATGTCATCCCAATTCAAACCTAACATCCACAGATGCTGGAT
Source organism: Platerodrilus igneus (assembly GCA_036346225.1). NCBI lineage: Eukaryota > Metazoa > Arthropoda > Insecta > Coleoptera > Lycidae > Platerodrilus > Platerodrilus igneus. The sequence goes on from JARFIW010000215.1 coordinate 6,627,049, forward strand.
TAGGCGTTTTGCAAAAGTGTTAGTGGGGCTAAAAATCCTAATGGATCATATATTCTGGCAACTTGTGAAAGTATGTTGCGCTTTGTACATATTTGGTTTAATGGTTTAACCCGAAACGAGAAAATATCTTCTGTAGGTGACCATTGAAGACCTAATATTTTTATTGATTCGTCCGAATCGAAATCGAGAGAAGTATATTGGCAAAAATCTGACGGAATGCCTTCCAAAATAGAAACTGAATTAGAACTCCATTTTCGAAGTTCAAAACCAGCCAAATGTAAAAGTCGAATAAGTTGATCTTTAATTTCGCGGGCCGATTGTATAGAATCTCCACCGGCGACGAAATCATCAATATATAGATTTGACCGTATAGCGTCAGCGGCTAACGGAAACCTTTGCCTTCGTCAATGGCTAATTGCTGAAGAGTTTTAATGCTAGATAAGGCGATGACTTAATACCGTAGGTCACTGTATTAAGCTGATATGTCTGGATGGGTTCTTCTGCGGAGAACCGCCAAACAATTAATTGAAACTTTCGATGTTCTTCGGTAACCAAAATTTGTCGATACATTTGGCGAACATCACAAGTAAAAACGAAACGATGAGTACGAAATTTCAGTAAGATTGACGAAATGTCGTTTTGGAGACTAGGTCCAGCCAGTTGAGTGTCATTAAGTGACACGTTGTTTTTAGCCTTTGCAGAGGCGTCAAAACCACACGAATTTTAGAAGTATGACCTTCCTCTTTAAACACAGGGTGATGGGGTAAAAATAATTATCGTTCCCAACGGGCGGAGAATCGAGTAATGCCATATGACCCGCATCAAGATAGTCCTGCATGAAATTGTTGTATTGGGCGCGTAGCTCCGGTTGAGCATGCAATTTGCGCTCCAACGAAAATAGTCTTTTTAGCCATCTCAAAGCAATTATCAAAAACGGGCAAAGTATCGTTGAACGGTAACGCAACAATAAAACGACCGCTAGGGTCACGAGAAAACGTGTTTTCAAAATCAAATCTGCCTTTTCTTCTTCTGGAGAAGTATAAGGCTTGATGGTAATTCTTCTATCTCCCAAAACCGCCTTAGGGTCTGGTCGATAGGATCTTCTACAGAAGTAAAAATGCTTGGACAGTATCAGACTGCAAGCTTTTGTGGGACCAATAATAGTCCAACCAAAAATTGTATTTATGGCGGCAGGCTGAAGAAATTTGCCATGTATAACACCGCCATTGATGATGAACGGATAAACATCTGCTCCAAGGAGCATGTCAATAGTTCCTGGAGAGTTCCAGGTCGGGTCTGCAAAGTGCAGGCCGCATAAGTGTTCCCAATTATTAGGAACTTCAACGCTAGGTAATTTGCCAGATATTGACGAAAGCACAAAAGTTGTGACTTCTAGAGATTTTCAGAGTCTAACATAGAGCGAATAGTGCAGCTGACGGCACCTCTATTGACTGCTGAAGTTGTCTGCCCAAGTCCATAAATCGGAACTTGAGAACGTATGCGTGGAAGCCAAAGTTTGCTCACGCAATCGTCTCGAATAAAGCTAGCTTGGGAACCAGGATCTAAGAGTACCCTGATCGGTTTGTATCTACCAGAACGATCTTGAACTTCCACAACAGCAGTGGAGAGTAAGACAGTAACCCCAAGATTTGAATTCGTCTGTGAAGACAAAACATTTGCCGGAATAGGAGAGGCTGACTGCGTCCTATTGGCATTTTTATGCATGTGTGTAGCGGTCGGTTCAGCTGAACGGCTAGAAGCAGGTTGCGATTCAAAATGTAGCAAGGTATGATGCGGCTTGGCGCAAGTTCGACAGGAATTATAAGATTTGCATTGCATGGACGCATGGTCTGTTCGTAAGCAATTTAAACAAAGGCGTAAGCGTTTGACAATGTCGAAACGTTCCGTCGGAGTTTTCTTTAGAAACGATTGACATCTATAAATTAAGTGATTGCCTTTGCAGGAAGGACAATGGTGCGAAAATGAATTATTTGAGTCACTGGAGCTACTTGGTGTGTCCAGTGAAACTACGTTAGAAGAAACTCTTGGTTTAAATTGAAACGCTGAGGATTTCTTAGGCACTGATGTGTGAGATGTATGGACAGTCGTCGAATAAGAAACAGGTGCGGTTGAAGAAAAGGTTTCAACGCTGCACATTGTTGGGTTAAAAAATATCTCAAATCCTCGAAATTAGGTATTTGCTTCGGATCCGATTGGAGTTCGAAGCGTTTTCTAGTGAACGGATCAAGTTTTTCTAAAAGCAAATCGACCAGAATAAAGTTCCAATGTTCAGTGGGAAACTTTAAGTTAGTTAGAACAGCAAGGTTCTCCGAAAAACAATCAATAAGTGCCCTAAGTTTCTTAGGGTCTTCTGATTTTAAAGGTAGAAAGTCTTTCATTGCTTTCCAATGCAAAGTTGCCAATAAACGCGGATTGCTAAATCTCTCACGCAAGGCGTTATAGGAAATAATAAAATTATCCCCGAAATGGGTACAGATTTAACGATTCTTAAAGACTCCCCGGTACAACAACTGATAAGATAATTTAATTTTTCGATATTGGACAGCGACGCGTTATTATAGACCAGGCTGTCAAATAAATCGATGAAAGATGAAAATTCAGTTACCTCATTATTAAAAATTTGGAGCTTTAACGGTAACAATTTTGATACCGTGCTGCTTGGAGCATTTTCGATGATTTGTGGTGCTTTCATTTCTTGCATCGTATCGAGATGCAGCAGTATGAAAAATAAGCGGAATCTACTTCCTTCCGTACAGCGTTGTAAGTTAATGAGTCTACCTCGTCACATGAGGCCAAGACAGCGACTAAAATTGTATTGAAATTTGCATAAAGGTCATGTATTCCCTTGTTTGAATAAGGAACAATGCCTTTAAACTTGGGTCACTTTGTATAGAATTACAAAGCTCAAATATTTCTAAAATCCGTGTTTTCAGTAATTGGAGTTCTACCACATGTGCTTTCTTTGGAGCCATTCTCAAAGATTCTGAAAGGACTACAATAAACTGTTGTAAAACGGTAAAGCTAAATGTGCACTGAGAAATATTAAAATATTATGAGTTGTTCAAAGCACGAAAATGTAAAATAGGGTATAACCAATAAATCACGTTTTATGACTAACGGTTCGTCAAACAAAAGCGTGAATATAAGATGTACCGCTTAACAACCCGAGCGGCTTACCATCAAAAGCTCACAGAAACGTTTAAAACATGTGGCTTAACATATTTGCCGAAAGATGCAACTTTACAACCTTATTCCTCTGCAGATATTTTCAATATTGTAATACAAAACGTGCAATAGCTTTTAAATACAAAGCAAATCCTTTACCTTTCTTGTTTAAGAAGTATAAAGCGATTTATAGTTTTCAGGTTGCTTTCTGTTTTATGCCGCTAAAATGAATTTAAAACTGAAAACTGACAAATTTTATATTATGAATTTCTTTGTAATTAAAACGCTTGCTGGTTTCAATTACGGCGAAATCGCTTAATTTAATCTAAAGACAGTATAAATAATGTTTACACATTTTAACCCGCTAAATATGGGCTTTAAGCACAAATTTAAAACTGAAATATTAATTAATTAAAACTCGCTGAAATGCACAATAATATTTAATTTAGGACATGTGTAACCACAGGACTAATGAATCCGGATCGACTTATAGGGCCAATGATTGATTGGGGTTAAGGAGGTTGATATAAATGTGTGATAAAATATGCAAATTATAATGAAGGACCAATTGCTTTTATAGCAATAACGATAATGGTGGAGCGGTTATGTAATAACAAACAAAAAACTACATCAAACTACTTAGTAAAGGGTATAAATACCTTAAGTCCTGCGCCGCTGGGGGCAATAGACACTTTCACGCACAAAAGCTTTTACGGAGAACCAGAAACACGCACGAAAATGGTGTCGGTCTCGTTTTCAAAGCTCTAACACAACCGTCCTTTTCAAGGGTTCGAAGGCGACTTGCTTCTTTAAAGGCTCGAGTACGACTGTCACTTTATGCACTGTTATTGCCGGTATATAAAATGTTTCACTCAAACTGTAGGATGCACGCACAAAGTATTTATTGTCACAAAATACCGAATTGTTCGATGACGACGTAACACTCACTATACCAAAAAAGAGAGGCGCGGATAATTGTGAAAATTTTAGAACAATAAATTTGAGAGCACACGTATCAAGAATATTATCTAGAATTGTGCAAAGACGAGCGGTAAAACGGGCTGAAGAAATACTAGGAGAAGACCAATTTGGGTTTAGGCAAAATAGAGGAACACGGGAGGCTATTTTAGCTCTAAAGGTCATTATGGAGAGGACAATAGAAAAAGGAGAAATCGTGTATGTGGGGTTTGTAGATCAGGAAAAAGCATTCGACAATGTAAAAAAAACCAAATGTTCTAAATGCCCAAAAGATTGAAATGAGTTTTAGGGATAGACGGGATAGTACATAGCTTATACAAAGAACAAACAACGGTAATAGAATTAGAGCAAAAACGTAGAGAAATAAATATTAGGAAAGGGGTGAGACAGGGATGTGTTCTTCTACGTTAATTTTTAACTTCTACATCGAAGAGCCAATGAATACTGTCAAATTCAGGAAGATATTTGGAATTATTTTTCAGGGGCAAAAGATCGATATGCTTAGATTTGCAGATGAAATTGCGGTATTAGCAGTTAGCAAGGAAGAGTTAGAAGCTGCTCTTAATAAAATAGAAACAGTTCTAACAGAGAAATACGGTATGAAAGTTAACAAAAATAAAACTGAAGTGCTTGTTTGTAAAGAAGAGAAAAATAAATAAACAAGTTGAAAATGCAAGGCATTGTCACAAAGAACTTCCAAATGTAGACTTACTTTAAAACAATTTAAAGAAATGAAAATTATTATGTTGTAATAATTATAAGTATTCAGATAAAATACAAAAATTTATAAACAACAAAAGAGACATTTTAATATATTTTATTTTATTGAATAAATATTTTAAAAGCTATATATGTGTTTGTGTATGTATGTATGTGTGTTTGTGTGTTTGTGTGTGTGTGTGTAAATAAGGGGGCATCATATTTCGATTCAGTTTTTTCAGAGGATTCTAAATATGTATCGCACATTAATTTTGGACCTATTTGAAATTTTTGATAAAAATTAATTCCCCGGGGGGGTCGGGTATCCGTGGTCAGATTTTGTGGGGGGTACCATATTTCGACTCAGCTATGTTAGGGGAGTCCAAATATGTATCGCACATTAATTTTGGACCTATTTGAAATTTTAATTTTCCCGACGGAATATCGCGGGGGCACGGCGTCCCCGTGGCCCGATTTCAACTGACATCAAAACTTAAGCTCAGGATACCGAGCTGAATCGATTGATGTATCACACATTGATGTCCGACCATTAGAAAGGCCTCGGACGGACAGACGGACGACATATCGATTTCATAAACGAACGAAGTTCGTTGAAAATTAGAATACTAATAGGTAACGAGAACTTACAAAAGGTTCAGGATTCTTGCTATTTATGAAGCCAAATAACGCAAGATGGGAAAAGCACCAAATATATAAAACAAAGATTAACACAAGGTTCTACTACATTTAACAAGAGAAAGCAACTACTGTGCTCAAAGACCACAAACATAGAAACAAGGAAAAGATTGCTTAAAACATATGTGTGGAGCACATCACTGTATGGCTGTGAAACCTGGAGTAGAAGAAGCGGACAGGAAAAAGATAGAAACCTTTGAAATGTGATGCTACACACATATAATGAAGATATCATGGACAGACAAAGTTAAGAACAAAGAGGTTCTAGAATGGTAGGGAAAGAAAGAAATATATGGAGAACAGTATAAAGCAGGGTAGATAGGATGATAGGCCACATACTAAGACTTGAAAGAATAGTGCGGAATATATTAGAAGCATAGATAGGAAAAATGAGAGGTAGAGATGGACCTAGGTTAGACCATTGCACACTGATAGTCAAAAATGTAGGATGTAGGAGTTTCAGGGAAATGTGTAGACTTGCTCCGAATAGAAATACGTGTGCAACCAGGTCCCAGACTGAAAACCTAACGACGAAAAAATAATTGTACTTGATCCTAATAATTATTACAAGCAATTACAGGTGTTGGTTTGGCAATATTCTCAACTAATGTTGACTGCGCGAAAGGTTTAATAGAAAAGTGATGGGGGATCTTGGTAGCCGCAGGTTGCTTAACCCTCTTCACATACCACTGAATATCGGTGAAATAGATTATATATTTAGAAGACAATGGAAACAGAACTGTATTTTGGCTCTAGGAATTTCAGGGAAATGTCTAGCTTAACGCAGAATAGGTAACAATGGTGATACGTGTCTAAGCAGTTCGAGGACTAAGCACCTAATGATGATGATGATGATGATGTTATACAAACAGTGTCCGTCATTATGTAGACACTCTTCTAATCATTTTATAAAGTTTCATATAATGCTTACATGAATATCTTGACCTTACTGTGAAATTTTGTGAAAATTGTCACTGTTAACGCTTAAAAGATGACACCACTGCTTTGAGATAACCCCACCAAAAGAAATTGCGCGGTCTCAAATTTGGTTAGCGTGGATAACCCATTGCCCGTAAGACATCTAAATTAAAAAACCCATAGGTATTTCATATCGGCAGATCTATTCTATAAATTTCAAGAAAACACGGTCAAGTAGTGTACATTATAATTTGAATAAAGGCCGCTATGCCTGCGGCCACGTCCCTAATGCTCCACTCAAAGGTACTACATTGGGTTTAAACGCGAAAATATAAACGTGCTTCAAATGTAAAATAGCTTCAAAATTAATCAATCTTAAATAAAAATCTAAACAAACTAAAACAAAAACTAGAAATAGGATTGAGTAATGGTATCCCAGCGTTGGTTTTGGAGTGTGTCCGATCAACAAGACACAATCAAAGATAAAATGGGAGGGCTCCGAAATACCAGATAGCAGTCGCCAGCTCTGCTTACCGGTGTGACCTGAAGGGTCGCCTTAAAACTATCCAAATCTAGCTAGCTAATTTTAAAAATGGATTCAAATTTTCTAAGCATTCGCCAAATAGTTTAATAGTGAATCCAGCTATTTTGCCTACTTTATAAATTTATAAATTCGTGCTACCTGGTCTAAGTATTTAATTCTAAGTAAATCCTATATTCGTCCCTAACGTTCCCTATTGCTCCCTAACTTGACATATTATAATTACATTCTTTATTCATAGAAATATAAATATAAATATATAAGCATCCGAAGACCTGGTCGTCTTCTTTCGTCTACTGATATCTTACTCATAATGGGAGTTGAATATACACTGCTAAAGTCCTGGGCGGTATGCACTAAACGTTCGGGGCGAGGGGATTCACGATCACTATCACTTTAAAACTCGGGGGGGATGCGCGGTTTCACTCTATTTTATTTTCTTTATGTATTTTACTGATTTAAATTAATGAGGGTTTTCTGATTTAGTTTGTTATCGTTAATTTACGTTTGATTTATACCCGATTTTCCGCGCGTTTAAAATTCGACAGTGATTGTTTTAGTAATGTAGGAGGTTCGTCGTGCATAATAGATTTTTGGTTATTGAATTTTTGCTTTTGTTTTTGCTTTTAATTTTTTTTATAATTGTTAAAATTTTTTAAATTTTTTTTATTTTTATATTCTTTTTATTTAACAGGTTTTAAATCGTGCTCATATATCGTGCCAAGTCAAATCCTAGTTTTCCAATCCCTCCCCCCTCCCACCCATTAGCCCCAATTTACGCGCGGTTATCAAAGTCCTTCTGACGACCCTTTCCGCAATTTTTTTAAAGGCCGTCCAGAACGCCTTCTGGTTAGCCACTTTCCCGTCTGCTAGGCTCTTTGGCCATGCTAGCCCTACTATAGCTAACTTCCCATCAGCCAACCCTCGATTTGCCACCTTGAGCGGGCAGTCGAAGAGTACGTGCTCTGCGATTTCTGTGTAGTCTAGCTCAGATTATAAATAAGTACAGGTACGTGTTCAACCAGTCTTGAGACTGAAAACCTAATGACGAAAAAATAAGCGCACATAAATCTGATGATTATTATAAACAACTACAGGTGTTGGTTGTGAGATATCTGCAACTAATGTTGACTGTGCGAAAAGATATATTGGAAAAAATATTAAACCGGTAAATGTTTAAGTGCTGGTGGAACTTGGCAGCAACAGTCTGCTTACCCCCCTTCACAACCATTTAATGTCGGAGAAATAGAGTTTATAATTGTAAAACAATAGAAGGGGACCGAACTGCATTTAACAAGAAAGAACAGCGCCTATGATGAAAGACAACAAACATAGAACAAGAAGAAAATTGTTGAAAGCATATGTGTGTAGCACAGCACAGTATGCCTATGAAATACCGACAGCAGATAGAAAAACGGTAACAGCCTTTTGAAATGCTGTGCTTCAGATGTATGGGGATGATAGCACGGATAGACAAAGTTAATAACAAATAGGTTATAGAAATAGTAGGGAGAACAAGGATATCTGGGGGAAAAATAGCGGAAATAGAAGGGCAGAATACGTTCTGAGGCATTTTTGGGGAATAGTATGGGATATATTACAAGCAGAGATAGAAAAAAGGAGGTGGATGTAAACGTATATCAAATAGTGATAGATGCAGACTGTGCAAATTTCAGGGAAATCTGTAGGATAGTTCAGAATAGGAAACAATGATGGTTCGCGCCTAACCAGTTCCAGGACTGAAGACCTAGTGATGTTGATACGTTTACGGGTTAACTTATATTTATATATCATGCAATTGAATCGATTTTTAAATGAAATAAGAAAAAAAGCACTAAATTATCCTATTAGTTCTTTATTCAGATTAGAGCGTAGCTAACACTACGACTGTGGAAAGATCTCAGCGCTTAGTTTATAGTACTTTTCTGGTTCTTGCAAGGTTTTCCGTAACTTTTTCTATAGTTACATTATTCTGCGGTTGCAGTTCATTAGACGGTTCCGTGGCTTAATCGGTTCGCATGTGACTACTGAGCCAAGGTTCCGGATTTGATTCCCGACACGGACCGCAATGTTAGACGAGCATTTTTTACAAAAATACGCCCTAGTTCGATGACAGGTTAAATGTAGGTCCTGTGTGTGTGTGTTGTCACGTGCGTTTAAGATCACCACGCTTGGAATAACAAGATTTCGGCAAAATTCAAAATTTTTAGGTAAAATACTAGCTTCCTGATCAAAGTAGTAACTTCGGGTGGAGCATTTGAAAAAATGTAAGGTTGCAGTTCCAGAACAGGCGCACGCCGAAGCTATGGTATCGTCCCATTTACAGGAGCTTCCTCTCCACTGGATCTTCCCATAAGCAATTCTTTTATTTGTGGTAGGCAATAAGTTTTGCTTGCAAATATTTTCATGCCCATAACGTTTAAACTAAAAGCTTTGAGATAGTCAAATAAAAATAGAAAATTTGTAAAAAATAGTATTTGTGTTTACTTCGTTAGTTTTCCGTTTTCACTTGTATACCAAAATTTGATAAAATTATAATTTTTAATATTTACAGAAATTATCACAATATTTCCAAGCCTAAAAAGAAAGAAATCTATTTTCCATAGCGTTTGCATTTCTACACATCTTCCTAATGCAATTCAAAACACTAGACTAGATTGGGACAATAAACAAACGAACTTAAGAGGATAATAAACTTTTTTGTTTACCATTTGCTTAACACGAAAATCTACTTTATTTTACGACCGGCTCATAGAATTAAACGCATTTATTATGTAACCTTGTACAATAAAAATTTTAAAATTCTAGCAAAATTTTACAAGAGGCAATTATTGCTGGTTTTTATTAAAAACAAAAAAGAGCCAAGACGTGTTTCATTCCTGGAACTTTGTTGCCAGCGTGAATATGTATGTAAAACGTTTCCATATTAGAAATTTCAGTCATTACATTAACCAAGCCTCGTAAAAATGTGAAAGACATAAAACTTAAATTTTTAACGAACTATTGTCAAAATTACAGATAAGAAGTCTGTGTTGAGGTATCTCACTGCTTAAATTATTATAAAACGTATATAGGTGTTATTCGTGTGGCAACATTTATGCGATAGAACCGAATTCATACTACGCTTTTAAACAACCGCAATTGTGGAAGAAGTTTGGTTCATTCAATCGGTGTATAATTCTTGTAGGAAATCTAAACAAAAATAACTTCACGACATAGTGTTAGTGTTTGCCACCTGATGACTGTTTTATTATCCTCCTGCGATCATACAAAGGTTCCTTCGAACTTATATAAGTAATTGCTTTGATTTCTTCATAAAGATGTTAGAAACTACTTCATTCTAACGAGGCCTAAACGACCAAAACCAGTTAAATGGATGTTCTTCCCTTATTTTTTTTCGATAGTTATCCGAATCCGGTAAAGTGGAAAGCTTTTATAGCCAAAGTGTGGGACTCTCCAAGCGGCATACCCACTAAAACCATTCTCCCTAGCGGGTGCGTATGCCAAACGACTCCGCCGCACTATAGCCTAAAACGCTTATTGTGCTAATCCTGGTTATGTATTATACCCAATCTGCAAAGTCTGCACTCCGAATCATAGAGTACATGTGCTTTAATGGAAGGATATCAACTTCTTTCGGGTTTAGCCTTGGTGGCCCGAAAAAGCGCTGTCTCGTTCTGCCCAACGCCTCACCTCTGCATAGTACATGCATTGCAGACTCCGGTTCCTCTGAGCAGAGTCTCCGTTATATTTATGCATCCTCTGGAGGTGAACCTTGACAGAAGTATGCCCTGTCAGGAACTCCACAGTGATTCTGAGTTGTTCCCTGCTTAAATGAAGCAGTTCCTGGATTCTGTTTTTGCTAGGCCCCTTTATCAGCGCCTTGCTATGTGTTCCTCCTGGTTTGTTCTACCAGTCTCTTTGGTGTTCGCTGCACATCCATTCGCTAATATAGCTACGGATGGCAGCTTTGGTGACTCCCAAGGCAGGTTCGGGACAGATAAATGGCCCTTGCGCCTCCTGTCTTGCAACTTCATCTGCAATTTCATTTTCCTTGAGTTCTTGATGGCCTGGCACCCACTGTAATGTAACAAAGTTTTGTTGTGCAAGTTCATTAAGTGCCTCAATGCATTCCCACACCAGTCTAGATGACACTTTTTGACTTGTTAGAGCTTTGAGTGCCGTCTGGCTGTCAGACACAATATAAATATGTCTTTTAATAAAGGCATCTCTTACACTTTCCCGCACACTTTGCAGTATGGCGTATATTTTCGTTTAAAAAACGGTAGCGTTTGCCCCTAAGGTAACGCTTAAACGCATCTGCGATCTCTCACTAAAGAGTCCACATTTGGACCCGGTCTCGCCCTTAGAGCCATCCGTGTACCGGACCATGCTGCCCGAAGGTAATCTACCCTTAAGTTTTTCCCACTCTACATCCTGGGTAACAGTCTTGAAGAGTGTTTCCGGCGGATGCTGGGGAGTCATTTGATCTGAACGCATCTCAAACAGATGCCCCCAATTTCTCCCAAGCAATCTCGTATGTTCTGTACCTTCAATAATCCTAGACTGAAGGTTCTTAAGTCTGTATAGTCTAAGCCCTACTTTTCCCTCCACTACCAAGTGTAGTGGGGGAAGGCCAAGAAGAGTCTCCATATCAGCAGTGGGCGTGGAACACATCGCCCCTGTAATACTTAGCCAGACCAGTCTCTGGATCCTGCCCAACTTTATTTTGGTGTTTAATTGTTCAGCCTTGAGCAACCATACCAAGGCTGCATATGTTATTGCTGGTCTGACCACCCTAATGTACAACCAGTGTACCATGTTTGGTCTTAGCCCCCAGGATTTGCCGTAAGTGCGTCTAACTACTGCTAAAGAGGTTTCCGCCTTGCATCTTATCGATCTGCAGGTTCCATGTGAGTTTGGAGCCCAGAGTGGCAGCCAAGTGCACCCCTTTGCCTAACAGTCCGATTTCGTTACCGTTAAGGAAAAGGGGTTTAATGCACTCAATCTTCCTTCTCCGGGTGAAAGGTGCTAAGGTGGAGTTTTGGGGGCTGACCGAAGGCCTTCCCTCATTGCCCACCTCTATATTATTTTCAGGGCTTCGTGCATTCGGTCCCTCATAATAGTATTGTACTTACACTCCACTAAAACTGCTAAATCATCAGCATATTCCAGCGGCGTAAACCCCACCTCTCTATTATTTTTATGGCTTCTTGCATTCGGTCCCTGATAATAGTATTGTACTTACCCTTCACTAAGACCGCTAAATCATCAGCATATTTCAGCAGGGTAAACCCCACCTCTTTATTATTTTCAGAGCTTCTTGCATTCGGTCCCTGATAATATTAATGTATTTACCCTCCACTAAGACTGCTAAATCATCAGCATATCTCATTATAATTTGAATTAGGGCCGCTATACTTGCGGCCACGTCCCCAATGCTCCACCCGGAGGTACTACATTGGGTTTAAACGCGAAAAATAGTCGTGCTCCTAATTTATTCTTACTTCATAGTTGATTCACCCTAAATAAAAACTAAATAAAAATCTAACAAACCTAAAAATCTAACAAACCTAACAAACTCTAACAATCTAATAAACCTAAAAATCTGACAAAAACTGGAACAAAAACAAAACAAAAACTAAAAACAGGGTTGTAAATAATGGTATCCCTAGCGCTGACTTTCGAGTGTACCCGATCAACAAGCAAAAATGAGAGGGGGAGGGATCCATAATACCGGATAGCAGACGCCGGTTCTGCTTACCAGTGCGACCTGAAGGGTCGTCTTAAAACTATCCAAATCTAGCTAACCAATTTAAATCCATCCCTAGCTTTCCTATCGTTCCTAACTGATTTACATTATGATTACAATCTTCGCAATTCTGCTCGTCCTTCCTAAATATATACTGCAACCAAAATGGCGACAGAACGTCAAACAAAACAAATAAGCCACATAATACATGCTATATATAAATAAATATAAAGTGTAAATATAAAATATAAATAAATATAATTATGTAAATATATAAATAAATGTTTAATAAGCGTTAAGCATATAACAGTGCACAAAATAGCGTAAGCATCACCCTATTTATCAGGTGCACTCGCACAAGCATTATGTCGGCTAGCGCCTTTACACACCAAACGTGCTTCTTAAATTATTTCAAAACTACTGATTAATGTAAATCAATGCTTGTGCGAGTACAGCCGCCAACAATTTAAGTCTTACCTCGATAATAAAATTCTCCAGCATCCGAAGATCTGGTCGTCGGTAACTTACTTCTAAAGGTGGGACGGGGTGCACTGCTAAAGTCCTGGTGGGTATGCACTAAATGTTCTTGGGGGGATCACAATCACTATCACTATCACTTCACTTTCAAGTCCTGGGGGGATGCGCGGTTGCGCTCTGTTTTATTATCCTTGTTTACTTTATTGATTTAATTTAATGAGGGTTTATGATTTATTTGTTATTGTTTATTTGGTATTATTTATTCCCGATTTTCCGCACATAGTTATGAAGATAGGCAGTGATTGTATTAATGGAGTGGGGGTTTCTCGTGCATATTGGACATTTTGGTATAATTATCTTTTTTTTTTTTTTTTTTTTAATTTAATATCAGGTTTTGGTTATGCTCGTATCCTTACTCACGCCAAGTCAATCTAAAATTTTCAATCCTCCCACCAACCCCACCGAATTTTTACACGCGGTCGTCATTGATTGTCTAATCTCACGACCCTTCCCGCGAATTCTTTAAGGCTGTCCAGAACGCCTTCTGGTTAACCACTTCCCCGACTTCCTCTAGGCTCTTTGGCCATGCCAGACCTAGGATAGCTAGTTTGCTATCAGCCAACCCTCGATTTCCCGCCTCAAGCGGGCAGTCGAAGAGCACGTGCTCTGCGCTTTCCGCGCCCTCACCGCATTCGCAGCGGTCGCTGTTGGTTAGACCGAACCTTTGTAAATACGCCTTCAGGGCGCCGTGCCCTGTTATCAACTGCACCATTTTGTGATCGAGCTTAACCTCGATCTTACCTCTGGCTTCTATGCTCGGTATGAATTTGTGGGTCAACCTGCCCGTGGCAGCGTTGTTCCACCTCTCTTCCCATTGTCGAATTGATTTTTCGCGCAGCTTTCTTTTGATTAAAGACCTCGGTATCGACGAATGTGATATTCGAAAGTCGCCCGTCGCGGCCTCTTTAGCTAATTCGTCAGCCCTATCGTTTCCTACGTTACCATTGTGCGACCTGACCCAACAGAACTTTAAACGTCGAAACTCTAGCGCCGTACGCGCTATCCTCCAGACGTCCGCTTGGAGATCTGTCGAGGTGTTCATGTTTGTTAAAGCCGTTAGCGCCGATTTACTATCACTGATTATATAATACTCGTCTCTGCCCGTATGGTTTATTACGTAATCGATAGCCTCTCGTATGGCTACCAATTCGCACTGGAAGATAGTGCACCAGTTCGCGAGTTTGGTTTGAAACCGAAACACCTCCCTTTCCTGCTTATACACGACAAACGCCGCGCCTGCTTGCCCATCGTCCATACGTGAACCGTCCGTATAAATTCTAATACCCATCGCGTCCTCATCACCTTCGACAAACTCGATCCTCTAATATCAGCCGGGTGCCCTAACTCAGATACAACAATCTTTCTTGCAATTTCCCTATTACCAAGATTAAGATCTTCGATAATTTCGCGCCCTTTTCCTATATTTATTAATCGTCTATCTCTAATCTCCCTAACGACATATTCGATAGGGAGAGACCTACTGATCACCAGGACAGCCTCCGTGGAGGTGGTCCTGTACGCCCTCGCCGCTTTTACCGCGGTTATGCGTTGTACGCTCGTCAATTGACGCATCTCCCGGACTTTACAACCTTCTGCCCATACAGAAGCTGCGTACAGTATTGCCGGCTCAATTGCTCCGGCATAAACCGTCCTCAGCGATTCGCCCCTGAAACCCCACTTTATTTTAGCCGCCGCCATCATTTTATTTGATATTTCGCCGCCCTTACTTTTTACGTATTGTACGTGCGCTTTCCAATTTAATTTATTGTCGATCTTGACGCCGAGGTAGGTAATACAATCTTTAAACGGGATTTTCTCCTCCTAGCTCTAACCTAGGAGGTCTCTGTCCTGGTTTCGTGCCGAAATAAAGCGCCTCTGACTTCGCCGTGTTAAATTTTAATTTTACCGCCTGCGACCATTCGTGTAATTTATTAAGCGCCTCGTTCGGTTTTGTGCGCATATCCATTAACAATCTCGATCTTACAATTAAAAGTGTGTCATCTGCAAACCCGACGATTGAGCATCCTGCGGGCAACTTGACCCTAAAGATGCTCTCATACAACAACTTCAAAATGTGGGACCAGAACATGACCCTTGCGGGCATCCCTTTCCACCTCACGCGACAGAACTTCACCCGGAATTTCAACCTGTGCTAATCGCCCCGAGAAATAGCTCTTGACCAAAGACATCAAGTTTCGCGTACAACCCCTACGATCTAACTCGCAAACGATTAATGGCCACCAGGCAGCATCAAATGCTCCTAAAATGTTCAAAGCAACAACGACACAGTACTCTTTAGTATCTCTTGCCTGCTTAATTTCCCCGACAACGAACTCTAACGCGTCGATAGTCGACTTGCCCTCCACGAAACCAAACTGTCGGTTATTAAAACCACCGCTGTCTCGCACTAAGTGCTCAACACGCGTAGTCATAACGCGATCCAAAACTTTCCCCAGCACCGGTAGCAAGTTAATTGGACGATAGCTACCCGGATCTGACGCATCCGCCTTTTTAGGTTTGGGTATAAATTTCACATTCTGGATTTTCCAGCAACGCGGAAAAACGCCCTTTTCTAAACAAAGATTAAACAACTCAACAAAGACACACGGGGCTAACAGGCACGCCTGCAGAGCTGCGTCTGAAGTGATTCCATCATGCCCCGGTGCCTTCTTAGGGTTCATCTTCCTAAGAGCCCTGACGACCTCGTGAACTAGGATTGCCTTATCGGCACCTGTTCCTTGCGCCTTTGCAGCTTCCCGACGTATTAAATCGTGCGACCCTTCATCCCCTCGGGATTATCCGATGGGAAAAATTTCTCTAGTAAATATTCCGCTGTGGTTTTAAAACCTTCCGTGTATTCGCCATTTGTTTTCTTTATATTACTGAGCGCGATTTTTGTTGTTTTCCTCTAATTACGCGGTATGCGGTTCCCCAGGGTTCTTTCTCTGAGTTTTGCGTGCAGAATTCTTTAAATTTATTCGTTCGCGTTTCTTCTATTAATATTTTATATTCGCGGTAACTTTGATTATATTCTATTCTCCGTTGTTCTCTTATATCTCTCGAGGCGCGTTGATAGCGGCGCCTTAGGTTACGCGTTTCTGCCCGCTTGGTGGTTAGTTCCCGGGTCCACCAGGGTACGCTGTCTTTAAATGTTTTCTTTTCGGCATGGAATACGACGACGCGTCTACCACCGCGTCGTTTAATTTTTCGCGAGTGTTTCTACTTCGTCTGCCTCTCGGCAGTTAAATAGCTCATTTTCGAGCACAGGATACTTTCGCCAAATTTTTGTTTAAATCGCTCCCAATTTGCTTTTTATTACAGAACCGCGGAAATACAGTTAGCTGCTCGTTTGCACTTGTTTTGGTTTCAACGTCCCATGTTATTAATTTATGATCAGAGAGCGTTTCCTCGTCCGACCTTAATTTCCAATTACAAATCGTTTCTAACATTTCGTGCGAGACTGCAGTAATATCTATAAAACTGCTGCCTCTATGCGTCTCAAACGTAGGTAAATCATTAGTGTTTATCACACTAAGATCCCATTCCGTAAAAGATCAGCAACCTGCGAGCCTCTATCGTCTTCGATAGGGCTGCCCCATAGTGGCGACTTGGCATTAAAATCTCCCCAATGACTAGATTTTTATTTCTGCCGATTTTACGAATAATATTATCTACTTCATTTATCAAGTCTTCGGTTTGGGGATTTTCCCGCCGGGAATCGACCGGCGGGAGGTACACGCTTATTACATAGAACGCATTTTCCCCTGATTTGATTTCGGCCGTCGTTACAAACTCGTTCGATAAATTATTTAATATAATTCCGGCGCACGTTCCATTATTTATTATTATCCGCTACGCGGTCGTTCACTATTCGCGTTTAAGACGGTAACCCCCCCTCCCAAAACCTGTTATTTTGTGGCCATACAGGTCAGCATATCTCAGCGGGGTAAACCCTTCTCTGCTCAGCTCTCACAACATTCCGTCCATGACTAGGTTCCACAACAGGGGAAACAAGACTCCCCCTGCGGGCATTCCCTAGCCACCCGGACTGCCATGGCTCCGGCAAGCAGTTCTGTGACTGCCACCCTTCCATTTAACATGCAGTCTATCCACCTGCAGCAAGTTTCCTCTATCCTAACTGATCTGGTGACCGTCGAGATGGAGTTGATGGGTGTATTATCAAAGGCTTCCTCGATATTCAAAAAGGCACATAGAAGGATCTCTTTGTTAGCTAGTCTTTTCAGCCCTGGAAACAAGGTGATGAATAGCTGACTCTGTTGAAAGTCCTGCTCTAAAAGCAAACTGGTTCGGGTGTAATGGGTTAATTGCCAAAACACTCCCCCTGATATGCCTGTCAAGCAGATTTTCCATCGTCTTAAGAAGAAAAGACATAAGACTGATGCGCCTGTAAGTGGTCCGTACGATCAGGTTTAGCAATAAAGGTTACCCTAGTTAACCTCCAACTGCGTGGAATATATTGGAATGCCATGCTGGCCCTCAAAACTCTGCAGATCTAGCTAAGCAGAAAATTTGATCCGTTTTGTAGCATGGCTGGGATAATTTCGTCAATGCCGAAAGATTTATATAGTTTGAAAGTATTTATCGCCCATTTAATTTTTTGGAAGGTAATCACTTTTTTCGCTACTGTCCAGTCTTTCTGAGATGTTCTCCTTTCGGGGGCCTCATGCCCCTGGACTTGCCACTCAAAAAGTGATTGTTCCAGTTCCGTCGAACCAGGGAAGTGAGTTTGGAGCAAAAGAGCCATCCTCTCCTTTTCATTCCTGGTAAAACTGCTGTCTCCCATGGACAGTGAGCCAATAGATCTTTGGGTGTCCTTTGAGAGATTTCTTTGAAGTCTGGCGCATCCAGGATATCCTTCGACATCTTCACAGTACCTTCTCCATGAATCTCTCTTGGCTTTCCTCAGAGCTTTGCTATACTCAGTAAGAGTACGCTTGTACACCTCTCAATTGCCTGATTTTTTTGCTTTATTAAATAAAGTTTTTACCTCTCCCCTCAGTTGTCTGGGTTTAGAGTTCCACTACGAAACCTTCCTGGTAGTTCTCCTCTCCAACTGAGGGCAGTTTTCGTTATATGCTGAGGTAACCGCGTTGGTAATATTTCCCGCGACCACTTCAATATCTAGACAGCTTTTCACTGTTAAAACTTCACTTGCAAGGTACCGATCCAGGTCCAACTTATAGTTATCCCAGTCAGTTTTTCTTGGGTTGCAATAAAATTTCTTCACCTGGTTGAGCCCGGTGAAGGAAAATCTGATGTACCTGTCGTCTGAGCAGCTCTCCTCATCAGACACATGGCAGTTCTTAACTAAGTTGTTTATGTATAGCGAACATATAGTTATATCAATGACCTCCATCCTACGTCTATTTACGAAGGTTGGAGTATTACCTTTATTCCAAATGTCTAAATGATTTGCCATTATGAATTGCATTATTGCTACACCTCTAGGATTGCTCCCAATACTGCCCCATACTGTATGGTGAGCATCTGCTTCGCTACCAATAAGGAGGTGAGATCTATCCGCTCTGCACCTAGCCAGCAGCGCCGCTAGTTTCGTTGCAGGCGGAAGTTTAGGTGAGTTGAACGGAAGATAGGTCGATTCGAGTGTAATCTCCTTTGGCCCACCTCCGCCTAGTCTCACCTTGACCGCCACAAGGTCATGTTGACAGAATTCTGTAAGCTGCAACCACTTAAGGTTGTTGTTGATTAGTCCTGAGTCTATCAGAGGATCTACTATACACAAGTGCCCCACCGATTAAACCTAGTCCTAGCACCTTTCCCTTGCAAACCCAAGGTTACTGGATAAGGGCTATGTCGCAGTCCCCCATCAGCTTACATAGGGCTGCTGAGGCTGCCCTACTGTGCTAAAAGTTCACTTGGACCACCCTTATCATTAGGCGAATTTTCCTTGATAGGCTTGAACAAGACCGTTCTCAGCCCGTAATATGTCTCGAACTTGACTTGTCCAAGTATCTCATAAGATCCCGGATCGACTGAAAAAGCCATGATAATTCCTTCCTTATCAGCTTTCCGGGAAAGCATACGCCAGCCACCCGTTTGCAGATTAAGATTCTGCTTCTGCAGTCGGGTTCTGGCAACTTTCTCCTCGACATCTCTGACGGGAATCCATACTAGAACCTTGTGTCTCTTCGAGAGGTCCGTTGCGTCCACTGCTTTTAGACACGCACCCTTCCAAAGGTCTCCCTCGGTATCTACATTATGTTTAACCCACCTCTTAATCTCTAGGTCAGCATAAGTCAGCCAAAGGACACCGCCGGCTTGCAGTCTAGTGCCTGCAAGCTTCTTTATTGTTTTCTCCATATCTGGTGCATCAGACACTGGTCTTACAAGCGGATTTGCATGCCGGGACTGTTCCACCTCCATGGATAAGTTTTGGTTATTTGAGGGTTCCCCCATTGCTGGTTCCACATGGTCACCATGTCAGGTGCCCCCTATAATGGAAGGCGAGAATAAAACAGGGTGCCGCACTGTTCCTCGAGTTTTGGATCGATTGGGACTGGTCAACTATCCAGCCACGCACCCCTTGAACTCGGTTCTACACCACAGGATGTAGGATTTTTAACGAGGTTGTCTCTTCTTGGTCCGGGCGGTTAAGCCAAAACTCCCACACCCTTTTGCCTGTAAGACATGACCACGACAGCAGGGAAGGCGCGGTGTGTCGGTGTTCCAGAATTGCCCTACCTCAGTGCAGGTCCATTGGCCACGAAACTACAGCTTGGGCTGAGGTGTTTGGTCCGCGGGATTGTTTTCACTTGGCTAGGGAGCTGATTTTATTCTGCTCTGGCATAGTCTTTTCTCTCCACCATGTTGTGGGTCTTATACCACTCAGGCACTGGGTCATTAAAAGAGATAAGCTTATCACGATCCTTCCCAGAGTAGATAGCCAATCCCTTGGCCATATATCCTGGGATTTCTTCTATCCGCCACCTAGAGACGCGCCCAATGGGTAACCAACCGCATAGGTGTCATTTGTGTGCAACATTTATGCAATAGAACCAAATTCATGTGCATACTACACTTTTAAACAAACGCAATTGTGGAAGAAGTTTGGTTCATTCAAACATTTCCTAATTCTTGTAGGAAATCTAAACAAAAATAACTTCACGACATAGTGTTAGTGTTTGCCACCTTATGACTGTTTTATTATACTCTTGCCATCAAACAAAGGTTTCTTCGAACTTATATAAGTAATTGCTTTGATTTTTTCATAAAGATGTTAGAAACTACTTCATTCTAACGAGGCCTAAAAGGCCAAAATCAGTTAAATTGATGTTCTTCCCCTATAATGCAATCAAGTTATTGTTTTGTTAACGGCTTTTCAAGTATTAGCTCGATTTGTATAGGTAAATTCACTTTTATGATTTCCATAAAAGAGTATTTACAGATACTTCTTATTTCGTTTTGTTATACACAAAATTTAGATTGCTGACTGCATATAACTTTCCTTTTTATATTAACACAATTTTGGCTTGTTGGACAAGAAAACGAACGAATCACCAAATGGTTTGTTATTGATTGCAAATAAGTCTTGCTTATAACATTTCCCAAATTTTAAATGGCATTACATATTTGTATAGTCATTTATAATATTACGATTTAGATTCGAATAAACTTTTTACCTTCACGACCTAGTGTTGGTCTTTGTCACCCGATGGTGGTTTTATTATCCACTTGTTATCATATAAAGGTTTTTTCGAACTTTTATAAGTAATTTTTTTGATTCTTTTATAAGGGTGTTAGAAACTACTCCATTCTGACGAAGCCCAATAGACCGAAACCAGGTCAATGGATGATTTGTTCTTTTACGAAGCAATCAAGTTATTGTTCTGTTAATGACAATGCAAATATCAGTTCGATTTGTACAGATAAATTCACTTTTATGATTTTTAAAAGAGAGTATTAACATTCATTTCATTATATTATAAAATTTAGATTGTCAACTGCAAATATCTTTATATATATATTGCTATAAAATTGGCCTCACGATTGGGCATACCATAAATTTGCTATGATATTACCTGAACAATCGAGCCCCAGCGTTGGGCCGTCATAAATCTGCTGTGATAAAGCCCTCTCTCTGATTCCTTTATTATTTTAAGCTCCAATGTTATGAAATGTTAAATTAGGATTTTTACCCCGACTAGCTTACTGAATAGATCTTATTGAATCAAATAAAGCAATTCTATAATACACAATATAATAATCGATAATATTTACAACACTCAAAAGTTTCCTTTTTGTACAGAATATCTACATATACCAGATTTATGTTTTTCTGAAAGCCAGCAAAAATATCTTTTAATTATTCATGGACCTTCGAACGTTCCAAGATACCTATTCCATTTTTATAAATCTTTAAGTGGCCTTTTTTCATGACTCTTGCAAATATATAATGTGGCAAATATTAAATCAAAAACAGTTTTCAATAATAAAGTGTATTAAGATTGTTAACCTGGAATGGGTTCCATCCTAGTCTATGATCTGCATCCCCTTTTGTGTTCGGTTTGTTTATTGATATGCTGGCCCTATATAAGAATCGCTTCCAATTAAAATCGTACCAAGTCGGAATATGTCCAAATTAGAATACGTTCATTTTAAATTATCTCCAAAATTAGAGTATGTTCAAAGTTAGAAGTCCCAAATTAAACTCTTCTCAATTAAATATCCCAAATTAAAGTCGAAATTAAAGTCCAAATTAAAATCCAAAATTAAAGTCCAGATTGAAAATCCAAATTTAAAAGCCCTGTTTTATTAATATTAGAAATCAATTTAATTAATTCGTTTTACTTACGTCTATCTACATATTGGCTTATTTTCGTTGCAAAAATTCTCGCACTTTTAACTCTGATTTATTTTGATTTATATTTCACTGGTTACGTAAGTTTTTAACACCTTTGAACATAGTCGTTGCTCAGTTTGAATATAGACTAAAATGTCGCTTCGTTACTATCGTATATATAAGTCCTACCTCCAATTGATTTCATTGACTTGTTGACATTCTAGGACGATACTTCTACCTTATCTCGCATACCTCAGAATTTTTACCAATTACTTAGTTTAAATCTTTCAATGCATGCCTCGTCTGTCACGTCAGCATCCCGCATATTGTAATATTATTCGAGAATTTCCAACTTTTGACTTTTATTAACTCACGTATTTGGATGTTTGTTAATTTTATCGTCTAATTGAATCGCCTGGTGCTTATTTATTTTTAGAGAATATTGGTTTTCTGAACAAATGTGTTTTCTTCCAGTCACGTAACGATTTTCTAATAATAAATTATTTAGAATGCGTGTACGATGATATTTTTGACGCAATTGTTAAATATTTGCAATGCCAATTTATTTATGCTTCCCGGTGATTTAATTTTGATGCAATTTATTGCGTTTTAAAATCTTATCTTTACTTGTAAACTACACTTAGACATTTTTATGTTCTCATGCATTTAATCCCGTGTATTTTATATACAGTGTCCTCTCAATTAACAATATGTAGAGTGGCCGTTTTACTCTTATGATTTCTGGAATTATGTGCTTTTCTTAAAGTGGAAGTTGTTTATATTTATTCTATGACCCCCATGACTTAACCTACCCCTAAACTACCTTATTATCATAGTATTATATATATATATATATATATATATATATATATATATCTATTATCGTGTAATTAATAGGTTAAAGGTACATAAATAGGTTTTAATTCAAGCTAGGGTATGTAGGCACAATAGTAAGTTAGTTATGTCTGTTAGATTAGTTAGTTAGAGCGTAGTCAATTTTATTACAGGAATTTTCGGTTAATTGTTTATAGCTTTGCATTTATTTTAGTAAGGAATAGCATTTATTTATAGGAACAATATTTAAAGAGTAGGACAAGGATGGTCAAAAGTAACAATATATAAATACCGCTTTATTATAATTTAATTGTAGTTTAAATAATAATAAAACTTTTGCATAGTTCGTTAGCATAAGACCGATATTTCTAGTAAACCAGAAACATTTCAGAACAGGGAGAAAAATTCTAGGTATCAATTATAGCAAATGTTACGATAAACAAGTTTACTGTTTTTCGGTTGGAAAAAGAAACAAACACATATAGAAACGTTACAAATAGTCGTTTACTTCAAGGTTTGTATGTAAACAGCATAAACAAGCTATTATATTTTTCAAGAAGAGCTAAGACCGTTGAAAATTGGTAGGATCGAGTTAATCTTAAAGGTAGTATAGCAGGGAGACCACAAACAAGCAATTAAAAGAAATAAGAATGTAGCATATGTGGAACAAAGTAACATATAAGTGAAAGGGAGATGAAAAAGGTATGGTTTGGGTAAAGAAACGTGATTTTACGTAGAATCGATTTCCGTTAAAGTAGTTTTCGCAAAAATGCAATGACGGTTGACTGTTTTCGTACGACTTCTAATGAATTTTACGTGTTTTGAGCGTTGAAGTTCGAGGAAAACCTGAAACCGTTCGAGATTTAACGATAAGTGGACGACGGTTGGTGCTTTTCCAAAAATGTTTGTCGGTTTAGGAGTAGAATACGTGTCGGACTTCAAAACAGAAGGGTCCAGGATTTCTTATAAAACCACCTTCAACAAGGTGGAGGATTTCTTAATTCTTAACTTCTACGCTGGTCTTCACGCTTACTTCAAATAGTGCAGTAATTGAGTTAATATAATTAATTATAAATGCACACAAGTTAGTATGTGTTGTGATAAGTCAAGTGTTTACAAATCTTAAATGAATAGAAATTATTTTGAGCGAAGTGTATGTAAGTACTAACTTTTGTTAATTTGGGTGATTGAAACGTACCAAATTGGTTAAAGTTTGGAGAATGCTTCAATTTTTATTTAGTGCTTTGTAAATAAAAAAAAGACGCGAATTTTTGGAAGTTGGATGCAATTTGGTTTAATGTAAATAAAATGAGATTTGGATAGCAGCGTGACTAATGGTATGGTGATTTGACCTGGCAGCGGTTCCACAGTCTAACGCTATACGTGACGGCATCTACTTCAAGGCTGGTTAGCAGAGACCTGCAGCAGAATAGTTACCAGGTAACTTGTTTTATAAAAACATTTTGTGATAGTGCTTAGCTATGTTTCTTTTATTTTTCTTGTGCTCTGGAGTGATTTTATTTCAGAAAATTGTAAGAGACTTTAAATGTATAGGGTAATTTGTTGAGGTAGAAAAAGGATAATTAATATAAAGATAATCGCGATGTTGTACAAAGTTAAGGGACTTAGTCAAGTCAAGCTTAAAGATTTTTGCTATGAGCTCATTGTAAGACTGGGGTTTAACGTCAGGTATGCAAATAGCCCAACTACTTTAATAGGGTATTTGTTTTATTTTGAGGTTATCAAAGTTCAATTAAAGTTTTGAAAAAGGATTTGTTACTAATCCAAGTGATACAATTGTAAATGTTATATTTATTTGGTGAAAATAGAGTGTGTTGTATTTTTGCGAGTTGAGTTATTTTGTGAGTATGATTAAAGGGAGTGATTTTATTTTAGATGACGGCAGAGCTAGGCAGTGAGCAGGATTAGTAGAGTGAGCAATCCACGTAAACTTCTTGGTTAGTGTCATAAGCATATTTTAGGGTGTTAATTTGAGCGGCATTTATGGCGCGCAAAAGTGTGGGGCACGAATTAACCGACTTCTTCTAGAGGGAGTTCACAGCAATTTATGGCGACCCGAACGTGAGGGGCTCGATTCCAGATAAAAAATTTTTATTTAAGAAAACTGGCGACCTGGAATTAAAGAGTTAATTGTTGTAAATAATTTTAGTTTTTGTGTGTGTATTTTTATTTTAGGGATTGGTGAGTGTATGAGTGGTGTGTTGTAGACGAATGTTAAGAAAGGAGTGGCTAAAGAGTGAAGGTGTGAAAATTGGAAGTGACGATAGTGCTCTGTTTGAAAAATCAAGAAAAGAAATGGAGGAAGCCGGAGGTAGTAGAGATCAATCAAGAACAGAATCGGGAAAACAGGGAAATGAGATGGTTATACAAATACTAGAGAGGACGAATGCAGAGTCGAACCGGGAGTTTGAGAAAATTAGGAAAATGGGTGAAGAATCTAAAAGAAAATTTGAACAAACGAACGAAACATTAAGTGGAGTTAGGGAAACGTTAAGTGAGAAAATAGAGAGGTCAATCAAGGATTTTTCTGATTTCAAAAATAGTTTAACAGTAAAAATGGGAGTTGAAAAGAATAAGAAGAATATAATAGGTACCCGGAGTGAAATTGTACAATTAAAAACGGAAGTTAGGGTTTTTTTGTGAAGAGAAGATTAACGGGAAAATGACAGAAGTGATGATCGTGTAGAGATTAGCTAGGGAGGTTTGAAAGAGAAGGGAATCAAACACAACATTAGTGCTCTAGCGGGGGATAGCCCAAGAATTTTTTCGGGTAACATTTCGGTAGAGCAACAAATGAAATCCTTTGGAGACAATAGGGTGAACCCACAAATTTTTATAAATGACATTAGAACCTTAGTTTGTAATTTGTACGATGAACAGGCTAAACTAAATGTGATAAAGGCCTTATTAAAAGATAATGCAGAGACCTGGTGTAATTTAGTAGGGCAGGATATAACGTCTTACTTAGATTTTGAGGAAAAATTCCTTAAGCATTACTGGAGTGATCATAGGCAGGATCAGGTTAGGGATGATCTTATAACAGGGAAGTACAAAGGAGAGTTTACAGGATCCCGGGAACAATACGCTATTAGAAAATATAGCATAGCGAAACAACTCAGTCCACCATTGGCGGATCGTCAGATTATAAAATATTTGTCCAGACATTTTGAGATTGAAGTCAAGCAACATGTTGCTTTACAAAATATAGTTGATAGGGAGACATTTTTGGAGTACTTGCAAAGGTATGATGACGTGAGTACTGGAAGACCTGAATCAAATAATAATAATTTCTATTTCTTTATCCCCAAAAATTATAGTTCCCTTTTATTAGTTTAAAGCCAACAAAAATGATATTGTACACTATTGGAAAACACCCTTGAACGTTCAATGACTTTTCTTTTTTTTACGTAAATTTTCACGTATAAAAACGATTTTTGGTGACCCTTTACATAAATATTCAGGTATAAAAAATATAGTAAATTTTCAATAAAATAGAAAATAGTGCCTTATAATATTCTGACCTGTAGTTTTCCTTGCGTGTCTTTCTTTGTTCTCCCTGGATCAGCTATTGCATGTTGTAGATCGGTAACTCTGGATTACTTGTGGCTTTTGTAATACCGCTTGTCCAAGCTCCATTCAATGCTTAAACAAACCACCGTCTTTGTGCTCCGATGCGTTAATGCCAACCAATATTTTTATGCAATTTTAGATTTATCCCTAGAGTTATATCTAGAGCTTTTCCCAGATTTCAGCTTATTACTTAGACAATAATTTGATTTGGATGATACTTAGTTTTTCACCTGTCACTTAGAATCGTGTCACTTAGAACCGTGTTACTTAGAAACCGTTTTTTAGCTAACGGCAAAACTTCTCATATATTTTACACTATCATTTACTTCAAAAACTTTCTATCACAACTTTCACAAATATAAAATTATTTTAATTTTCAATGTTAACTTTTTCGTAAATTCTTGAGCCAAACTGATGTGAAGCATGCTCAAGTTGAAAAAAGACTCCCTATTATCAAGTTTGAGTGATATCTAAAGAAACGCCTTTATTTGAAACCATTGGCTATCGGCGTTGTTTGTTCAAAGTTTACGACGTGCCATAGGATGTTGTAAATACCCTGGGCTTTTACAGACATCATTTGATAATAGCCCGCTGGAATAATGTTTTTGGTCACGTAAAATACAACTATTAGCAGTCTATTTCTAAAATATGTGCATTTTTACTCGTCTGTTTTGGTGTTATTGTAGGAATTTCTAATCCACTTTCTCACATATTCAATTTATGGCTTTTGTTTGTCAAGGTATCGTTCTGGATTTTGAGTAAACACCGTGTTGAAAATCACGTAGATGAAATGATGTAAATTGAAATGTTTCCATTTACATCTTACGTTTCTAAAACTTATTTGTTTTGAAAGATGCGTTCCTTATCAGAATGCTTTGTTATCTCCTTTCACTATCGCTTGTTTAATTTTAACATAATCTGTATCATGTTTTTCTAGCTTTGGATGCATTTAATGCGTATTTATTTAGAATTCCTGAATGCTTTCTGGTTTAAAATAAGTTTGATTGCGTACAGGGTTATCTATATTGCTGAATGTGTTTGTATTGTTGAAGAATATGCGTCCTGGCATTAATTAACATCAATTGTGATCTTTATACAGGGTGTTAAATGTTTGCTTTTTGCATAATGTGCGAATTACGTATTTTTCATGATAAATTTATTTAGTTTTCTAACTTCTAGTGCTATTTACATGTCATATGCTATCTTTATGACTCAATATACCCCTAAATAACCTTATTATCATAGCAATATATATATATATATATATATATATATATATATATACACATACACATACACATTGTATACATATTTAGACTATTCTAAATCGTACCAGAAATTATGCAAATAACATCCAAAGGTACCTGTTTTAATCTAAATAATTCTCAAATGCAAAACTCTTGTACCTGTCAATTAAAATCATCTGAAAGATGAGGTGTCGCGGGACCTTTCAATCACTTTTGCGTACAAACGCTTTGCTTGCATTTCAATGTAGTTAATCTGGTTAAAGGCAGACTGATCGGCGCTACAGTACAAAACATTTGTTATGAATACAACATAATTTTATAAATTGTTTTCTTTATAAAATACTTGTATGCTAGAATAAAGCTAAACTGCATTGTAGGTTTTACATAACTGTTTTATAGCTATAATTACAGACAAAAGCTCTAGTTGTTGCATGTTCAAGTACATTGAGGATACTTACCAATGTTTATTTATTTAAAACAATATTGGTTTATGCTTGAAAAAGAAATACAATAAATAATGTTTAAAAACTATTACACAAAGCTTATCAATATTAACCTCACTTTCAGTAATTTTTGAATTCACAATTTATTTATTTTATAGTAAATTAGTCAAATATCTTATATTAATTCTTGTAAATAAACTTCTAGTTCCTCTATGTTATAGCTACGTGGTTTTTCTAATACTTTTTTTAATAAAATCAATTTTTGTCTATGCCTGAAAGAGGAATTCAATATGTGAAAAATCTTAATGCTTATTATTGTAACCAAACTTTCCACATTAATTTGATGTTCCTGCTAAAGTAGATGGATAGTTATGATACTGTTTCATCAAGTGCTTGTAAAATAAAATAAATCGTTGTGGTGTCAAATTTATAGATGCCAAATGTCTCTTTTTGTTAAAGTTACCGCGTTTTGTTTGGTTTGCATTGTTGTCAGGTCGATTTTGATAGAATGAAAATGTAGCGAGATTTTATTTCAAAGGTTCAATTGAATCGGCTATAACTTACAGAGCATAGTTGATAATCTGTATATTTTAAATAAAAATATATTTCGCAACAGTTAGTCATGCGGAAATATAAAAAGCTATGGTCATTAAGTTTTACAATGCATAAACGCTAAGAAATTAACTACCTATAGGCAACGCTGATTTTCCAGATAAATTGAATAAGTATTGTATTGTAGATGGTCAATTGACTTGGGAAATGGGAAGAAATATTACTTTATACGAATACGATTGCCTTCTTTCGTGGTCCTGGCCTACTCAAATGTTCATATATTCCAATATTCATGTATTTTATATAGCTGCAATAAAAACAGGAGTATCAATGCGCAGCAACTCTATTTAGTTTAATTTCATAATTTTAAAAATAGTGTTACAACATGAATTGCTTTTCTTAACAATTGCATTTAAAAGATTTCGTAAATAAAAAATTTTATATTAATTATTATCTTAGTTTCTTCAGAGAAAATATTTACTCTACGGCATGGGTTCAAACTGGTAACTAGCGGGGCGCATGTGGCCTTCGACATACCTTTGTTCGTTCTCAACAACCTATAAACTTATGTATGTAAAAGCATAAGAATACAGGGAGTTTATAAAAGAACTTCTCGATTTAAAAAAATCATAATTAACAAGTTGAAAATGCAAGGCATTGTCGCAACGAACTTCCAAATGTAGACTTACTTTAAAACAATTTAAAGAAATTAAAATTATTATGTTGTAATAATTATAAGTATTCAGATAAAATAAAAATTAATTCCCCGGGGGGGTCGGGTATCCGTGGTCAGATTTTGTGGGGGGTACCATATTTCGACTCAGCTATGTTAGGGGAGTCCAAATATGTATCGCACATTAATTTTGGACCTATTTGAAATTTTAATTTTCCCGACGGAATATCGCGGGGGCACGGCGTCCCCGTGGCCCGATTTCAACTGACATCAAAACTTAAGCTCAGGACACCGAGCTGAATCGATTGATGTATCACACATTGATGTCCGACCATTAGAAAGGCCTCGGACGGACAGACGGACAGACAGACGGACGACAAATCGATTTCATAAACGAACGAAGTTCGTTGAAAATCGAAACCAGTAATAAACTTTCAGGTTTTGAACTTGAGTTCAGTATATTGTCAAGATTGTTTTGGTAATTGTCGATCGCAGTGCGTGGCCTTGGAGCGAGCGTGGTGGGGGAAGAGTGCTACTGCTTCCGCCGGCCGGCACTCGCCACTCACCAGTCATGGCTACGTCACAGCTGAAAGCTCAGTGTGTGATTTGGTTTATTCAATGAAGTTCAGTGATCACGGTTCAGCGTAACTATCGACGTGAATATGGCGGTAATGCACCTACTAACAAAACTTTTCTGTAGTGGTATAATCACTTTCGGGAAACAGGTAGTGTCTTAAAAATTAAGCCACCTAGGAGGCCTTCAGTCTCTGAACAGAATGTGGAACGGATCCGTACATCTGGTATTCGTAGCCCTAAAAAGTCATTGGCAAGGCGAAGTTTAGAGTTGGGAATACCTAAGTCTACCGTGTACAAAGTGATGCGAAAAAGGCTTAAATTACGTGGATATAAAATTCAATTTCTGCATAAAATCAACCCCAATGATAAAGTTAAAAGATTCGATTTGGCAGTCTACATTTTGAACAGGATTGAAGAAAACTTCTAGAAAATGTTTTGTATGCAGATGGGGCGACTTTTCACGTAAGTGGGTCTGTCAACTGACACAACTGTAGGATTTGGGGGTTTGAGTCACCGCATGAATTCATAGAACATCAGCGAAACTCTCCCAAAGTCAATGTTTGGTGTGGATTTATGCATGATGGTATCGTAGGACCTTTTATCTTCGCAGAGTAGATAATTAATGGGGATATTTATTGTGAAATGCTTGAACTATACGTTTCTCCACAGAAAGATGATATCGAACTAGAGAAGAGATCGATTGTCTTCCAACAAGACGGCGCGCCACCTCATTATAGCAACCGTGTCCGTGATGCATTGAACTTGCGTTTCACTGACAGGTGGATCGATAGACGTGGGCCAATTGCATGGCCATCAAGGACCCCAAATCTGACTCCACTAAATTTCTTTTTTTGGGGACATGTAAAAAACATTGTTTATTTCAAGAAGATTCGTGACATTGTTCATTTGAGGGAAAGGATTGTTGCAGCTGTGGCATCCGTCACGACTGATATCCTGCTAAATACCTGGGAAGAAACTAACTATCGTTTAGATGTGGCCAGAGCAACAAATGGTGCACATATAGAATTACTAGGTATCAAAAAAAACTTGAGAAGATTTTTTTTAATACTATATAGATTTAATAACTATTCTTTTAACCTTACTGTATACAAATAAAACTTTAAATCAAGGCGTTCTTCTATACACTCCCTGTATATTGTACTGTGCAAATATAGAAATTTGCTTAGAAATTTTGTATTGTATCTGAAAATAGCTAGCGTAAGGATCTCGTTCGATTATCTTTACACAAAATCATAAATTGGAAAATGCAGCTAAGTTGCAATATAAATACCTTTGGTGAGGTCGCCGTGTGAATTTTATGTGCTAGAAAATGGCCCATGGCTGTAGTTTGACATCTCTAAGAAAATATTAGTATATTTAGGTTATTTTTAACCTAAGAGAGTAACGCATTTAAATAGATTTAACAATCAGAATAGTCCTTCAGAAGCTCATATTTTACAACCGACATTCGTTTCCATAAAATATAAACTTAGTTTTTAGGGTTCGGTTGTTCCTTGTGATCCGTCCAGTTAACATAGTTATTTATTACCGTAAAAATCGTGATGTATATGACGTATACATTAGGTCCTTCACCTTCGATATTTAGCTAATTATCTTGAAATAAAAATAGCTACAAAAGATTAATTTTGTTCCAGTTTATTTGTTATACCTAAGAATATGCACTAATCTTTACCGCTGTTTCTACCATCATCTGGATGTCTGTAACCGTAAAGTTGAATGCATACAACCCTGACTTGTAGGAGGGCCGTTCGTCTCCAGTAGACAGCCTCGCGCTCATCAATTATCCAGCTCACTAATGAGTTTTATGGCTTTTCGTTTATATTATAATCACATCCACACGGACCGAGCTATACGTAAATTACACTTCCCGCCCTTTTCTATCATAGACATGCAACATTCATCAGAACAAAAAGGAACTACACATGGCTTTCATAGCGAGTTGGAGTTCTGTATCGGTCTTAATTGCGCATCCAACAGTTTTTTAACTATTTGGTTTTAATTAGGCGGACATGTAAGTACCCGTACACCAAAATGTAATAAAGTTTTTTGTGTTAAACTCATTGACATTAGTCCGAGTGACGTCAGCGGCACTCTGTAATACATGAAAATACTTTAAGTAGTTGTAAGAAGATGGAAAGGCACTAAATATGTCTAGATTTTCTGATCGACAGCTCTAGCGAACGCCTTCTAGTAGTTGTCGTCCCTGTCTGCATAAAGTCTAAATGACATGTTTACAACCAACATGGATCGTCAGCGTCCTCGCTTTAATTATAATATTAGCGGGACAAAACTTCGGATTGTCAATCGCTTCTTCGTCCTAGAACGGCTTTTTAAGCTTCTTAGTTGCGTTGCCTACTTGACAAGACATAATTTGTAGGTTTTTATCCGAGTTGAATTATGTACAGCTTTGTATGTAGATACATCGAGAGTTTTATTTTTATTTTACTGGATGTGCTTGTTTTGTATTTATTTGTAGAAGAGGTATTTCATCATTACAGTTACTCAAAATAATTTAACGTTCTTTTGAATGAACTGAGCGTTCTCAATCAAAACGTTCCAATGTAACTTTTTGCATAATAAACATCGTCTAAATTACTTAAGTCGTAGTATCTAGGTTCTTGGAATGCATTAGAATTGTAAACACTTGCTTGGTATCAACTTTTTACCAGTCTGAAACAGATTGAAAAGCCCTAGAAATTCCCTTGCCTATTATAAGAAACGACTAGTTGGAGCAACTAGCGTTTCCTCACATTTAATAATCCTCGACAAGTTCTACATCTCAAAGTGAAATACCACGGATACCGCCACTGACCTATTTTCCGAGAAAACCCTGTTTCAAAAAGATCAAAAAAAATTTAAAATACACACATCACATGAACACAGAATCCCTCTTTATCTCATTAGGCCATACCTATTCGGATTTTGTGGAGAGATAAAAAAAGTCGCCGAAGAAGATGGTGAAATAAAGAAAAAGTAAACATATACCAAGGAGGAAGAATACTGTACGAATCGGAGCTTGGACTGTTTAGAATTTTTTGAATGTATAGAGTTTACAGAATTTGAAGTTCAAAATATATAAGTTAAAATCAATTTTAGTAGTACAAAACTACGGAGATTGCAATCAAACTTAACTACCATAAGAAACAACGTGCAAATCTTATTTTCTTTCATAAGAAATACACAGAAAAATTCTTCCGCAACATTAGTACACATATTTTTAAATAAACCTAGTAAATTCTTTTCTTCCTCTCGTGAGAAATGTACGCATAAATCTAATTATCCTCCCATAAGAAATACACATGCAAATTCCTTTGGAACATTAGCTTATATATTTTTAATTAATCTTAGAGTAAGCAATGCTGCACAATATTTTGCACAAAATAATCTTTTAAACCCCTGGTACATTTACTACCTATGTGGGAAATAGACAAACATCAGGTTAACTACATCGCACCAACTTGTCTGTCACATAAGCCCCCAAGGACTTACACATGCAAATAATTAACCTTAGAATAAGCAATGTTACACAATTGTAGCACAAAGTAATCTTTTCAACTTTTCAAATAACATATATCACTATTTTTTAAGTTAGACGTACAATGTCTTGCCTATAGCTGCCAACATTCTCTCATTCTATATTGTATACTTGCCAACATTTAACTTTTATAGAAATGGTTTCAGTTGCTTAATACCAACTTTTTTGTACACAATTAAATGTTTAATTGTGACCAGTAGGTACAGCTTTTATTCACCTTCTTGCATATAATCAAATGTTACTAAGGCAGGATTTTTAACGCTATTCTTATTTAATTTATAAAAGTGACAGTATGTGATAGTATTGTTTATTCTGTGCACTTTGAATATGCTACATACAGTGCAAAAATTAATATGTAATATTTCTGCTGCGACTTGAAAGGCATCCTTGGAATCAACAAAATGTCTATAGGAATATAAAAATAGAGAAAGGAGTTAGAAACTTTCTAAACAAAGGTGTAGCTAGTTATTTATGGTTACACTTTTCCACATCACCCATGAGGTAGTGTACTAGATGCACTTTTTTAATGTGGTGCCTACACCAGTGACGTTGTGGCATCCAATCAAAACATCATTTTCATCTTATTGATGTTATTACAAAAACGTATTGTTATATACGTCTCTCTCATGTATATATCATGTATATATTTATTGCTGTGATAAGGAGTTGTTTAAGAGTGTATTTTATAGCAATGGTCATGTAGTAACCACAAATTATAATAGGGAGCAGAAAACTGCATTTATTTAGTAGAAAATAGAGTAATTGGAATAGTTTGTAAATAGTAAGCATTCAACACCCTGTATATAGAGTATGAGTAGTTTTAAGCGACGCAAATGAACACATCTTATAATAATAGGACGCATATTTAGCATACAAATAGGTAATTTATGCATTAGGTAAATAACAAATATTTAACACCCGGTATATAGAGCTTTAGTAATTTTAAGTAATGCAAACAACAATAATTTTCAGTAGAAGCACGCGTACTTAGAAGTAAGCATAGTTCATGTAATTAAACACGCATTCAAAAGAATTCTAATCAGTTATGATAATATGGAGATAAGAGATAAAACTTAAAGAAGCTTTTGGTAAGTGTGTAGAAACAATTAACATTTTTAATAGTAAAGATAATCAAAGATGCGTAAATAAACATGAAAATTGAAATTCAAATTGCATCAGGTATTTTTGTATAATATGGAAAAGCGATTACTCAAAACACCGCATGGTCTGATAACAAAGCATCTGTAGCAAACAACCATTACTCGAAAAGCCAAAAATGTTACATCAGAAAACCACTTTAAGTGTAGGAAATACAAAGACCTCATTGGTTAAGATTAGTAAGCCAAGCTCACATAGAAAGGAGGATCTAACCATATATTAACAGCGAGCAATGATAACGGAGCTCAATTTCAACTCAACAAAGCCAAACTACGTTACTCTAAATCTAAAAGTAACGCGTAATAATAATATTTTACTAGTGAAATTGTATAGTGACAGATAGTGCTACGAATATGAAAATTTCTATTGCCGATTAACGTAAGTAGAATTTGGGGAATTAATTTAAACTAATAAGATAATAATAGGGCTTTTGAGAATGGGCAAATAATTCTAAGTTTGATGACAATAAATCTAAGTTTGACGATAATAATCCAGAGGGGGTGACAATAATTCATGGGTGTATAATCCAGAGGCGGATGACAATAAATCTAAGTTTGACGATAATAATTGGGAGGCTGACGATAATAAATCTAAGTTTGACGACAATGTTCTGAGACTGGTGAAAATAATTCGAGGTGTAATAATATAATAGATTTGAGGCCGATGGTAATGATTCAAAAGGGTGTATAATAAATTCGAGGGTGACAACAATAATTTGAGGCCGATGGTAATGATTAAAATGGATGGTATAATAATGCATGGAAAATTCTAATTGATGGTATAATATTTTAGAGCGTCAATAGTTTTTTTTGAGAATCAATAAAGAAGCACGCAAAGCAGGTTAAACTTTATTAGTTTTAAGACATTTTTTTTCTATTTGAATTTGAATATTAAATTTGCCTAATTAATATAAACTTGTGTAACAGAGTCAGCAACGAACTTTTCATACGTTGAAAGTACGTAATATAATAAAGGGGTTTTGAACGTTCCAGGCTTCTTTGATAAAAAAACGTTTTTGTGACTTTAGATTGATTGAAAAGTGTATTTTAATAATTTTCAAAGCCTGTACATAATATTTGTTTTCATTATATGGAATTAATTAACTTCATTTTATAATTCAAATAAAAGCTAGCCGTGGCAGAATAATAAAATTAGTGGGAGTAAAATTTGATAATTTAAACAGAGAGGTGGAGTTATAAGTAGAAAACGCCATTGATACCGAGTACGGCGTTATCATCTCAAGTATTTAGTGGACGGAACAACGACGGGGTTTGAGAATTCCAGTGAGTACATAGCAAAATATATATATATATATATAATGCTGTAATTATAGGGTTAATTTAAGGGTAAGTTAAGTCATAGGAGTCTTAGAATAAACAAAAGAAACTCCCAAGTAACAAAAGCACATAATTACATATATTAGAAGAGTAAATAGGTCACTATACATATTGTTGGTTGAGAGCACACTGTATATAACAGTACAAGCGATTAAACGCATATCCAAG
Organism: Platerodrilus igneus; assembly: GCA_036346225.1. Lineage (NCBI taxonomy): Eukaryota > Metazoa > Arthropoda > Insecta > Coleoptera > Lycidae > Platerodrilus > Platerodrilus igneus. Next base: position 6,663,312 of record JARFIW010000215.1, read on the forward strand.
AGTAGCTACGAGCAAAGATAAGAATTTAAAAATGTAACGAAATGCATCGAGATTAAATCAAGGGAAAACCTGTATGAATTGGCTAGATAAATATTCAACAAGTGCGTTAATATATCATCATATACGCAGGCAGAAATTATGTATTATTTGAAAAGCGTACATGATAGAAAAGTATTACATTTGTTCAGAAATCCAATTTAACTAGAAAATAAACAAACACCAAATTTATTTCTATTTAGATTAGAATAAGCAAACAACAATAATACGTGTTTTGATGAACGAAGATTCCTGGAATTTCTGAATTAAATGTGATGTTATGTGAATGAATTACGTGACAACTTGAACGTGCTTCCAAGTAATTGAACTACACAATTGGTATAATTTTCAAAGTAAATAAGAGATAAAACAAGTGGTGTCGCCCAACACGTGAAATCAACGAATAGAAAACAAAAGGGGCAATGGCTATGAATACGATAACAATTGAGCAACGAGTTAGTATACATTTGAAACTAAGCAGTCACTATACTCAAAAGTGCTAAATTATTCACGCAACCAGTAAAATAAAAGTAAAGTGAAAATCATTTTTATAAGAGTGTAAACAAGCCGTTCTATTACAGACGTAAGTAAACCAGATTTAGTAAAATTATGCAATTTCTAAAATAAATAAAACAGGGCTCTGGAGACTGTTCTGGAAACGAGTCGGGAGACTTGTGGAAACGAGTAAGGAGATTACCTCCTGTTAAATTAATTTTGATAATCACTGACATGGTAAATATTCTATTACTGTTTTGTTAAATACGGAGATGAAGAGCCTTTTATTGGATTAACTTATGGGTTTTGGGATAACGATTGGGATGGTATTTTGGTTTGATGTCGAATTCTAAATTTAACTCTAAACATTCAAAAGCAGAGAAAACTCTTGGGAATGCAGAGAAGCAACTGAACCACTCCAGGTTAGATATTTTTATATAATTTATTTTGTAAACTGTTTAACTCAATAATTTTTCAAATAATGTACGAGTCAACAAAACCGGAGTTTCTTTGATAAATTTATGAAATGCAACAGGCATCTTGAAACGTTTCAAAAGGTATCTAAATACCACAAAAAGCTCGTTTTGCTGGCTTCAATTTTTCAAAATGTAGCAAAAACCTGTCCATGTCATATAGATGTCATATTATGTTTGTATAATTGTAAACTTTATAATTTATCCTGATGAAGAAAATAAACGATTTTCGAAAGCTTGAAATGGTTAAAGGAAGTTTATTCTAAATAAATACGCAATCTGACTGTATCCCTAATATTTATCTTACATATACATTATAAGAACAGTCAATATTACTAATTATATATATATATATATATATATATATATATATAATATTTCTGCGATATTTGAGGGTTAAAACGACTTTAGTAATTCATTTGTTCATTTATTCAGCATGTAGAAACAACCATCTACAATTTGAAACGCTTTTCGAATCTCTAATAGAAATTAATATGGGTACAGTAATATTTCAAATTAATTTAGCGTGTGATACAATGTAATTTAGCATAATCCTTTAATTATAAGCAGTCCGTGGGTAAGATAGCGTGTGTTATAATGTAAATATAAAGTATAGCGGGTGTGTAACATAGCTTTTCAAAAGTCACATTATAAACAAGACACATTTTTAATTTCATATTCAACTTTAAAATGTAATTATAGCAAAGGAATGTTTTCAAAAAACTTGAGCATTTTAAACCCTTGGTTTAGACGTATTGTGTACGAGAAGTAGTGAAAGTGTTTTAAAGCAACAAGTGTAACCGTTGTAGGGTTTCCAGGTATCGTTATAAGAAGGCAGAAAACGTGCACAAATAACAAACAAATTCTAAGAGGTATTGGTCGGAACTGTCAATTATAATTCATTTATAGACTCGTTAAAAAGATATAAAACTTAAAGGGGATGAGGTGTCGGTTATACAGCAAAACGTGCAAACAAGTGAACAAGGAAGGGATATTTTGTTAGAATGAGTATAAGTAAGATAAAGATATCACGTGTTAAGTGTTTGTTGATTTGGGCTGAAGACAGAGACAAAGAAAGAATATCAGGTAGAATATGTAGAAGTGAGCATAGCTTGAACGTTGTTTAGAGAGCGTTATTTTTGCAGGTAGTCAACAGCAAAACAAGGAAGGGTTATGTTAGAATAAATAAAAGTAGGATAGAAATACCACGTAGTAACATAGACATAGTTTGAAGGTTGTTTTGAGTGGGCAAATAGTAAATAGGTTATAGATGGAACGTACAAACAAGGAACAAAGAGAGATTATTAGATGCCCTAAGGATAAGAGAGATAGAGTTAGATTGAACGTTGACAACGGAGAAGGCAGAAAGTAAGAAGGATAGTTGATGTAGAATGCATGTTAGAATGAAAAAGATATAACTCGTGGTAGGAATATACAAAATAGAAATAAAAGATAGGAAATTTTAGTACGTATGTTAAAGGGAGACAAATAAAATATGTTGCATTAGGGGCGTAGTTTAAATGGGCAGTTGGAGAAAATATACACAAAATTTTAGAGTGGGATTGTTGAAATTCAAGAAAATGTTTTTGAAAAGTGTAGTCAGTTAGGGCGGTTAAAAGAATATGAAAAAAATGTTTTGTTTGTATCGTGCAAATTCTAGGATTTCGGTGGCAGTTGGTGTTTGAGTAGAAACTTACGAGAAATTGTGAACGGTTAGAAGTTGTTTGTTTGTATTGTTGAAAATTGCAGGAATTAAGAAGCTTTAGCAGTAGAAGTCTATATATGCCCCAACTGATAGTGGCAGGACTCTCTTAGCTCTGATTCCTCTTAGATCTCATAGTTCGAATAGCGTAAAGCTCTTACTCGCAATTAGTTTTTTTGACAAACAGACTACGTTTAGCGTACTACCAGCTGACGACTCCAAGAAAAAGTACTTCTGTGCAAGTAGAAGCAAAGTTAATGTATGTAAGTTCAGCCTATTATATTTTAGTTTGCACTAAGTGTGCCAGATACAACAATTTTGGAAATGTTTGTGCAAATAGAGTTTTCATTACACTAACTTTTTGGAGGGTATATGTCAGGGTTTCCATGTACCAGCAACCTTCAAGCCACAGTTCGCGATGTAAGATCATACACCATCTTTGAATCAAGAGCTAATTACATTTTTTTGTTATAAGAACGTTGATAAATCTTTTGCTGCTACAATCAAAAATTGTTCAGTTAAAAAATATTGAATTTTATACGTAGTAATATCACGTGATTACGTAGATTATATATAATTTACCGTCTTAATGGTTATCATCGTTTGATTAGATCATGCGCACTAAGCGCGTGGGTTTGCCACTCGAGAACGCACTAAGATAGTGTATATGTTTAGGCTGCTGAATTTCATAGAAATGTGGAAGTAGTAAAAACAATTGGGAAGGTAAATACCTACAAAAATACAATCATTCAAATTTTACGTCTACATCATTTTCGTAGATCTCTGCTAAGTATTTTTATATATAATAAAAAAAAGTTCACATAAAAATTTGGCATATTTAACGCGAAAGAATAAATTTTTTGCTGCAGCATTGGAACCTAGGTGCGGAAGGAAAACAAATTAGAAGCATTTGCTAAAAGACACTTTCAACAAAATTAATTGAACAATTTGGTAGAAGTAGCTACAGATGGCGCTTCAGTTACGATGGATTAAAATTGGGACATACTTGTGCAATCATAAGATAAAATTTTGGAGGATTATTACAATTTGAAGGTTCCTCTTATTCGTATACTGTTTCTAACCAAGCAGTTTGTTGAAATCGATTGTAGATTCTCCACTTACATCCCGCCGTATTCTTCTCATTCCACTCTTTTGATAACTTTAACTTCTTTCAATCACTTTCATTAAGTCATTGTCTCCCTTTTCTGTATTTCATTATTACTTTCCATATTGTTATTTTCTGTTTTTTTTACCAAATTCCAAATTCTCATTTGATTCTTAATTTGTTCATAATTTGCCTACTGTCAATTCTGCTAATTGTATTAATTTTATTCTTCATACACTTCTCATATGGCACAACTTCACTTATAAAAAGAATTACTATTTATGTGTGGGTTAAATTTTTGTTTATCCATTTCCGCTAAAATAGAGGACTCAAATCATGAAACAATGGGCGTCTATCCATTTCGCCGACGAGCAATTCGCCGTCGTGCGACTCGCCGCCGTGCAATTAGACGCCGTGCGGTTCGCCGTCGTGCGATTCGTCGACACTATCTAACTCACCGTCGTGCGATTCGCCGACGAGCTTCTTTTATGCTAAAATGTACGCATTTTGCAACTTAACTACGTGAAGTATCAAAATTTAAAAGCCTAGATTTTATATCTGAAATAATTTTTAATTTAGGATCACCCTTCAACCCCTAAAGCTAGAACCCACCCCCAAAAATGACATATGCACGTGAGGTCGCAATTCTTAAAATTCAACCGTATAAATTTTATTTCTGGAATAATTTTTAATTTAGGATCACCCCTTCAACTCCTATAACTAAAACCCACTCCTAAAAATGATTTATACACGTGAGGTGGCAATTCCTAAAATTCGACAGCGTAAATTTCATTTCTGGAATAATTTTTTATTTAGGATCACCCTTTCAACCCCTAAAACTAAAACTCACCCCCAAATATGATTTTTACACGTGAGGTGGCAATTTTTAAAATTCAACAGTCTAAATTTCATTTCTGGAAGAATTTTTAATTCAAAATCACCCCTACAACTCCAAAAAAATTAAAAACCAATCCCCAAAAAGGAACAAGACAAAATGGTTGATCTATACAATCTAGCTGTCTAGTTAGCGGTCAAAGAGTTTTGTGATATTAGAATTTAAAAAGTAATCGAGACCTCTTATTTTATATACGTATTTTATTTTAACAATATGTAAAATATCTTAATAAAGTGAATGTCAGCTAACATATAACCCTTTAGAATATTATTTTTAATCTTCAATTGTTTTGAAGTTACACGAGGTGTCCAGCGGCATCTAGAAATTCTAATTTACTAATTTCCCCATTGTCCAACAAATTTGTTAAGCATTTTAAACAATTATTCACATGGACATATTTCCTTTTGCAACCATTGAATTGAATCTGGCATCCTTGGGCATCACTTTGAGTTCAAATTTAGACTGCTCTCTTTATAGAGCAGCAATAAACTCGTAGATGTTTGGATGGGCTTTTCCATGGATTTTTTGAAGCCACTATGCCATCCTTCAAGGTGATTGATGGTAAAATTTCTATGGTGGTTTTACATTTCGGGCATGAACATTGTGCCCTCATCATTAACCCATGTAGTAACTACATAATCCAAAAAATTCTTGAATTCTTGGGACAAGAGGTGGCGCATTTGCCATCACATCTATCCAGCTATCGTCAAGAAAATGTAAGGGTAAAAAAGGAAGCGCTGAAATTCTTCAAACTAAGAATTTGAAGTTTTCGTTGGTGTTGTACTCCTCTGTTAAGTCTACTTCTTGTACTTTCTTCCAAATACACTGACCAATTCGAGTCAAATGACTGTTTGTTCTATGAAGCAAGTTAGGCAGTGCTTCATCAGCAAGTTTGCACTTAAATTATATATAAATTTGAATATGTGTTTAACTGTCTACTACATTTTGAATATTCCTATGAAAAATCAACTTTTGTGATGCCATAATCAGTATCTGTAAGTGCTACATCAGGTCATTCCGTAACAGCAGTGAGAGGATATATTGTTTTCAATTTGTCTCGTAGTATTTTTACATAAAAGTAAGGTAGTCAGTCAATACATTCTAACAGCAGGTCTCGAGGATTCAACATCTACCTACTTTCGCCTCCGGGCGAAAAAACGTGAGCAGCGGAACGGTGACAACTCGAGGGCGTTTTCTAGCTATGTGGGGTGCCAAGGAATGGGGACACAAGCGAAATCGTTAGGGATGCACATCCGTCAGTCCTGTTTGACGAGCTACCTGATGATAGAGCGGCCTGTGGTCGAAAACCACAGACCCAGGGTTTAGGCGGCTCCGTGACGTAGTGGTATGTGTGTGACTACTACGCCCAAAGTCCCGGGTTCAAATTTCGACACGGTCCGCTTGAAAAATGTTGGGCAAGCATTTTTCACAAAAATACGCCCTCGTTCGGATGAGAGGTAAAATGGAGGTCCCGTGTGTGAGTGTTGTCACGCACGTTAAAGATCCCTACCTTGCTTGGAACGAACAGCAAGGGTTCGGCAAAATTCCAAATTTTCCAGGTAAAAAAACTCGCTTCCTGGCCAATGTAATACCTTCGGGTGGAGCATTGGAAAATCACATGTAAGGACCCAGGATTTGGATATCATATAGTTGGAGAGCAATCAAGAGGAAGATCCGGGAAGCTACTCACCGCATCAACCACCCGCCAAAACATAGCAAAATCTGTAACAACATATAGCAATAAGTCAACCAGAATCAATTGATTAATGCTGTAAAAGGAGCTTGGACTTGAGAGGTCCATGCTCGACTAAGCTGAATGAATCAATACCAAATGTTGCAAGAGTGAGATCGACTAATAGTTGTAATGAAAAGAGAGTTATCTGAGGCAAGCCTTAAGCCTGAATAAGAAGTAATATAATAGCATATATTGTTTCATAGTAGTAATAGATATGCAAGTTGTATAAACGCGGTGTTGACGGTGCTGAGAATTTCCGCTAACTTTGAGCACCATAATGCATGAGCAATAAATCTCCCATGCTTGTTTTTGGCTTGTCTTACGCCGCGCTGTTTTGCTAAACTCAACTTACTGATACTTTTTACTGGACTGGACAAATGAATCAAGGTACAAATTTATTCAACTCTTAAAGTAGAGGTGCAAAAAATTATTTATTATTTATTTATTATTTATTATATATTAGCTACCCCGAAAATGTTCTAATAAAAGGCAAATGTAAAGATTTTTTCGGGTGCAATTTTTGTCCAAGGGTAACCCAGTACACTTAAATTTAGGGAAACCTCCATGAAAATGTGCCAAGAATTAGGCAATTCGATATTAGTTTCACCCCCATAATGCCCCCTTCCCCCGCATCAAAACTGTTGCTAGCATGTGACCCATCATTTTTCAAAAGCCAATAAGCCAGATATAATTTCTGTTAAATTTTATACCCTAGGATCAAGTCTTCACCACCAAAATCAGCATTTGAAATTTTTTTACCAGAAATGAAATCTAAGTCTTAGAGTTTTAGGAAATGGTACGCCACGTGCTACAAACAATTGTGGGGGTGGGTTCTTCCAAAATGACAACTAGGTCTCCTGACCTAAAAAATTGAAGAGGTGATCCTAAACTAAAAATTTTTCCAGAAACGAAATCTTGACTTTTGAATTTTGAGGGTTGGACTATACGTGCATAAATCGGTGGGTTTTAGTTTTAGGGGTTCAAGGGGTGATTCTAAATTAAAAATTATTTCAGTAATGCAATCTAGGCTGTTGAATTTTAAGAATTGATACTTTACGTGCATAAGTCATTTTTGGTGGGTTTTTAATTTTAGAGATTGAAGGGGAGGTGATTAAAATTTTCTCAGCTTGTTTCTCAATCTCTGATCAAGATCAACCCTTGTTGGGTATCTTGTTTTATTTTATCATATTCTTTAAAAGGGTTCCCCCTTAAAACTAAGGTAATCGAAGTTTTTCTAATTTGAAGTTTTATGATTATCCTACTTTGTGGACAATGCATACTAACTGAAATCTTCACTGTCAGTGTCAGAATTGTTGATGCTTTATCCCTCCCAGATACCACAAGCTGTATTTTTGGGAATTGTAGTGCATCAGAAAGTATCTCATGGTACATAAAAGCGTACCTGTCGGCGAATTTGCACAACGGCGAAATGAACTGTGTCGGCGAATAGCACGACGGCGAGTCGCACGGCGGTGAATTGCACGACGGCGAATTGCCCGTCGGCGAATAACAACTGAACCAAACAATGTACTCAACATGGAACACCCAAAATACTGAGGTACCTTCTAAGAACTGTGAGCTACCTACCATCTGAAGATCAAACATTAGAATGAACACAATACACTCTAATTAATACTCATGCTGTTAAGTATAAAAAATTATACTGAGCGCAGTGAGACAGTTACAGACTTCAGTTACGCGGATAACTTTCCTTAGCTCTTATTGGTTGATATTGCGAAGATAAAATGGAATAAAAATTGCAGTGGAAGCAATTTTTGGAACAACTATTATTGACTGTGCCATTGTGATATTAAATTAATGCACGATCTTGCCGTTTAAAAATTTCATGCGAAAGAAAATTTTTTATAACATTCACGATAGATCCTAGTAGTGCTCGGTCCAACGAACTCAATACTGTCATCGTGTTGTATTCTTGTAACTTACTATAAATTATGACAATTGCGGGATGCTATTTTGCATATTATCTGTAACTGCTAAAGCAACCGGGTGTGACAAAGACAATAAAAGGATTGTACACGCGTGCGAGAAAACAAGATACAGCGTAATGGAAGATAGCAGGAGGAACGGGCTTCCTTGGGGCCATCGTAATATTTCATGTCGTCTGCTGCTACGTTGCCACATTTAAATAACGAATACAGCTGAGGCACTTCAACACACAGCATCTTGCGTTCTTCTACCTGACCCGCAACATCAAGTTTACCTAATAAGAATGCTGGACTGGACCACTGCGCCGAAGAGAAGACGTGTACCCCACGTGTGCGCTTGATATCGATAGCGGTTCTCCTCTCTCTATATTGCCCATTTCAATACAGGTAATTTTAAAGCCGGAGAACGATTCTTTCGAATTTAAAATGTGGGTGAAGTTGTACGTGGATTTGATAACGAGGATGAACCATAATCATAACGACATCACGTGCATAATGTATGCATATTGAGCAGAAGTAAAATCGTCAAGTTGCTGGATAATATTAAAGATGATGGCTGATAAGTCTTGAAAATTATGGATGCGATCTATTTTTATAGGCGAAATTTTAGTGTCATATTTTATAAATTTTTTCGGTATGCTTTTGTGAGGAAAATGACTGAGCTTTTATAAAAACGTCATGAATAATATTTACATAAGCACCGAAAATATTTAATTAATGTCGACAAGGCTGTTGAGTTAATAAACCAGAAAGGATTTTTATGACCTACTTAACGAATAAACATAATCCAGACGTTTAGAGATGCATAGGTAGATAAGAAACTGCAAAACTAAGAAAAAAATTAGTGCATCGCACTCAGAAACGCTTCTTAGTACTAATACAGATTACAAATGAAGTTCATATCGACCACAAGGTTTACAAGAGAAATTGTTTTGCGGAAAAGAGAACTATCTATCTTCATTACGGATCATCGTCTAGAAATTACGTGTCATATTAGTGTTTTATTTCTGAATTTATTTTCACATTTCCGCGTTCTTGTAATTCGTATACTTAGATTATTAGTTTTAAAAAATATTTTCAAATATTCGTATTCTCGTATTTTCGCAGTTTTTGATCGTTTGCATTTTCGTACTTCATATTTCTGATTTCTGTATTTTCGTATTTCAGATTGTCGTATTTCGTATTTCCGTGTGTATGTGAGCGAAAGTCTCATATCGGTTTACCCCTACCTATCTATTCCTATCTCTGCTTGTAATATATCCCATACTATTCCCTAGAAATGCTTTAGAACGTATCTTGTCCTATTTCTCCTATTTTTTCGTTTTCCACAGATATATTTATTCCTCTACTATTTCTACAACCAATTTGTTATTAGCTTTGTCTGTCCATGCTACCTTCTTCATACATCTGAAGCACAACATTTCAGAAAACATCTATCTTTTTCTGTCTGCTTTTCCTACTACCCCTATTTGATAGATGTACTGTGCTCTGCTCTTTACTATGCTTTGAACAGTTTTCTTCTTGTATCTATGTTCAATGTCTTTGAACAGAGCTGCTGTTCTTTCTTGTTTGATGCAGTTCGGTCACCTTCTATTGTTTTACAGTTTATATCCTATTTCCCTGTTATTCAGTGGTATGTGAAGGGGGACAAGCAGCCTTTGGCTGCCAAGTTCCCCTAGCACTTGGACCTTTGTGGAATTAATAATTTTTCCAATCTATCCTTTCGCACAATCAACATTAGTTGAAAATATGTCACAACCAACACCTGTAGTTGTTTATAATAATCATTAGATCTAAGAGCACATTTTTTCGTCATTGGGTTTTACGTCTTGAAAATGGTTCGACTTGTACCTCAGCTTATTTGTGTTCTGAGCTAGCCTACCTAGTTCCCCGCAATTCTCACAATAGCATATATACATTATAATTTAATTAAGGGCCGCTATGCTTGCGGCCACGTCCCTAATGCTCCACCCAAAGATACAACATTGGGTTTAAACGCGAACATATAAACGTGCTCCTAATTATTTTAACTTCAAAATTAACATATCCTAAATAAAAATCTAACAACTGAAACGAAAACTAAAAATAGGGTTTCATTGAAGGTATCCCTAGCGTTGATTTGGAGTGTGCACGATCAACAAGACGCAAACAAAATGAATGAGGATTGAGGAGGGATCCGTAATGCCGGATAGCAGCTGTCAGCCCTGCTTACCAGTGCGACCTGAAGGGTCGACTTAAAACTATCCAAATCTAAATAGCGTATATACATTACATGTGGTTTTCCAATGCTCCACCCGAAGGTACTACACTGGCCAGGAAGCGAGTTTTTGTTACCTGGAAAATTTTGAATTTTGCTGAACCCTTGCTGTTCCAATCAAGGTAGGGATCTTTAACGTGCGTGACAACACTCACACACGGGACCTCCATTTTACCTCTCATCCGAACGAGGGTGTATTTTTGTGAAAAATGCTCGCCTAACATTTTTCAAGCGGACCGTGTCGGGAAATAGCGTATATACAGCTCGATTCTCTTCTATTGTTTTCTAATTATGTGCCCTATTTCACCGAGATTCAGTGGTATGTGAAGAGGGTTAAGCAGCCTGTGGCTGCCAAGGATCCCCCCCCCCACACTTAGACATTTGCCGTATTAATAGTTTTCCAGTATATCCTTTCGCACAATTAACATTAGTTGAGAGTATTGCAAGTCCAAAATCTGTAGTTGTTTATAGTAATCACCATGTTTAAGTACAGTTATTATTTTTGTCATTAGTTTTTCCATCTTGCGACTGATTGGAAGCGTACCACCATTGATGTCTATTCTGAGCTAGCCTATACATTTTCCTGAAGTTCTCACAGCCTACATCTTTCATTATCTGTATGCAGTAGTTTTTCCTATCTCTGCTTCTAATATATTCCGCACTATTCTTTCATGTCTTAGTATGTGGCCTATCATCCTATCTCTCCTCGTTTTTACTGTTTTCCACATACTTTTTTCTTCCCCTACCATTTCTAGTACCTCTTTGTTCTTAACTTTGTCTCTCCATGATATCTTTATTATACGTCTGTAGCACCACATGTCAAAGGCTTCTACCTTTTTCTTATCTGCTTCTCTTACTGTCCAAGCTTCACAGCTATACAGTGCTGTGCTCCACACATATGTTTTAAGCAATCTTTTCCTTGTTTCTATGTTTGTGGTCTTTGAGCACAGTAGTTGCTCCTTCTTGTTATATGTAGCACGACCTTGTGCTAATCTTTGTTTTATATCTTTTGTGCTTTTTCCATCTTGCGTTATTTGACTTCCTAGGTAGCAGAAATCCTTAACTTCTTGTAAGTTCTACATACTACAATACTACATACTACATACTACATATACATACTACATACTACACTACATACATACTACATACTACATACTACATACTACATACTACATACTACATACTACATACTACATACTACATACTACATACTATATACTACATACTACATACTACATATACATACATACTACATACTACATACTACATACTACATACTATATACATAATACATATACTACATACTACATACTACATACTACATACTACATACTACATACTACATACTAATACTACATACTACATACTACATACTACATACTACATACTACATACTACATACTACATACTACATACTACATACTACATACTACATACTACATACTACATACTACATACTACATACTACATACTACATACTACATACTACATACTACATACTACATACATATACATACTACATACTACATACTACTACATACTACATACTACACTACATACTACATATACTACATACTACATACTACATACTACTAATACTACATACATACTACTATACATACATACTACATACTACATACTACATACTACATACTACATACTACATACTACATACTACATACTACATACTACATACAAGAAAAATAAAACCCCGGGATATGATCAAATCAGAGTAAAAGACGTTTTACTAGTAAAAACCGAAATGGTACCAATAATAGTAAGGTTAATTAACACAATTATTAAAACTACAGTTGTACCAAATTTTTTGAAAATCTCTATTGTTAGACCTATTTATAAGAAAGGAAGTTACTTGGAGTGTGGTAATTATCGACCAATATCAATATTACCGATATTAGAAAACTCTTTGAAAAACATATTTCGGAACAAGTTAACACCTTTTTAGAAGCTAACTCAATAATCACGAAAGAACAATACGGGTTTGTTAAAGGATTAGGTACAAATAAGTTGTTGTCGGATTTTGCTGATTATGTGTATAGTAAACTAAAAGATAGTTTACACGTTTTGTGTTTATTTATAGACTATTTCAAGGTTTTCGAACTTATTGAACATGGAATACTACTAAAAAATTGGAACAGTTGGGCTTCGGTGAAGACACTGGCGTTATTTTCAAACTATTTACAATATCGTCATTTTGTTGTAAAGATAAAAGATTCTTATAGTCAAGAATTTGAGCAAGATTTTGGCGTACCGCAGGGTCTGTATTAGGACCAATCCTGTTTCTCCTATATATTAATGACCATCCTCAAGTCATACAAACGTGTACAATATATATGTTTGCGGATGATATTTTAATAGTTTCGGTGCATAAAAGTTTACATGTTGCCAAAAATTTTGCAATTAGATATGGATAACACAGCTATGTGGTCACACGATAACTTTTAGTCATCAATGAACAAAAACGAAATTTATGCACATAACAACACCTTATATGCAAAAGGATAGCGTGGAAATTGTCTTGCATTGTTGTAAATGTTTCCAGCTGAAAAAATAAGAGAATATACAGCATGTTTTTCTGAATGTAAAGTTATTACGCAATGTAATACATATCAATATCTAGGGTAACGGTAGATCACTACTTTCGTTGGGATTCACACATATCAAACGTGTGTAAAAACTAAAACATGTCTCAGTTAAATTGTACTATATAAAGCCAATGGTTACCTATAAAATAAGAAGAATTATTTATGTCGCTTTAGCAGAGTCCGTATTGCGATACGGGCTGGAGGCATGGGGCTTTGCTAGTAAGGTTATCTAAACCGAATTATAATAATCCAAAAAATTATTAAAATTAGTATATGGCAAAGAGAATAAATTTACTTTTCAGGAAATGTTAAAAGAATGCGATTTGCTTAGTGTATACGGATTATTTTTCTATAAATTGATTATGAATAATTATTTTAAGGACACATATTTAGTAAAAAGCGCCCATATTTATGATACAAGATCTAAAAGTTACGAACTACCTATTATTTTAAACAAATATGGAAAAATACACTTTCTTATATTGTTCCAAAATTTTTAACGAACTACCCGAAGATTGCAAAAGATTCTTAAGTATGAAAATATTAAAAACCTCATTAAAGATGTTCCTTAATGTTCATTATGCTAGCTAGTGCAAAAATTCATGACCTGCAAATTTTGCTTAAATTCTGCTTAAGTCAAAACATCGGCAGAAACCTTTGATTTATACTAAATACATCGATAATTATATTTACTACTATTCTGTAATTATTGTGCGGGGTTCAAAATATTCGTTTATTAGTTTCTAAAAGGGAGGGTTGAGCTGCATGAAACATAGTGTTAAGTTTTTAGTAGGTATAAAGTAGTAGAATTTTTCATTTAAAATTAAATAATCAAGAACAATATACCAGTTAGGTCATTTACAAAGTAATTTCTAGGAATAAAAGTGGATTAATTTATAATAAATATGTTTTACTTAATTTAAATTTAATTTATAATTAAATGATGGTTGTATTCTTTATAGGATAGGATGTTTAAAAGAGTAAATGAATTATGTAGTTTATATTTTAAGTTATGTACTATTAAGTTATAAACTGTTGATTATTTAATATGAAAACAACTTGCAATTAATTATTACTACTGTAAATTAAAATGTACACCTGGTCAAGCAACCGCGGTTGCTTTAGGTGAAATTCAAAAAAGATACTAATAAAGATTTATTATTACATTATTATTACATACTACATACTACATACTACATACTACATACTACATACTACATACTACATACTACATACATACTAATACTACATACTACATACTACATACTACATACATATACTACATACTACATACATTACATACTACATACATACTATATACTACATACATACATACTCATACTACATACTACTACTAATACATACTACATACTACATACTACATACTACATACTATACTACATCATACTACATACTACATACTACATACTAATATACATACATACTACATATATATATACATACTACATACTACATACTACATACTACATACTACATACATACTACATACTATACTACATACATATACTACTATACTACATACTACATACTACATACTACATATCTACATACTACATACTACATACTATACTATACTACATACTACATAACTACATACTACATACATATATACATACTACATACTAACTACATACTACATACTACATACTATACATAATACTACATATCATACATATATACATACTACATACTACATACTACATACTACATATATACATACTACTACATACTACATACATACATAATACATACATACATACATACATACTACATACTACATACTAATATATACATACTACATACTAATACTACATACTATATACATACTACATAATACATACTAATACTATACTATACTACATACTACTATATACATACTAATACATATACATACTACATACTACATATACATACTATACTACATACTACATATACATATTACTACATACTAATACTACATACTACATATACATACTAATACTAATACTACATACTAATACTACATATACATACTACATACTACATACTATACATACTACATATACATACTACATACTACATATATATACATATATACTACATATACTACTACATACTACATATACATACTACATACTACATACTATATAATATACATATACATATATACTACATACTACATACTACATACTAATACTAATAATAAACTAATACTACATACTACATATACATACTACATACTACATACTACATACTACATATACATACTACATACTACATACTACATATACATAATACTACATACTACATACTACATACTCACATACTACATATACATACTACATACTACATACTACATATAATATTATACTACATACTACATACTACATACTACATACTATACTACATACTACATAACTACATACTACATATACAACTACTAAACATATACATATAATATACATACTACATACTACATACTACATACTAATACAATACTAATACTAATACTACATACATATAATACTAATACTACATACTACTATACATATACATACTAATACTACATACTAAACTAATACTACATATACATAATACAACTACATAATACATAATACATATACATACTATACTACATATTAATATACATACTAATATACATCTCATTACTAATACACATACTATCTAATACACATACAATATACATAAAGAAAAATAAAACACCGGGATATTCAAACAAGTAAAACGTTTTACTAGTAAAACCGAAAGGACCATAATAGTAAGGTTATTAAAAATTATTAAAACTAAGTTGTACCAAATTTTTGAAAATCTCTATTGTTAGACCTATTATAAGAAAGGAAGTTTTGGTTGGTATTATCGACCAATATCAATATTCCGATATTGAAAAATCTTTGAAAAAATTTGGAACAAGTTAACACCTTTTAGAACTAATCAATAATCAGAAAGAACAATAGGGTTTTTAAAGGATTAGGTCAAATAAGTTGTTGTCAGATTTTCTGATTATGTGTATAGTAAACTAAAAATAGTTTACAGTTTTGTGTTTTTATAGACTTTCCAAGCTTTCGAATTATTGAACATGGAATACTACTAAAAAATGGAAATTGGGCTTCGTGAAGACACTGGCGTTATTTTCAAAATTTACAAATGTCATTTTGTTGTAAAGATAAAAGATTCTTATTCAAGAATTTAGCAAGATTTTGGCGTACCGAGGGGTCTTTTAGGACCAATCCTGTTTCTCCTATATATTAATGACTATCCTCAAGTCATACAAATGAAATATATATGTTTGCGGATGATATTTTAATAGTTTCGGTGCATAAAATTTAATTTCCAAAAATTTTTAATTAGATATGGATAACAAGCTATGTGGTCACACGATAATTTTATATAATGAAAAAAACGAAATTTAGCTAAAACACCTTATATGCAAAAGGATAGCTGGAAATTGCTTCATTGTTTAAATTTTCAGTGAAAAATAACATTTTTCTAATGTAAATTATTACGCAATGTAATACAATAATTCTAGGGTAAGGTAGATATACTTTCTTGGGATTCACACATATCAAACTGTGTAAAAACTAAAATGTTCTTAAATTGTCTATAAAAGCCAATGTTACTATAAAATAAGAAGAATTATTTATTCGTTTAGCAGAGTCCTATTTCGATACGGGCTGGAGGCAGGGGCTTTGCTGAAGTATTAAACGATTATAATAATCAAAAAAATTATTAAAATTATATATGCAAAGAAATAAATTTACTTTTCAGGAAATTTAAAAAATGCGATTTCTTATATACGATTATTTTTCTATAAATTATTATAATAATTATTTTAAGGACACATTTTATAAAAGGCGCCCATATATATGATACAAGATCTAAAAGTTACGAACTACCTATTATTTTAAACAAATATGGAAAAAAACTTTCTTAATTTTCCAAAATTTTAACAACTACCCGAAATTGCAAAAGATTCTTAAGTATGAAAATATTAAAACCTCATTAAAGATGTTCCTTAATTTCATTATCTACTATCAAAATTCATACCTAAATTTTCTTAAATTCTCTTAATCAAAACATCGCAAAACCTTTATTTATACTAAATACATCATAATTATATTTACTACATTCTGTAATTATTGTGCGGTTCAAAATATTCGTTTATTAGTTTCTAAAAGGAGGGTTGAGCTGCATGAAACATAGTGTTAAGTTTTAGTAGGTATAAAGTAGTAGAATTTTCATTTAAAATTAAATAATCAAGAACAATATACCAGTTAGGTCATTTACAAAGTAATTTCTAGGAATAAAAGTGGATTAATTTATAATAAATATGTTTTACTTAATTTAAATTTAATTTATAATTAAATGATGGTTGTATTCTTTATAGGATAGGATGTTTAAAAGAGTAAATGAATTATGTAGTTTATATTTTTAAGTTATGTACTATTGTTATAAACTGTTGATTATTTAATATGAAAACAACTTGCAATTAATTATTACTACTGTAAATTAAAATGTACACCTGGTCAAGCAACCGCGGTTGCTTTAGGTGAAATTCAAAAAGATACTAATAAAGATTTATTATTATTATTATTATACTAATACTACATACTACATACTACATACTACATACTACATATACACTACATACACATACTATACTACATACTACATAATACATACTATATACTACATACTACATACTACATATACATACTATATACTACATACCATATAATAATACATACTATATACTACATACTAATATTACATACATATACATAATATACTACTAATACTACTACTACATACTACATACTACATACATAATACATACATACTATATACTACTAATACTACATATACATACTACATACTACATACTACATACAATACTAATATACATAATATACACATATACATATACATACTACATACACATATATACTACATATACATATACATACTACATACAATAATACTAATTACACTATATACATACTACATACTACATACTACATACTAATACTACATACTACATATACATACTACATACTACATACTACATACTACATATCATACATACTACATACTACATACTACATACTACATACTACATACTACCATACTACATACTACATACTACATACATACTACATACTTACATACTACATACTACATACTACATACTACATACATACTACATACTACATACTACATACTACATACTCATACCTACATACTACATACTACATACTACATACTACATAATTACATACTACATACTACATACTACATACTCATACTAATACTACATACTACATACTACATACTACATACTATACATACTACATACTACATACCATACTACATACTACATACTACATACTACATACTACATACTACATACTTACATACTACATACTACATACTACATACATTAACATACTACATACTACATACTACATACTACATACTACATACTACATACTACATACTACATACTACATACTACATACTAATACTACATACTACATAAATACTACATACTACATACTACATACTACATACTACATACTACATACTACATACATACATACTACATACTACATACTAATACTACATACTATACTACATACTACATACATATACATATACATACTACATACTACATAATACTAACATACTACATACTACATACTACATACTACATACTACATACTACATAACATACAAGAAAAATAAAACACCGGGATATGATCAAATCAGAGTAAAAGACGTTTTACTAGTAAAACCGAAATGGTACCAATAATAGTAAGGTTAATTAACACAATTATTAAAACTACAGTTGTACCAAATTTTTGAAAATCTCTATTGTTAGACCTATTTATAAGAAAGGAAGTTACTTGGAGTGTGGTAATTATCGACCAATATCAATATTACCGATATTAGAAAAACTCTTTGAAAAACATATTTCGGAACAAGTTAACACCTTTTAGAAGCTAACTCAATAATCACGAAAGAACAATACGGGTTGTAAGGATTATACAAAAATTGGCAGTTTTGGATTGGTTGGGAAAAAAAAAAAAAAAAGGGGGGGGGGGGACACTGGCGTTATTTTCAAACTATTTACAATATCGTCATTTTGTTGTAAAGATAAAAGATTCTTATAGTCAAGAATTTGAGCAAGATTTTGGCGTACCGCAGGGGTCTGTATTAGGACCAATCCTGTTTCTCCTATATATTAATGACTATCCTCAAGTCATACAAACGTGTACAATATATATGTTTGCGGATGATATTTTAATAGTTTCGGTGCATAAAAGTTTACATGTTGCCAAAAAATTTTTGCAATTAGATATGGATAACACAGCTATGTGGTCACACGATAACTTTTTAGTCATCAATGAACAAAAAACGAAATTTATGCACATAACAACACCTTATATGCAAAAGGATAGCGTGGAAATTGTCTTGCATTGTTGTAAATGTTTCCAGCTGAAAAAAATAAGAGAATATACAGCATGTTTTTCTGAATGTAAAGTTATTACGCAATGTAATACATATCAATATCTAGGGGTAACGGTAGATCACTACTTTCGTTGGGATTCACACATATCAAACGTGTGTAAAAAACTAAAACATGTCTCAGTTAAATTGTACTATATAAAGCCAATGGTTACCTATAAAATAAGAAGAATTATTTATGTCGCTTTAGCAGAGTCCGTATTGCGATACGGGCTGGAGGCATGGGGCTTTGCTAGTAAGGCTTATCTAAACCGAATTATAATAATCCAAAAAAAATTATTAAAATTAGTATATGGCAAAGAGAATAAATTTACTTTTCAGGAAATGTTAAAAGAATGCGATTTGCTTAGTGTATACGGATTATTTTTCTATAAATTGATTATGAATAATTATTTTAAGGACACATATTTAGTAAAAGGCGCCCATATATATGATACAAGATCTAAAAGTTACGAACTACCTATTATTTTAAACAAATATGGAAAAAATACACTTTCTTATATTGTTCCAAAAATTTTTAACGAACTACCCGAAGATTGCAAAAGATTCTTAAGTATGAAAATATTAAAAACCTCATTAAAGATGTTCCTTAATGTTCATTATGCTAGCTAGTGCAAAAATTCATGACCTGCAAATTTTGCTTAAATTCTGCTTAAGTCAAAACATCGGCAGAAACCTTTGATTTATACTAAATACATCGATATATTATATTTACTACTATTCTGTAATTATTGTGCGGGGTTCAAAATATTCGTTTATGATAGATTTCTAAAAGGAGGGTTAGTATGAAACATATGTTAAGTTTTAAGTAGGTCTAAAGTTAGAATTATTCATTTAAAATTGAAATAATCAGAACATTCCGTTAGTTTTAAATAATTTCTAGGAATAAAAGTGGCAATTAATTTATAATAAATATGTTTATTAATTTAAATTTAATTTTAATTAAATGATGGTTGATATTCTTTATGGTAGATGTTCTAAAAGAGTAACATGAATTATGTAGTTTATATTTTTAAGTTATGTACTATTAAGTTAATAATAGACTTTATTATTTAATATAAATACAACTCAATTAATTATTACTACTGTACTAATTAAATATGTACACCTGAGTCAACAACGGGTTGCTTTAGGTGAATTCAAAAGATACTAATAAAGATTATTTTAATTATTATACTATACATACTACATACTATATCATTAATTACATACATAAACATACTACATAACTTACATACTATCTAATACATACATTACATACTACATACTACATATACTATACATTACTATACTTACATACTACATACTACATACTACATACTACATACATACATACTACATATACTACTACTACATACTATATACATACTACATACATACATACTACATTACATACTACATATACAATACATACTACATATATACTACATACTACATACATATACATTACATACTACTTATAATACATACATATAACTAATATACATACTACATACTACATACATATACATACTACATACTACATACATACTAATACATTACATACATACATACTACATACTACATACTACATACAATTACATACTAATACTACATACTACAAACATACTATATACTACATACTACATACTACATACTACATACTACATACTACATACATACTAATACTATACTACATACTACATACATTACATACATACTACTACATACTAATACATATACTACATACATACATATATACTACATACTACATACTACATACTACATACTACATACTACTACTATTACTACATACATACATACATACTACATACTACATACATATATACTACATACTACATATACATACATACATACTACATACTACATACTACATACTACATATACTACATACTACATACTACATACTACATATACTACTACATATATTACTATACATACTATACTACATACTTACATACTACTACTACATACATACTACATACTACATATACTACATACTACATACACATATACATACTACATACTACATACTACATACAACATACTACATACTACATTATACTTAACGTGATCATACATTTGTAGCACCACATTTCAAAGGTTTCTATCTTTTTCCTATACGCTTCTCCGCCGTCTACGTTTTACAGCCGTACAGTACTGTGCTCCACACATATGCTTTTACTGTTTCCATGCTTGTTGCCTTCGTACACAGTAGTTGCTTTTTCCTGTTAATTGCTATTATTGGCTTTCTAAGTAGTAAAGAACCTTCACATCTTGTTCTTGTTTTCTATATGTATTCGGGTTTTTGACTTAATTTTCCCTCCTTTACATACTAGTACTGTAGATTTCAAGTTGTTAACTTTTCTACCGTATCTATCTCATGATACTAATTGCATTTCCTTAAGAGTTGTCTCTAACTCTTCCTTACTAGATGCTAATGCCTTTATATTGTCTGCGAATCTGAGCATATTAGTCGTTTGTTCCTGCTTAATAGTTCCAAATGTCCTACATTTGACATTATTTATTTACTTCTCAATATACAAGTTAAAAAATTAACGGGAATATCGCACATCCCTGTCTCACCCCTTTTCTAATATTTACTTCTCTACGTTCCTGCTCTAATTCTATTAAGTTTGCATAATCTATATATTCTATCAGTCTATCCCTGTAACTCATTCCTATCTTTTTTAGTATTTCGAACATTTTTCTCCTTTTGCAATGTTCAGATCTACAAACTCTATATACACGGTTTCTTCTTTTTCTATTGTTTTCTCAATTATGACCCTTATAGCTAAAATGGTCTCCCGTGTTCCTCTGTTTTTCATAAACTCAAATTTATCTTCTACTAATATTTCTTCAGCTCGTTTTTCCATTCGTTTTTGTATAATTCCAGTTAATATTTTTGACATGTACGCTGTTAAACTTATTGTTTGAAAATTTTCACATGTATCCGCACCTTTTTTTTGTTGGTATAGTGACTACAGTTTTACGTTTGAAATCATTGGGTATCTTGCGTGTATCATACATGTAACTTACAAGTTAGAAGAGATGTTCTGTTACTACTTTTTCAGCAGCTCTTAGAGTTTTTGCTTGCATTTTATCCGTACACCCTGCGCCTTATTACTTTTCAGGCCGTTTAATGCAAGTTCAAACTCTAAGGATAGGATATCGCAAATCGTCCTTTTCAATGACTTTTCCTATTGTAGTTCTTCTAGTTACGATCCTGTATATAAACTCCCTATACATTCTTGCCATCTATTCACTTGCTCCACTTTTCTATAATGATGTTTCCTTTTAGCCCCTTATATTTTTGCTATATGGCTTTATGTCCCTAAAATTCATTTTAATTAGTTCGCATGTTTCGTGTGTCTTTCAATTTCCATCTTAGTTTGTACCACTTTACAAATTTCCTCAATCCATTGTTCTTCAGCTTTCTTGCATTTTCCGAATAATTTCGCATTTTAAGGTTTTGTATCTCTATTCGTCTGCTTCGTCTGATCTGTTTATGTATATTCGCCTTTCTTCTATTAAATTCAGACTATATTTGGTCACCCGTGGTTTCTTATTTTCTTTTTGTTCATGCCGTAGAATATCTATGGCTTCAATATCTAAGCTGAATTTAGCGTTATTCCATTTTGCTTGTACTTTCATAATATCAGAAATTTTCTCGATTTCTTTTAACAATCGTTTGACTTTTCTCAAACCTTTGCTGGGTATCTATCTCTGTTAGTTTCTTAATGTCAAAGTGTCGTTTTCTTTTCTTTTTTTTCTAATTTTTAAATTTAAGCACGGTTTTCGTAATGACTATGTTGTTGTCACTGTCTATATCTGTTTCCGCTTAGCTCTATAATCTTTTACCTGATTCCTAACAGTTGTTTAACAAGAATGTCATCCATTTGCCATCTCCTCATGCCTCATGGGGAATAATGTGGTAGTTTTTCGTTGCTTTCCACATTGCCGCAGTGTCTCTCTGTCACTCTAACTACCACAAGAGTTGTTGTCCTTTTTCGGAACCTGTTTTAGTCTGGTTCCTTGCTAAAACCCCACTAATAAGGTTAATCTTTTGGTTCGGCTCTATAGCTCACTGAAACACACAAACCATTCTACCTGTTCTAGTATTCTAGAATTTCTTGAAGGTGCAGGTCCCTTTAAAATGGTCAAATTTAACAAGGTAAACCAATTAATTCACACTGCTTACCTTCTAGGTTAATGCATATTAGCTGGCTGTGTATGAGGTATAATAAATAGACAGATCATGGTTTATCGTGAATGCAGTTTGCTGCTATAAGTCAAATTCTTATGATGGAGCTCGTTGCTATTTCCTACAGCATAAACGAAAACAAGACAAGATACAATATTAAAAGATCGGGTAGAAAATTAACCGGTTAAAGTCCACCACGTTCTATAATGCACTACTCACTGCAATCGTTAAAGATAACTGAATACGTTAAGAATTCTCATTATGGCGGCACTTTGAACCGATTGCCAACCACCACGGTTTGTTGGTTACGCGTCCTGATTAGTCGGAAAACGTCATGTATCCGTTCCATAATCCGTGGGAATTATATTCAAATTCCTTTCACACGACAAAAATTTATTTCCTCTAAAACGTCGCCGAATACCTATTTATGTGTAATACCCTAAATAATATTAATACAATAACTATGAAGCATTTTTGGTGTGTAACAAAACAACTCTTTATCTTTAACAACTGGAAAACTTAATACAGATAAATTTCATTTGTACTATGTTGATTTAGGCTTAAATTGTTTTGTCTTAAATTAAATCCAGCTCTGTCCATGATCTGATTATGACTCGTGGCTTGTTTTTTGTTATCGTACATATTGGGGTGTAATGGCGGCTGTCATAGGACCCCGTCATTTCGAAAAGATATTTTCCTATTCAGATATTATTAAAACAATATAATTCTTTTAAGCATCTTCGTTAAAATGATATTCATTAATTAATTTAATTTCAATAGAGTAGATAGACAAGAAAATTTTGATAAAGTTGTTTAAAAGTATTGTACAATGCTTCGGTAATACACGTATATGAAAATATTTTTTTAGCTATTTTTGTAAATGTACCACTATAAACGTCATGGTGGGTTCATATGCATCATGACGGTACTTTCTAGCAGACGCAGTGACGATATGCATCATGTTGGCATTCCATGAAAGACGTTGCCTTTATATGCTCTATAACGGACCATAACAAACATGAGCCGGAAAATTCCACTTTCCAATGCTTCATCCAATGAAATTTTATTTTCCAGGAGGCGAGTTCCTACCTGGAGATTTAAAATTTAGCCGAATTCTTGACTTATCAAGCAAGCAAGGTCGAGATGTTTAATCTGATACGCTCATTTCGCTTCACAACAATTTGATTTTATTAAATAATCATACGTAATTCAACCGAAATAGGTCCTGTCATTACCCTGGGAGTTTTAAAAATTAAGTAGGTTAAGACGCTTTAAGTAAATGTGGTTTTTAGTGCTTAAGATTGCTCGAGAAATTAATTCTAATTATTATTATGAATATTGCTTACGTAAATGTTTCTCACGCTTTGAAATAAATGTATGTAATTGTTTCGGCCAACAAGAACGAACTACGCTCAAAGACATGGACGGTTAAGAAAATGAACGCCGGTTATGATAGTGAGACTACTCTACTCTACCGTACCTAAAAGTTGAAGTGATGAGTTAGTGCGTGAAAGCAGTGAAGTTACATATAAATTCCTACCCTTTTCTTATTTCGTAACACCCGTGTTTCGTGTTTTAATGTTGTTGTTGATCAATAAACTTCGCCGAATAAAGGTCACTCGACTCATACGACCCAAACGTATGTGTTGTAGATGCAAGGCGTAGAAGATC
Source organism: Platerodrilus igneus (assembly GCA_036346225.1). Classification (NCBI taxonomy): domain Eukaryota; kingdom Metazoa; phylum Arthropoda; class Insecta; order Coleoptera; family Lycidae; genus Platerodrilus; species Platerodrilus igneus. Next base: position 6,688,980 of record JARFIW010000215.1, read on the forward strand.
GCGTAGCATTGGCCGTAACACAAAGTTTCAGTAATTGGCTTACCTTACCTTAACTATGTAGATTAATAGAGGTAAGTTATTTCATGGTGCTAATTATAATTCTTTTGTATTGAAACTTGGTGCAATATTATTAGAACCTCTGTACGGCAATACGACGAATTATATTACTTTTATATCTGTCTAATTGGCAAGTAATAATTTGGCGCCTAAAATCGTAATTTTATTTATAATGCACTGATTGTTTATCTCTGGGATTCGTTCTTTTCTAATTAAAAAATTTAAAAAACGGTATAATTTTTTAAAAATTATTTTAGTTAAAAAATTGAATTAATAATAATGATTTAAATTGGTTCGTTTCCATGCTAACTTAAAATGGCGACTGCTATGTTTATTTTAATTATACACTCATGATTTTTACTACACCGTTTGTGTATTAAATTACCTACTGCATTCTCAAAAACCCATTAATATGGTTATAAATCATTGATAATTTTGTATATTTTAGGTAAACTTATCTATTAAAGGAAATTTATTGTTTAAAAAAAAACTAAGCGTTGAATTGGTAAGTAATTTCTTATAATGTTAAAATAAGCTCTATATGCCTGTACATTTTGTCTAAAAACCAATAACTTAATCCTATAAACAAGAGTTTAATTAAAAACCTATCGGAAACATAACTTAACCTAACTTCACACTCTTATTTTTACCTAAAAAACCTTTAATAACCTTTATAAAAATTTGAATAACTATTTCTCTTTAAATAAAAGTCTGATAGTGCTTTTTATGAAAACCGTCACCTTTATCTTCAAGCTCATAAACTATCAATATGTAACTGTATGTATAGAAATTACTAATTATCTATCTTTAACAGGTGAGGTGATTGAATTTTGTCTTGTATGAAAAAACTGTTTTAATTTCATTCTATAGAGTGAATAAAAATAGCCAAATATTTTTAGTAACTATTGTCTGTACTCTGTGCGTCTAATAGATGTTTTGTATAAAAAAATACTTTTAAAAAGTAAAAACCTACACCTCTTACCTGTAGATTTTGATGATTGATTTTCTCTTTTATATTAAACTAACTAATATGAATTACTTATGGATAAACTTAGATGAAATAACTTTTGAGATTTTAGAATTAAAAATGAAATCAAATCAATCCTTATCTATCTATTACAATTAAAAGTTTCTTTCTAAAATTAACTTTTAATTATAACGTAACTATGTCATATAGTTTCCGAACTAATTTATAAATTACAAGATTTTTATGATAAATTTCAAGAACAATGGCGTATTAAAGATTAAAAATTTTCCCTTTAATCCTTCATCAACAGCGTTACGTCTTCAGTCCTGAAACTGGTTAGACGAATACCTCCACTGTTTCTTTAACGATTAATAAATAGTCATATCTGTTTCCTTAGCTTTAATTATATATCTTGTCTTCTTTACCATTATCTGAATTGAACTTGTATCTTTTAAATTTATTTTCTTGGTATAAATATGTCTTACCCTTGAATTTCAATTCCAATTTATACCTTTTAGACTTATCCTATTGCTTATATATGTACATTATGTTTGAGTTCCGAATTATCTGAATATCTTCTTTTCTTAGTTCTTATACCTTACTTATTCCAATAACTTCGTTAAGCTTCTTCCTTTACTTCAAAATTTATTTATAATTATACTTAATTTTTTTTTTTTTGCATTGGTAAAACAGCATTGGTATCTGACAAGTATAAATCCACAATAAGGTTACCTCAAAACCATATACAATCTCCGTTGAACAGTATTGGTATCTGACAAGTGTAAACCCGCCATAGAGTCGCCTCAGAACCATGTTAAAATCTACCAAAGAGGTAACTTAAATCATAATGAATTTTCCCCCTCAAAATAAATATAAAAAAAAACGACTACTTAAGCCTTTCAATAATGCAATCGCACACTTCTTTAATAACCATCCTCTCAATTGTATAAATAGAAACATGTTAAAAAATTTTTTCCAATTCCAAGTTATTGAATTTATATAAAATTCACCAATAAAAATTAATCAGCTGATTTCACGTTAAGCGTATTGGCTACCTAAAGAAAGCCGATCCCAGGTCGCAACACAAACTGAAGGCAATCATTCTGTTAAACTTTAAAATTTTTTGATTAGTATACTCAAACCAAATATTTCAAACATCAATAAATCAAAGTCGCCTTCAATTTATGTCATAAATGCCAAACTTGAAGTTTTTATTATAATTTTGACAACGATCCTAGGTCATGGATCGAAACGTAAATACAGTTAATTTTAAAAACTATGAGTGGTTTAATTCCCAAAGAAGATTAACCTGAATACACATGCTGTGTGAGAATTTCAGGGAACTATGTAGGCTAGCTCAGAATATAAATAAGTGCAGGTACGTGTCCAAACAGTTTTGAGACGGAAAACCTAATGGCTGCGAAATACCTGCAACTAATGTTAACTGTGCGAAAAGATAAATTGGAAAATATATTAAATCGCCAAATGGTTAAGTGTTGGGAGAACTTGGCAGCCACAGACTGCTTACCTCCCTTCACAACCATTGAAGGTCGGAGAAATAGGCATATAACTGTAAAACAATAGAAAGTGATCGAACTGCATCTAACAAGAAAGAACATCGCATATGAGGAAAGACAGCAAACAGAATAAGAAGAAAATTGTTGAAAGCATATGTGTGGAGTACAGCACAGTATGCATATGAAATACGGACAGGCTGAAATGCAGACAGAAAAACGGTAGCAGTCTTTTGAAATGCTCCAGATGTATGAGGACGATAGCATGGACAGACAAAGATAATAACAAATAAGTTACAGAAATAGTAGGGAACAAGGAATTCCGGGGAAAAAGAGAAATAGTAGGGCGGAATACGTTCTAAGGCATTTTTGGGGAATAGTATGTGATATATTACAAGCAGAAATAGGGAAAAAGAGGTAGATGTAGACCTAGATCAGACAGTTATAGATGCAAGCTGTGCATATTTCAGGGAAATCTGTAGGTTAGTTCAGAATAGGGAACAATGATGGTACGCGTCTAACCAGTTCTAGGACTGAAGACCTAATGATGATGATATATATTAAATTATAATAATGTATTGCTCTATTGTCAACGTTTTTTTGCATTTTATCAAAATATATTATTGTCCATTTGGTCTGTTCCAACCAAACTTAATTTTTTTAAAGTTTCTGTAATTTTTCTCATCTATTTCCTTATTATAACCCAGTATGTTATTTTTTCTTGTGGTTGATATATCTTTCGCTTAAATAATTTAGCGGCTCTTTAGGACTTGAACTAGTTGATGACGAATTGATCCTTTGCTCTTTGAATATCCATAGAATCGAAACATACGTCTCTGCAGTAGATAGTCGATTTCCATAGTTGCGACTACGATGAATTTCTAGTCGATGTATTTTATTTCACAAATATCTCAATCCAAATTTTTTTTTACAATTTTCGTTATCAACTGTTTTTGTGTCATTCGGACGTTTGCATATACTTTTCTATTTTTTCCTAAACATGTTGGTGAGGAGCTGTCGCTTTTTGTCGTTTTCAGCGCTAATCTCTTATTGTTTTTTAGTATATTAAAAATTGTTCTACTTCTATCTGTGATTAACTACTTACCGTATAATTATTTTTGTTTGTCAGCGCAACCAATTTTTTTGAAATTATCGTGTGGGTACATCTAAGTTAGTCGTTTTATTTTTCGTCCAATTTTTAATCGCAGTAAATGCGCTCGGTAGAAAAATGATTTGTCTGTCTCATCTGGAGCTTAGTTATTTTTAATTATCGACGTGTTAGTATAGGGCGTTTATTTTATTGCGAACGCTGAAATGAATCTCCACTTTTTACCTTTCTCTAGGATGCTTATCCTAAAACTCTACTTTTTTATATCTCCCTATTTACGTTTCAGCCTTATTTTTTCCTTCGTTGGCTCTGTCTTAGTTCGGAGAAAACCATCTATCATATAAGAGTGGTTCTCTCATACTCCGAGCTTCTGATTACATTTTGGCTGGTTCATTAATGCTTTGCTATTCACCGTTTTTCTATCGTTTTTACTCAATGCGAGTCTTTTTCCTTTTCGTTTTAATTTGTTTGCTATGAAGTTTCAAACATCCGATTTCCCTTTTTTAACTTTTCTGTTTTTCATTTACTTTCTAAATCGCTCCGCAGTTTAGAAGGTTTACCTCACGACATTGGGTCGTTGGGGTGGGCACTCTACTAAACTGATTACGGACACGGACCGCTTGAAAAATGTTAGGCGAGTATTTTTCACAAAAATACGTCCTCGTTCGGATGAGACGTAAAGTGTAAGTTGCGTATGTGAGTGTGGTCACCACGTACGGTACCGATCTCTACCTTGCTGGGAACAGCAACAGTTTGGCAAAATTCTAATTTTCAGGTAAAAAACTTGCTTCCTGGGCAATATAGTACCTTCGGGTCGAGCATTAGAAAAAATTTAGTGTAGGGTGTGGGGACATCTGTCTGATTTTGTATTGCACTATCTACCGCTGGACCTACGCCGAAGTCGTCGACAGTGCTATTTGTCATCGTCCGGAGTTTACCGTGATAGTAAGTTGCAGTAATTTGCTCTAGCTAAATTTATTAATAAAATTTCATCGTGCTATAATAGTTATTTTCTTTTGTATCAAAAGTTTGTGCAACATTATTACGCCTTCTATACGGTAACGCGATGAATTATATTATCTTTATACTGTCTAATGTGTGACGTTATTATCGGGGCAGCCACGTTGGTTCGTCAGATTTATGCTACGTTGGCTCGTAGCCGTGCGTAACAAAAAGAAAATCAAAGAAGAAATGACCGGGCTCAATCGGAGAGTAGGGGGTTGTAGAAAGCAGACCAACATACCATGTACGTGGCCGTAAGGAGTTAGTGATAATACCTGCAATAAAATTAATTAGTTAAGCAAACCTGAAAAAAAAAGAATAAGCATAGCAGCAATGAAACGTCTAAGTTATTCAGTAGTTTGTAGAATCTAAATAAAAGAAACTGTTTAGATAAACTATATAATATAACAACGGTAAAAGCAATACAGAAAAATTTTTATCACAAAGTGAGGTAATATTGGGGAGTAGCAGAAACGTTTCCTCACACACCAATTAAACATAAATCAGACAAAATGTTAAAAAAAATAAATAGGTAAGACACCATTGATATGAGTAATTCAGTAAATAAATAGGTAAGACACAATTGATATGAGTAATTCAGTAAATAAATAGGTAAGACACAATTGGTATGAGTAATTTAGTAGTATTGATTTTTCTTTCTTTCTTTATTTATTTTTTTTTTTAAAATAGCATGCAAGTCTATTGTAAAAGGTATCAGAACGACAAAGATATGGTAAAGCAACGGATAGATATTTAAAGTAATAACCAGTAGGAAATAGTTCAACTTACAAAAGTCCTTCAGCAACGCTTCCTTGCAACGGAAGGGTGGGATTCAACGATGTCCTGCACTAACGAAGCACTTCACCCTTGACTGTGAGGGTGTTGATGGAACTTGGCACACGTTACACTATTCACACCTACGTATTTCACTGGGGTTAGCAGCAGACATTATCACGCGTCGGAACTATGTAGCCTTGATAAATTTCTTGGTAATTCTATTTCCTAAGACAATAATTTCGAAATATTCTGTAGCACTAGTTTAATTTCAACTGGGACCAAATGGATATTAGTTTCATAAACATCCCAAAAGCAGTGAGAAACTTCAACCAATACCTTTGTAAGCCGGTAATCTGTTATGTTTCGCAAATAACGAAATTTGCTCAAGCAATGATCTATTTTAGGTTCTTTGTTGTTAGAAAATTCAGAAATTACATTAGCACTGTATTTAAATAATTCAAAGTATGCGCTACCTTGAAAAGAAAAGGACCGCGAAACTAGATTGCACACGCCGTTTAAATATCAAAAGACAAAACAACAAAAAAAAAGAACCATAATGGGTAAAGCACGTGTATCACTACAGCAAGTCCGTCAAATGTTCCTTAACACATACATCTCACAAGAAAAACAACTAAAAACAACTAGTAAGGTACGCGTAAGCAATAACACCGTCCGGCAAATGTTACTTAAACCACTTTCTAAAGTTAATATCCAACTTTTATTTCACAAAACAAACAACTAAAATCGTGCCGTGCTTATTCATGTACAATTCGAAAATTAATTCCGCATTAATTTTCACTATTATCAAAGCAAAAAGAACAGTATTTTTCACGTACTTAATAGATAGGAACAACGAACAGAACTCCGACTCTCAAAGCAAACAGGACACAGTATTATCAACGTAAACAATATATAGGAACGAAGAACAAACGACAACTGCTAGTCTGTAGATATAAAATCGTTGTTATTCCAACTGCTTATCGCCTATCAACTCGACTCGTATATCTACATAAGGAACAAAATTTATATCTACTAATTAATTGCGAGCTGTTTATCATTTTCCATAAGTTGGACAGTAATTTATTATTGAAAATCAATCTTCAAATTAATACACGTTTAAAGTAATACACACGAGTTAATAAATATTAAATATAGAAATAGTAATTTGTAGAAATGTATTTATAAATTGGGAAACAGCGTGAAATGTTAAAACTACAAAAATGCCCGTTACAAATTGACAAGTAATAAACCTATCCGACAAGAGCTAGATATACGCATACGCATGTTTTCACACACACACACACACACACGCGCGCGCGCTACTTAGAAATTTAGAGTTTAGTCGAATCTTTGCTATACCTAGAATGATAAGAACTTTTAACGTGTATGGAAGCATATACGCGGAACCAATTTTTAACCTTATTTGAAAAAAGCGAATGTCTGGAAAATGCTCGCCTAGCGTATTTCAATAAGTCTGCATGGGGAATCGAGTTTGATAGTCACGTGCACCTAATTACTCCGCGCGGCTGCACTAATAAACCGTTGCTGGATTTAGAATAAACAGGTAAAACTAAAAAATTTAACTCGATTAATATGGCACAAATAAAATGAATGTGATATAAGAATTTTTCGCATTCAATAATGCGCTTTTAGAATTGCTTGCTTTGTTTAATTAGTTTGAGAAGTTGATGATTGCTTAGAACCAACCATCTGGAGTAAGAAGGAACCTGGTGGTGATCTACTCTCGAATAGGTGTTTTCCCTCATTTTAGCGGTAGTTTTTCCAAACAAATTACTTAACCTTTTTATATTTGATCTGTTCTTAGCAAGTGAGCGATGTCCTCGGATTTTTGACAGAACCCAACAACACTGATAAAATTGGGACGGATTGATTCCAAAGCAAAAAGGTTGAAAAGGAGAAACCCGATAGCATCTTAACTTAATTCTGGCTTTATAGAATACTTTATCTACACTTCGACGCAACTGTAAGTTCGAAGCTGATCAGAATTTTTTATTGATCGTTAGTTGCTTTTATTGCACGAGGCTTAATCAGTTTAAAATTGATAAAATTATACTTTGTCCACCATTTGTTTAAAGTACAGTGTTAAGTTATTAGATGTATAGAATATGGACATTGCAAAGTTAACAGAAAAGTTAAAGACGTGCTTTAAATTATTATAGTTGGATCATCAGGATTATGACAATTCTGTGTACGCACCACTTTACAGGAGTAATATGATACTTGTATTCAAGTAGATTTAGGCGATGCAGAGCTAAAAGTAGTTGCTTTCTTTGTTTATACATATTATTCAGCATTTTGTAAAAAAGCTCCATTCCACCAAAAAGTCGACGTAATTAGGGTCCCCAGGAATACTCGTCCATAAGATTATCAGTAGACTAGACGAGTTGGCGCCCATAAATTTAAGATAGTGTTGAAAGTCTTTCGATGTAATTATTATTTGATAATATATTTTTACACCTAGTGCTTTTTCCATTCTTTTAATGGTTTTTATAGGGACTCACTCCCGCTTCACATTAGTCAGCCAGTGCGCCTTCAAGTTGTTACGGCATTTCCGCCCCTCCTGAGCAATTCAAAATTTAACAATTCAACGCTTTAGTCTCTCGTAACACAATTTAGGAATTCAATCTAAAGGCATACAGCTCTCTTTGTATATTTCACTTAACCTAAAAGTTTTCATAGTGTTGTCGAATTTGACAAGATTAAATTCAGTGTTCGATTGTTGTGATCAGAAAAATCTCTTAAACAACTTTCATAACAAATAGAACTAACGAGTTGTCACTTGTGCCATTCATTAGGCAAATGCCAATAGCAACAACCATCATTGCGGTGAGACTCGTTATTTAACAGTCATACCTCGTATTTTCTGCATTAAATAAAATAAAATGTACGTATTGTTTAACAAATGCAATGATGCCAAATCAAATGAAGGGTTTTTAATTTTCGCAATTAAGGTTTATTTTATATGGGGAGACGCACGATGCCGAATAAACCGTAATATTCAGTAATTTCAAGGAACACGAAATTCACTCACGTTCATGTCATATTATGCTAATTATGGTCAATTTGTAAGCATTACGAATTCGAACTACGCTTTTGTACATCTCTTGTAGATTATAAGGGAAAGAGAATGAATAATATTAATGCAACGTATCAATTTTATTTAAACAATAATCGTTTCGCATGACTTTGACGCGTTACATACCGAAAACTATAATCCTTTTTGGACGATTATTTTTAGGATGTCATTAAAAAGTTTGGAAAAATGGCAACGATTTTTATAAACAGAGGAAAATACCTAGCATTCAGACGTTTTGTACATTTTCATATTATTTTAATAATAACACTATACAACAAATTGAATTTTTTTGCGTTTGCTAATGTGAAATGGGACTTTTCTATAGGATTTTTCTCGCAGATTTTTTTTTTGGATAGTTATCCAAACCCGGTGGAGTGGAAAGCTTTTATAGCCCAAGTGTGGGACTCTCCTTGCGGCATACCCACTGAAACCACTCCCCCTGGCGGGTGCGTCTGCCACACGGCTCCGACGCACTGCAGTCTAAAAGGCTTATTGTGTTGATCCTGGTTAAGTTGATTAGTATACAAGTCCTGGGTTTATCAGTGGATCTACTTTATACAAGTGCCCCACCGATTGAACTCAGTCCTAGCACCTTTCCCTTGCAAATCTAAGGTTCTTGGATAAGGGCTATATCGCAGTCCCCCATCAGCTTACATAGTGGACGAGTGTGACTCCGTCCAAGTACCAGCTTCGACTTTCTTGGCTTTTCTCAGCTTTCTACGCTGAGCTCCCGAAAGTCTCTTTGCTTGCAGTCCAGTACCTGCAAGTTTTTTTATAGTATTCCTCCATGTCTGGTGTTTCAGAAACCGGTCTTGCAAGCGGACTTGCATCCCGGGTCTGCTCCACCTCCATGATACATTTTGGTTACCTAAGGAGTTCCGCTCTTCAGGTTCAGTTTTACTAGTGGTACCAATATTATTCATGATTGTTCCCACGAGTATGGGGGATGTAAATGGTCGGCATGCCAGGTGCCCCCTGTTGGCATGGAAGGCGTGAATAAAACGGGTTGCCGCCCTGTTCCCCGAGTTTTGGACCGATTGATACTGGTCAACCATCCAGCCACGCATCCTTTGGGCTCGGTCCTACACCACGGAATTTAGGAATTTTTAACGAGGTTGTTTCCTCTTGGTCCGGGCGGTTAAGCCAAGACCACCACACTCTCTTGCCCATGGGAGATGACCACGATGGCAGAGAAGGCACGGTATGACGGTGTTGCAGAATTGCCCCACCGGCTTCGTTTACCTCCGTGCAGGTCCATTAGCCACGAAACAACAGCTTGGATTGAGGGGTTTGATCCGCAGGATCGTTTTCACTTGGCTAGTGAGCGGATTTTATCCCTCATCAGCACAGTCTCTTGCTCTCCATCATGTTGTGGGTCTTATGCCACCCAGGTCAGTGGGTCACTGAAAGAGATAACCTTATCACGATCCTTCCCAGAGTAGATGGCCAATCCCTTGGCCATATATCCTGGGATTTTTCCAATGCGCCACCTGGAGACACGCCCAACGGGCAACCAACCACATGGATTCCTCGCAGATTACGAATCTGTCAACAGAATTTATCTATCACCAGCTATTATTTCTGTAGTGGAACGTTTTATTATGTAACGTTTACATTTGTTATAATACAAACTATGTATACCACGTCTCTATCGAATCTCAATTTTTTTGCATGTGATTTTCGTTTATAGGGTACCTCTAGAACGTGATTGGGTTCCAATAATAATCTGCGAACGTTGTGGTGCTCCGCTTCCCTTAGTATCGTTTTCACACTACATCATGTCTTGTTGAAACCTTTCGTCATGTTCGTCACTCGCACACCCTAGATTTGCGGGGAAAAGACCAAATGCAAATGAAGAAAACAAATCTGTATGTGGAAAATAAAATATTCACCTTTGTATTTTCCAACAAATTAGAACATACCTCTTAAATGATACCCATACAGCAGCCTCAATATCGATCAGTTTCAAATCGAATACTGTCCTCTATGACGTGACGAGCTTGCTGCCTAATAAAAATGTCTTCTTTTATTCTTATCCCACTTAGTCCGAAAAACCATTCTGAACGGATCTGCACCTTGACGAAGTTCTAAAATACTAGAACAGGTAGAATGACTTGTGCGTTTTAATGAGCTAAAGAGCCGAACTATAGGTTTAACCAAATTAGTGGGGTCTTTAATGAGGAACCAAACTAAGACAGGTCCCCGAAAGAGGGCAGTTCATTTACATTTCCAATGCTTCACCTGTAAGTACTACATTGCCCGAAAGAGAGCAGCAGCTTTTCGGTACTTAGAGTGGCAGAGACTATAGGGGTCGGTACGACATTCTAAGACACACTACTGCGATGTAAAAGGCAACGGGAAACCACCGCATTACCTCCCAAGTACACTGCGTACAGAAATTGCTAGTAAAGATTATAGCATCCTCTGGAGTAAAAAATTACGGAGGTAAAATAGTCCCCCATTCGGATCTCCGGGAGGGGATTACTTCGGGGGATGTGATCCAATAGTATAGAAAAAGATCCGTGAACATTCTGCGAGTCGGAGCGTGGAATGTCAAAAGTATGAAACAAGTAGGTAAGCTAGAGAACCTGAAACTCGAAATGGATAGGTTAGCACTAGTAGGAATCAGCGAAGTCCGCTGGCCAGAGGCGGGAAATTCTTGGAGAGGAGACTTCAGGGTAATTCATACAGAAACAGGGGAAAGAAATTCGGGGGTTGGGATAATTATGCGAAAAAAAGATAGGACGACGTGTAGAAAACTACTTACAAAAGAACACAAGAGTACTCATAGTTAGATTTGATTCTAAACCGGTAAATACAGTAATAATACAAGTATACATTACCACCACTAGCTACATTGAGGAAGAGGTGGAGGCGATCTATAAAGATATCGAAACATACTAAGATACGTAAAAGGAGATGAAAACTTAAAAATTACGGGGAATTTCAATGCAGTGGTAGGTGAGGGTAGGGAAGGGGCGATAGTAGATTTATTTGGTTTGGGTACGAGAAACGACAGGGGAAATAGGCTCTGAGGGTGATTATGGAGAAAACAATAGAGAAGGGGAAAAGCGTATATAAAGGGTTTGTGGATTTGGAAAAAGCATTAGACAATGTAAAATGGAAAAAAATATGTACGAAATACCCAAAAAAATTGGAAGGAGTTTTAAGGATAGACGGATAGTGCATTGCTTATACAAATAGCAAACAGCGGTAATAGAATTAGAGCCAGAAAGTAGAGAAAATATTAGGAAAGGGGTGAGACAGGGATGTGCCTTATTCCCATTAATTTTTAACTTGTACATAGAAGAGGCAATGAATACTGTTAAATGCAGGAAGACCTTTGAAATTAATATGCAGGTACAAAAGATTGATATGCTTAGATTTGCAGATGATATAGCGATATTAGCATCTAGCAAAGAAGAGTTAGAAGCTGCTCCTAATGATATCGAAACAGTTCTAACTGAGAGATATAGCATGAAAATTAACAACTTTAGTTCTAGTATGCAAAAGAGCGAAAATAAATCAAAACAAGAATACAAATATGTAACACGAACTTACAAGAGGTTAAGGATTTCTGCTACCTAGGAAACCTAATAACGCAAGATGTGATAAGCACAAAAGATATAAAACAAAGATTAGCACAAGATCGTGATACATTTAACAAGAAAAAGCAACTACTGTGTTCAAAGACAACAAACATAGAAACAAAGAAAAGATTGCTTAAAACATATATGTGGAGCACAGCACTGTATGGCTGTGAAGCCTGGACAGTAGAAGGAGCAGATTAGAAAAAGGTAGAAGCCTTTGAAATGTGGTGTACAGATGTATGATGATGATATTATGGACAGACAAAGTTAAGAACAAAGAGGTACTAGAAATGGTAAGGGAAGAAAGAAGAATGTTTAAAACAGTAAAAAATAGGAGAGATAGGATGATAGGCCACATGAGGGAATAGTGCAAAATATATTAGAAGCAGAGATAGGAAAAAGGAGAAGTAGAGGTAGACCTAGGTTAGGCTACTGCACACAAATAGTGAAAGATGTAGGCTGTGAGAATTTCAGTGAAATGTGTAGGCGAGCTCAGAATAGAAATCAATGGAGGTACGCTTCCAACCAGTAGCAACATGGAAAAAGTAATGACAAAAATATTAATTGTACTTAAACATGGTGATTGTTATAAACAACTACAGATATTGGTTTTGCAATACTCTCAACTAATGTTAATTGTGCGAAAGGATTTACTGGAAAACTATTAATAGGGCACATTTCTAAGTGTTGGGGGATCTTTGGCAGCCACGGGCTGCTTAACCCCTTCACATACCATTGAATCTCAGTGAAATAGGGCTTATAATTAGGAAATATAGAATGGAAATCGAGCTGTATCTAGGGTGTAAGAATTTCAGGAAACGGTGTAGGCTAGCTCAGAATTGAAATAAATGGAAATATGCATCCAACCAGTGTTGGAAAACGGAAAACTTAATAACGAAAATAATAATTGCACTCAAATATGATAATTATTATAAACAACTACAGGTGTTGGTGATGATGATGATGCAGTAATTCGGTCGAGTCGTCCTTGACTGTCTTTCGTCCTTTGCATTCTGCCCCGCTCGTTTGACTATAACGAATCTCCTCTAGAAGAGAAATGGTTTCCTGCAAAAATCCGAAAAGTAAGAATCGGAACGAGTAAGAAATTCATCAATAAAAGTCAAAAAGTGTTGAACATTACTTGTAGTAACAAACAATCATTTCAAATGGACAGTCAAAGAAAAAAATAAGAAAATAGACCAAATAGTCGATTACATCGCCGTGTCTGAAGAAAAGGAGAAATGTCTAGAATGCACATACCCCAGGAAGAAGATCGACAATTCAGCCAAATTAGCGTGAGCACTGGCAGTAAGCAAAACCTGCCCAAGGAAACGGAAATAGGCATGAGGTGTGAAAGGAATGAGAAAAAACCAAACAAAACAAAAAAGTATTTAGAAACGAGCACAAAATCGGAGCAGAAAATATTAAAGTAAGGCGGAGTCATCATATAAATTTGGCATGCGAGTACTAAGAACGGGATTACGATGTTTGAGTCGCTGAAGACAACGGAGAGAGATCGGGGATATCAGGATAGTAAGGATGGGAGGGTTTAAAATTCTTGACATGCCAAATAACTAAGGATGTGTCCGAAAGAAAAATCGACGATGCCCAGGGAGAAACAATTTTACGGACAAAAGAGCGACCAAGGATTTTAAGAACGAGTTTGGCATTAAAATGACGCGAAATGTCGGACAGAACGAAATGTGGCACCAAACAGAATCGTTTAATTGGTAAGAAACAGGAGGACGACGGAATGTATAACAGTTCTAGATACGATAAACAGCGAAAAGTTTCTTGAGAATATGGGACCGGGCATTTTTGAAATGTTTGGTATCAGGGGAAGGATGTTCAGGATCAGGGATATATATGTCGTTTATCTCGGACAGTTGTCCGTAATAATCGCCGGAAAGGATGTGTTCTCGACCGAACAATGCAAATAAAGGAGAACAGTCAGTAATATCGTGTTTAGATGTTTGGATGACACAGGAAATTTTAAGAAGGTTGACATCCCAGTGACGCTGGGTGTCACGGATAAAGGAAGCAAGCATGGCTTTGGGGGTGCGGTTAACACGATCGGCAAAAGTGGCTTGAGAATGGTATCAGCCGGTGAAACGGTTGCGGGTGTGATAATGTGTACATAAAAAGGTGAATTGACAAATAGGAAATTGAACACCATTATCAGTGATAGGGTACTGAGGAATGCCCAAAGATAAAAAACTTGTTTTTCCAGAATTTTAGCAACGGATTGTGTTGTGGTCTTGCGTAAAGGAAAGAAAAGAAGAAATTTAGTAAAGTAATCAGCCAATACAAATATCTAAGAATAATCTTTGGTAGAACGGGAAAAATGATCTACAATATCACAGGATATGAGTTGCCAAGGAAAGGATGGCTTAACTCGAGGGGCAAAGAAGCCAGGAGGAAATAACTGTTCAACCTCGTAAGCAACACAGGACGTCAGATGTAGCGTGCGACGTCGGCTTGGTAATAGATTTGGCGGAAACGAACAGAAGTTTTTGACCAGAAGTAGGATTGCGGTGAAGGGATATCAGGTGAGTCCACGGTTCAAATGATACGACGATTTTACAGTCGTTTTGGAAATCTACAGCGAATGAAGTCTTATGACAGCCGAAAAGTATATTGTTCACAACAGACCAGGATGGATAACGTGTAGGATATTTAGGGACTCTTGCAGTAATTCGAACGAGTCGTTCTTGACTAACTCTCGTCCTTTTTTTCCGGCCCGCACGTTTGACTGCAACAAAATCTTCAAAAGCCTAATAATACAATATTTTTGAAAAGCGTCTTTTATAAATTTTCCAAACTTTGATTCAAATCCATTGCTGCCAGAAAGTATTTTTGGAAAAATTGTGTAAGAACATTTTCAAAACTTTCGTAGGAAAACACTTACGTCTAATTTGGTATTTTTGAACAGCCTTCTCTTCATAATTTTTTATAATTTTAGTTGGAAAGCTAAAAATTGTTTATGTAATTTTGAAAAGTTGCTTCTTTAAATTTTGATTGGAAAATACTAAAATCATTATGTTTAAAAAAATTCTTTTCAGAATTTTCTCAAGTATGTAATTTTGAAACGATATCTGATAATACGTAATGAAATTTAGATGAAAAGATCCTGAAGTATAGTACAATTTTGAAAAAAGGTTTATTATAAATTTTCGGAATTTGATTGTCAAACACCAAAATTCAATAAAGTATTAACAAGTTGAAAATGCAAGGCATTGTCGCAACGAACTTCCAAATGTAGACTTACTTTAAAACAATTTAAAGAAATTAAAATTATTATGTTGTAATAATTATAAGTATTCAGATAAAATACAAAAATTTATAAACAACAAAAGAGACATTTTAATATATTTTATTTTATTGAATAAATATTTTGAAAGCTATATATGTGTGTGTGTATGTATGTATGTATGTGTGTGTGTATGTATGTATGTATGTGTGTTTGTGTGTGTGTGTGTGTGTGTGTGTAAATAAGGGGGCATCATATTTTGATTCAGTTTTTTCAGAGGATTCTAAATATGTATCGCACATTAATTTTGGACCTATTTGAAATTTTTGATAAAAATTAATTCCCCGGGGGGGCCGGGTATCCGTGGTCAGATTTTGTGGGGGGTACCATATTTCGACTCAGCTATGTTAGGGGAGTCCAAATATGTATCGGACATTAATTTTGGACCTATTTAAAATTTTAATTTTCCCGACGGAATATCGCGGGGGCACGGCGTCCCCGTGGCCCGATTTCAACTGACATCAAAACTTAAGCTCAGGACACCGAGCTGAATCAATTGATGTATCACACATTGATGTCCGATTATTAGAAAGGCCTCGGACGGACAGACGGACGACAAATCGATTTCATAAACGAACGAAGTTCGTTGAAAATTTCTTTTCAAACATTTTTAAATTTTTGTAAGGATTAATCAAATCTTAATATATTAGTAAAAATGTTGCTCGAGACTTTTCAAGATTTTGTTGAGACGTATTGAAACTCGGAATGTTCTTGAAAAAATTTGCTAATTACTACTGGCCCAGAAAGCTGTAGTGGAAAAATTTTTTGGAACAAAAATCTTTACGAGTTTGATTTAGAGGTACTGAAATTAGTTCAAGTATTACAATATTGCAAATAATCAAGGAAAAAAGATTTTTCGTACATTAATTAATGTCTGGCAATAAAAATATAACTCTACTCTCTCTACTAATATAATTCTAATATTGGCAAATATAAGACACCATGTGAAGGTTCAATGTTTTAGATCCCACAGAAACCGGAAAAGTTATGAATAATTATATAAAAAAATGTTACTTTTGCCAAACAGCCGAGTCCATAGAACACTATATACAATTAGTGGAGCAAGAACGAGACGCCAATTAGTAGCTTTTAATTAAAATCTCCATTCGTTAAATACTTAATGTATAAGAAAAACTTATAATATTCCTAAAATGTCAAGATCAATCTGTGTTACAAATGAATAGACTACAACGATTACTAATAAAAATTCCCTGAAGTAATTACGTTTTTTTTTCTAGAAGTACCAAGCGGTATTTAAATTTCAGGCAGGTGCTATGGTAGAAATTGACTTTTCTGTTCTCAATCATATTACGGGTCGGACTCGCATTCTAAGAAAACTGTATATAATTTTGTAGAAATTGCTGTAGTTTTGTTAAACTACGTTTGAAGAAGTACATAATCTATTAGTTTTCCTTGCCAAGATGGTAACTGTTATAATTTTGAATTGCTTATGACGGAACTCTTGAAGAGAAGCACTTCTTTCCAGAGAACTGAGTTATTAGTATAGGTATATCAGTATTTATTGGATTTAAATGGAATCTTTGCAGGAAAGGCACTGCATTAATAAGATAATGCTTCTTCTAGCTCTTTAACCTCTCTACGAACTTAAACATTGCTTCTGGAAGTCTGTTAAGTATGTATAATACTCTTATCCGTAAAAAACCAACAAGGACCTTCTAACTGTGGTAGAAAACGCATCACATGATCTTTCTAATTGTGGTGACTGCAAGTCAGTCATAAGATCTTTTCTGCACTGTTCTGCACTGTTCTTGGTACTGTTAACATAATGAATCTTGCATAAGGTAGATTACGTACAGATGCTTGCTGTATCTGCAGGAACCAGAAGTCGTGCCAATCCTGCATAAAATGTTGCCGCAATTTTGGAGAGAACCATAATTACTTCTTCAGCTCGACGGCGTTTCTGCAATCTCGTCCACCTGCTTTGGTGAAGTGATTTTGCACCATCCTGGATTATAGTAAATAACAACCTGAGTGAAGGTACTACGGTAAATTTTAATCTCCACAAGTTGCTTGGTTCCATATCTAACCATCTCATCAGACGGTTCATTTTCATGTATACCTGAATGTGTTTTGCCATACAAGTAGAAGGCTATTGTGATCCGAAACCATTTCTAGTGCAAAAAGGAACCATTTTACAATCCCAAACGATTTTGCAAGTGTCAAAACTGGGAAGACTTCTGATATTACCGAAATTCAAGGGAAAATTAACGGTCAGCAAAAAGAGAACTAAATTGAGGTAAACAAGCCAAAAGTGTAGAACGTGAATTTTGTAAGAGAAAAGAAACGAATAGATAATGTTAACAAATTCATAGCAGGGACAAAAACCATTAGGTAGGCTCTTAAAGAAATGAAACGTGATAAATTAATTAGCATTCGGGTCAGCAGAGAATGGTTTAAGGTCTTTGATATGCCACCTTCTTTGACGTTTTTCTTCGGTGTCTTGGAGTTCATAGATAAGTGGACTAATAACACGAGTATATTATATAAAATATATTAAAATTAAAATTAAAATATATTATATAAAATGAATTTTGGAGCTAATTTCGAAGAGAATTTTTTTGTAGCATCAAATCAGGAATAATTCTTTTTCCAGACGTGTTCACCTAAAGCAAAAGAAATATCTCGTTCTTGCAGATTGTAATGATCTTTACTCTTTTCGTAAGCTTTTAACAAATATTTTCTAACATCGTTGGAAATAGAAGGTAATGATTGTTGGTCTTCGTCCCAGTGTACTTTTTCGTCAAATTCAGTTACGTTAGTATTATCAGGAACTGAAGCGTAATAACTACCATCAATTGGCGTGTATCTTCCAAAAACAAGAAATGAAGGAATGAATTGAGTTGCTTCATGTTTAGAGGTACGCAGAGCTTGAGCGATTTTAAAGATATTTTCATTCCACTTAGTGTGGTCTGAGTCGATATATGAAGAGATAGCAGTGATTAAGACTCGATTTACTCTTTCGGTAGGGGCTGGTATTTTGCGTTAAACCAAATTTTTTGTACTTTATAACTTTTAACGAAATTTTGAAAATCTTTTGAGATAAATTGCGCCCCATTATCACAGAGAATAATTTGAGGTACACCAAAGATAAGAAATACATTTTGTTCTAGAAATTTAATTATAGCGGCAGATGTAACTTTACTTAACGGTTGTACAATAACAAATTTAGAAAACCAATTGGTGACAACTAAAACATATTGGTTACCTTTTTTCTATCGAAGGAGAGGTCCTAATAAGTCAAGCGATATTAATTGAAAGGGACAAGATACACGTTTGAAGTTACCCATTAATCCAGAACGGGCTTCTTGAGAACTATTCTGAAACCCACAAATTTTACAGTTTCTAATATAGCGGCAGATAGATTGTTTTAATGTAGGCCAGTTATATATCTCAGATATTTTAGCTAAGGTTTTCGTAACCCCAAGATGAGCAGCTGTAGGATCGTCGTGACACAATTTAAAAACTTCACTGCAGTTAGCGGTAGGAACTACAAGTTTCCATTCAGGGATGTTAAAAATTTTGCGAGATGAGGAAGATACAAATTTATATAATCTATTATTTGTTACACGAAAGGTGGAAAATTTATCGGGATTTTCAGAAACTTTCTTTATCATGTCGAGATACCAGGCATCAGGAATTAGATCTGGTAGGTTAAGAAAAGCGACATCACGAGATAAGGCATCAGGTACGATAATTAATTTGCCAGGTCTGTGGCGAACATCAAAGGTAAATTGAGAAATACGCAAGTTGCATCTTGCCAACCAACCTGCGGGTTGTTTTAGGTTATTCAACCATGTGAGAGCTGCGCAATCAGTAATTACTGTAAAATGTGTACCTTCAGCATATCCTCTAAATTTTTCAATGCTAAAGATAACCCCTAATAATTTACGTTCGGTAGCTGAATATTTTTGTCTGAAAAATATGGATTTAAATTTTTGAAAAGTTGATCTATAATTTCGTGTCCCGGAGATTTTTTATCTAATCTGCTATATAAAGCTTACATTAAAGTAATAAAAGAGATTACGTTTTCGTTAGGTCCCTGGGTACGACTTTTTATTACATTCCAGAGATCGGATATATAACCATCAGGTAAGAAATCGCGTTTTAAACACGTAACTAGCTCTTTCCAGGTAGAAATCTGGTTTCGTATATTTCTATACCAAATCAAGACACAGCCGGAAAATAATTCGCCCGCTGAGACGAATAAATCTTGGTCTGTACAGTTACGAGAAATTTTGAAATCATTTACTCTGTCTAGGAATGACATTAAAGAAATTTCGGAGTCACAGCCCTGAAAATATATACCCCACTTATACACAGGTATAGATTTCAGAGACGAGGTACTTGGTTGCGACACTGCAAGGTTATGGAAGGCAAACAGTACATTTTCATCTGAATCTAAGTTAAGTTTTTCGAGAACGATTCCTTTAAGTAAGAAAACGTCAGATAGGAAAGTTTGCTTAGTTTTGTTAGCTTGTTCATCTTTAAGTAACGATGATAAATTTATACGTTGTTTTAAATGTATTGTACGAGATCTAATTCGTTTTAACTCTATATTTGAAACTTCTGGATTTGTTTTCTAGACTATATTATTAATATCGTCTAAAGATTGTTTAATCTCAAAGGAATTTTGTAATAAATTGGCCGTTAATGTACGAGGAAATGAATGTTCATCAGATTTCTGAGCTAATATGGCTTTTAACTGCAATCGCCTATCATTTTGATTTTTGCCGGTTGGATATTACGCGATTCCAGCTCGAAGATCGTTTCAAAAGGTTTGAGGTATACTGGATTCATTGTACTATTATGTTTTAGAAAGTAGATATACTAAGATATGATTAAGGCAAATAACGATAATAGCTTTCATTTAAGAAAATATTTTTTTTTTTTTAAATCCACAAAAGTAGTTAAGTATTTATATTATAAGCAAAAGGTTTAATTCGTGGCCACCATATATAATATGGTAGTTATCTAAAATTTAAAACTAAAACAAGCTTTTAATGATTTAAAAAAATTCGTTAGGACACGTATATAAACAAACTTAATATATCAAAAAATTTTCATAAGGGATAGCAAATAAACGGCTAAGGTAACTATGAATAAAGATACTTACAAAAGGAATTATTCAAGTCCAAAATAACATTTCCGTTCACTCAGAAGTGAAGTTAAGATAATTATCAAACATTCCAAAGGTACATATTTTAGTTTAATCCCAAATTAGGTTAGGTAAGTATCCAACAGAGTTGAAATATAAATATAATGTTTTTGTACAGGAAAAATTCAATTAACTAAGTTTAAAATAACATACATAAAAAGTAAACAAACACTATTTAAAATGGCAGTCTTAATAAGTTAGATTCACATTACAAGCTTCCCCAAAATGTCACCACGACATAAGATAAAAAATTACTAGATTTAGTATTATCAAATTACTTTTTTTTTAAAGGTTACTTAAAATAAAATATTTAATTATCGATTTTGAGTAAACGAACTATTTTTCCTAAAACTCAAGTTAAATATAAACATTTTTCAAGCTAATATCTTACAACTTAAAATAAGGTTAAAACGGATTTAATTTTCAATAACCACGTGTAATGAGCGCCATTGTTGTAAACCGGTCATTCGCTATACTGTATTGCAGGCAATTGATATACTATTGCGCAATAGTTAAAGCCGCGTAATTTCTATAACACGTATCACCACGTTTTAAGTATTGTGCAATAGACCAATTTTCATGCACATATAAAGTCGAATTTCCGGCACAATATAAGTAAAACGGTTACTCACTTGTATTTTTTAATATCTCAGGATCGTTGTTGTTTTGTGGGTAGGTTACACCATTGCTGAGTCAAATTGCCAATCCGTTCTAAACCACTTTTTCCCTCGTAGCGGAATGATAGGACCACTAGGTAAAGGAACGACAGAAGGTGGAAGATAAAGGAACTTACATGCCTACAACGAGAAAAGACACACACAACACATGTAGATGTTCTTGGCTTCAGGTCTCGTAGCTTAATGGTCACTTCCGACACTACCCGCACCTGCGCTTTCTTTTTGCGCAAACGCAACTGTCCGGAATAACGGAAATTGACAAATTCATTAAAAAATATTCGCGGGAATTTATTTACAAATTATAACTAACCCTAAGGCATGTAGATTGCCATATTTGGCATGTAACAAATGTTTGAAAGAGTTTTTAAAATACCTAAATTAGTTGCTGTTGGATCATCATGACATAATTTGAATACTACATCTCGATTAGTCGTAGAGATGACTGATTTCCATTCAGAAATATTGGAGGTTTTTTAAAGTAAAAGGGATAAATTTGAACAACTGAATTTGTTCCATACGAAAAATGGGGTAATTTTGAAGGTTAGTAGAACATTTCCGTATACCGCTTATCGGGAGTAAGCCGAGTTAAATATAAAGCAGTAATATCTCGCGACAGAACATCGGGTACTGTATTCAAAATTCCTGGACGGTGCTTAACTATAAAAGAAAAACTGTGAAATCTTTAAACTCTACTGAACTAATCCGCCAGTAGGCTGTTGAGGCACAATCGGGAATAATAGTAAAATGTTTTCCTTCAATGTAACCACGAAATTTTTCAATTTCAATTATAACACCAAGTAATTTGCGTTCCTACGCTGGATATTTTTGCTTAGATGAAATAAGCGCTCGACTTGCGTACGTAATGGGGTGCTTTAGTTCATTCTTTTCCTGAAATAAAATCGCTCCAGCAAGAGAAACATCGATTTGAATAAAAAAAAAGCTTGGAAAAATCGGCTGATAGTATAGAAGCAATAGTTATCAATATTATAATTTCTTCAAACGTTTTTTTGGGCATTTTCAGTCCCCTCCACGGACTCATCTTGCTTCTTATTCTCGATTAACGCAGTGATTGGTGTAGAAATGGTAGACAGATTTAGCAAAAATATACGATAATAATTTCTTATTTCTATAAGGCGTTTTATTTTACTAGTGGTTTTTAGGTGTTTTGAAATTAGAAATGGCTTCCACTTTAGCGAGATCAGTGTGTAAACGAGTGTGATCTACTACGAAACCAAGAAATTTTAGGGAGAAACAGCAAAATTCGCACTTATTCATGCTAACTTTCAACGCGGCTTTATTTAAATAATCGTAAATTTTATTGAGTGTAGCAACATGTTTTTCAAAAGACGGTGATCTTAAATATTAAATCAACTTTGTTCTGTAAATGAAATAACCGCCAGCGACAACGCTTATAACCTTTGTCAGAGAGTGAGCAAGAGCGAATGAGGGGTGGGGGGGTTGTTTCTGCATCAAAAATTTCTTTAATGTTGTCCAGGAATTCGTTAATCTCTGTATTATTTTGCTCTAAATAAAAAGGTGGAATTTTATCTCCGTATTTTCCTTTTAACTCATTGAAATTAGAAATATGTTTAAACCTCTTTCACTACAATATTTAAAGATCTTTTATAGGTCTAACGAGCGATATATTTTGAAACAGGAAAAAACTTTTCTTTTTAGACAAATGCTGATTTTTAACATAAAGTAAACTAGCTGACGCTCAAGGTTTAGTAAACTTGCAAGAACTGAACTATTTTAACAAATAATTAAATTCCATACCCTGTTGACATTTCCAATACAGTGCAGGTGTTCATGGTGATAAAAATTACTAATAAGGCAGTATTTTATAACAGTGTAACTTAGTTCAAAACTCATAAGCTTTTATAAGAAGCTTATCCTTTAACTTTTCTATGTTATTCCTTAATGTGCGATAAGACACAACAAAGTATATTTTAGCTCACGTTGGACGCCAAATTCTGACCTACAAACACTACTGTTAAATTCCCCATTAAAGATTGCAACAAAAACAGCTCAGTTGAAACGTAGCGCAAGATTACTCTATCTTTTGGATTTGGAGCTATTCTGGGATTTATGGATACTGCTTTGTCTTATTCTAATTAGTCTTATCGCACATTCGGAAGAAACTTGAATTCTCGAAAACCAAACTATTTTTTTATACAAGTCGATGTAGATTTAAATAAGCGTTCAGGCTTTTTGAAAGAATACATTAGACAAATTTCCAATTAATATGACCTAAACTTACTTAAACTAGTGACGGTATCTTCAAGGTGACAATTCTAATAACGTAGGGTGGATGATCGTAAGTTCCAGTTAGTTTCCGTAGGATAACTGCCGACTGGACAGAGGTTTTTGAACTAATCCCGTTCGATATTTTAGGTTAAACTGTCCTTTAATTTAGAGCAAGTCTTAAATAACAGTGCAGCATTTCATTACAATATAACTGCCATTCTTGTTATTTTTCAGATTTTAAGTATTACAGTTTTGACTGAATAAATATCCCAAGCAACTATATTTCTGCTGAAGGGAAAACTTACTTTTACGTTTTGTAGAACTCTAGGTCAAACAACATTTTTTTCTTTTTGTCCAAACATTTTTATCAAATCCTATACACTTCAAAGCAACTTTGCCTACTCGCTAGCAACCATAATTTCCACGCTATCCTGTTATCACCGCTAACCTGCAGCCCGTAGACTAAGCCTCGTATCTAGGTGTGGTAAAAGAGGTTGATCTGATGGACCTGAAATGGTGTTGATTTCTTCTGTCACACAGAATTTTGAATAGAAAAAACGCGCGAGTCAACTGCTATTTAACAAGAATGACTAGCCATAGACAGCACATCGGAGCTGACAATGGCAATGAAGAAGGAGCAAGAAGCTTGAGCTTTGTCCCGCCGAAAGGCAGCCAGTATCTGTAGATGACATCCTACAGGCTTAATTTCTCAGTATCAGCAGCACCATAAAAGTAGAAAGTTTGACGCATTTGAACTGGATGAAAATGACCAATTGCAATAGCATCGTACCGCTTTTGACTTTATTCAGACTTTGAGAAGCTTTTGTATCCTTTCATATACTATAAGCTTACCTCAGAAATACTAGGTCTTTGTTTTTAATAAAATCCATTGATTTCATTCAAAGGAACTCGACACACGTTTATAGTCTGAGTGGGGTGCAAAGTTATAAACAGCTTTTCTGAAGAGAGTTGTGGGCTTTACACTTACACTCCTTTTTTAAAATTATTTAGTGTTCTATACAACAAAACATTTTTTTTTTCAATTAGTAAACATCTATTTACTCGTATAACGAATTCTGCCTAGAGTATCCATAGTGGTTAGTAAAATATATACAATTTAAGTGAAATTCATGTAAGCAAATAAACGGTGATATTTTCAAAATGAGAGTTCTTCTTTAAAGGTGATGGTTAATCATGGTGTGTGGAGGTCTGCTGTTTTAATTGGTTTACGATGAGGCAAGTCCCCGTTTCGTCGCAGTGCCTGGATGCTTGATGTAAAGGAGCAAACAATGGTGATGTGCAATGTGTGGAGTGTGGAATGTGGGGTAGATTATGTATTAGAGTGTTTAATTGTTTATTGGGGGTTTTGTGTTTAGAATGTCGGTGAGAAATTTGTTTAGTAGCACAGGATTGTGCGTGTTGAAGTGTGTTATGCTAGGTAGTGGAGTAAAGGGATCTAGGTTTAGTGCGGATTTAAAGTTTGAGCAAAAGGTGATAGAAGTAAACATGTGTAGATGAGGAGGTTAGGAATCTCATGTCGCAAGGACAATATGGGGATGAAGTGATGTTCAAGGAGTAAAGTTTGGATCGAAATTTGCCGTGAGAGGTTAGGAATTCTATCGTTTGAGGGCTGGAGTGGGAAACGTGTTGTGGGATTTCTAGTAGTTCGGGGAACAGATCGTTTGTGTATCTGCTGGATGGGAATATGGCCCAAAGTTGTTGCCAGGAATGGTTTAACGATGAACAATGCGGGTTTTAATGTTGAACTTAGGCAGTGTTTTGTAGTTGTCGGGAGTTAGGAAGGTGTCGTAAGGCTGAATCGGAAGGTTTTGTATAGGTTTCGGATTTATTGGGCTGCGTTGAGTTGTAATTCTACGGGAGGAGGGATTTGAAAAATGGTATATAGGGCGAGCGTGGATGTAGTTCTGTATGCGTGGGATGTATATAGCAGGATAAGACGGATTATTGTATTTAGTTTCGCTCTAGAAGAAGGTGGAGTTAATGTCAACCAGGTATCGGATGCGTACTGTATGATAGGGATCATAATTTAGGAAAGAGTCAGGCATCGAGTGTGTGTGGATAAATATATTGAAGTTGGGAGTGATTGGTGAGGGTTCTTTAATATGATCTGTGTTTTTGTTTTTAGTTTGGTTAAGTGCGCGCGCGCGCGCGCGCGTGTGTGTGTAGTCGAGTGTCTATATACAGTCCTAAGTATCGTACGTAAGGGGAGAATCTAAGCGGGGTGTTTAGGCTCCTGATCTTGGGAGGACGTTGTGGGTTTAGGATGCCTTTCAGCAGGAGGAGTTTTGATTTGGATGGGGATAATGGTAGCTTATTTAAGACAGACTAGGATTCTATGTAGGATGTTAATGTTAGGGCTGTTTGTTTAATGGAGGATCTGGAGTTACCATGGATAAGAAATGTGACATCATCTGCGTATGCAAGGGTGGTGAGGTTGTGTATATTGTGTAGGAATAAGGGATTAATGGTTATGTTCCATAGAGTGGGGGATAAACAAGAGCTTTGAGGACATCATTGGGAAAGGGATTTGGATATGCGGTAGTAATTTGAGGTTAGGGTGCTGTTCTTGAGGTTAGGAATGAGTTAATTATTTTGCATAGATTCGAAGGAAAGTGGGATAGTCATAGTTGGTTTAACAGGTTAGGCCTTTCATGTGATTTTCCAATGCTCCACCCGAAGGTGCGTGTTGTCTTCGGCATGGTAGTTTGTGCGGCAGTTAGAATGTTTGTTGTGATTAGTTGCGTGAGTTCGTTTACGTTAAGATCATTATATGGTGTGTGCGGGAAATCTGGTAGTAAGGTAGTTAGAGTTTTTTGAAACATTGTCCAGTCGGCTTTGGAGGTATTAAAGGTATCGGATTTAGCAAAGGATCTAGCGGGTAGGTTCGGAAGAATTGTGAAAGTTATAGGGTTTTGGTTACTGGTGGTGTGCGTGCGTGAGGTTTTCCAGGAGTGGATTAGGTGTGATACTGAGGCAATAGTGATGGTGAGGTCAATGTAAGACGTGCCCGTGGCTGTTTCACAGGTTGGGATATGTCAAAGTGTGTTGTGTATGTGAAGGTTTCTGAGTGTAATAAAATCTTCTAGTTTGTTTCCGTTCGTGTCTGTGAATGTGTTACACCACAGTGTGGATTTGGAGTTGGTGTCTGTAGTTTATTCTCACAGCATCACGTGGAGGACCTAAAACGTCGTTTTTGAAACGTGTAATGACAAGCGAATTTATTTAGATGACCGCCGACGGAAAAATGGCTAGTAATTCGTTGAGGAGCCTTAATGGCTGAGCTGTCCAACAGCTTAAGTTTTGCAATTTCTCAGTAATTTTGTCCGAGGCAGGTAGCAAGTACTTAATAAATTGAGTTCAGAATACTAATTTAAACAAAAATAAAACCAGTGAGACTTACGACATAACTTTTATACAAAAAAATTAACTTTATGTACCCCTACGTTTTTATTTGCTTCTTAGTTCTTTTGTTAGACAATCCATTGCATTTAATCTGTATATTCTCATTTTATTCATGGCATTATTATAAGCGTTACAAGGAGCAATAAAATTATATGAGACAATCTCTATCAAGAGCAATCGCAGCAAAATAAAGATCAAGGTAACCAAACTTATTTCTATCATTATGACCACGATCCAGTACAACTTAAAATTTAATGAAGCCATTAAAATGTGTCGTAAATATGCCATTACGTCTTACATTTACCACACATAGCACTCAGAACATAATAAAACTTGAAGAAAAAACAAATAATAAGGAATTTACTGATTTAGTCATAAAACAAAACCATTTTAAATGATAAAGGAAGTATCAGGTGTTATTATTGAGTTTTTGTA
Organism: Platerodrilus igneus; assembly: GCA_036346225.1. Classification (NCBI taxonomy): domain Eukaryota; kingdom Metazoa; phylum Arthropoda; class Insecta; order Coleoptera; family Lycidae; genus Platerodrilus; species Platerodrilus igneus. The sequence goes on from JARFIW010000215.1 coordinate 6,716,360, forward strand.
TATATTGGTGTGCCTGGAAATTGTTTATATCGATGATATTGTCGCAGCAATTTTTTTAAGAAATTGATTATGTATAATATATATTCCCAATCTGATTTAATTTTCAAATTTCACAGTGTAACTCAAAATTAGTTCAACATAACCGACTCGACACACTTCAATGCTAGTGATTTTTCGAGAATTACGAAGAGTGAACAATAAAAATTCCGTCCCTCTCACAAGGTAATAAGAAAACCATAAACCTTAAATTTAGTGTCGAAGTTTTATACTAAGTGCAGAACTTTATTTTAATTTAGAATTGTTTTCAGTGAAAAAACGTAATTAACTAGAATCTTTACGATCTTTCAGGATTGTACCTCACTTGCCTTAATAATATTGAACAACGTATCAAATTTTATACTGGACACCATGGGTCGATCGATGACGTATTGTGACATAAAATTTTGAAGAGGACCTCACATGTTTTGCTGAAATTCACTGAACTTTTATATTTATTTTCCTTTTTTTTAGTATTTTAAACGGTTTCTAGCTTAGAATCCCAATCGTGACTTTGTCATGTAGCCTTTAGTGGTATATGGGGTTATATGCTTCAGATGGACGACACTCCCCCACTTACCGTGCCAACGATTAGCTTGGAGTTTAAATCACGGGAAGGCACGAGTTTGGAGACGGGTTGATTATGAGAACTAAAAAAAATAAATAAAAGGAAACAGGACGCCATCGCATTATTAAACATTCACAAATAAATTAACCTTGAGGGGGAATGAAGAAACCCTCTGGCAATTAACACAGGGCCTACCAAAGATATAAGAACGTACGAAAAAATATTCCAAAAGCAGTCTAAGCACCGATATACTACAATTCTATATTAGGGCTGACTCTGAAAAGAAAATTACATAATCAAATTATGATTGGACACACCATATGTGTTTTTTCAGAAATACAAAATTTACAAATCGTAAATAAATTTCTTATAACAAAAAAATGTGTAATATGGTCCTTTAATCGTATTGTTGTTTAGTTATCAACTTCACAAAAATATACTCTGTATATTATTTTTGGATAAAAGATCAATTTTACCTAACTGTAAATCCAAAATTCATACACACATACACACATGTCCAACGTAAGGATGTCTACCATTAGGATCTCGGAAATCGTAGTAGATACAGTTTTGGTTAAATGGAGGGAGGGGGGTTAGTGGAACTAAATTGCCACTAATATGAAAGTATAAAATTTTCAAAATCTTTGGTATTTTTGAAAAATTGAAAATTGAATTTTTCGATTTTCTCTTTTATTTTTTCTGATGTTATTACTAGAGTTAGAACAAAATCAAAAACTTCTTGGCAGCTACTTTTTTATAAGATTTTGCGTGAGAATGTCAATTTTACTGTACGACGTTTCATTCTCCAGAAATCATCATTAACCTAACTTTTTTAAATACGGTCCTGTTTTTAAAAATACAGTTTTTGAAGTATTTTTAATTCTACATTCAGTGATATATATTACATATGGTGGATTAATTACGTTTGGTAACTGTTTCAGCCATAATTAAAGTAAAATATTTTCAAGTACGGATCTGTGATATGAAAAAAGCTAACTAAAGGTAACCTTTATAAAGCAAAAGAAAACGCAAAGAGTAAAATTATTGTTTTTTATTTGGCGAAACTTGATTAAACCAAAAAACTAATGAAACGTGACACAAAATTAATAAGCTATTTAATACTGGCGCTTACAATAAGTAAACTAAAGAAAATACTACTATCTAAATCATAAAAATTGTTCGAACAAGTGTCCATTATTCTCTAAATATAAATACGGTCAACAGTAAAGGTTTACACTTTACGCAACATATCTGGAGTAATTGTTTGGAATGTTTCAAGAACTAGCCTGCGTATGTCTTCTTCAGGTTCAAAAATATGACGATAGACTTAATTTTTGATGTACCCCTAGAGAAAAAGTCTAAAAGTGTGATGTCCGGCAAAGGGGGTGACCGAGGAAATGTTGAATAGATATCTATCCATTTACAGAAAATCTATTTGAAAGATATTGTCGTACGACCCTGACGTTGTGCATTGACGCATCGTCTTCTTAGAATTAACAGTTTTGATAGTCTGCCAGTGGAAAGGTTTCCAAAGCTTTTTCCAAATCACACTCAAATGCGGAAATGAACGCTCTGCGGTAAATAAGTGGTGATGAAAAGGATCTATTAATTGCATTTACAAAATGCCAACCCACATGTTAAATTTAAATATAAAACGGTGTTGGCGTCTAGCCATTCGAAACTGACCAGGGTTGTTTCGCGACCAATATTGCGTATTACGTATAAATGTGCATTACTATCAAAACATGAATAACATCTACAAGTCCCAATAACACTAATCTTCGAAGTTCTTCTTTGATTTTGTAAATAACACCACTTATGAATAATTTACTTAAAATTAAAAATAGTAGACTTTGGAGCTATTTGAATGTAAATTAAGTCATTTTTTAAACTGCCCTCATCTTCATTAAGCCTTCAGTCCTGGAACTGGTTAGATGCGTTTCTATTCTGAGCTAACCTACACATTTTCCTGAAATTACCACAGTCTGCATCTTTCACTATCTGCGTGCAATAGTCTGATCTAGACCTACCTCTACCTCTTTTTTTCCTATTTCTGCTTGTAATATATTCCGCACTATTCCCCAAAAATACCTTAGAAAGTAACCTACTCTTCTATTTCTTTGTGTTCTTTTCTTTTGTTTTTGTTTTCCACAGATATCTTTATTCCCCTACTATTTCTATAACCTCTTTGGTAATAACTTTGTCCGTCCATCCTATCACCCTCATATATCTGAAGCGCAACATTCAAAAGGCTTATAGTGTTTTCAACGAACTTCGTTCGTTTATGAAATCGATTTGTCGTCCGTCTGTCTGTCCGTCTGTCCGTCCGAGGCCTTTCTAATGGTCGGACATCAATGTGTGATACATCAATCGATTCAGCTCGGTGTCCTGAGCTTAAGTTTTGATGTCAGTTGAAATCGGGCCACGGGGACGCCGTGCCCCCGCGATATTCCGTCAGGAAAATTAAAATTTCAATTAGGTCCAAAATTAATGTGCGATACATATTTGGACTCCCCTAACATAGCTGAGTCGAAATATGGTACCCCCCACAAAATCTGACCACGGATACCCGACCCCCCCGGGGAATTAATTTTTATTTTATCTGAATACTTATAATTATTACAACATAATAATTTTAATTTCTTTAAATTGTTTTAAAGTAAGTCTACATTTGGAAGTTCGTTGCGACAATGCCTTGCATTTTCAACTTGTTATGTCTGCTTCTTGTGCTGCCCCTAATTCACATACGTACTGTGTTAAACAGTCAAAATCAGATACAGATTCCGAGATGTTTTGCAAAGGCATTGAATTTGGGCTAGAACTGTAGTTAAAACCTCAAAGATTAATGTTGATTGACTTAGTATTCTTTTGAAATGGTGTTTAGTGCTTTTAATACCCGCCTAATGTTGGCTACTAGGAAGTATAAACTTTCAGCATATGCTTCGTGTAGACAAAAAATCCTGTATTTTAGTCCCTCGAGACTTAAAAAACGGATAAGCCTCATGCAAGACATTATTTGCTCCTTTAAAATTTGTTGCATTATCGCTATTGATCGAAACCGGATTGCTTCGACGTGCCACAAACCTTTTTAGTGTAAGCATGAACGTTTCAGTTGCAAGGCTCGACAGCAACTTAATGCGTGTGGTTTTCGCCGTCATGCAGACAAATAATGCAATATACGCTTTAGAAGTGGCCGATTTGCGCAGTTTTGACACCTTGACCATAATCGGTCCGCCAAAATAGTATGAATACGTTAAATCAAAAACCTCTCGACAAAATTGATTGCAAAATGAAGATAACAGTAGAAAATTGTTTGGGGTATTATACAGTTTGAAAAATTTACATTTTAAAGTAATACAACACAAATGTCTTTCGAAGGAAGAAACTCTTACATTTCTAATCAAATATGGTTATCAAAAAGTGTCCACGCACAAAAATGTAGGTTTTCTCAACTCTATTCACACGTACCTTAAAAAGGTACGTTCACCGTAACACAAGTTTCTGAGATATACAAACTTTTGTACGGGATATGGCAAATGGGAAACCAGAACAGTAATAGATATGAGATCGATTACAAGGTCAGGACCTGCTGCTTCGTAACACAACATATTCCAGCAGTAGCAGTCATGTCATGACCGAACAACGTAGTATCCAGGATCAGACTACACCGGCAGCCGAAATCATTGTGCATTTTGGAGAAGCGATGGAAATTCCATCCTGGTTGATAGAATAATGAAAATAAAGAAGGCCACCAGTGTAAAGATGCTTGATCAGGTCAAGCAGGACCTGAAAGGCTATGAAAACCTCCCAGGAAACAATGTTGGCATAAATAATTGCCTATAAATTGCTGCTAACCAGTATGAATACTTTAAATAAACAAGCCTATCGATAAAATTTATTAGAGAATGAAGAAAGCCATAGGAAATTGTTTGCAGTATTGTACAGTATGCAAAATTCACATCTTAATGTTATGCAACAATAATGTCTTTCAAAGGAGGAAACTGATACACTTCTAATCAACTAGGTATCGACATACGAAAATGTAGATCTTCTTAACACTATTCGCACTTACCTAACTAACCGCTACCCAAGCTGTTCATCCGGGATATTACAAGTGAAATAAAAACCAGAACTGTAATAGGTAAAGATTCATCCCAAGTGCAGGACTTAGTACTTCGAGACCACAGCCATATTCTAACAGTACCAGTTTGTCCACGACAAAACAACTTAGAATGCGGGATGCTTTAAGGACCATTAAAAGTGCAGACCTAGTTCTTCGAGACCACAATAATATTCTAGCAGTACTAGTCCATCTACGACCAAACAACTTAGAATCAAGTTTGCTGTGAGGACCCGTACAAGTGCAAGGTCTACTACTTCAGGATCACAATCATATATTAGCAGTAGCAGTCATTTCACGCCCGAACAACGTGGTATCCAGGATCCACAAACACCGACGGTGACTTTATAGAACACTTCAAGAAGTATTTTGTTGCTATTTCTTTTCATATAATCTAGTGATGGTAAGAATAGTTTAAGATATAGGTTGTTTGAAAAAGAACTTCATAGTTTTAAGAATAAATTTAATGTTGAAATTAATGAAAAGTACATCAACAAGTGCATACAATAAAAGAGAGTAATTTCAAGTTTTGTTTTAACATTAATGGACTTCAACGTGGGATCCATTTGGTGCCCTACGCACCATACATTAACTTTGGGAAAGTCACTGATTGATACTGAATAAATTCGCGTGGATGCTCTGGCCCTTAAATTTTGCAGTTGTGACGATTTACTGTTCCTCTAACATGAAATGTTGCCTCATCAGAGAAGAAAACATTTTTCAAGAAATTTTCGTCATCATCAATTCTGTTTAAAAAGTCAACAACAAACTCTAACCTTTTGATTTTATCAGTAGGTTCTATTTCATGTAACAGTTGCAATTTGTAGGTACGCAATGAAGTCTTTTACGCATAACATCATTCACTGTACTTTTAAGCAATCCTAATTGGAGATTTCGTCGAACGAATGACTACTTTAGGCTCCGAACACACGAAACACGGATTTGTTTAACAACATCTTCAGAAGTTCTCAGTCTACCTGGCGATTGTTGACTTTATCACCGCACCCGAGCTAAACACAGAACAAATTAAGCAATCGCTCTGGACTATATCAAAGTACACGTGCTGAACAACGAACAAACAAAGAATCGCGCGAAATTACAACTCATTTTTTGCGGTACCCAAAAACCTGCACGTTCATTGGTCAAACTAGATTTGAAGATTTTTTTACACTTGAAAATCGAAATACACAATTCCATTGGTTAAAGACATCATTAACGTTTTTCAACACAGGAAGCATTGGAAATGAAAGTGTATAAATATAATTTCAAATTCTCCGAAAGACATTTGCTAGTGCTCACCATAGCCTAAGGAATCACCTTGCAGTGCTCCCCATAGACTGCAAACGTTCAGCGAGCAGCGCTGTCCATAGTCTGCTAATAGTACAACACGCAGTGTTCCCCATAGTCTGCGTATTCTTCGACAGTGACGCTGTCCGCCGCCGTACCTGGGGCACGCCACTATAATTAATTGTTACTAGTCAAATAATCTACGTATGGGTGGTAAGCTCTGCTCCATACACCAGGCCAACCGGAAGCTGGCACAGAACGCTCTTCGAAGTGCGCTCCGTTTAATCCTACCGCACCCAAAGCTTCTGTCGCATCTGCCATCATTTCCGAAAGAACGTATTCAAACCGCTTCAACTACAAGTACATTCCGAGAAGTGGTTTATTGTGATGTCACCGATTGCATCTGTCAAGTGTATCTCCGGGAACACACCCCCTTAGAGTTTAACGGCGACGCACTCTACGAGGCCTAAGGCACCACTTCCACGACGTCTGCCGAAGGGTACCGAAGATCACCTCTTAAAACTGTAAATATTTTATAATTATCGCTGTCCAAGTTTTTACTAGGCCTCACAATTAAATTCCAAACCTTGCGAAGAGTTCCGAAGACTTCTGAACCCTCTATACTTGTATATATTGTCAATTAGTAATTAGTAGTAAACATCTATTAGAACCATTCCTGGATAGAAATCCATACTGGTTAGTAAAATGTAAACAGTTTAAATAAAATAACGGTAAGCAAATAAACTGTGATAATTTTAAAATGAGAGTTCTTCTTAAAAGATTATGGTTGATCATGGTGTGTGGAGGTCTACTGTTTTTTGGTTTTCGGTAAGGCAAGTCCCCCTTTCGTCGCAGTGCCTGGATGCTTGATGTAGGGGAGTAAGCAATGGTGTTGTGCAATGTGTAGAGTGTGGGATGTAGGGTACGTTATGTATTAGAGTGTTTAATTGTTTATTGAGGGTTTTGTGTTTAGGATGTCGGTGAGGAATTTGTTTAGTGGCTCAGGATTGTGCGTGATGAGATGTGTTATGCTAGATAGTGGAGTGAAAGGATCTAGGTTTAGTGGGATTTAAAGTTTGAGCGGGAGGTGGATAGTCAATTAGTAGTTTTTAATTTTCTATCATAATTCTTTGTAACTTAACGTTATCCTACAAGTAAAACACGAAGCCTTCTAAGGAATTCCGAAGACCGTCTGTACCTCTTTAAACTATAAATATTTTCTAACTACCGTTATTGAAGTTCCCACTCGGCCTCACAAGCAAATTCTGAAGCCTTCCGAGGAGATCCGAAGACTACCGAAGCCTTTTTTACCACCTTCAAACTGTATATACATTTATTTAATAAGTGTTTAAGTTTATTTTGGTTCCACAAGCAAGCACGAAGCCTTCCGAAGAGTTCCGAAGATTACCGAACTACTTCAACTGTTAAAATCAGTCAATTTTAACTATTCTATTTTTATTTTCATGTATTGATGAAACTTATAATTATTTTTGCTTATACGTATTAAACAAATAATCAGCCAAGCCTACATGCTTTCAGTCGCCGCCCACCTGAACCATATCACGATTTCCCTTTTAAAACACTACCAGTTTCTTTGAAAGAATGTAGCCAATGACGGATAGTTGTTGCTGTAGGAGGTTCAACATCATACTGATGTCGAAAATTATGTTGCACTGTTATAACGGATCTAGTTTGCACAAGCCAAACAATACACTGCGCGTTTTGTTTCGGAGTAGATATTGCACTGCACGCCTGAAATGAATTAAGCAAACTGAGCCCTGGCGCCGTTTCAAGGTCAAGCAGGCGTGCCAACTGCAGGGGAGCAAAATCTGGACAGTTGATGAATCAAATACCACAAACTAGAATACTGTGTATCACTTTGAACAGTTTCTACAACAATAAAATTAGGGAGTTTTTTCAATCACGTTGTATATTGGTTTTCAAATGACCCATGCGGCTATTAGAAAATTAATACGTATTTTATTTTAGGGTTTTTGGATGGGTTTTTAAGTTCGTTCAATACTACACAATTTTTTTGCTGTGTTTGATTTCTCCGGAATTACGGATCCCTCCCCATTCATTTTTGCGTGTGTCTTGTGGATCGGGCTAACTTCAGAATCAACGCTAGGGATACCATTCTTTAAACCTGCTACGTACATTGACGTAACATAAAAAAAGAACCAAGAAAAAGAAAGAAAGGAAGTAAGTCCTGGCTCAGGCGGCGAGTGGGCGGGGTCTTATACCTATAGCTAAATTAAAAAAAGAAACCTGAAATAAATAGAAAAAAAAATATATTCATTCCCTCATTCACACTCAGAACAAAACATACAACGGAAAAGAAAGAACTTATAATTAAAAAAAATATTTACACAACACAGTAAAAAGAAATTATTCAAGAAAAATGGCGAGCTGTAGTTTTTAGGTAATAACCCCTGACAATAATTAGTAAGAAAAGAAAGAACCAAACGCAACCCTAAAAACTACAGCTCTAGAATATCGTAAATATACACTTAACCTATTTTTGTAAACATTGTAGTGTATTATTAGAAATTTAAAAACAAATAGTAAGGTAGTAACCAAAGAGCAGTAAATGCCAAAATAGTTCAATAATTTTTATATATAAAAATCAAATTTAGAAATGCCATCTTAGAACGTTCTGGTTCCGAAGTCATAAGCGCATACAAAGAAAAAAAAAGAACTCACCCTCGAGTTACTGGCATCGGGGTGGAACCAATCGCTCGTCTACGTCAGCGAGTAGGCAGGCTTACGCCCAGGCAGAACGCATTTGACCTCGCATTCCCAGAAGAAGCAACAGCTCAAGGGATTAACGTATCCCCCGCAGGAAGCTAGAATAATTACGAACAATAAATTAATTTAATGGAGCCGAAAAGTATTGTTTTATACAAACTCTATATACTTACCACGCTAAATAATGCGTGCCGGAAATTCACATAAAGATAACGAACGAAGCCAAATAGGACGTGTTTTCTTGTGACTATTCGAACAACAAATGAATTGTTACATTTGTTAAAGCACCAAAGCAAGGAAATAAACCAGGAAAACCTTAATTTTATTAAAATAAATTCGCCGAAATCTTTAACAAAGGAAAACACACCAGCATTTAATATTAAAATACTTGGAAAGTCGCCTATCTAATTAAGGCGTAAATTCCACGGGACGAAATTCTTAGAAAGGATATTTATTTTTCTAATGAAGCACAAAGATTTATCAACTGACATAGATAGGATATTTATTATTAATTACCATACAAATTTTAATACACGAAAGGGTTATTTTTTAATTAACGGAATTAATTTTTGTGTTGAACGCCAAAGAAATTTAAGATAAAAGTATTGTATATAACTAATTAATGATTTACGAAAATGAACGTAACAAACCCTAATTTTAGTTTCAGTTTGTTAGATTTTTATTTAGTATCGATTAACCTCAAGTTAGATTAAATTTGGAGCACGTTTACTTTTCGCGTTTAAACCCAATGTAGTACCTTCCGGTGGAGCATTGGGCACGTGGCCGCAAGCATAGCAGCCCTTAATTACATTATAATGTGTTTAATTTCTGCATGTCTTGCTCAGTTTTTATTCTCAGCGGGATTGCTACATATCCAGCCCACTTTGTCGGTTTTGTTATGGTTTCAATATTTCCCCATTAAAGCTGTAACGCTCTGAAAACCTTGTTACGTTGATCGAGGCCGTGCGTAACACAAAGAAAATCAATGGAATGACCGGGCGCAATCGGAGATTGGGGGGGGGGTGTAGAAAGCAGACTCACATATCATGTACGCGGCTGTAGGGAATTAGTGACCATTCCTGTAATAAAAATAGTCAGGCAAACCTGCAATAAAATAATAAGAATTGTATGCTGATCAAGCATAAATTATTCCATACTTGTAAAATGTAAATAACTGTTTGGATAATCTATATAATATAATAACGATTAAGACATTACAAAAACTTTTATTATAAGGTAAGGTAATATTGGGGAGTAGCAGAAACGTTTCCTCACACCCCAATTAACCATAAATCCAACAACATTATAGCACAATTGATATGAGTAATCCAGCAGTATTGATTTTTTTTTCTGTTCAAATATTTAAATTACTCCAGACTAATTTGTTTTGTTATTTTTTTCTTTTTAAGTCACAATTATATACCTATATACATGCAGACACACACATATATATATATATATATATATATATACATACATATACACGTACACCTAGCACAGTACAGTTCAATCCCGTTTAGGTTGATCATCGTTTTGTCAAGCCAAAGTAACAACACATACCTGTAGTGCAGATTCAGTATAAGCACTCACTCAGTGCTCCGAGAGGAAGAACGGAACCCAACGGTGCTGGAGCAACCCACTTCCAGCAGCAACGGACCCTAGACAGGTACGGAAGCATGCCAGAGATCTATCGGTAGCAGTACCATCCCATGTATGATCGTAGGCTTTATGCCCACCGCAGAAAAGCACACAAAATGTGCGCCAGGACGATCCAAAGTGAAGGTATATTACAGGAAGTGACAAGTGCGAATTAAACGCAGCCAGGCATTGAAACATCGAGTGTTGTTTGCCACAAAAATTCAGAAAAGACAGTGTAGAACTCGCTTGCTATTATATTAGCACATAATCTTCATACCAATATTATCAAAACAGGTGTTTGAAACCTCGAACTGGCCCATCCATCCAACGCAGATCAACATCTCGAAGAGCCGCACAACAGCAATGACAAAACTCATACAAAATAATGCCTAGTGATAATGTATAACTCGACGGTTTATTGCAATAAGGTACCGACTAATTAACATTATCACGAACTTTCACTTCACTGAAAATCTGTTTATATAAAATAGTTGTTACCCATAACCTCTGATCGTCTATGATCGTCTTGAATAATAACATAAGGAACAAAATTTATACGAACGGCGAGCCAAAGAACGATGCAATTTAAGTACGTTGACAGGGAGGGAGCGTAACAATTATTTGAACATCCAAAAAGTAAATGCAGCAATCATATCTAATAATTAATTACAAGCTGTTTATAATTTTCAATAAGTTGGAAAGTAATTCACGAATAATCCTATTTAAAATTCATTCCTTGCAAATTATTTATTAATGAAAATCAATCTTCAATTAATCTATCTTTAAATTAATACACACGAGTTAAATTGCATACAAATCTTAAACTATTCTGAAGTATTCAATTTATACAAACGGCGATCCAAAGAACGACGCAATTTAAGTACGTTGACAGGAAGGGAGCGTAACAACCTCAAGACAAGGGTAATGGTTGTTATTTTTTGTTACTTTAAATCAAAGTATGTTACTTTTGTGTTTCTTTTTGGTGTTATCTGCTTTACACATGAAATATCTATGACAAAAATGAAGTAAGAAAGTGTCCTAAAGCACATTTAAATTTTCTTTTTTTTGTTTAAAATACTGGTTTAAATTTCTAAAGTTGTTATCGTTCAGATAGGTGGCGTCTTAAAGCATGTAGGCTTGGCTTGATTATTTGTTTAATAAGTATACGCAAAAATAATTATAAGTTTCATAAATACATTAAAGTAAAAATGAAATAGTTAAAATTGGAATGGTTTTAACAGTTGAAGTAGTTCGGAAGTCTTCGGTAATCTTTGTAACTTTTCATGGTTGCTTGTGGAACCAAAATAGACTTAAACACTTATTGAACGAATGTATATACAGTTTAAAGGCGGTGTGAGTCTTCGGAGTTTTTCGGAAGGCTTCGAAATTTGCTTTGAGGCCTAATGAGAACTTGAACAACGATAGCTAGAAAATATTTACAGTTTGAAGAGGTCCAGACGTCTTCGGCGGTTTTCGGAACTCTTCGGAAGGCTTCGTGTTTTAATTGTGGGACATCGTTATGTTACAAAGAATAATGATATGAAATTAAAAACTACTATTGGGCAATATATACAAGTATAAAGGGTTCAGGAGACTTTGGTTGTCTTCGGAACTCTTCGGAAGGCTTCGGAATTTATTTGTGAGGCCCAGTGAGAACTTAAACAGCGATAGTTAGAAATTATTTACAGTTTTAAGCGGCCCAGACGTCTTCGATGTTCTTCGGTACTCTTCGGAAGGCGTCGTGGTAGTGGTGGCTTAGGCATCGTCGAGTACGTCACCGTAGACTTGACAGACCCAATCACAATAACGACTTGTCGGTGATGTATGGAACGGAACTTAACGTCTGTACGTAGTTTGTTAGCTATTGGTTGATGAATTATAGTGACGTGCCTTAGATATGACGGCGGACAGCGTCACCGTCGGAGAATATGAGAGCACTGCGTGTCGAAGTTTAGCAGGCTATGGGGAGCGCTGCTCGCTGAAGGTTTTGCAGGCTATGGAGAGCACTGCAATGTGATTCCTTAGGCTATGGTGAGCACTAACGAATGTCTTTCGGAGAATTTGAAATTATATTTATACACTCTTATTTCTTATGCTTCCTGTGTTGAAAAACGTTAATGGTGTCTGTAACCAATGGAATTGTGTAATTCGATTTTGAAATGTAAAAGAATATCCAAATTTAGTTTGACGAATGGACGTGCTGATTTTTGGGTACCACAAACAATGAGTTGAAAATTTCTCGCGATTCTTAGTTTGTTCTATTTCCAGCTCGTGTACGTTGATATAGTCAACTGCAATTCCGCAGTCCGTTCTGTGTTCAGCTCGGGTGCGGTGATATAGTCAATAAAGTACTCTACTTATTTGAAATGTTTAAGATCAAAACGGATATTGTTGTCTCTTTATTAATAAGAAGTCAAGTTGTTAAAATAACTTTTCAATGCCTTCAGAAAAATTTTATAAATAGAAGGATATCAAAACTTTATTAGCTTCGACTTAAAGTTTATTTTGCTATTACTGAAATTTTTCTCTCTTGTTACAATATATCAGAAAATTTGTAGTACTATCTATGTGTTTTATAACATATTTGCGCCTTCTTAGTTTTTCTAACTGTGTTTAAAGGTGGACGCTTTACCTCCCTGATGCTATTCTAGTTTTTGCTCCTTAACGCGACCCGTGAGGGTTGATCTTAGCTGTGCCAGAGTGTAATCTACTGCCCGTATTGTACCACCTTGAAAAGACGAGGGTGCAATAGAACATTAATTGTGATTTTTTTTATTAAGAAAATAAATTGAGTACTTTTAGACGCACTTATTCTATTATATCAAAGTCTTCGATCTAAGAATTAAATTCTTAAGGAAACCTATTAAATGAAAGGGCGATGTTGGAAAGATCACCTGAAGGTATTTTATTGTTCCAAACATTTAATACTTATTTCTCATTTGCACGTTTTTCTATAGATATTGATCGCATTTCAAAATGGCACTTAACGCAGTAATTTGTAATTTTGGTCTATAAGGTGTTGAGCAAACGGTAACCACAAGCAACTGTATTTTAATAAGCATTGGCTTCAGATTCCTATTATGATATTGGTCACGCCCCAAGAAATTAAATTTGATTTTGAATTAAATTATTAGCTGTAATCACAGACTTGAACATTATATGCGTCCACTTTTTGGAATAGTTTTCTCATAGTTCGGCTGGCTACGTCTTGGCATTTCAGACAATTTAGTAGGAGCATTTACGACGTACGATATCTTACAATTTCATGTACAAAATCTCATTATCTTACGTAAAAAGGTCTAACGACTTCTATAAAGTACGACCTTTGTACATGCAACCACAAAGAAATTAACCGACAAATTATGGAGTTTAATATACCGAACGACCGTACCTAATCTTACGTCCTTACTTTTAAACGAGTACAGAATTATTATTAAACAATGGGCTGGGGAAGTCTACGCTATATCATAAACCAGTAAATGACGTCTACTATTGGGATGGATCTTAGAATTTATCGCGCTCCTTTCGAATAAGGGCGGCCCGACTTCATAAATATCAAACATTAATAAATAGCCTGAACAAATTAAACATTTGACAGAACGTTATAGTAGATGGTTATCGACCCGCTCACCGAGATGCTATGCTATAATACTAACTTTATTCTTGTTTAGAATGCTACTGAACTCGGCTCTTCGAGAGCATTAATGAATCAGATTTAAAGGTTATGGAAACAGAAAAGAGCCTATTACTTTTTTATTTATTAAATTACCAACCAGGAAAACATCAAATATTAATAAGAAGCGCTGTAATGTGTGGTCGAATAAACGAGATTCTATTAAAATCGGGGTCAATGTCAATTAGAAAATTTTTGGGCTTTGGCTTTTAGATTTAGGTTATGAGAAGACAAATTCACAGTTGAATCCGACGTGTATTTGGCAGTTGCATTACTAAAGAAATGCAACTTTATATTAAATTAGGGTGATTTAATAACGGCGAGACTTGGTCATCAGTGTTTAGCCGGGAATTAGTAGTGTACTGGAATTCGTTTCCATCAAGACGTTTCGTCCACAACTGTAATGTACATGCTCAGGAGCGTTGAGCTTGAAATTGATGAGATTTCCTTAGGTGTTTTGAAGAAATCGGTTTCGTTTAATAGCTATGGAGTTCACATTGACTTCAACCTCAACGTCACTAAAGACAACAACCGCATCTGTAGACGAAACGCATGGTTGGGGATCCAATAAACCACAGCCGTACAGCCCGTAAAACTCTAGTTGTAATGTGTGATGTTTCTATCTTTCTATTGAACAAAATTATTGTTCTTAAGTAGACATTCCTTTTTGAAGGAGTAAGCGAATTTTCGTTGTAGCTTTTCGTCTACAATAAGCTTAAAATTAAATTTTTAAAACTGACAAAAGCGCTGTGCGTAATGCAATTCTGTTTTTTTAAGAAGATGAAACACGTCCAAGATTTTAGCGGATATGCAGCGAATATACTTTCTATCATTCCTCTAGAAGTGTTACAAACCAACTTCAAATTTAATTAGTATTGTATGTATTGGATGAATTATGGACATTAGCTTTGTTTAATGCGCGGGGTGTCTTATAATT
Source organism: Platerodrilus igneus (assembly GCA_036346225.1). Lineage (NCBI taxonomy): Eukaryota > Metazoa > Arthropoda > Insecta > Coleoptera > Lycidae > Platerodrilus > Platerodrilus igneus. Next base: position 6,731,367 of record JARFIW010000215.1, read on the forward strand.
TTATATATCGACTTACCTCCGCGTTATTTTATTGTTTTAAAAGTGTCGTTCCTGCTCTTAAACGAAGTGGACTGTATTTTAGGGGTTTATCCATACAATCACATTCAGATACACTAACGACTTAACTCACTTTACCGAACCGAACTAACAACCGTTTCACTTCGATATCCATGAGCAAGTGTCGAACACTACCCCTTTAGTCCAACTTAATTTCCACAGGCACAAGAAAGTTTTATAACAGAATCTAACGGGACAAGGGCTGACAGCTTTGCCATTTGATTTACAACGACTTAAAATTAAACACGAAAACGTGCGGCAAAGAGACCAAACAAGTAATGTTATTTAGTTGTGGGGAAATTCATTCATTATTGCTGGCATCATATAGCATAAGGATTTTTGTATTGTTTAACTCTGTATAGAAAGGGACTTTATTAAAAAAAAATTACTTGACGGTAATTGTTATTATTCTTTTAAGGTTATATTTTTATCTTCAGTTTGTGGAATTGGTTAGACGCGCACCTCCATTGTTTTCTATTCTAAGCTAACCTACACGGTTCCCTGAAATTCCCCCTGCTTACACCTTTAACTATCTGTGTGCAATAATCTAATTCTTTCTTTGTTTCTAATGTATCCCGCACTATTCCCTAATGTCTTAGTGTGTGTCCTAGCTTCCTATCTCTTCTATTTTTTACGGTTTTCTACATACTTCCTTCTTCCACCTACTTCTTTGTTCTTAACTTTGTCTATTCATGATATCTTCATCATACGTCTTTAGCACCATCTTTCAAAGGTTTCTATTTTTTTCCTGTCCGCTCACCTTTTGTCCACGTTTCACAGCCGTGTGGTGTTGTGCTCCACACATATGCTTTCGCTAGTCTTTTTCTTGATTCTATGTTTGTCGTCTTCTAATATAGTAGTTGCTTTTTCTTGTTAAATGCAGCACTGTCTTCCGCTAATCTTTGTTTTATATCTGTTGCTCTTTCCCTGTCTTGCGTTATTTGGTTTTCTAGGTAGCAGAAGTCTTTAAAGTCTTGCAAATTTTAGTTTTCTATTCGTATTCTTGTTTTTGACTTGTTTTTTTCCCCTTCGTTAACTCCAAGTACTGAAGTTTTATTTTTGTTGATTTTCATACTGTTACTGTTTCCACTCCATTACGAGCTGTTTGTTAGATGTTACTACCGCTATATCGTCTACGATTCTGAGCATATTAATAGTTTGTCACTGCATAATTATTCCAAATGTTTTTGCATTTGACAGTATACATTGCCTCTGCGATGTATAAGTTAAAAATTAATAGGAATAGCTACATCCCTGTCTCACTTCTTGATATTTATTTCTCTATGTTCTTGTTTTAATTGTATTATCGTTGTTTGCTCTTTGTGTAAGCTATGCACTATTTACTATCCGTTTATCTCTGTAACTCATTCCTAGCTTTTTAATTATGTCGAATCGCTTTTTCCTACTTTACATTGTCGAATGCTTTTTCCAGATATACAAATTCTATATAGACACGCATTGTCCTTTTTTTATTATTTTTTCCATTATTACTCTTAATGCTAAAATGACCTCCTGTGTTGCCGTTTTACGTAAACTTAAATTGATCTTTTATTGTCTTCAGCTCGTTTTTCAACCATTTTTTAACAATTCTAGTTAATATCTTTGATATGTTTGTTGTTAAACTTATTTTGCAAAAATTTTTACGTCTATCCGTACCTCTCGTTTTTGGTATAGTGGTCGTGGTGTTACATTTGAAATATTATTATTTTTGAGGCTTTTTAATGCTAGTTCAAACTCGTCTCTACGTATGGGATATCCCAAGTCATCCCTTTCAATGTCTGATTCTTGTTCTAGTGCTTTTAGTTTCGGTCCTACATATAAATTCCCTATCTATCCCCACCAATCCACTTTGTCTACGTTTTCTATAATGATGTCTCTTCTTGCGTCTTTTATATTTTTGCTCTTCGGCTTTATATTCCTAAAATTCATTCTAATTAGTTTGTATGCTGTGTCTGTCTGTCCAATTTTCATCTTAGTTTGTCATCATCATTATGTCTTCGGTCTTGGAACTGTTTAGACGCGTACCTCCATTGTTTTCTATTCTGAGATAACTTACACATTTCCCTGAAATTTCCATAGTCTGCATTTTTCACTATCTGCGTGCAATAGTCTGATCTGGGTATACCTCTACCTCTCTTTTTCCCATCTCTGCTAGTACTATATCCCGCACTATTTTCCAAAAACGCCTTATGAGGTGTCCTAGCCTTCTATTTTCTCATATTGTGTTTTCTTTTTTACAGATATCTTTCTTTCCCTGCTATTTTTAAAACCTCTATCCATCATAATCATAAAAAGCACAAAATTCCAAAAAAAAAATTTCTGTCTGCTTCTCCTACTGTCCCTATTACATAGCCGTACCCCGCAGTGCTCCACACATATGTTTTTTTTCCTTGTTTCTATCTTTGTTTTCTTCGAACATAGCCGCTGCTTTTTCTTTTTAGATACTGCTCAGTTCCTCTTCAATTGTTTTCTAAATATACACCCTACATCACCAACATTCAGTGGTATGTGAAGAGGGTTAAGAAACCTGCGGCTACCAAGATCCGCAACACCTAGACATTTGCCGAATTAACAGTTTTTAGTAAATCCTTTTGCACGATTAACATTAGTTGAGAATATTGACAAAACCAATACCTGTAGTTGCTTCATTATACGTCTGTAGTACCACATTTCAAAGGCTTTTATTTTTTCCTGTCCGCTTCTTCTATGGTTGAAGTTGCACTGCCGTACAGTACTGTGTTCCTCACATTCCTTGCTTCTGTGTTTATTGCCTTTGAACACAGTAGTTGCTTTTTTTTGTTAAATGTAGCACAACTTTATGCTAATCTTTGTTTTATATTTTTTGCGCTTTTCCCATCTTGCGTTATTTAGCTTCCTAGGTAACAGAAATCCTGAACCTCTTGTAAGTTCTCACTTTCTATTTGTATTCCAGTTTTTATTTATTTTCTCTTTCTTTTACATACCAGTACTTTAGCTTTATTTTTGTTAATTTTTATACCATATCTCTCTGTTAAAACTGTTATGTTGGTTTGAATTTTTTTGTATTTTTCCTCGACCCACTGTTTTTAACTTCCTGCATTTGGAAATAATTTCTCATTTTATGGCTTTGTATCTCTGGTTCTCTGCTTTGTCTTTTATTAAATTCAAAATATTGTTTGTCATTCAGGGTTCCTTATTTTCTTTTTGTTTATATCCCAGAATATTTTTGGCCGCGATGTTTAAACTAGATTTAATATAATTCCATTCTGCTTTTATTTTCTTAGTATCACAAATTTTTCCGATATCTTTCAACAATTCGTTTGACTTTCTCTCAAATCTTTTGTGGGTATCTTTATCTTTTAGTTTCTCAAGGTTAAAGAATATTTTAAGTTCTTTTCTTGAAATTTTTTAATTTAAGCGCGAATTTCGTTATTGCTATGTTGTGGTCAATATCTGTATCGGCTTTTGGGTAGCTGCTAGAGTCTTTTATACGATTCCTAAACCGTTATGTAACAAGAATGTTATTTATTTGATATCTCCCTGTTTCCTGGCATCTCCCACGTGTAGTCTTCTAGCACGATGTTGAAATAATGTATTTGTGATGCTTAAATTGTTGTTGTAGCAAAATTTTACCAGCTTATTTCCCCTGTCGTTCCTTGTGCCTACACCAAATAAACTTATTAGCTTATCTTCCCCACTCTCACCAACCACTGCATTAAAATCTCTCGTAATTATTCAATTTTCAAGTCCTTGACGAAGTTTAGTATGTTTTCAATAGCTATAGAGATCGTTCTACCTGTGTTTCGCGCTAGCTAGAAGTGTGGCATAATTTACTGGTTGTTTTCTAAATATATGCTTTATTTCACCGATATTTAGTTATATGTGAAAGGGGTTAAGCAACCTGACGGCCACCAAGATTCCTCAACACAGACAATTGCCGAATTAGTAGTTTTCCAGTAAATTCTTTCACGCAATTAATATTAGTTGAGAATATTGCAAAACCAACACTTGTTTATAATAATCATCAAGTTTAAGTACCATTATTTTTTTACGTATTAGGTTTTCAGTCTTGGAACTGGTTGGATGCGTATCTCCATTCGTTTCTCTTCTGAACTAGCCTACACATTTTCTTGAAATTCTCACAGCTTATATCGTTGACTATCTGTGTGCAATAGTCTAACCTAGGTCTAGCAACGACCTCTCTTTTTCCTATCTCTGCTTCTAATATATTCCGCACTATTCCCTCATGCCTTAGTATGTGACCTATCAATCTATCTCTTCTTTATTTTTAATTTTTACTGTTTTCCTCATATTTCTTTCTTCCCCTACCACTTCTAGAACCTCTTTGTTGTTAACTTTGTCTGTTCATAATATCTTCATCATACGTTTGTAGCACCACATTTAGAGGGCTTCTTTCCTGCCCGCTTCTTCTATTTTCCAAGTTTTATAGTCGTATAGCGTTGAGCTCCATACATATGCTCTCGGCAATCTTTTCCTTATTTCTATGTTTGAATATAGTAATTGCTTTTTCTTGTTAAATGTAGCACGACCTTGAGCTAATCTTTGTTTGATATCTTTTGTGCTTTTCCCATCTTACGTTGTTTGGCTTCCTCAACCTCTTGTAAGTTCTCGTTTCCTATTTGTAATCTAGTTTTTATTTATTTCCCCCTCCTTGACATACTAGTTTTTAGTTTTATTTTTGTTAATTTTTGTACCGTATCTCTCTGTTAGAACTGTTTCTATTTCATTAAGAGCTGCTTCTAACTCTTCCTTATTAGATGCTAAACCCGCTATATTATCTGCAAATCTAAACATAACAATCTTTTGTCCCTGCAAAACAATTCCAAATGTCTTCCTGCATTTGATAGTATTCATTACCTCTTTGATATACAAGTTAAAAATTAACGGGAATAGGACATTCCCTGTCCCACTCCTTTTCTGTTTTCTATTTTTCTACGTTTCTGCTCTAATTATATTACAGCTGTTTGCTCTTTATATGAGCTATGTACTATCCGTCTATCCCTAAAACTTATTCCAATCTTTTTTAGAAATTCGAACTTTTTTTCTATTTTACATTGTCGAATGCTTTTTCAGATCTACAAACCCTATATATACACGCTTCCTTTTTTCTCTATTGTCTTCTCTATTATCACCCCCAGAGTTAAAATAACCTCGCGTAATACTCTGTTTCGATTAAACCCGAATTCATCTTCTCTTAGTACAATTCTAGTTAATATTTTTGATAAGTGTGCTGTCAAACATATTATTCGAAAATTTTCTCATCTATCTGCGCCTCTCTTTTTTGGTATAGTGACTATTATGTTACTTTTGAAACCTTTGGAAACCCTCCTGTCTCCTACATATAGCTTACAAGCTGGAAGAGACGCTCTGTTACTGCTTGTCAAGCGGCTTTTAGAGTTTCTACTTGCACCTTATATATACCTGGTGCCTTACAATTTTTCAGACCTTTTAATGCTACTTCAAACTCATTTCTAAGTATAGGATATCCCATGTCATCGTTTTTAATGTGTAATTTCTGTTCTAGTGCTGTTAGTTCCTCTCCTGCATATAAATTCTGTATATATTCTTGCCATCTAACCACTTTCTCTACATCTTCTATAATGATATCTCCTTCCGCGCTCCTTATATTTTTGCTATACGGTTTTATATTCCTAAAATTTATTCTAATTAGTTTGTATGCTTCGTCTGTTTTTCATATTTCTATCTTAGTTTGTACCTCTTTGCATTTTTCATCAATCTATTGCTCTTTAACTTTCCCGCATTTGCGAATAATTTTCCATTTTATGGCGTTGTATCTTTTCCAGCTTCGCACGGTCTGTTCTATTAAATTTAGGATATCCCTTGTTATTCATGGTTTCTTATTTTCTTTTTGTGTATATTCCAGAATATTTCTGGCCGCCATGTCTAAGCTGGATTTAATGTTATTCCATTCCTTTTCCACTTTCTTAGTATCAAAAATTTTCCTGATATCTTTCAGCAGTTCATTTGATTTTTGCAAATCTGTTAAGGATATCTTTACTTCTAGTGTCTCAAAGTCAGAGTGTCCTCTTCCATTCCTTTTTCTCAAATTTTCAAATTTAAGAGCGGCCTTCATGGTTATAATGTTGTGGTCAGGGTCTATATCTGCTTCTGGGTAGTTTCTACAGTCTTTTACTTAATTCCTACAACGTTGTTTAACAAGAATGTAATCTATTTGATATCTTCCTATATCTCCTGGAATCTTCCACATGTATCATCTTCTAGCATGATGTTGAAATAATGTGTTGTGATGATTAAATTGTTTTTGTCGCAGAAATTTACCAACCTATTTCCTCTGTCATTTCTCGTGCCTAAACCAAGAAATCTACTACCGCTCCTTCCCTACCCCCACTTACCACTGTATTTAAATTCCCCGTAGTTATTAAATTTTTATATCCTTTTACATATCTTAGTATGTGTTCGATATCTTTGTAGATCGCTTCTACCTCTTCCTCGCTGTAGCTAGTGGTGGGCGTGTATACTTGTATTATTAGTGTATTTACCGGTTTAGATTCTAATCTAACCATGAGTACTCGTTCGTTTTTTTTTAGGTAGTTTTCTACACAGTATCATATTTGTTTTCTTCTAACTATCCCCACATCCAAATTTCCTTCCTCTATCCTGGATGAACTACCCTAAAGTCGCCACTCCAAAAATTCCTCATCTCTGGCTACCGAACTTCGATGATCCCTACTATGTCTAATGCTAACCTATTTGTTCCGTTCTCATGTAAATAATTTATAGCTAAATTTTATTTCATTTAGTTTGTTGGTTATTTTAAATTCGCCGCGGTATATTTGGATTTATTAGTGCAAAGTCCCCATGTGTTTACTTAAGCACGCAACAGTGCCGTGAGTGATAAACAACTACTCCGCATGTGCGAACATTATCGATTGGAATATCCACGAAGCCAGCAGAGTAGAAGCTCGTCCTAGTAGTCACATATACTGCATCGATCGTACAAGTTCTCCATGAAGAGAATCGATTTGTTGTTCGACTGTTCGCACCGCTATTGTCCATGAACCGCTTGTTTGTAGAACACCGCTATTGTTTAATGTGCTTTGATCCATTCGCGAAAGAGAAGAGTAGATGCTACATCGTTGTTTGCACGGCCGCTTCATGAGCAAAGTAAGTGCTAAAGTAAACGCTCTGCTTTGATTTGTTTAAGAACATTTAATTATCTGTTGCTTGTTAAATATCATTTAAATTTAATACAGTCCACTTTTTCTCTTCCAAATTAGTTATCGAAATTTACACCGCAATTATTTTACACTATCCATTTCAATTTTCAAGTTCTTTAGCTTACCTCCTTGTTTCATACTTCTGACATTCCAAGCTCCGATTCAAAGAATGTTCCCGACTCTTTTTCTAAACTCCGAAGTAGTCCCCTCCCGGAGATCCCAAGGGTGACTATTTTAACTCCGGAATGTTTTAGTCCAAAAGATGCCATCATCTTAAGTAGCAATTTAAGTACGCTGTGTACTTGGAAGGTAATGTGGTGGTTTACCCGTTGCCTTCTAGATCGCAGTAGTGTGCCTTAGAATGTCATAGCAACCCCTATGGTCTCTGTCACTCTAAGTACCGAAAGTGCTGGTGCTCTCTTTCGGGGATTTGTCTTAGTCCGGTTCATCACTAAAGACCCCACTACTTTGATTAAACCTGTAGTTCGGCTTTTTAGATCACTGGAACTCTCAACCCGTTCTACCAGTTCTAGTAATCTAGAACTTCTTCAAGATGCAGGTCCATTCAGAACGGAAATATGAGACAATAGTAAAAACCTAATAAGTGTCATTTACAGAATGTTCCATACATTTCTTAATTACTGTTACAGTACATATAAGGGGATGAGGACGCAAGATCGTCAAAAGGGTATTAAGGGTTTGGTGAAGCGAGGTGAATGGTACATGTGAAGACCTGAAACACTGTCATTTGACCAATAGATGTAAAAGAAATCAAAGAAAATAAGGAAATTAAAATGAGGTATTAGATAAACAGGAAATGCTTAGAGAATTTTTGTAGATTCTCTTAACCTCTATCTCTTGAACGCCCTAACCAGTTTCTACTTGATTGATGTTAGTTAAGACAAACTTGCTACTGAGATCAGTGCATTGTGTTATCGAATTGGCACTGTAAGATATATACCAAATAGCAGTTAACGTAACTTGCAAAGCAAATCCTCTGGAACATTGTAGGGCAAAGTAGAGAAAGTGTACATGTAGATTTTTTCTATTTAACTACAGGTTTACAATAAAAGTTTATTCAACTTACAAGTCGCACGCTATTTAATATTCGTATTTCATAAGATGCTGAATAAATAACATTTCGTGCATATACCGGCATCCTTAATGAACACAAAATAAATGCACTAAAAAAAATAGTATATTATTTGAGAACATTATTTTGAAATTTTGTACTATTATAATGTGATTTGGTTCTGGCTCTGGTCTTGGTTTCTTCAAGGATAGGCTTTAATTATATAGGTAGGAAGTTCAGTTCTGTTTCTATATAATACCCTAATAATGACCCATTCTAGTACCTGTTCTGTAGTGAATCAAAGATGTCGCCTTTTCTTATATATCTGTTATCTATCACCTGCTTCGACGCATTTATAATTTTATGAGAGGTAAAACTTGAAAATGTCATCATCTATTCAAAATAATGATCTTTTATAAAACAAAACAATAAAATGTCTAATTCCTAATGTGTTAAGAAATTATTATTAGATTGGAATCAACATGGCAGTTTAATGGTCTCACCTCTCTAATAAAGCACGTATTAAAGAATTTTACGTTTATTTTAATGGTTTACTAAAAGTTTAAACATGAATAAGGAATTTCTTTTGTAGCAATCAACGTGTGACACCCCCTCCAGGGGAATTTGAACACTAGGACAATATTAACAGATTGACGAGTGTTATTTAAAGCGGTTCTTATTACCCTAGGAAGAAAATTTATTTTTAAAAATTTTAACCAATGCAGTTCTCGCGTGAACAAAAATGCTATTACTTTTTGAATGTTTCTAATATTTGAAAAATGTTTGTAAAATTGAATACAGGCATACTTGGTTTTAAAAAAAATTAAGTACAAGATATAACAAGCTTTTCTTAGGATTAAAAATTGACACATGTATGTACTCCTGCGGAAGTAATACAAAATCCATCTTTCTAAATTACTCCCCCGCGACATACGTTACAATATGGCTACTTTGCAAACAATTTTTACCCTTAAACATTGTTCGGTCTCTTTGTCGCACGTTCGCGTGGTTAATTTTAAGTTATTTTAAATTTGTAGATGTAAATCTAATAGTAAAACTGTCATCCCTTGTTCCCTTATATGCTGCCGTAAAAATTCCTTGTGCATGTGTAAATAAGTTGAAATAGGGGTAGTGAACAAACACTCTCTTATGGACATCGAAGCAGAACAGTCGGTTTTTCGTTCGGTAACGCGAGTTAGTCAAGTGCCGCCGACTTTATTGATAAACCCCTAAAAAACACAGTGCAAGTGCCAAGTAACACGTACTAAATCTTGCATACAGTCCACTTAGTTGAAGGAATAGGAACTGCAGCTTAGAACAACAAAAAACCGCGGAGGTAAGTCGATGTACAAAGTTATAAGACCCCACGCGCTGAACAAATATTACATTTTTAGTATGGCGTTTATTTTATATCACAACAAACCGTTGCTTCAGCTTGCGCCGGTGGATTCGTGGCGTAGCTGGTATGCGTGCGACTACTACGCCTAAGGTCCAGGGTTCGAATCCCGACACGGTCCGCTTGAAAAATGTCAGACGAACATTTTTCACAAAAATATGCCCTAGTTCGGATGAGAGGTAAAATGGAGATGTTCCGTGTGTGAGTATTGTCGCACATGTAAAAGATCCTTACCTTGTTCGGTAAAATTCAGAATTTGCAGATAAAAAAAAAACTCGCATCTTGGCCAATGTAATTTCTTTGGATGAAACATTGGAAAAAAAATCAAATGTAGTGCTTCGTCCTACACGATAGATATCTGTGGAAAAACAAACCTCTTCATTTTTTTTAATTAGATGAAGCGCGACAAATAAGACAATCTTTCTTTTCAAAAACTATTTTTATTTACTCCATTAACTCCAATGTTTACCACTCCTTTATACAGACATTTTTTAAACAATGTTCTTACTTTCCATAATTTTTCAAATTAGTTTAATTTGTTTCACCCACTTCGGTTTAGAGATACGAGAAAGGTATGGTAACGATGGTAGAGTAATGTCAAGCAGTTATAGAAAAAGACGTATGTACGCATTAGACCCATAAGCTGCTACGTGCTGAACTGACGTTAAGTTTCGATTAACTGTACACTACAATGACGGAGTGAAGTAACAGTAAAATAGTGCTAGCTCTCAGTGGTGCGGGTGCGTTTTATAATAGCAAATACATTACTTGTAGGGGTATACACATTCTAACACTTTCTTTCACACTTACTTAAAATGTCTATAAAATCTCTTTGTCTAATACAACCTTTGAGCACTAACCCATCTGTAGAAAACCCCAAATAAAACCTACCCGGAAGATGAGCGTTCCTAGAGACGGTTCAGCGGCTTCCGCTGGAGTAAGAAGTTGATGCAGTCTCGATTACACCTAGCTCACCCTTTACTACTTTACAATAAACAAGAAAAACTTCAAATAGTAGACGTATAACATATCTTGTAAAACATAATTTTTAAAACAGCAAATAGCAACAAAAAACGTTAACAAGAACTATGATGTACCTTAATTTGACCAAACCCGCGTATAGCTACAAAACTTATGATTATCAATAATATTACTTGATCGAATTTTAATTCTGAACGGACCTGCACCTTGACGACGTTTTAAAATACTAGAACAAGTAGAATGGCTTTCGCGTTTCAATGAGCTAAAGAGCCGAACTATAGGTTTAACCAAATTAGTGAGGTCTTTAGTGAGGAACTAGACTAGGACAGGTCCCCAAAGAGGGAAGCAGCTTTTTCGGTACTTAGAGTGGCAGAGACCATAGGGGTCGGTGTGACATTCTAAGACACACTACTGCGATGTGGAAGGCATTACATGTGATTTTCCAATGCTCCACCCGAAGGTACTACATTGGCCAGGAAGCGAGTTTTTTTTTACCTGGAAAATTTTGAATTTTGCCGAATCCTTGCTGTTTTAAGCAAGGTAGGGATCTTTAACGTGCGTGACAACACTCACACACGGGACCTCCATTTTACCTCTCATCCGAACGAGGGTGTATTTTGCGAAAATGCTCGCCTAACATTTTCAAGCGGACCGTGTCGGGATTCGAACCCGGGACCTAGGGCGTAGTAGTCACACACATACCACTACGCCACGGAGCCGCCCATGATGTGGAAGGCAACGGGAAACCACAACATTACCTCCAAAGTACACTGCGTACTGAAATTGTTAAACATGATAGCATCCTCTGGGGTAAAAAATTCCGGAGGTAAAATAGTCCCTCATTCGGATCTCCGGGAGGGGACTACTTCGGGGATGTGATCCGAAAGAATAGAAATAGATCCGTGAACATTCTAAGAGTCTGAGCGTGGAATGTCAGAAGTATGAAACACGTAAGTATGTTAGAGAACCTGAAACTCGAAATGGTTAGGTTAGCACTAGACATAGGAGGAATTAGCGAAGTCCGCTCGCCAGAGGCGGGGGATTTTTGGAGTGGAGAATTGAGGGTAATTCATACAGGATCAGAGGAAGTAAATTTGCGTGTGTGGATAGTTATGCGAAAAGAGATAGGATGACGTGTAGAAAACTACCCACAAAAAAACGAAAGAGTACTCATGGTTAAATTTGAATCTAAACCAGTAAATACAGTAATAATACAAGTATACATGACCACCTCTAGCTACAGTGAACAAGAAGTAGAGGCGATCTACAAAGATATCGAAGACATACTAAGATACATAAAAGGACATGAAAATTTAATAATTACGGGGGATTTTAATGCAGTGGTAGGTGAGGGTAGGGAAGGAGCGATAGTAGGTTTATTCGGTTTAGGCATGAGAAATGGCAGGGGATATAGGCTGGTAAAATTTTGCGACAAGAACAACTTAACCATCACAAATACATTATTTTAACATCATGCTGGAAGACGATACACGTGGAAGACGCCAGGAGATATAGGAAGATATCAATAGGTTACATTCTTGTTAGACAACGGTTTAGGAATCAAGTAAAAGACTGTAGAAGTCCGCACTTAAATTTAAAACTCTAAAAAGAGGAACCGAAAAAGCACTTTGACATTGAGAAGCTAAAAGATAAAGATATCCACGAAAGATTTGAAAAAAATCAAATGAATTGCTGAAAGATATCGGGAAAATTTCTGATACTAAGGAAGTAGAAACAGAATTTAATAACATTAAATACAGCTTAGACATGGCGACCAGAGAAAGAAAATAAGAAATCATGGATAACAAAGGATATCCTGAATTTAATAGAAGAAAGACGAAAATACAAAAATAGATCAAACAAAACAGGAAAACGGAGATACAAAGCCATAAAATGGGAAATTATTCGCAAATGCAAGAAAGCTAAAGAACAATGGATTGATGAAAAGTGCAAAGAGGTACACACTAAGATGGAAGTAGGAAAGACAGATGAAGCATACAAATTAATTAAAATGAATTTTAGGGATATAAAACCATATAGCAAAAATATAAGGGATGCGGGAGGAAACGTCATTATAGAAAATGTAGAAAAGTAGCTAGATGGCAGAAAGATTTAGGGAATTTATATTAAGAAGAGAAATTAACAGCATTAGAACAGAATCAGACATTGAAAAGGATGACCTGGGATATCCTATACTTAGAGATGACTTTGAACTAGCATTAAAGGGTCTGAAATGGTAAGGCACCGGGTACAGATAAGGTGCAAGCAAAAACTATAAAAACTGCTGGACAAACAGTAACAGAACGTCTCTTCCGACTTGTAAGCTATAAGTATGAGACAGGCGAGATATCCAAAGATTTCAAACGTAACATTATAGTAACTATACCAAAAAAAAGAGGCGCGGATAGATGTAAAAATTTTTCAACAACAAGCTTGACAGCACACGTGTCAAAAATATTAATTAGAATTGTACAAAGACGTATGGAAAAACAAGCTAAAGAAATACTAGGAGAAGATCAATTTGAGTTTAGGCGAAACAGGGGAACACGGGATGCTATTTTAGCGCTGAGGGTGATAATGGAGAAAACAATAGAGAAGGGGAAAGCGTATATATGGGGTTTGTAGATCTGGAAAAAGCATTCGACCATGTAACATGGAGAAAAATGTTCGAAATACTCAAAAAGATTGGAATCAGATATAGGGATAGACGAATTGTACATAGCTTATACAAAGAACAAACAGCAAGAAAGTAGAGAATAAATATTAAGAAAGGGGTGAGACAGGGACGTGCCATATTTCCATTAATTTTTAACTTGTACATAGAAGAAGCAATAAATACGGTTAAATGCAGGAAGACATTTGGAAATAATATGCAGGGACGAGTTATAAGCTGCTCTTAATGAAATGGAAACAGTTCTAACGGATGGATATGGTATGAAAATTAACAAAAATAGAACTAAAGTTCTAGTATGCAAAAGAGGGGAAAATAAATCAAAAACAAAAATACAAATAGGTAACGAGAACTTACAAGGGGTTAAGGATTTCTACTACCTAGGAAATCAAATAACGCACGATGGTAAAAGCACAAAAGATATAAAACAAAGATTAGCACAAGGTTGTGCTACATTTGACAAAATAAGCAACTACTGTGTTCAAAGACCACAAACATAGAAACAAGGAAAAGATTGCTTAAACATATGTGTGGAGCACAGCACTGTATGGCTGTAAAGCCTAGAGAGTAAAGAAAAAGGTAGATGCCTTTGAAATGTGGTGCTACAGAAGTGTGATGAAGGTACCATGGACAGACAAAGTTAATAACAAAGAGGTACTAGAAATGGTAGGGGAAGGTAGAACTATGTGAAAAACAGTAAAAAATAGAAAGGATAGGATGGTAGACCACATACTAAGACATAAAGGAATAGTGCGGAATATATTAGAAGCAGAGATAGGAAAAAAGAGAAGTAGAGGTAGACCTAGGTTAGACTACTGCACACGGATAGTGAAAGATGTAGGTTGTGAGAATTTCAAGGAAATGTGTAGGCGAGCTCAAAATAGAAATCAATAGAGGTACGTTTCCAACCAACCGCAATATGGAAAAACTAATGACAAAAATAATAACTGTACTTAAACATGGTGATTATTATGAACAAATACAGATATTGGTTTTGCAATACTCTCAACTAATGTTAATTGTGCAAAAGGATTTTTTTGAAAACTATTAATACGGCAAATGTCTAAGTGTTGAGGGAACCTTGGCAGCCACAGACTGCTTAACCACCTTCACATACCACTGTATCTCGGTGAAATAGAGCATATAATTAGAAAACAATAGAATGGAATCGAACTGTATATCGGCTGTTGTGAGAATTGCAGGGAACGGTGTAGGCTAGCTCAGAACATAAATATGCTGAGGTACTAGTCCAACCAGTTTCAAGATGTAAAACCCAATGACGAAAAAATAAGTGCTCTTAAATCTGATAATTATTATAAACAACTAGTTGTTGGCTGTGAAATATTTTGAACTAATGTTGATTGTGCGAAAGACAAATTGGAAAAACTATTAATTCGACAAAGGTTTAGGTGCTGGGGAAACTTGGCAGCCAAAGGCTGCTTACCACCCTTCATATACCACTGAATATCGGGGAAATAGGGTACATAAATGTAAAACAATAGAAGGTGACCGAACTGCATCAAACAAGAAAGAACACCAGCTATCTTCAAAAACAAGGAACGTAGATACAAGAAGAAAACTGTTCAGAGCATAGTGTGGAGCACATCACAGTACATCTATGAAATAGGGGCAGTAGGAAAACTAGACAGAAAGAGATGGAAGCCTTCTGGGATGTTGTGCTTTAGATGTATAAAGATGGTAGCATGGACACACTAAGTTAATAACAAATAGGTTGCAGAAATAGTAGAGAAATAAAGATATCTGTGGAAAATGAAAAAATAGTAGAAATAGAAGGACAGGATATTTTCTAAGGCATTTCTGGGGAAGAGTACGGGATATACTCAAGCAGAGATAAGAAAAAGGAGGTAGAGGTAGACCGAGATCAGACTTTAGCACACAGATAGTGATAGATTCAAACTGTGCAAATTTCAGGGAAATGTGTAGGTTGGTTCAGACCAGGAAACAATGACGGTACGCGTTCAACCAGTTCTAGGACTGAAGACCTAATGATGATGATGATGAACTTTAATCAATGATAATTTTCCTCAAAATTAATGAGCTTCCATATAAAAACTTTGATGTAATACGCTTTTGAATTTACTGGAACGTGCGCCAACATTAATAATTCTTATTAAGAATTGGCTTTACACATTTATAAATATTAACGACCAATTACAATTCTTACACATATCAAACAGCAAGATAGCTATGATTTAATTAACTTATAGGTTTCTTTGTTTCATTTCTTCTTAACTGCATCCACGTCAACGGCCAGGAGTCACCACAGCCAAAATTCCAACCTGCCGTGGTTGACCAAAAGCTCCCAACCACTGGTCGCTTTTTCCCAAGAGACCGATATGAAATTCCCGTGTTTAGTCGCATCCAAGAAGCTATTTAACTCATGATAGTCTTGATATTTGAATAACGTTCCAAAGCTTAACGTACCTGTCGTCTTTCCGTGTGATCGAGTTTCGAGAGATTGCTCACTGATGTCCGATAATCTGATCCGAGCTGATCTCATCCATTTCTACGATTATCCGAGGTTTTATAAGTTATAACGTCGCAGTGTTATTACCCGATGTCCTCGTTTTCATGAGGTGGTGTGTTTGTCCAAATGCAAGGTACTGTCATTCAAATAAAAATTGATTTAAAGACATATTTTTAATTTTTGGCATTGACGATTTTATGAATGCTGCAGTATAGTAGTAAACTATGTATGGAGTTAAATTCTACACTAAACATCTTTTTAGTTCAGAATTGTTTGGCTTTCAAATCATTTACGTTTTATTGCAGATATGTAGCAAGAAGTTTTCGGTATTTTTAACCAAAGTAAAAATATCTTTCTGTAATCAACTTGTCCAAAATGATTAGTTTAGTTCGTTTTAAAAGCATAAACCAGAAAAGGGATTATCTTTTCACAGTATATAGAATAAAGCTATAATAGCTCAAAGATTGTGAAGTAGTAAATCCGTCTCAAAGGACGTTAAAATTCGTTTTGCTACCTGTTGTGTATTGTCATTCGAGCAGTAAAAGGGTTAACAGTAATTGATCTTTATACTTAATATTTCCTTCAAATTCATATTTGTCCTACAGCTTGCCTAATACCCTAAATAAAATTGCTTTTAGAGACCCAAGTTTTAGGCTTCTGTTGTTATGGATATCTTTGTATTTAGAAAGTCGGTCTATGATACTTTAAAGGGATTGTTAAGATAACCGTAAACGGTTTCTATAGAATTGGTTGAAATAAATAGAAAAGTTTTACAACATGAACGTCACCAGACCATTCTTTTACTCAATCAAAGAATGCGTGTCTAAAGAGGGCCAAAAACTTCCTTTCTGATGTAAATTTAGATGTAACTTTAGTGGCAATAAATCTAGATCGATTTGATAAAATATGCTTAAGGGTAATCGTATTTTGAATATCAACCGTTAGGTATTAGCTTTTTAATAAAATTCGATAACAATAAATAAAATCAACAAAATAGAGGATCTTTTATTTCAATAATATTTAGAAAATCTGAACGAGTTGTGAAGACGAGAGGGGGGGGGGCGAGAAAACTCTTTTATCACTAAGTTATGTATAATCTATCGAACAAAAGATAAAATATGATTAGCACAATCCAAAGGCCTGGTAACAAAGGAATTTTTGCTGTTTTTGGTGAGAAATGAAAATTTTTATTATGAACCCCTATTACACTATTATCCAGCAAAGTAATCACCATCGCACTCGATGACCTTCTGCTGACGTGGCTCCAATTTTTGTGTGTTGTATTGTAGAAATCTACATTTTGCATCAAAAAATTGGCGGACTGTATCTATAACATCAACTCGAGTTTGAACTGTATATGCCTCATACAATTGTCAAAATAGGGACAAGTGGTAGTCACTTGGCGAAATGTCAGGAGTATAAAGTGGGTGTGGTAACGTTTCCCATTCAAGCTCAGAAATTTGTTCCCAGGTTGCTATTGCAGTATGAGGCTTAGCATTGTCCTGTAAGAATAGTACTTTCTTACGATTAATCAAAGAAGGCTGTTTCTAAATGAGTGCTGCTTGTACTCGCTGAAGGTGATTACGATAGACTTTGCCGGTGATAGTTTGGCCCATTTTTAAGAACTTACTGTTAACGCGCGAGGGGTCTTATAATTTTATATATCGACTTACCTCAGGCGTATTCTATTGTTCTGTGTTCTTTCTACTCTTTAACGAAGTGGACTGTATGGCTATTTATTGGACGTGTTATGTACGCACTATCACTGTGTTTTTTAGGGGTTTATCGATAAAATCACATTCGAACACTAATGACTTAACTCGCTTTACAGAACTAACAACCGTTTCTCTTCGATGTCCATGAGCGAGTGTCTATCACTACCCCCTTTTTTAACTTAATTTCCACAGGCACAAAAGAGGTTTTATGACAGGATATAACGGGACAAGGGATGACAGCTTTGCTATTTGATTTACAACTACGAATATACAACGACTTAAAATTACAGGAAAACGTGCGACAAAGAGACCAAACACTAACACTGCACAATTCCGGCTCTGTCTACCAAACACACAATAGAATCTTTTTGTATGCAGAAAATCTTTGGATGTGTGATATTGGATCGGTTGGTGACCACGAATGATAAGACGCTTAGAATTGGATTACGGTATATACTTTTGATTGCAAATTAACAACCGATCAACAAAAGTTTATTTTGATAAAGGTAAGAAGTTTGTCGAAGAAATGGTAACGTGGCTTAATTTGTTATCATCTGACAGGTGTAATTTCAAGCTACTGGGCCTGTTAGGTTTTCAATCAGTCAAGTTTATGGACGTCAACTATGTCTATTCTAGTAGATTGTTTCTGATTGACGAGGGGATTTTAATTACAGGGTATTCCCTTCGTGAAATGGATTTGCTATACAAAAGGTCACTATACGTTTGAACAAATAAAACACAAATTTCAATCCACTTTACTTAAATCTATTCTAAAATAATATTATTTCAACATATCTGTAAACAAGTATGCGTATTTAACAATTTTAACATTACTTACATTTATATTTAGATTAGTATCTACAGATATTCCTATAATAAAATTCATACAACACACAAAAACCGCAATTTACAGTTCATTCTTAATGCATCAAAATCTTTATAAATAAATATTACAATCAGTTGCGATTTAACTTGCAATGTCCAGACTTTATATTTTTAATGATGTAACACCACACATTAGGCAATACCTTATAAATGCCATCAAACATAAATACTATCCAAATTATAACATCTAATTCTACTAAAGTTAACTTACAGTTTCACCTTCAACTGACAACAAAGTCCATTGAAACCAAGAGTGATTATCCTTCGTGCATTTAATTCGAACTTAAGGTTGCAGTGAAAGTAAACCGTCCCCATCTATTTATTTTGGCGTTTGTAGGTTATGTCGAAATCTAAGGTTAACCACGTGAACCGTCAGTTATTACTCCATAATCAAAGGGATGTTTTATAAATTTTATAAATTTAACTGTTTTAAAATGACGATTCCGCTAGGAAAATTTAATCTAATTATTTTGTTTACACTTTTGTGGTTTAAATTAA
The DNA here is from genome assembly GCA_036346225.1 of Platerodrilus igneus. Lineage (NCBI taxonomy): Eukaryota > Metazoa > Arthropoda > Insecta > Coleoptera > Lycidae > Platerodrilus > Platerodrilus igneus. Next base: position 6,750,329 of record JARFIW010000215.1, read on the forward strand.
TTTATGAGCAAAAAGTCGGTTCCTATATGTATTTAATGGAGATAAAACGATTATTTTTGTGGTTTTAAGTTTACGATTTAAATAGAATTACCAATTTATAGTTGTCCATAACAAGTTGTCCATTTTAGGTTACTCTTTCCTCTTTTTCAACAGATTTTTATTTCCCATAATGCCCAAACGTTACACATCATTTTCCAATGCGGTACATATGTTTCGCGCCGCGTCGGCCGCTTGTTGCTAGGTTTGTACTCATCAACTAACCAACTTTGAATTAACGTTTTGTTCATGGCTATTTTAAATTATTTCACAAAGAGAATTAAGCAATTGCCGCAGAATTTGTATGGATCAAATGAAAACGGAATTTATACGAAAGTAATAACGATATATAAACAAGTACTGCAAGTAAATACCTAAAAAAATATTCAGAGCACTCTACAAGATAAACCGTACGAACTTTTTTGGTTACTTAATATTTCCTACTAATTCAGTATCACAATTAATTCCCATCATCATTAGGTCTACATTCATAGAACTGATTGGACACGTACTTCCACAGTTTCCTAATCTAACCTACACATTTCCTTGAAATTCACACAGCCCACATCTTTCACTATCTGTCTGCAATGGTCTAATCTAGGTCTACAACTGTCTCTCCTTTTTCCTTCTCTGCTTCGAATATATACCACGCTATTCCTTCATATCTTAGTATGTTTCATATCATCATCATCATTTGGAACTGGTTAGATGTGTACCTCCATTCCTTCCTATTCTGAGCTAACCTACACAATTACCTGAAATTCTGACACCCTACATCTTTCGGTATCTGCGTGCAATAGTCTTAACCTAGGTTTACATCTACCTCTACCACTCTCTTTTTTATTTCCGCTTGTAGTATATCTCGCACTATTCCCGAATACTTTAGAACGTATACTATCCTTCTATTTTTTCTAATTTTTCTTTCCATAGATATCTTACTTCTACTATTTTTAGAACCTCTTTGTTCTTAACCTTCTCTGTTCAATTAGTTCTAATAAATCGAAAGTATTACTATTGCGGATTGCAAATAATCTATCGATTTTACGAATTTTGGGCAGTTATATATAAAGCTATAAACCAGCTTTATAGCTAAATTAAATTGTTATAAAAGTAGTTAAAACTATCGCGTTTATTTCTATACCCCATGAAACAGCTAAACCCGCACGTAACATTCATCAACTGCTCCCATATCGAAACAGATGTAGCTATTGAAAACTAGTCCCATGTGAAAATTCTCAGCTTTCCCAATTCCACGGAGACGGAATTAAAACATGGTCTCGACTTTGTTTTAAATTTGCCTAGCAAGGAAACTTAGTCAACTTAAGGTACTTTTCCCATTAATTGCAGCAACTTAGGCATACATGGCTTTTATGCTTTTCCTTGTTGGTGTCGCAGAGCTCGAACTACTGTAACTTGGCTTATGGACTCTTCTACCAATTTCTTTAAAGAAGCACTAGGTGCCCGAGATTCATAATATATCTATGCGGTTGCAATATTCCCTACGGATCCCAAGGTCCCGGGTTCAAATCCCGACACGGTCGACTGCTTGAAAAATGGCAGGTGAGCATTTATCACAAAAATTACGCCCTCGTTCGGATGAGAGGTTAAATGGAGGTCTCGTGTGTGAGTGTTGTCACGCACGTTAAAGATCCCTACCTTGCCTGGAACGACAAGGGTTCGGCAAAATTCTAAATTTCCGGGCAACAAAAAACTCGCCTCCTGGCCAATGTAGTACCTTCGGGTGGAGCATTGGGAATGTAAATGAACGGTTGCAATATTCCGGCGGCTTCGTGGCGTAGTGGTATGTGTGTGACTACTACGCCTAAGGTCCCGGGTTCGAATCCCGACACGGTCCGCTTTGAAAAATGTTAGGCAAGCTTTTTTCAGAAAAATCCCTCCTTGCTTGGAACAGCAAGGGTTCGGCAAAATTCAAAATTTTTCAGGAAAAAGAAACTCGCTTTTCCCCAATGTAATACCTTCGGGTGGAGCATTGGAAAATCACATGTAAGGTCGCGATATTTCAAGGTCCCGTGTTCGAATCCCGACACGGTCCGCTTGAAAAATGTTAGGCGAGCATTATTTACAAAAATACACCCTCGTTCGGATGAGAGGTAAAATGGAGGTACTGCGTGTGAGTGTTGCCACGAACGTTAAAGATCCCTACCTTGCTTGGAACAGCAAGGGTTTGACAAAATTTCAAATTTTCCAGGTAAAAAGAAACTCGCTTCTTGGCCAATGTAGCACTCTCGGGTGGAGCATTGGAAAATCAAATGTAGGGTCGCGATATTCCAAAGAATTAGTATCCCGTGAATATTTCCTTTGCTATAAAATAAATATTACTACCCAGACTCACTTGTATCATTTGCCTTTCTTCTCTACATAGAAGCACTTCGGACTTTAGGACTTAAGAAGCTCATCCAGTAATGCCTGCACTTTTATAACTAACGAATATGATTGTGTGATGCTCTACATTGAAGATATTCAGAAACTACACTTGTCGAAGCGGAGCCTAAGTGTACACAAATTGTAGACACTTGCACTTATTAAACAAATAGGATATTACATTGGTTTTTCTGCCGTTATTGTAGATAATATTCTTAGAAAACGCAAAAATAGAATTAGCATCTGTAAGTAAGATTTTAAGCAAGTTGACTTTAAAATTGTTTTTAATAATTTAGTCAACATTATACATTTGTTGGGTTTTGGGTAATCTAAAGGTTAAAGTGAAGAAGTTGTAAAAGTCGGGAGCTTATGAGGTTAGTTGGTCCATGCCAAGATGTTTTTAAAAACATATCGGCCAGACTTAGAAAAATATAGAAAATAAAATTAAAAGAACACATTGCTTACATGAAATATAAAAGATATAAAGATATAAAAGATCTTAAGTCGCCGATCACATTTTTTAAACTTTCTTAAATGCCTTTGAATTAATTAAAATACCGAAACACAAAAGAATCCTCCTAAATACTAACAAGGAATTGCTCAATCTAGTTTGTTGTACACGTTGCCTTAACAACGATTCGAAATGCAAAGTTTATGTTGTGGCTCCGCTCAAGAGGCGACTCCGTGGCATAGTTGGTATGTGTGCGACTACTATGCCTAAGGTCCTGAGTTCGAATCCTGACACGGTCCACTTGAAAAATGTTAGACGAGCATTTTTTTTTACAAAAGTACGCCTTCGTACGGATGAGAGGTAAAATGTTCTCACGCACGTTAAAGATCCCTACCTAGTTTGGAACAGCAAGGGCTCGACAAAATTCAAAATTTCCAGGCAAAGAAAAACTCGTCTCCTGGCGAATGTAGTATCTTCGGGTGGAGCGTTGGAAAATCAAATGTAGTGTGACTCTGCTCGAGGCGACTTCGTGGCTTTGTTGTGTCTAAAGGGGCTGTTATCCTGCCACAGTGTTCTCATTTATCATTTAATATCAATTTAGCTGGATTAATAACGTCTTTATGTTCGTCCGCCTGTTCGTTCTTGGTAACTATGTCTAATATTTTATATTTGAACTGTTGAAATTTAATATTTTCTTGGAATTATTTTCAATTTGCAAGTCGCTTTGGCAAAAGGATCTTTAAATCGCAATTAAAGTCTCATTTTGTTTTTCTACTAATTTTTTCTTAAAAATTTGCATTCTACTCATAAAAGCGGTTCGTTTATGATCTCTTTTAATCCTTTTGTAATGATTCGCGTTTCCCGTATAAGAAAATAGAAATAATATAACAACATTGCATTTTTACAAGTTTTAATTAATTTAATAAATCCATAGTTTCAGCGGGTACTTACGTATCGCGAAATCTGGTTTCACGTCAATTGTATCGATCGTTAGCCATAAAGCTGTTATTTATTTTTCCTAATGTCTTTAGAAAATCCGGTATTAGAACAAAGTTTCATGTTAATTTTAAGAATCGCGGTTGGAACTTGATTAGATTTTGGGAGGTCACAATTTTTTACACAATTGCAAATTAAATTCTAATAGTGTTTATTATGTAAAGAATAATTAAAAGTTAGTAAAACATAATCGCCCCTGGAGAAGCAATTTATTTATTCTTTTGAGTTAATTGGTAACTGTTTATGTTTAATTGAAAGACCTGTAATTTGTCACCGACATTATTTAAATATTTTACTTAAAATTTAAGTTCGTACAACTGTTAAACACTTTTAAATCATATCCTTAATGGTGGGAACGTGAAATAGACTTAAAACTTTGTCGCCTTTGATTCACATTTTCTAATGGTACTGAAGAACAACAAAGAAACAATCAGACCACAGTTCGGTAGCGTAGCTGCACCCCCGCCAACCCTGCAATGCGGGATGCCCAACTGGGTTTGAAACCGCATGTACATTGCTGAGTCCAAAATACATCTCGTCCTAGTGTCCCGCTTTTAATCACAACCTCAAAATTGGTTTGAAACAGTTCCTCACTGTTTTCTATTCTGGAGATAATACTTTCACCTCTTGTAATCTTTAACCGTTTTTCTTAATCCAATTCTTTATTTTCTAAGTTGCCCTTAATTTTCGTTCTAACCCTTCCCTTAATTGTGTTCTATTTATTTGTTTCTCTTAGGATTCATTTTTCATGTTGGATGTGTTTGTTGCACTGAGTTAAGGCGGCTCTGCAGCGTAGTTGATATGTGTGTGACTACTATGCCCAAAGTCCCGGGTTAAAATTCCGACACGATCCGCTTGAAAAATGATAGACGAGCATTTTTCACAAAAATACGTCCACGTTCGAATGAAGGTAAAATGGAGGTTCCGTGTATGAGTGCTGTCACGCACGTTAAAGATCTCTAACTTGCTTGGAACAGCAAGGGTTCGGCAAAATTCAAAATTTTCAGGTAAAAAACTGATTTCCTGGCCAATGTAATACCTTCGGGGGGAGTATTGCAAAAGTCAAATCTAGCGTACTGGGTTTGAAAATAGATCGTTCAAAATGAGTTTGGTATTTGTTGTATGTAGTGATTGCTTATCATGATTAGGAAGTTCTCTAGTGGTGGCTGATAGCATTTTTTAAAATTATGGTTGAATATATGACGCAGTTCCTTTTTGTTATTACTTTTTTTGGTATAGTTTGAATTTTGGGCTAGCGTTTGTAGTTTTTCTTTCTCTTTCTCTTGTTTTATATTTATTTTATTTTGTTCCTTTACTGGATTGAATGTTCCTAGTTTTCTTAAATCATTTATTTTTGTTTGTATTTTATGTTGTTATGGCGGTATGAAAAATTCTCGGTTTTGCCTAGACACACCTTCCCGATCTCACTAATAAATGTTTTCATATATTATTCCAAAAGACAAAAAGTTATTTTTTCAGAATCATTGACTGTAGAAAATGTGTTCGAAAAGAATTTCTAAAACTTAGTAGATGATATTTACATTCGACATGATTATTTCTAGATTAGTTTATGAAATTTTAGATATCAGAATGCTGAAAATGTAGCTTTTCTGAAATTTGATTAAAGGAAGTTTTCGAAAACTTGGTTTTTCAACATTTCAGAATCTATAAATTGTTTCATCATCATTGGGTCTTCAGTCCTGGAACTGGTTAGACGTGTACCATCATTGTTTCCTATTCTGTGCTAACCTACACATTTTCCTGAAATGCTCACGGCCTACATCTCTTTCACTATCTGTATGCAGTAGTCTAATCTACCCCTACATCTTGTTTTTCCTTTCTCTGCTTCTAATATACTCCTCACGCCTTAAGACGAGTCCTATTATCCTAGCTCACCTATTTTTTGTAATTTCCACATATTTCTTTCTTCTTCTTTTTTGTTCTTAACTTTGTCTGTCCATGACATCTTCCTCACACATCTGCAGCACCACTTTTTAAATACTTCTTTTTCCTGTCCGCTTCTTCTATTGTCCACGTCTCACAGCCGTACAGTTCTGTGCTTCACACCTATGTTTTCATCAGTTTTTCTCGTTTTTATGTTTATTGTTTTCGAACATAGCGGTTGCTTTATCTTGTTAAAAGCAGCTCGGGCTTGTGCTAATTTTTTTTTTATATCATTCGTACCTTTATTAATCTTTATTGGGCATTGAACCACTCAGAGTTTTTAATTGTCTTTATTTGCGTAAATAAAGACGATTTTAAAAACTCTGAGTGTTTTAACAAGAAAGATTAAGAAAAATACAAGACAAATCACAACAAACATACAAGGAATCATTCGCACTTTTCCCATTTTGCATTATTGGGCTTCCTAGATAGCAGAAATCCTTAACTTATTGTATACTCTGGTTTTCTTTTTTTATTATGGGGTTTGACTTATTTCCCTCTCTACATACTTTTTATTTTTGTTGATTTTCATTCTGTATATCTCTGTCAGTACCGGTTTCTTTCAGGTAAGAGCTGCTTCTAACTCTTCCTTAATAGAGGCAAACACCGCTATGTTATCTGGAAATCTAAGCATATCAATCGTTTGTTCCAGCATAATAATTCAAAATGTCTTCCTGCATTTGACAGTCTTCATTGCCCTTTTGTTATACAAATTAAAAAATAATGGAGATAGCACACATCCCTGTCACACCCCTTTCCTAAATTTACTTCTCTACGTTCCTGCTCTAATTTTATTACCGCTGTTTGCTCCTTATATAAGCTATGTACTTAACCCTACAATTTTTTTTTTAGTATTTCGGACATTTTCTTCCATGCTACATTTGTTGAATGATTTTTCCAAATCAACAAACCCCATGTACAAGCTTTCTCCTTTTTCAATTGTTTTCTATTTCACCGATATTCAATGGTAAGCAAAGGCGTTTAACTAACCTGACGGCTACCAAAGATTTCTCACCACAGACATTTGCCGAAATAATTGTTTTCCAATTATTCATTTCTCAAAATCAACGTTTGTTGAGATTATTGTAAAACCAACGCTTGTAGTTGTTAACAATAATCATTAGGTTGAAAAATACAATTACTTTTTTCATCATTAGGTTTTCCGTCCTTGAACTGATTGACCGCGTACCTCCATTGTTTTTCATTCTGAATTAAGCTATACTTTCCCTGAAATTCACACAGTCTGCATCTTTCACTATCTGTGCGCAATAGTTTAACCTAGGTCTACCTCTACCCCTCTTTCTCTTTTCTCTGCTTTTAATATATCCCGCAGTGTTGCATGATGTCTTGCTATGCGTCATATCATTCTATTTTTCTATATATTTCTTTCTTCTCCTACCATTTCTAGTACCTTTTTGTTCTTAACTTTGTCCGCTCAAGATATCTTCTTCATTCGTTTATTGCACCACATTCTAAAGGCTTCTATCTTTTTCCTGTCCACGTTTCACAGCCGAACAGTGCTGTGCTCTCTTTCTCTCTCTCTCTCTCTCTCTCTCTCTATATATCTATATATATATATATATATATATATATATATTATTGCTATGCTCTCTCTTTTCACTCTCTTTTCAAGCCCCAATGTTGGATATCATACTACTTTGCTATGTTATAGCCCCTCTTTTTATATCTGCCTCGGCTAGCTCAATCTGATAAAATAATATAAATGAAGCAATCCAAAATATTTACACTTTGTATTATAATAACTTATTCGATTTTATATTCAAAAATTAATCCCTGAATAAAATATTAATATTTATCTGTTTCCACCAAAATCATATTCCCTGAAAGTCAGCAAAAATACCTCTATAATTTACTTTGAAGCCCTTTTGAATAATCAAATGATGTCTTTCTGTTATAAATTCTAAAAGGATTTTTGATGACCCATACAAATACTTCGATATAAATAGTAGAAAATGTCAGAAAATTGAAAATACAGTCTTATACTAATAAAGGATTCTAAATTTCTAACCTGTGTTTTCTGATTCCTGGAACTGCCTCTATATGTTGGTGGTCAGCAGCCCTGTATTGTTCCCAATTTGATGCTCTGTTACGGCTTCTTCCAGTTAATTCTTAGCGTAGTTTCCAGAATAATGACTTAATTTTTCTTGTATGCTCCTTCGGTTTTTTACTCAGATTTTTGTTTAGTTTAATTTATAGTTTCTTTGGATTTTTAATTGAAGTTTATTTGGAATTTCTCCAGAGCTTATTTGGAAATTTAATTTGTAGTTTAATTGGAGTCTCTCCAGAGTTCTAAATTTTTAAATATTAGTATTATATTTAATTAATAATTTACCTTACGTTTTTTAAAAGCAAACGGCCGCTTTGGTTGTATTAATTGGCACTTTACTTTGCACTTTGATGTCACTCAATTATTTATTTTTACAAAGTTCACTTTGGGTAGTAATTTATGTTTCAGTGACGTGGTTTGTGCCTTGGTTACAGAGATACTCCCTGTTAACAAGGTCCGCGTACTATTTAAAGACCCCTCCTATCTATTTTTCTGTTGGTGTTTTTTGCGTGTTCGTTGATCGAGGCGTTGTATCTTGCGCTATCACTACAAGACTCTGGTATTTCTCCACATTTCTTGTACTCTTGGTAAAATACTTTATTCCTCACGTAGGAGTTCTATATTATGTAGCATATTTTGCAGAAAGTCTAAGTTTTGATTGCATTTTGGCACGTCTAGTTATTTGTGTTGCTATAGTTCAAACTTTATCGTATTACGGACCGTCTATTATTTATTGTTTATTACTCCAAATATTTTGGATTTTATATAAATGTACTGTCTTTGGTCACGTATTAATATTTTTACAATGACTTATTTGAATGCGTTTGCTTATTTATGCGTTAATATTTTGAATAATGTTATTTTATAGCTAGAATGCCAGGTTATTTACCATTATCGATCGCATGTTTATTCTGATAAAACCCGTTGCGTTGAAAACATTACTTTTGCTTGTTTCTATTTAATTCTAAACTTGTATATTTAATTTAAGACGTATTATACGACGTACACGTTATTATTCTTGCTAAATATGATTTGGTTATTGCAAAATGAGCTTCACTTTTATGAATTAAATTAGTTATGATTTATATACAGTGTGTTTGCTATTGACTTTATGTAAAATTGTCTATTTACTCCTATTTAATGGTGGAATTGTTTGGTTTTCTAAACATTAATAATATTTACATGCATCTTACGACCCCTATGACTTAATGTACCCATTACCTTCTTATAATAGCTATATATATATATATATATATATATATATATATATATATATGCATTCAGCAATCTTTTCTTTGTTTCTAAAATAATCTTTGTTTTATATCTTTGGCATTTTTTCTATCATGTGTTATTTGGCTTCTTAGGTAGCAAAATTCTTAACCTCTTATAAGTTTATGTTTCCTATTTGCATTCTGGTTTTTGACTGATTTTCTCCTCTTTTACATACTAGCACTTAGTTTTATTTTTGTTAATTTTCATACCGTATATTTCTTAGTACTGCTTCTATTTAATTAAGAGTTGCTTCTGACTTTTGCCTGCTAGATGGTAATACCGCTATATCATCTGCACATCTAAGCATATTACTTATTTGTTTCCGCATAATCATTCCAAATGTTTTCCTGCATTTGACGGTATTCAATACCTCTTCGATATACAAGTTAAAAATTAACGGTAATAACGCACATCCGCGTCTGGCCCCTTTCCTAATATTTACTTTTCTTTGTTCCTGCTCTAATTTTATGAGAGCTTTTTGCGTCTTTGTCTAAGCTATGTACTACCCGTCTACCCCTATAATTTATTCCAATCTTTTTGAGTATCTGGAACATTTTTTCTGATTTTATTTTATCCATTGTTTTTGCCAAATTTACAAACCCTATATTCACGTTTTCTCTTTTTTCTGTTTTCTCCATTATCATACTTAAAGCTAAAATGGTCTCCCGTATTTCCATGTTTCAACTAAACATACATTGATCTTCTCCTAATATTTCTTCAGCTCGTCTTTTCATCCGTTTTTGTACAATTCTAATTCATATTTTTGACACGTGTGCTGTCAAACTTATTTTTCAAAAAATTTTACATCTATCCGCGCCTTTCTTTTTTGGTAGAGTTACTATGATGTTACGTTTGAAATCTTTTGGTATCTCGCCTGTCTCAGACATATATCTTACAAGTTGGAAGAAACATTCTGTTATTGTTGGTCCAACGGCTTTTAGAGTTTCTGCTTGTACCTTATCTATATCTGGTGCCTCATTATGTTTCACACCTTTTAATGCGAGTTCAAACTCATTTTTAAGTCATCGCGTGCAATGTCTGATTCCTGTTCTGGTGCTTCTAGTTTCTGTCCTGCATCGAGATTCCCTATGTATTTTTGCTGTTTACACACTTTCTCTACTTATTCTATAATTATGTTTAGTCCCGCTCCTCTTATATTTTTGCTATACCGTTCTATACCTCAAAAATTCATTCTAATTAGTTTATATGCTTCGTTTGAGTTTTTCAATTCATTGCTTTTAGCTTTCCTGCATTTGCGAATAATTTATCATTTTATGGCTTTGTATTTCTGTTTTCCTTATTCGTTTTTTTTGTTTTTGTATTTTCGCCTTTCTTCTATTTAATTCAGATTATCCTTTGCTCCCCAAGGTTGTTTATTTTCTTTTTGTTTATACCCCAGCATACTTCTGGCCGCCATGTCTAAGCTGGATTTAATATTATTCCATTCTGCATCTATTTCGTTTGTATTAGAAATTTTCCCGATGTGTTTTAGCAATTTGTTTGACTTTTTTTTAAAATCTTTTGTGGGTATCTTTTCTTTTAGTTTCTCAAAGTCAAACTGTCTTTTTTTCGTTCCTTTTTGTCAAATTGTTAAATTTGAGCGGGTTTTCATAATAACTATGTCGCAGGCAGTGTCTATATCTGCTTCTGGCTGGCTTCTATAATCTTCACCTGATTCCTGAATTGTTTTCCAACAAGAATGTAATCTATTCGATAGCACCCTATGTTTCCTTGCATCTACCACGTGTATCGTCCTCTATCATGATGTTGAAATAATTTGATTGCAATGGCCAAATTGTTTTTTCGCAAAATTCTACAAGCCATATTTCTCTATCGGTTTTTGTGCCTAAACCAAATATACCTATTACCGCTCCTTCTCAACCCACACCTACTACTGCATTAAAACCTCCCGTAATTATTAAATTTTCATGTCCTTTTACGTTTCTTACTATGTCTTCGATATCTTTGTAGATTGCCTCTATCTCTTCCTCACTGTAGCTGGAGGTGTGCATGTATACTTGGATCCTTACTGTTACCGGTTTAGATTCTAATCTAACCATGGGTGCTTTTTCGTCCTTTTGTAAGTAGGTTTCCACACCGTGTGCTTTTTCGCATAACTATCCCCACAGCCGAATTTGCCTCCTCTGAGCCTGCATGAATTACTCTACAGTCTCCTCTGCAAAATTTGCCCGGCTCTGGTCACTGAACTTTGCTAAACCGTACTATATCTAATGATAGCCTATTCATTTCAATTTTCAAATTTTCTAGATTGCCTATTTGTATCACGGTTTTAGCATTCCACGCACCGACTCATAAGATGTTCTCGGTTCTTCGTATCTTCTTATTGAGCTTGCTGATCACTTCCTTCGAAGTAGTCTCCTCTCGGAGGTGCGAATTGGGAACTATTTTAACTTCTAAATCTTTTACCCCAGCAGATGCCATCATTTTTGAAAACGTTTTAAGTACGCCGTGTTCGTGGGGGAGTAGGCTTTGTCGCACAGTTGGTATGCTACTAAGACCATGGTCCCGGGTTCGAATTCCAACACGTTCCACTTGAAAAATGTTGGGCGAGCATTTTTCACAAAAATACATTCTCGTTCGGATGAGAGGTAAAATGTTGGTCCCGTGTATAAGTGTTGTCACGCACGTTAAAGATTCCTACGTTGCTTGGAACAGCAAGAATTCGGCAAAATTCAAATTCCAGTTAAAAAGAAAATCGCTTCCTGACTCGTGTAGTACCTTCGGGTAGAGCATTGGAAAATCAAATGTAGTATGTATTTGGGAGGTAATGTGATGATTTCCCGTTATCATCCACATCGCAGTAAAGTGTCTTAGAATACTATACTGACCTCTATGGTTTCTGCCACTTTTAAGTACTGAAAGAGCTGCTGCCCTCTTTCGGAGACTTCTCGTAGTCTGACGTCATTAAAGACCCAACTAATTTGGTTAAACCTATAACTTGGTTTTTAGCTCACTAAAAAATGCAAGCCATTCTACCCGTTCTTGTATCCTAGAACCTTTTCAAGATACAGGTTCTTTCAAAACGGTAAAGCTGTTAATAGAAAGAAAACCAATATGGGGCGTTTTATTCAATGTTTCTCCAACCACAGTTTCTAGATAAATTGGTATTTTAAGATTTTTTAGGTAATAGATTAATTAGTTTTCTTCTAATTTAAGACAGACTTAATAAGGAAGTAAATTTTCTGTTGAAAAGGTTCATTTCAGATACGTGGTTCCTTAGAAGGTTCTTAATTAACTCTTGATAATACTTGTTTTAATATATTTGTTTCTGATAAATATCTTCTAGTGATCGAAGTGGTTTTTTAATAATATTGAATAACAAGATAAAGAGAACGATAAAACAAAAGTAGTTAGGATATACAAAGGCTCTTTTTTAACGTTTAATTCTACCGGTACAATTGATGATCTCTTCAAATTATACTTTGTCCTATGCCAGAAGTTCTTATAGATTAATGTCTATTAAAGTGATTTCGACCACCGCTGCCACATAGAAGCTACTTTTTTATGCTTTACATTTGAAAAACAGCGATCAGAGTATCACAAACCAAAAACTTTTAGTAACTTCCAGGCACAGGATGCAGCAGCGGCTTTTGCGGTATAACAAGAACCAACAAAGGAGCAATTGACTATTGTAATATTCTGCAACAATAAGCATCGTATATTATACTCAAGTAAACGTCTTTCTTCCTTGATTCGTTACATGTATTGAAATTTTACAGCCTCCGTTGGGCGTTCGCCTAACGCAGACCCTCATAAATCATTTGAAAATTACGGTAGTTTGTACATATTTGTCATAAATATATTCGTTTAAGACATCTTTAATCGCTTTATGCTTCTCCTTTTGTTTTAGTATCCTTATATTTATTTCTTACGCCACGTCGAATTTGTTCTGCATAAAAATAAGTTAATAATTTTCTTGTCTCAATTGAGGAATCGATAAGACACAACATGGAGAACTTTTTATTATGATTATGGTGTGTGCAAAATTGCTATGTTTTCTGTCTTTATGGTCGTACTTCAAATTTTTATTGTCGATTTTGAATCGTATAGTAATTTTTATTTTCTTTGTTTCAGGTAAGTGAAGCTTGAAGAACTATTATAATGGTGGTCGTAAAACGCAAGTGTAGTGGAGGCTCACATTTATAAGATTTTCTACGCCGAAGTAATTGCCTGGTCATAATAAGGCAGGTCGGTAAACTAATACTGTATTCTAAAATGATGCATTTCTTATTAAAATTTATTTTTCTGTATATCTTTGTATAGTAGGGGTGGTAGAGGTGGCAACACCATCCTCATCGTTTTTTCCAAAAGAATTTTAAACTAACAGATACGTGGAGTGCTTATTATGTCAAAGAAAAAAACTTACATTTATTAGATAATCCTAAAACAGAACGAAATGTTTATTTCCCGACCTCTTCATACACCTAAAACTTAATAAATGTGAAAAATTTAAAGTATTTGAAAGAAGTTTTTGGATATCTTTAACAATTTATAGAACGACCAATAAATTCCAACACAATATGTAGTTGTAGAGGAGACAGAACAACTCCTGCCCAGATTCTCCCTATTATTGATTCTGGTCAGTTCATCATCCCAGGATCTACTCTCACTTTTAATCTTTAGCTGGGTCTAGGAGTGAATAGAATGCTAACAGCTCAATTCGACACTTTTTTAAATAACTAAAAGTTAATAAATTGAAAAATTCAAAATGTTTATGAGAAGTTTATTCACTGAACTTGTTACGGGCGAAACAATTTTGAGTTGCCTAGAAGGGGCGGGAATCCCATAACAAAATAAAAGAGTACCGGTTAGTTAAAGTGGTGCGAGAGTGAGTTTGTATATAAACAATTATAAAGTAAAAAAATTTAAGGGTGAAGTTGAATTATCAAACTATGCTGCTAAAACCACTTACCCTGAAGGGCTTCCAATATTGCCTTACTGTATGGGCACCAACTCGGCTTGGTCTAGTGATAATTTTCCGGAAGACGAGTATTCTTGTTTATTCTAATTAAGTCGGCTTCTTGGTGGAATGGAGTTCCTTTTACAGTCGATCTATATTTTCAATAAAGAAAAAACATTGGCTGCATTACGTCACCTAAATGTACTATAATACGGCACCAATTTAAATAAAGGCAGTGTAACAAACAATATTTCTGTAAACATGTACACACGCAAAATTTAAATTTACATAAATCAAGTCGTTTTTGATTGGTTGCACTATTTACCATTCATCCGAAACAAACTAATCACATTCTCAACCTTGTTGAATTAAATTCTATTGTCGAGACTTCGTTAGTCTAATAAAGTAACCACTATAATCTACAATACTGGTAAACGCTTTCCAATCTCAGTATCTAGCTTAACGGGTTGCACGAATACATGCCACCACAAAACAAAAACGACATTTTATAGATAACTAATAAACTTGCAGCTGGATGCCTTTAAATAAAGATCACCATTTTGTTAGCTCGAGTCCATGTTGAGAAAGGATTATTTAATTTCCAACAAAGTTAGTTTGAAGCCAAACTGCCTAAATTAGATATCGGGTACTGTGGATATCACCACGTTGAATGCCCGGTTGCTAATCTCACAGCCAATTAAATTCTTCAACTTTTCTTTATCAACAATTATCTTTCACATGTGTTCTGGTTACCGGCTCGCGAATAATTAATTAATTGTTGTCGTCCGCTGTCTAGCTTCTATCTTTTTCTTTCACTTTACATGCCTTCGAGCAGTATGCCTTACATTACGGTCTTAATATCGAACCGGTTTTGAATCACGTAAAAAGTACGTGATTTTATACGTTTTGATGTGTGATTATTATAACTACACCTGTTTCCCTGTAGCGCTAATTTTTGCTCAATTCTAAAAATTTGTTTAATGCTCTCCCAATTTTAGGATGGTTTCCATATGAAACATGCATATTGATAATCTCACTGTTATTTACTATTTCAATTGGTCTGTTTACACAACCTAAGTACGGTAATTATTTACGCCTCCATATTTATATACAAATTCGTAACATGTAATATTGAAAATTTTTTACTTTTGCGGTTTTGAAATAATTTATTGAATTACGTTCAAGTATGCACCACATAAAATATATAACTAACTTTTTGTGGATTATTGCCTGAATAGTATAATTCATGGTTCTTACCATGGTTAACCTTCAAGTACTATGTGTTGTGGTGTGCCGCGACAGTTGTAAAAAGCTGGTGTAATTGTAACTGTGGTGCTATAGAATATTAAAGTTTTGAGTTCCACTCAAGATCGACAAATCCTTCCGTCGCCGCCTAAATTTGAGGGTATTTTGTAAGTAAAAAATAAATAGACAAATGGCCGATTACTTACTTAACATTGGCGGAACCTTCTAAGAAAGTAGTACTCCCAAAGCTAATTGAGAAGGTTGTCCAACCAAAACTAATACGTTTTCATCTACATTGCTTACGTTCACCTTCCGACGGTGTACGAAATCTTTACGCTTTTTATTTCATTACTTATTCACATACATTCTGCTTCCAATACTCAAACACCATTTTGTATCTTAGACCTCCCAATATTAAGTGCACTTTACTACAATTTTATTTAAACCTATTTACTGCGAAATGAAAAGTTCTTCTATAATTTAAATAGACGGTACCTTGTTTGAGGTATCCGTTGTCTTGGTGCGTATTACTAGAAAGTATAATTACTTGTTATAATACCCAAGTCCTAAAGACTCGTTGAAATAATAGATCGGGTACTTATTTGATAAAGCTTGTTTCGAGCTTCTAATGTTTTAGATAATGCTGGGATTGGATTTAATTCTTGCGCAAAACAATTTTAATTCGATTTTGCAACTTTTTATATATTTTTCTGGATAGCACTCTAGAATCCAGAATCTAGAATTGAGAATTAAGGATCTAGAATGTAGAATGTACGATGTAGAATCCAGATAGTAATTACAATCAGGGATTTAGAATCTAGAATGTAGAATTTATAATCTAGAATTTACGATTTAGAATCTAGAACCTAAAATCCAGTATCTAGAATCTAAAATATAGAATCCAGAATCTTGAATGTTGGATAGAATGTAGAATCTAGATTCTAGAATCCACAAACTAGGATCTAGATACTAGAAATTATAATCCAAGACCTAGAATCTAGAATGTAGAATCTGTTATGTAGAATTTTCGATCTAGAATCCAGAACCTCGAAATTAGAATTCAGGATCTAGGATTTAGAATGCAGAATCTAGGATCTAGAATCCATGATTTAGAATCTAGAATCTAACATCCAGAATCTAGAATCTAAAATGTAAAATCCAAAATCTTGAATCTAGTATCTAAGACGTAGAATCATGATCTAAAATCTATAACCTAGAAATTAGAATTCAAGATCTAGAATTTAGACTGTAAAAGCTAGGATATAGAATGTAGAATCTATGATCTAAAATCCAGAATCTAAAAATTAGAATCAAAGATTAAGAACCTAAATTCTAAAATCTGTAATCTAGGATGTAGAATCTAGATTTTAGAATGTACAATCTATAATCTAGGATCTTGAATCTACGTTCTTGAATCCAGAATCTAGAAATTTCAATCCAGCATCTAGAATCTAGGGTCTAGAATGTAGAATCTAGAATTTATCATTTAGAATCTGGAACTTAAAATCCAGAATCTAGAATATAAAATGTAGAATCCAGAATCTTGGATCTAAGATGTAGAATCCAGAATCTTGGATGTAAGATGTAGAATCCACGATCAAAATCTAGAACCTAAAAATTAGAATCCAGAATCTAGAGTCTAGAATGGAGAAGCTAGTATCTAGAATGTAAAATACACTACCTAGAATCTGGAACCTAGTAATTAGAATCCAAGATCTAGAATCTAGGACCTACGATGTAGAATCTATATTCTAGAATCTAGGATCTTGAATGTACGATCTAGAACTTATAATCCAGAATTCGAGATCTAGAATTTTGAATCTAGAATCGAGAATCCCAAATGCGTAATTCTAGAATCCAAAATGTAGATTTTAGGGTTTTAAATCAAGAATTCAGAATGTAGAATTTAGAATCTGCATTTCAATTTTTTTTAAAACTTAATCTTAACGATGTTTTCTAACTTTGTTATCCTAAGGATATTGATGATTTTTAATACCTTCGTTAAAAAAATTTCATTTTCAGTTCTACCTAAAAGTACCAAGTAGTTGCTTCAAAAACAGAGATGCGGCTTCGTTACTCAGTTAGTAGGAACGTGACTGGGATTGCACGAGAACGCATTTCGATTGCCACTATGCGCCGGATTGGGGTGCGGACCCACACTCATTGGTGCTGCGCACATTGTGTTTACGTGTTTTTGTTCCAGCACACAACGATTGCGCGCGTAGCGCGCAATTAGACGGGAACATAAAAATACGCGTGCACGCAACGGTATCTTGTTAGTGCATCTGGGATTGAATGAATTTACGAATTTGCTATTACACACGTACGTACGCGTGTGCGCGCGCACAGTGGCTGCGTGCGCATACGGTTTGAGGGCGGGGTTGTTTGAATACATACATGTGCGTTGCGTTGTTTGAGTGCTTGAATTATTGTGCGCGTAGCACACAACTTGGGAGTATGCGCACGTGTTTGAAAGTTTATAAGCATATGTGCGTCGTGTGTGATTGGGCATTTAGATTGAAAAATGTCAATTCTCTAATGAATACGTGTGTACGTAGTGGTATCTTGTTTGTACGAGCATGCGCGTACGCAGGATGCAGCGCGGGTGCACACTGGTTGTGCATATGGCGTTTAAGCAGGTATGTGACTGTTGTACAAATGCATTGTTTTTTCAAGTGCGCGAGGATTATGCGAATGGCTCATAACTAGACTAGAACATGTGAGCATGCGTGCATATTGGCTTGGTGCACATGGCGTTTGCGCACCTGTGTGAACCTATTTGTGCGTATGCGGGTTTGTTCGAATGAGTGATTATGCTCGCAATATGCAAGTTGGAAGCATGCGCATATGCTCGTGTTTTCGTGTTTGTTGAGTACGGTGCATGTACATGACGCCTGAGCACGTATGTGACCGATTGTGCAAATGCATTATTTTTCAAGCGCATGAAGTATTGTGCGCATAGCATGTAACTAGGTTAGAACACGCTAATGTGTGCGCGCTCAATGGCCGGATGCACATGGAGTTTGCGAACGAATGTGAACGTGTTTGTGCGTATGCGGGTTTATTCGAATGCATACACATGTGTCAGTACATTGTTTGTAAAGCACACGTACGCAGGATGCAATGCGAGCGATGCACACTTGTTGTTAACAAGAAATGCATATCTGGGATGCATCGATCTTTGACGGAGGCGTAATGATTTTCCTACGTTTGGCTAGATCGCTTTTTATGAATGGCCCGACAAATCTTCGACGTAGACTACTACTCTGGAATGTAGACCGCCGTTACAATTACATCGTGGCGTTGCTGTATGATCCACCTCCAATGGATTACAAGATATATATTCCGACCCATAGAGATATGTGACTTGTCTCTTTTTTTTGTAAATATCGCGCTATAAACCCAACTTTTATTGATGTACGAACGAAGCACATGAAGTTAGCTGTGCTAGTGTTGCTTGTTATGCTAAAATTCTCTTTTTTTTACTAACCATGTTTTTTTTAATTTAATAGTTTTTTTTTTGTTACTTTACTTACTTGCTTATATGATAGTTTCAGTATTATTTTTTTGACTAGATGTATTACCTGTTAGCGACGAAATGCGCACCTCGTAGAACCATTATTTGAATTGTTCATAGAGGAAATTTTTTTTCAAATAGTAACTTCATTTGCTTTTTTTTTCTACTTGTTCTAGATAGAAATTTTTATTGTTTCTGTAAATAGACTTGAATTTTCTGTCAAAGCTTGACCTACTCTGGTTCAAAGTAACGTACATTATATCTACTCATAGTGTACTTCGTCATCTATCTACTTTAACAAAGACTGGTAGGAGATAAGCACAACACAGTAACTAAACCACAGATAAATAAAATCGTGTCTTGCATCTTGTTTGATTGAACTTGGGTTGCCATATTGTTCCGACAAACCCTTATCAAATGCACGAAACTATGATAAAACAGTCCACAATAATAGTGTAAGCTCATATTTCGAAGCTCTTTTGTTATTTATTTACTCTTTTTTAATTTTATTGTCGGGTTTAACACAAACGCAGTTTTGCATTCACAGTCAAGACGGGAAGGATGTTTTAGAATAGAAACATCTGTACACGTTTTGCCAAAGATTTATCAATACATTAAGAACTTGAGAAGCATTCAAAGCATGTCAGTTTATAACATACTCCTTTTAATATCAATAATCAAACTGTCTACCGAAAAAACAATGAAATGGGATAATAGGGCTTATTACCTTGGGCTATTTACAAACTCGTGGTATTAAATTTCATTTTTAATTGACGATGCATATCCCCTAATATAGTATTCACCCTATTATCATGAAAGCAATGAAATCCGGACCAGTACAAGTACTGGGTATTTCCTTACAAACAGGTAACCACAAAAACGTACGTGAACCATGAATTCTTCTTAGTGGTAGAGAATTGATGAATTTCTTGTATTTAGTCAGTGTGAAATACTTTCCTAGGTCGATACGAGATGTTCGTTACTCGTCGTTCTAACCTCAAATAAAGTAAAATCCGGAACATAAACAAGTGTTCTATATATTGATGCGTTCTACAGAAGAAAATAACTTGACAAATAACTTTAACAATAACTACGATAATACATTTATAAAATGTAAAACCATGCTTAATTATATCGCTGTCAAAATTTCAGTTCAATGACATAGACATTTATTTTTGATACCGGCTGTGGCTAACAATACTAGAAGCTAATCGCGTTTGTATAGTATGTAGGCGTTATATTTTCAACAGTCAGTGTTACGTCATCATCGAACAATTCGGTATTTTGTGACAATAAATACCGTCAGTGCGTGCATCCTACAGTTGTCAGTGAAACATTATATACCGGCAGTGAGTGCGTGAAGTGACAGTCGTACTCGAGCCTTTACAGAAGCAAGTCGCATCAGAACCC
Organism: Platerodrilus igneus; assembly: GCA_036346225.1. Taxonomy (NCBI): domain Eukaryota; kingdom Metazoa; phylum Arthropoda; class Insecta; order Coleoptera; family Lycidae; genus Platerodrilus; species Platerodrilus igneus. Next base: position 6,770,571 of record JARFIW010000215.1, read on the forward strand.
TTGCAGAAGACGGTCGTGTGAGAGCTTTGAAAGCGAGACCGACACCATTCGTGCGTGTTACTGGTTCTCCGTAAAAAGCTTTTGTGCGTGAACGTTTCATTTGCCCACAGCGGCACAGGATAAAAGGTATTTATACCCTTTTATTACGTAGTTTGGTGTAGTTGTAGTTATTACATAACCGCTCCACTGCTATCGTTATTGCTTGCAAAAAGCAATTGGTCCTTCCCTATAATAGCATATCTTTATCAATTTATATCAACTCCTTAATCCCCCCAATCAATCAGTCAGTTTTATCGCTAGGTACTTTCGAACAAAATAAATATTCAGTGTTGTTTGCATTAATTGTTCTCTTCTAGATACATATTTAGGTTTCTTGAATATAATATACGAGGACCGTTTTTAACCTCCTATCGCACACTGTAAATGTTAGGTGAGTGGCAGGTTACTGCGGTGCGTAGCGAGCGACTTCGCATCTTTCCTTCACACGAATCTTATACAGAGGGCATTTCTAAGCTGAGCTGCAGCCACGTCAACACGGCTGCCGCTATGGATTTTCCTGCCAAGAACGAATTGCGAAGTATTATTCGCTTTCTTCAAGCCTGTTTATTGCGGAACGTTACGACGTCTGCGGAGAGTCACCTAAAACAAAAGAAGTGTCACTTTTGGAGTTGCTTTGATTCATGACAATGCCCGTTCTCACATTGCTACTGTAATTGCTGTAACTCAAATCATAAAATCGTCTCTCACATCCCACACTGCCACTCCCTTCGAACTACCACTTCGCAACTAAAACCCTCACCCAAAGATGTCCTCAACGCTCTCGCTTATCCCCCACTTTATGGAATCTATCTATAAATTCACACCTAGACCTAAACATCTCCAACATATCTACCTTCGCCTATGCAGATGACGTTGCATTCCTTGTCCACGGTAACTCCCGAACATCTCTAGAAGCCTCAGCTACAATCTTTGTGAACGCAGTCAAATTCGGGTCCTTCCTAAACAGGCAACCACTCTCTCCGTCCAAAACAAAGACGATCCTCCTTAAAGACTTCCTAAATCCCAACCCTAGGCCCGACCATCCACATCCTTAACACCCCCATCCGCTTCTCCCAATCAGCTACTTATCTTGGATTCTACATAGACTCCCGCCTAAAAACAAACATCCATCTTTCCAAACTTCGTACTAAAACTTGCACTATCCTCTAAAGACTCCACCATGCACTACCTAAATCAATTCATCTAACCATGCAAACAAGAAGTTTAATCCTCAAACAAATTATTATTCTGATCATTCGATATGCAGTAGACTCCTAGCTTCATTTAACCACCATCCTCTAGACAAACTCTGAACACCATTATTAGACTATTCCTACTTTACACCTTCAGAGCCTATAGAACTACCTACGCTTTAGCCCTGTATATCCTGCTCTTAATCTCACGAATTGAGATCCAACTCAATTTTTTTATAAATTCGAAACCTAAAATATAACTTACTTGTCACCCTCCATAACAGAATCCTATCACCAAAAGATTACTGTAATCTTTCGCAAACGAAAATCAAATACCTAATCCACAACTCCTTTTTGTACACATGGCAGAAACCCTGGTCCCTCTCGTCCACGGACAGATATACCTTTGACATTCTCCCAAATATCACACACATTCCACTTCACATCGTCCTCTTCAGCCCACCAGTCGTCCAGTTCCAATCCGGCCATGGTAACTTCCACCAAAAATTACGCCAATTTCGCATAATCTCATTCTCATTTTGTTCTGGGAACAACTAATTCTCAGAAACCTCTATGCACCTCATGTACTCCTGCCCACTTACATGCCAACTTCATTCGGAATTGAAAACTGCAATATCCCTTAATTTATTCGTTCCCATTCAGAACATAAAATTCCTTGTTCCAAATCATCTCAATGTTTTAAACCACTTCCTTGACAAAATTCTACAGACTAAACCACCCATTTACTTTCTTCAACACTAAAATACAAACAACACTAACTGGCCTACAATCAACACATTTAAAGCTCCAGTTCTCCTACCTACAATACTCCACTACGTGTTTCTCAGACAATAAGGGCATGGAAACAATGCCCCAACTCCAGAACCAAAGCTAAATTACTAATTTGATTTTGTTTCATTTTGTTACATTTTCATTATACAAATGTACTTATTTCTTTAGCAATTTTAATGGAATGTGTTCAATCTTCTGCCGCACAGTCTTGACTTAGAACCGAGTTACGTCCGTGTTTTCCCCTAAAGTGAAGAAGTCGATAGACAGCTAACGCTTCCAAACTAAAGAGTTTCAAGACGACGTCAACAGTCATATTAATTCATTGTCGACAACATTTTATGCAGAGCGTATTGAAAAACTTACCTTCAGGTACAACAAGTGCCCTAATCTTTGCGTCGGGAGACAAACACACCTCGAGCTAAAATCTAGTACTTTTTCCCGTGTATAATAACTATTGTTTATATACACTTGTTTTTCACGGCCCTCGCAGGTTGAAAAATAAACGACCCTCGTTGTTGATATAATTTGTAATCGCATTTCTCTCACCGTTTCTCTCAACCAGGTGATAACAAATTTAGGAAAATGAAACCAACGATCCCCGAAAGAAGAGCTCAACGCTGGAAGCTAATGGACTAAATATAAGTTTTATTAAGTTTTTATTCATAGTTAAAAATTTGCATGAATAAGCTTTAGAAATTTATTAAGTAAGGTCGTAGGGGTTGTTGCAGAGTACTTATAACAAGATACAAAAATGAATAAAATAAACGACAGAAATAAATATATATCGCTGCTTCACTCAATCTTTAACCACAATAACACTGCAGAACGTAAAGTAAGCATTTGTGAACAAAAGATAATTGGTAGGCTTCTGTAGCGCGACATCTTCGGATGGATTTGATCTGCCGGTATTCAGACGTGTTCGCAGTCCACATTGTGGGTGTAGGTTAGGGTTCTACTGCTGACACAAGGGTTTTTCTGATCCCTAGAAACCAGCAAACTTTTTGTAACCTGTTAATCAAGTCCATCTGAAGATGTGCCACAGAGTCTTATCAATCATGTCTTGCGTACAAATGCCTCAATTTTGTTCTGCTGTATTATTCTGGTTAAAAGCTAACCGGCGCGGCGTTACACCGCCTTCTCTTAAAGCTGTTCTCTTCCAGAACACTCTGTGACTCTGAAAATAAGTACATGGAGAATTGGAACTATTTCTGCAGTTCCCATCTTGACAGAAGTATCAATCAACACTCTTTGTGGAAGGCGCAGTACCATTTGGAAAGAACCATCCGCCAAACAGTGGTCCGTAAGGTTATAGAACTATTTGACAAACTATGCCTGCATCTTGAACAACAACAACTGATAGGACTTAAAAACTTTATCTGACGCTCTCGGTCTTAGGGTGGCTTCATAGATCAGACAGTTCTCGTATGACTGCCGATTCCAAGGTCTAGGGTTCAATGCCGGATACGAACTACTTTAAAAATTTTAGGTGAACATTTTTCACAAAAATACGCTCTCGTTCGGATGAGAGGTAAAACGTAAGTCGCATGTATGTGTTACTACGCACGATAAAGATACCTACCTTCCTTGGAATAGCAAAGGTTTAGCAAAATTTAAAATTTTCAAGTAAAAAAAACTCGCTTCCTGGCCAGTGTAATACTTTCGGGTTCTTGTTCGGATAAGAGGTGAGTGTGTGAGTGTTGTCACGCACGTTAAAAATCCTTCCTTTGCTTGGGATAGCAAGGGCGTTGTAAAATTAAGAATGTCCATGTTAAAAAAACTCGCTTCTTGGCCAATGTAGTAACTTCTAGTAGAGAATTAAAAAGTCTAATTTATGATTCCGTGAATCGGACAGATTCTTATATGATTCCCAATCCCAAGGTTCTGGGTTCGAATCCGGTGAGCATTTTTCACAAAAATACGCCCTTGTGTGATTGTTGACATTCACATTTAACATCGCTATTTTGTTGGGAATAGCAAAGCGCTCGGCAAGACTCAAAATTTTCAGGTAAAAAAACTATTAAAAAAATTATCTTACAAGGACACGCCGTTTAACAAACTTAGGAAATACTTGTTTTTTTAATTCAATTATGCAAATTCTCTGACAAACACCGTACCTATTACAACTACTTCACAAAAATTCAGAATCCGGGCAATACTTTTATCTACCTGGTGGCATGATAAACCCAAATGATAAAGATTCATTGGCACTTGATCTACTACATGGAGTCTTAGAAGAATGGCGACCATTAACACGTAATTTAGCACAAACATTACAAGAATTACAAATGGTAGGCCAGAAGCATATAAACTTAATACACTATTTTCAAGTTTTACACAAAAAATGGTACCGTTTACAAATGACCAGCAATATGACCAACACGAATTTTTACATCTTTTAGAAACAGTGCACGAAAAAGACTTTAAAAGATATCAAACAGCAATCATAAAATAATTAGGACTCAGTCACAGATACGTCACTAATTGAAGCTGATATAAAGAAATTATGAAATTCTACGAGCAGCAGACTTATGAGTTATACCACCCATTGAAGAAGTTCTTCGAGGTATCTCTGTTAGCACATTGCAGTGTCAGGACTGCAAGCATACTTCAAGTCAAGACGAATTCTTTTTCGATGTCAGTCTACCAATTATGAAAAACAAATTCCATAAGTTCCACGTTACCAAACAGAAGCACTAGATGAAGATAAATCTCCCAAACCATCAAGTAGAGAACATACGATTAAAAAGCTAACACAACATAATAATTCTATAATAATAGAATTCAATAATGCTGGAACCTCCACAACCAACGAAACGGAAAAAATTAAAGAAAAAAGTTCAAAATATAAATCAAACTCAGACAATAGTCTACCGCCTAACGAATTCAAAACTGAAAAGAATAGTTTACCTTGCTCACACAATAGTTCCAATGACGATACGGAAACGAACATAGTTAATGGAAGCTTAGAACGTCAAAATAAAGACTGCGAAACAAATGTTATACGAAACAACACAAAGCAAAGACACGAATTTAAAAAAGTAAAACCATCTTTCGATGTGAGTTACTTACTGGAAAAATAAAATAAAATGTTACATGTGCACAAAGAGAAATCACGAACCTGATAAAAGAATTGTTTATAACAATACCACTAAACAACTTCTTATCAGCAATCCATCCGCTATACTGATTTTACAATTAAAACGATTCAAAGTCTTGAGATCCCAAACAGCAAAGCTGAATAACCACGTTTCTTTTCCAACGTTGCTAGATTTAACGCCATTTTGCTCAAAACGATGCCCAAACATCTCATCGCTTATTTTTGATCAATCTAAAGTTTTATACACACTATATGGTGTTGTAGAACATATAGGTTCAATTCACAGTGGACATTATGTCTCCGTTGATAGTTACCGTGTAACGATTTTTTTTTTCTCTCTAATTGTTGGCTCCGCTAGCCTCACGCATGGGCGCTAGTGAAACGAATTTTCCTGGCCGACACTACTTTATTAACACCATACTTCAAGTTAGGTGTCTGCAAAACTAAGTCTTCCGACGTAACTAGGGGTCTATTCCTTGGGTAGAGCTATGAGCAATGGGGGGGTAAGTCGAAATCTGTGGGGGTCACCTCAAACTAAAACAAACAGGCGCCACCAAGTCCAGATGGATTTATATTAAGGGCATAGCAAATTTCTAAGGGCGGACTTGGAGACCCAAAGAAAAAAAGATCGCCTTCGCTGACATACAAACTTGTCTTAACAGAATAAGACACTGCTCCTGTAAGAAAGAATAATAGTTAAGTCACCTAAAAAATGGGAACACTATTTGCGTCCCTCAAGTATACCTAAAATGCATAGAGAATATTTTCTACATAATGGAATCATAAAATTTAACTCTTGCTGTCTTTTGTTTATCAGGTCTGATCAAACCAGATCAGAATAAAAAACTTTAAAGGTAGATTATTAATTTACTAGAAAGAATTTTCTTTGTTTCAGTAAATAAAATTTCATTATAATTAAATAAAATAAATATTTGATATTCTTGCAAAATTGTTGTAAGGTTTATCAACTGATCCTTACTCAAATATATTACAGTTCAGTGTAACTAACAATATTAAGGTTTTATAACCCAACCAGATCTGTGTAGGTCACTTACAAATGAATATACGAAATTTTCTCATTAATTTAACAAAATTAATATTAGTTTGAAGTCAAAAGAATCACCAAGATATTCTCTAATTTTATCAAAAGTGGCAGTACTGTAATGCTAAACATCTGTAAGCCATTGTGCAATTGTTGACGGCATTGTTCAAACAAACAGGTGACGTAATAGCAGCTGTTAATTTACGTTGTAGCCACGTGTAGTCACATATTTACGGAACTAAGTGAAATCAAACCCGATACTGGGGAAAACCAGTCTAATCACAGGTAAAGTGAATAACAATTTTGTACATCCAACAAACAAAATGAAATAATGTACTTTCAGAAGGAAGTACTGAGGAAATTCTTAATTCTATTACGAACCCAAAACCGGCTGTCGTCTTTGGTTGCAATGGAAACAACTTCGCAGTGGGGGCCTGCAGCTAAATATGCTTGTTTTCCATGCTTTAATACAGATGTAGGAGCGAAGCGGATTTCTCACATTGGTTCAAGGCAGCATTACTTCATAGCGTAATCTTCCGTTTTCTAATTTTATTTACAAATATAATCTTTCATTGTGTAGTCCATAAGTTAAGGTTTCTACATTGTTTTAAACCCAATTTATCGTTGCAGTTTCTGACGTGTTGTTGCGCTAAATAAATTTTAAATTAGCTAATATGATAACGAATATGCAAAATGTGGATTAAGTACTAACCGTTACTCAGGAAGTGTTTCACCAAAATAAGGCGACCCGGAGGTCACTCGCCATTCTTTTGAATGCATCTTCACGCTGCCTTTAACTATCGACGAGTGCGCTCGCTGCGTTCTTGCATGGTGGGAGGATCATAAGTGGGGTTCTCGAACCTCTGTGAAGTCTTTCACTAAGTTCAGTTGAAGCACTTGTGTAAATAATATCACAATAATCGAAATATGGTATAATCAAGCTATGTACCAGTTGTACCTTAAGTTTAACAGGCATAAACGGTTTAACGAATGCAGCGCGCCAAATACCATACGACGCGTATGCGTTACTTGATTTTTCAGACTCAATTGTTGGTCAATAACAAACCAAAGGTCCTTAACACAGTTTGAAGGTTCTATAGTATTCATGCCAAGGCGCAGTGACGGAGCGATATTAAAATCAATTATTCGAAGCATTTTTGGGGTTCCGACAAGGGTAGCTTTACACTTGGATGGATTAATTGCAAGTCCGTTATTTCTATTCCACCTGAGAATGTTCGAAAGATCTTCGTTTATTTTATTGAACGCGGAAGTGATGTTATCCGGCTGAAATGTGAGTATACTTAAACATCATCCGCATAACAGTGGTAACGGGAATGAAGAAGGAACTGCGATATGTCTTTGATATATAAACTAAATAAGAAAGGACCTAAGACACTTCCCTGTGGAATACCTGCTTTTAGTTCTGCCCAATTGGAGAAGGACTTCTAACCAACAGAGATAACTTGTTGCCTGCGGCCATTAAGGTAAGAGAGAAACCATTGAACTGTTGAATGAGAGAAATTGCTAAGCTTGTATAATTTAGCACAGAGAATTTCAAAATTGACACTATTAAAAGCTAAGCTAAAATCGATTAAAGTAAAAATGGTAATATGTTTATTGTCCATAGTATGTCTGATATCATCAACTACTCGAACCAAATGCCCTTTACGAAATCCTGATTGATAAGTGTTTAATGCGCGGGGGGTCTTATCAATTATATATCGACTTACCTCCACGCTTGTTTTCTTGTTCTAAGATGTAGTTCCTACTCTTCAACTAAGTGGTCTGTATGCGATTTATAGTATGTGTTACTTTGCACTTTCACTGAGTTTTTTTAGAGGTTTATCAATAAAGTCGGCGGCACTATTGAAAAAACTCACTTTATCGAACGAAGAACCGACCGTTCTGCTTCGATATCGATGAGATAGTGTTCTGTCACTACCCCTTTTTCAACTTATTTACACATACAGAAAGGAATTTTTACTACAGGATATAAGGGGGCAAGGGATGACAGCTTTAGGATTTGATTTACAACTAAGAATTTACGACTTAAAATTAACCACGACAACGTGCGACAAAGAGGAACGACCTTTCCCGTTAACACCCTACCAAAGGTTGTTTTAATAGCAACTGGCTCGTTAGCGACACCCCAACGAGACTCGTTCAACAAAACCTGAGCAAAGATTTCCGCTCCGAGTAGCATGTCAATTTTACTAGGAATATTAAAATTAGGATCAGCTAAAGACAAACCTCGAGTATGCGACCATAGCTTGACCCCTATCGACGACGAAGGTAATTGATTACAAATGTTAGGTAAAATATAACACTCAATTTCATATGCTGGAGACAGTGCTCCCGAGGGGCTGACTACACACGATAGTGCACCAGATACCAACGACGAATTCAAGCCAAGTCCTTGAACAGTGACATTGGCTCTCCGTTTCCTTAAACCTAATTTTTGACGGCATTTTTCAGTCATAAAACTTTCCATGGATCCGTTATCTAATATTACACGAACAGGTTGCAATTTTTCTGTATAATCTAGCACCGACACCATTGCAGTAGCCAACAGCGTGGTTGTGTGTTCTAAAGACGTCGAAATCAACGAGCTACTGGCAGGTTGTTCATGCACCACCGACGACGACAGATTGTCTTCACTAGGTCTACTAGTAGGAGTAAGTCTAGGCGCCGCTCTCCGAGGAGACGCTGACCTTTGACGATGAGTTTGTCTGCGTGGAGACATCGATTTTTCTCGTTTATCGAAGTGGAGTAACGAATTGTGTGACTGATGACATTTTCTACACGACCAATCTAACTTTCAATTTTTCATCGAATGTGAAGTATTTAAACATTTAATACAAATATTTTTAAGCTTTACCACCTCAAATCTTTCTTGAGGAGTTTTATCGAGAAACTGCTTACATTTATAAATAGGATGCACAGCTTGACATAAACTACAATTTTTACCATCATTGGTGGTACCAACTAAAGAAGTTTTAGCCGAAGTGCTAACAAACCTTCCTTTTTCTCTTTCTTTCACGGAATCTCGAGATTTTAAGATGTTCCTGAAGCAATGCCATTTATTTGCAACACTACATTGTTTTTCAATGTACGACCTTAAATCTTTGAACGAGGGAATCTCGTCACTATTTCCTAATTCAAAACGCTTTAAAATGTTTGTATCTAATTTTTTTTAATAACAGATTAAACAACATGAAATCTTGTAACGTATTTTTATTACGTAGTGACACTTTGTTTATTAATCTAAAATAATACAGCTATAATATAAAAATATAATTTGTAAATTTCCGTACAATAAAAATAATTCATAAAATTTATAATAGCATATAGACTCCTTTACTTTTGAGGTCTAAGTTTCGTTACTAAGCTTCGTCGAGTCGTCAATTCGGTCACTTTTCTATCAGCGTCTGAAGAGGTAAGCTGCTATCAGCGGCGTAGTAAAGTCAAGATGGTCGTGTCCATGCACGTGGCCTGTAACACGGTCCGAAAGAAAATATTTAATTGATTGAATCTTCGTGTCTGAAGGTAGTTCCTAGCGGCTTTAGCGTGATGGTATTCATTTGTACGTTCCACCTAGAGCAGCTTAGTTGTTTTCTGCAGGCCAAAGGAGATAAAAGCTCCCCCTCATCATTAAAACAGTTGGTATAATCAAGTAAATAAATTTTATTAATATTTTCCTCTTAGTGCAATATCACGGGAGTAGATAATATCTTGGATCTAAAAAATATCTCGGAAGCAATATTTGGGATTTGGAATACTAAATTTTATAGGATGTAATTAAGGAGGAATTGGTTTTGTTAAATACTGTTTTATTCGGAAGAGTTTTCAAAATTCCAGCGATAAATTCGTACGTATTCATGTGTTTCTTATTTGTGCATCGCAGAACGCAGATGTTAATGGAATTTCCCACAGCTGAGGTGATAGTTCGATTTCTTTTGGTCGTACTGTATCTCCACACATGAGTGTTATTTAGCATTTAATCACTTTCATAATTATTTAATCGTAATATAAAAATATAAGGTTGAAACTTTACATAGACTAAAGTAACTTAAAAATTGTTTAGTGAAAGAAAGAATTCCGTAATAAATTTATAACCCTGCATAAATTTTAAAGATGGCTATGCTGTTTGCTTGTCATAATTATTTCACAAACAGATAACGTTAACTAAACTAAAAAGTTGTTAGTGGCATATAATGTCAAAAAGAAATATATTCAGCTGTCCAATTTAGATATCACATGTTATCTCTTAATCAACGTGACGAATTCTTTATATATATATATTACTCATATTTAGACCAGGGTAAAAAATTAAATAATCACATCAAATAATTTTAATCACCGTGTATAATGAATATTATTAGATAATACGCGTTATTAAAACCGTGAAGCATAAAAATTTATTAGTTTCATTAAACATAAGAGATTTAAATCATGTACAAGACGCTTTATATCAAAAGAAGCAGTATTGAAAAGCTCTGCGTGTAATGTAATTATTCTAAACAAAGAGAAATTACGTGCAAAATTTATCTTAATTAACTCTATTTCAAGTAACCGGTATTGAACAAAACGTACAGATAATAACTAATATTTAGTTAGGATTCACTAAAAATTAAAGGGTATTATTTTTAATTGAAGTTAATTGAATCGTTAGTTACAGACAATATCTATAGAAACTTGTAAAAACCCAATGAAATGCAAATCCTAGAAGTGTTAGTTAGAAGTAGGATGTTTGAACACACCTGCGTATTTTAAAAGGCAATTTCAGTTTAATTTGTTTAGATAAACATGTCGATTCTAAGGATATTGAAACGGTCAGATGCTTTAGCACGAAATACAAAACAGGGTTTATTTAAAAAAAGCTCTGAGAATTAATATTATTTTGAACACCTGCGTAGTTTAAATATCACGTACGGCGAAAATTGTGTAGATAACAAATGGTTTCAAAGAATCTTGGAGAAACCGGGGCTTAATATTTACGAGAATGTGCGATACGGGGTTATTTAACCCAGATAGTCCACATGGACTAAAATATAATCGATAATAAAGAATAACAATTTGCACCAATACGAACAGGTTAGAAAAGGAAAGAGAAAATGCGTCAAGCAAAGACACATATAGTAAAAGGCGTGATTTAAGCAACGTCACGAGGGTCACAATTGGTTGAAAATAGGATGCAAATATCAGAGGTAGAAACAACAATTTCTGTACAAAATTAATTAGTTTTTCTCGGACATGTTTGCGTGCCGTGTGAGAATTTCTGAGATTTAAATGGGACGAGTGAAAATTTCGTAAAAACCAACGCGCGAGCGACGGACTGGGAACATAGAATGAGAAATTCTTAAGAATTGTCTGTTTTGGGGAACAGACCGACAGACAGGCTTTTTGCTATATATACCGGTGGTAATATGAATTTCGGCCTCTTAGACTTTTGACTATTTGATGCGTTAAAAGCTCTTACATCCGCGACTTGATTCAAGATGTTAAACAGTGCATTTTAGTTTGATAAAATAATTTAAAATTTTGCTCGTATATTTTAGTGATTCAAAATAGTTTGTTATTTACGTGCTAACATGAATGTACTTCAGTGCACTTAGATACAAGGTAATAAAATTTAGTATCACTGTACCAATTAGCAAAATTTACAACGACAAATGTATACACAAAAGTAGGCAGTTTTGGCGTATATTGGTGAAAGACGCATGAATTTCTTTGCTATTTTTCGGGGTGTTAATAATTAAATGGTTCAAATACGTGTCTGGATCCACGAAACAAGGGTCAGATATACACAGATGAGTTCCGGAAAAGCCCAGAAACAACTTTAAATACATGGTGATGGAGAAAATTTTAAAAGCGTTGAGAATTAGAAGCCGTAAATATAATCCTGTTGGAATGGTGTGATTAACTAAAGGGACGATGTACCTTGAAGCTACGAGGACAGTAACCTTCAGGTAAATTATACTATTTTGTTTGACATTTTGTGTGTGTTGAATAACTTTATAATTGATTTACTTTAAATGGACATTAGTGTAATTGTACTAACCATAAAATTTTAATTTTAAGATGAAATTTGCTTGTTTAAGTAGAAAGAGGTATTTAGTATTGATGTTCTGAATTATGATGAAAATATGGGTATGTCTTTGAGCTCAATTAGACGAACCTGGTTAATTAACGTAAAGGGGTGGTAGATGCTCCCTTTATACTCAGACTCCGGTCTGCTTATATTGTTATATTAATTAGTAGGCATCCAACAAGGACTTTAATTCTGGATGCACGTTAAAGTGATAATAAAATTAATCTTGAAATTCTTTTTAAAACTGAATTTTATGCTGAAAGTTAATTTGAAAATTTAATGTATTCTGAATATTGATGTAAATAGAGTTAACGTTGATGTTTGTGGTAGGAATGTGTTGTTTTTTTTTATGAATGAGGAGGTTTATAAAATTAGGTGAGCAGCCGAGGCGAAAAGAGGATCATAGCAGTTTATGACGCCCAATCTGTAAGACTAGAATTTTTTTGTTGAAAGGACCCAGTTCCCGCATTCAAAGGAGTATATCACAGCAATATATATATATATATATATATATATATATATATATTAAGTAAAACTAACTCTATGTTGAAACATGCTATTTTATCAGAACTTAAGTAATTAAATTTGAATGTGAGGTCAACGTAGTACTACTATGGCTGAAGATTAAAATATGTAATATGAATTATTAAGAGAGCTCAAACTTTTTACAAAATTTATTATGAAATATTCAATTTAGAGGTCTTTATGTTTTTTGAATACAACACCTTATTATATTTCTGTTCTATAAAAAATTTTAGTTGAAAAAGATTATATTAAAACAAATCAAGGAATTTAATTAAATAGATTCCATTTTTGCATGACATTTTTATTATTCAAAATACAAGTAAAACTTACAGGTCATTCATGATTAGAAATTGTGTGTAATGATAACAAATACCCTGGGTGTATATTTTTGAAGCTTAAATTCTATTATATTATTTTTGGTAAATATTTTTGAGGACACAAACGGTTTCCACATTGTGCATTTGTTTGTTCACAGGTTAAGTCGAAACATCTGTATGACATCTGGTAATTGAGATTTTGGTGTTTTAAAAAGGTGAAATTCAGGTTTTATGGCTATATTAGTGGTGTTGATATAAGGTTTCCGCATTCCCCTAATACAAGCACAGATAATTTTTGTAGGTTGTTGTATTGAAAAATACGGTGGCGCTCATTATTTATATTTTTGGTCATTTGACAACCCATGACCCAAGCTCATGATCTACCCAGAGCTAACACTCTACTAGCCGTTTATGTCTAAAGAGTTTTCTTTTCCTCAAGCCGTTTTCCATCCAACTTTACCTTGGGCTTTCTTTGTTAATAAGAAATTCTCGACCTTGTGATATCAGGTAAGGGTTTAGGAAATATAAGGGTGCAATTTGTTATCTGATAATCACGAAGGTAAAAATATAATTTTTGTTTTCAATCTAATAAATCTATTTCCATTTTCTTTAACGCGAATATATTTTCATCAAAACAACTAATTAATTGCCTGAGTTCCGTGTGAGAGTCTGAGAAACTGACCTTAGAGCATTTTTCGAGAGCATTAAAATATGTTGAAAGTAATAACCTCTTGCACTGAAAACGATTAGTAATGATTTTATAGGCTTCATCGTATGCATAAACATTTAATGGCAAGTGTTTTATTAATGCACGCGACGACTCATCTTGTGTATCTACGAGATGGCAAAATTTTTCAACGGGTGACAAACTGACATTTTCATGAATCAATCGCTTATAAATTGCATGATAACTCTCAAAATATGAAATGCGTCCCGAGAACCGCGGGACAGAACGATTTTTCAAGCTAATACTGCTATTCACCGACAAAGAATTATTCATATTTTCCCTTCGGCATGTTTTCTACGCGATCTAATTCGCATTGTTTAGCGATAATACGAATATCTAATAGATAATACTCGATTTTCACCCTAAGAGCCGAGAATTCATCTGATTGTTCACTCTCTTCATAAAACAAATATTATTGCAAAAAGACTTGAAATGAGTTTCAATTTGCTCGACAATCGATAATCTATAATCGATGCTCTAGTTAAAGCAATCGATACATTTTCCAATTGATTAATCTTACTGTATATCTGATCCAACCTTTTAACTACAAATCTAGCTTCAAGAATAGCTTTATCAATTGATATAACCATATTTGATTAATGATTAATGAACGACAATAAAATTAATGTAAAAACAATGCGCACTCAAATACGCTACGACTAATTAATCTACCAAATTAAATTATTAATGGACAAATGCCACTAATTACAGTGCTCGTCCGACAAAACGTTTAACGTTTCAAATAAATTCCAACTCCTTTGTTATACAAGTTGCATGAACCCGATGGTTCCTCGAACTTGACACGAAAAATAAGGTAAATATTTACAATACAATAACCCTCATAAAATTTAGTTTACCGAAAGTAAACTGTTCGACCACTAATCTTTGACACAAAAGATAAGAGATATATTATAAAATCTACCGTTAGGACCAGATGTTTCTACCATTAAATTTGCAAGCACGATGTTATTCTCTTTGTAACACGTTTAACCATAATCAAAACTACGACAATTATTAAGTTTAAGTATAAATGAGGAGCTTAAAGGATAGGAACTAATTAATTAAATAATCCAGCGTACGAAGACCATTGTTTAATGCGCTGGGGCTCTTATCAATTATATATCGACTTACCTCCGCGCTTGTTTTCTTGTTCTAAGATGTAGTTACTACTCTTCAACTAAGTGGACTGTATGCGATTTATAGTATGTGGTACTTTGCACTTTCACTGAGTTTTTTAGGGGATTATCGATAAAGTCGGCGGCACTATTGACAAACTCATTTTACCGAACGAAGAACCGACCGTTCTGCTTCGATATCGATGAGAGAGTGTTTTGTCACTACCCCTTTTTCAACTTATTTACACATGCCCAAAGGAATTTTTACTACAGGATATAAGAGCAAGGGATGGCAGCTTTAGGATTTGGTTTACAACTAAGAATTTACGATTTAAAATTAACCACGACAATGTGCGACAAAAAGACGGAACAATAAGTGTCAAAAAGAAAAAATTCTTGCAAGTATGCTGTAACCTGGTGTGCTGTAATATATTCAAGAGACCTTGATAGAGTAGGTAGAATGCGTATGGGGTGGCAATCACTAGGAGTAGACGGGCACGGTTTCTTTGGTAAAGGACAAACAAAACCCTGCTTCCAAAGATTAGGAAAAGTGTTGGTGCGGAAAGAAGTATTTACAATGGAAGTGAAGCTATTAAGAAAAGAAGAGGTTATATAGTTCAACATACGAAGTGAAATATTATCTGGTCCAGAAGCATTAGACTTTATGCGAAGAATAGAATCCAAAACGACATCAGACGAGACTTCAAGGAAATTAAATCTAGGAACATGTGGAAGTGGAGAATCCGGTATATTAGTAATAGCTTCACGAACAAATGCAGGATCTAATAGTGGACATTGAGCAAAAAATGTATTTAAAGAATCTAAACAACAGTTAACAGGGATAGCATGATTTGCCTTGCCAAAGTCTAAGGATGAGTTTGGTTTTGATGAAATAAAGGGTGTCTCAGAATGTTCTTCGTTTTTAGATGTTAAATAAAAAAACAACAATATCAATTAAAACTCGTTTTATTTATGGTTTATTTAAAGAGCAATTCTTGAAGTTTATTTATGAAAAACAATCGTTTGCAAATGCGCACCATTCACTTGTTCACACTTATTTAACCTGGAGCTAAAATTTTCAATCACTCGCTGTAGCATCGCACTTGGAATAGAGTTGATTTCTACAGTGATTCTTTGCTTCAAAACATTCAGGTTGGGTGGCAATGGATTGTAAACTTTACTTTTTAGGTAGCCCCATAGAAAGAAATCAGCAGGCGTTAAATCGGGGCTCCTCGGTGGCCAGTTGATGTCTCCTCGGCGACTTATCACTCTTCCAGGGAATAAATCGTGAAGAGCAGCTAATGAGTCATTTGTAACATCAGAAGCAGCTTTATCTTGCTGGAAAAAGGTGTTGCGGTTATAGTCGTTCTGGTTTTGCATTTCTGTAGCCAAAAAAGTCTGGATCATATGTCAATATCGATCAGAATTAACGGTCTGAGTTCGACCTCGGTCATCCTCAAAAAAATAAGGGCCGATAATTCCTTGACTTGATATGGCAGCCCAAACAACAAGTTTTGGCGAGTGCAAGGGCTTCTGATGCAGTTCTAACGGATTCTCGGGAGCCCAGTATCTGCAATTTTGTTTATTCACATGACTGTTGATGTTGAAATTCGATTCGTCGGAGAACCAGATGTTATTGAAACTCCTAAAACGATTTTTCGTTGTCCTGCAGAATTCGACTCGTTTATCAGGATCATCAGAATGTAAATCTTTCGAAATAATGCGATGAACCGTAGATTTGTTCAAATTAAGAGAAGCTGCGCGCAATCTCAACGACTGTCGTGGGTTGTCCATAACAGACTGGCAAACGCGGTCGACGTTCAAGGTCGTTCTTGATGTCCTTTTGCACCCAGACGATTTGTCCGGCATTGTATTCCCAGTCTCTTCAAACTTGCAAACCCAATACTTAATTAAATTGGCACTTGGCACATGTCTTAAGCTTGTTAAATTAAAATGTGTCCTGTAGAGACGACGAACAATAGTGTAGGAATCGTCATTTTTATAAAACGCTCGCACGCAAAACGCGCGTTGTGGTCCCGTGAAACGATTCATGGCTACTAAACTTAACAAGCCGGCCAAGCATTTGAGTCCACTCCCCTCCCCCTGCTACCTGCGGTTGGCGCGTATTGGTCAATTCAAAAACGAAAAACATTCTGAGACACCCTATATTATAAAAATGACGCATTTTTGTATTCCTAATTGATTGTTTAGTTCGATTCCTAAAGAATTTATAATGAGTCCAGTTCTGTTCAGTTTTAGATCGCTTAAAGTAAAGGTGAGCAGCGTCTCTAAGACACATAAGAGTTTTTATTTGTTCGGTCATCCATGGAGACTTTGGCCTAGTGACTCTGACAGTTCTGTATGGGGCGAAGGTATCGTAAACTGTATTAACTAAAGCATTAAACCTTTCCACTTTCTCATTTACCGTATGAAGGTTATCGATTTCTTCTCAAGGTAAAAATCAGATTTAAGAGCCTCGAGAACGAAATCAACATTTTTAAAGTTACCGTATCTTATCAGAGTAGAAACAAATTTGGGAAATTTAATGGAATAAGAGACAAGTAAAAGATCATGTTTTGAAATTTCAACAACAGGGATTTGACCAAAATTTAAAACCTTATTCTTATTAGAGACACAAATGTAGTCAATAGTAGTATGCGATTCACGAGACAGGGATACGAGGTGGTGTGTTGGATTAAAAGGTAAAATGTTTAGATTACATGACTCAAATGTTGTTTTTAAATGTCGAACATCATTCGTATTATGCGTAAGGTCCGTGATGTCGAAAACTCGGATTCGGATTCCACAGTACTGAGTACTCGCAAACATCTACCAAAATATCATTAATTTCGGAATACTTTCCAGGTAACTTTTATTTATTACCTGTCGCTCGGACTAATTTTTGAAACGAAGGTATATTTGAAGTCTTAATTTGTTGAACGATTATTTAGCAGTAGCTACGTTTACGGTATTGTAAAAAAACATTTTTAAGCAGTTAAGACATTTTTATAAAGTTCAATAAAATTGCTATTTAACATAAAATCGAATAATTCTTAAACATAATTTTTTTTCCTCTGCTACAATTTTTTTCAAGACAATCTTTTTTTTGGAAATCGTTTTCAATGCCAGTACGAAATCGCAACTTTGGTACATTTGAAATATCCTGTATAATACGAAACTAATCTTAAGTCGTACCCCTAATGGGCTTTCGTCATCCCAATTGCAAACGTTCCTTAAGACCCTGTTATGGTTTATCATACTGTTCGCGTCAAATAACGTGAATTACCTCCTATAAGTCTATATGGGTGCCAATATCACGGAAGAATAATTAGTCAATTTTATTCCGATTTGAAGTTAATCGCGTTTCCAATGTACCACAATCTCTTGTTTCATAGCTTTTATTGTAGTCATAATGTAGCCAAAAATTGACTTTTACATATATTTCATCTTCGGGCGTAATAATTATCCCAAAGATTCTTTATGTGTATCCATTTGACGGATATATCTAAACCTCCACATTTCTTATTTCACGGACTCAGCACGATTGTGTGTGTGTGTGTGTGTGCAAGCTGATTTCGGATGCAGAAGAGCCGGTTTTTAAACCTAATTTCCTCCGGGCATACCTAAGGGGACCGGCTAATGAGAAAGATAAGTGGAAACAGAATACAGAGTTGATTAATTTTAGAACTTTGTTCACTCTCCGTGTAATAAGGTAATACGCTTTGGTTAATCTAACACGATCTTGTGGCACCGCAACTATTTGACACTACACATGATATACGCAAGCCCTTTCATCAATCACGTTCAATTGGGATTTGCATATTGCATGCGTGTCTGCAACATTTAAAAATTAATGTCTTAAGGGGCATTACCTTATTTTATCAAATTTGGTGGCGCTTTCTTAATTGAATGGTTGAAAATTCCACGTTTTAGTGATGCATAGAACGCAAGCAATTTTAAGATAAAGAATATAACTCGTAGGTGCATCCATCTGTCGTTGAACAGAATCTAGTTAAATAACCAAATTCCAACATTGTCCGGATATAAAGTAGTTGAGACAAGTATTTCAACCTTAAGGCGTAATTTTTTAAAGACTCCAAATAGTCTTAATGATATCATTAAGCACAAAACAGAATTAAAGAACGATTCTAAATAGAACGTTATGAATTCTTTTACTTAGGCCCGCTTGTACAATTCGGATTAAGAAGGGGTTGCAAGTTAAACTTGGCTTAAGTAAAATATAGCCTTGGCACAATATACGATTAAGACGTTAAACTTCCACCAGCCTTGATGATTTAAACTTACAAATTGTTGCGGGTGAAATAAGCGTTAAATGAATTTACATTTAATTTGCCCTGAAGAGGCGGGGACCCCGTAACAATATACGGGTGTGTCTGCTAACTGATGTGGTGCGGAAGTGGATTCCTATAGATAAATGAAAAAATGGAGAAAAATTAAGACATACAAAAATAATAACTAACAAAGCTTAAATTCCACTTACCCTAAAAGGTCCTCCTACTGCCAAAATCGAGTGGTGACAAACAGTCTGCCACAGCAATTCGTACGAAGTCACTTCTATGTGGAAGACTGCTATTCCGCATAAAACTCCCTTGTTATGATAACCTAATTTAGGTCATAATTAAAGAAATTTCTCAAAATTAAATGTTCTTTCGAACTATCACTGAGGCAGCTGGATATTTTTACAAATCACCGACTATCTATTTATTAAATAATTAAAATAACAATCTACCTAAACTTAACTACTATTAACAAAAATAATTTCGACACACATACAAAATTCCTTTTCTAAAAATAAATTCCTAAAGTCCAATCTGGCCAGGTGTTCCTGAGAAATTTTTTTTAAAAAAACTTAAATCTAAGCTATCAGCTAAACTATTTGTCACTCCAATTTTTTCCTGCTTTTCTATTTAATTATTAGACATCCATAATTGCCAAATTATTGGCAATGTCGTTCAAAAAACCAAAAAAAAAGCAGTTAAATATCAACTTTGTGCTACATCATTGTCTATTCCAAATTTACTAAATTTAATACTGTGAATATTTAAATTTTACTAACAAATCTGTTATTTCAAATAACTAATTAGTCCAACCAATTATGTAATTATTTTCTCTTAATGAATGTCTTATTACCAAAATACACACAATTGACATTCAAAAATCTATAACATTGCTCTTGAACGTTACATAAAAGTTCATAAAAGTACTCACTATTATAACTCTAGGATTTCCAGCAACTATCAGTATTGTCCCTCTCATTAGTTCTTATATCGCCAAATACACCAACTCCCTGTCTCAGAACATGCCACATAGTTCCAATCGAATGGAGGAATGACTCACCGGGTTCTACCCCTTTGTTTTAAAACGGTTTTCTGACAGAATATCCGCACTCATAAGTTCATAAACATACCCTCCACTTCCAAGGGTATTTCATATTGTTACATGTTGCTTACCGCATCATTTCCCTTGGGTAATGTCATACAATTTTTCTTGGAGCTTCTGTCCCTTTTGTCAAGTTCCTATATACAACTTCATTTCAATCACTCCCCTAACTCTCGTGTTCTATTCGCGCGTATCTCTGCATTCTGATGTTTTCAGGTAACCGAATTCTATATAACTGACTTTATTTCTACTTCCGTTGCGTTCAACAAACCTATTTTACTCCCACTGTAAGTCATATTTTATTACGGCCAGCGTATGGTTAATAAAATGATTCGAGTTTACTCGTATGCTTACTTCACCATTCTCACGCTTATAGTCTACTGTATTCTTCTTCTGTATTCAGATTTTTTAACATTCGTTTCATTACGTTGTATACAAAATGTCCGATGTAGTACCGTCCAGGTGGAGCATCGGGGAAATGGCCGCAAAGCAAGCGGCCCCTTATTCAAATTATAATGTATACAAAATGTCTATGTTTTTTTACGATATTAACCGCTATGTCATATTGCATAGAATTCATTAAACCAATTTCTTAAAACTTATATTAGGGGTGCATATTTATGAATGCACCATTATTTTCTTATCGATTCTGAAATCTTCTTAAAACATGACATGCCGTTACTATAAATTTTGATAGTTGTAATTGATTTGTTTAGTTTCTTGTAGTTTAAAATAATTTACAAGTCGCTGTTTTAAAAATTGTTAAATTTAAAGTTCTTTTAGTTTGCGACTTTGTTCCAGCTTCTTTGGTGCTAAAACGTACCAACTTTTCGCGATTAATTCTCAAAGCTTTCCCTCTTTCTTTTTCTCCTTCTTTCTTTTCTTTCTTCTTTCTCTCTATTTGTATATTATTATGCAAAAATTCTAAAAGCTTTATAAAAACAAAGATTCGAGTTATATTATACTATATTAGTGTAATTTTGGTTTTCTGTTTAAAAAATGTAGTTTGTTTTAATTATTTTTTGCTTTATTAATAAATAACTTTTTGTAACTATTTAAAGAGCAAACATGATGTACAAAACTATAGTAATCTTTGTGATCCTATAGATACTTTCTTAATGACTATAACGTAGCGTTCTTTGTTCACTGGTACGTATTGCTTAATTAATTACAGGTATTATTTTTAACCGCTTAAATAAAAAGCTATAACGAATTTTTATTTACACAACTAATTTAATGTGCTTTTTCGAATCCTCCTTAGATATTCAGTGTCGTCTTTTATGGTTCGATATTTCTATAATGACCACTTGCAATTGTAGAAGAGGCGTACACCGAAGCCATGTGTCTTCGGCGTCACCATGCCAGAAGGTAGAGTTTTTTACCTAAAAACTTAGAATTTACCCTAAGGGGGTACACCTAATCAAAGTCAAGTAGTTCAAACGAAACGAGTAGACCAGGGTAAGAAATAGATAAAGATGGTGGCTAAGAAAAATGGTAACTCTAGAAGATTAAAGTATCTGGTATCAATCCTGCGAGGCGATGAAATGGGGGTGGGTAAGGATAAACAGAGAGTAAATGGGCGCCATCTCGCCTGGAAAAAAAATAAGCAGACGGAAACAAACGAATGGCGGTTGGTGAGGACGCCATCAAACAAAAATTTAAAAACAAAGAGCACAAAAACTCCAGAGCTAAGACATAGGAAAAGTAATTGGCAACTGTAAATCCCTATAGATGCTTAACATGTGCAAGTAAGTAGATTTAAAGTTAGTAACCTAACGATTAACCTAAACACGTAAACAGAAATTATTCCGATCTGCACCTTTAACAAAAAGAGATAATTTACATAAATATAAGACTCATATAAATCGAAACACTAAATATTTTTATATTTTGTTGAGTACATTTTGAAGCTTAAACTTAGAGATATCCAGTAAGAACCTCTGCATTACGTGACCACATTGTATAGTTTCAGACTCCACTCAAACGATTCTATGTACTTTTGTGAAGCAATAAAACAGATTAGTTTTCATAA
Source organism: Platerodrilus igneus (assembly GCA_036346225.1). Lineage (NCBI taxonomy): Eukaryota > Metazoa > Arthropoda > Insecta > Coleoptera > Lycidae > Platerodrilus > Platerodrilus igneus. The sequence goes on from JARFIW010000215.1 coordinate 6,792,941, forward strand.
AAACTTTGAATAATTTTAAAAATAGAATTTACTTGTTGTCTTTCTTCTAAATAATAATTCTAACTTTAAATATTTTGAGTTATAGCGTTTCGTGCGGAAGTAGCTTTGCACAAAAAATTTATAGCTCAAGAATATACCTGTAGCATTGAGCTAAACTACAAATATACTAAAGTATTTAGAAAATTTTGACCGAGTAAGTTAAATTGAGATGTTTTTGATTCACATCTGTAGTAGAAATTTAATGTGGTGCAAGATTAAATGTTTACTCTAAAGTTAAAAATAGTAGCTTAACCAAACAGAAACAAAACAAATTCTTTGAGAAACTAGATAATGATTAATTTCTTACAAAAATAACTTTGATGCCCACAGTACTGTAGGCTAACAGACAAATTGCTCTTAAACAAGATGTAATAGTCTAACTCAAATGCATTAGTTTAAGGAATTTTAAGAGTTAAGTGTTAAAGACGCGTGCTAATTATTAATATACTCTTAATCTCAAATAAAATTATTTACAAAGTGTACGGTATAAAAGTTTTACTAGATTCATTCTTATTTATTAGTAATGGGTTGTTACTAATTTATAAGTAACATTTAGAAGCTTAGCTTAGATAATCATCTATTTTTATTTTCAAGTTGTCTAGAAGTAGACAGCGAACTAAAGGTAATCAGAAGGTAGAGTTCAAGTTCTTGAATTAATACTGCACAACAAACGGCTACGAGAAACACGCTGACAATACGTGTGTTCGACACACGTTGTCAATACGTGTGTTCGACACACGTATCTACAAAACGGTAGGCCCCAAGGTATGCTTGAAATATCCAAATACTGCAGTAAATTGAACGGACTGAATTAATTACACGCAGTGTCATTGATAAACTGGTTTGTAAAACTGCGAGCTTTAAATTTTCAAATACTTCTGAACATAATAAATTGTTTGTAAAACTGCGAGTGGTATGATTTGTGCATTGTGATCATTTTAAAACTAGGTAAACAATAATTAGAGCGTCATCATCATATCATCATATTGTTTTCGACCTTACTTAAGGTCGGTTTGACGCAGCTCTAACTTCTTTTCTAATCTGTGCTAATCTAAAAAGTTCTACATACCCTTCACAACCTAAATTTCTAATAATTTGACTAATATAGTTTGGTCTAGGTCTTCCTATATCCTTTTATCTTTTTCCTATCCACCTGACTTTACATAGATATTAGCAACATGATGGTTGTTAAAGAACTCTAACATGTTTACATGTTTACCATTTATAAGGAAATGAAATATAACCTTCAAAAAGGAAAAGTGGTAAAATATATGTTATGGTAAGGCTTAAGCAACGAATCGCTACCCACATGCCAGACCGCTAACTAATTGTGAGTTATGTCCTGGTGACATTTAGTTAACTGATTTTTATTTTTTTTTTGTTTTGTTTTCGAACTTACTTAAAGTCGGTTTGACGCAGCTCTAAATTCTTTTCTATTCTGAGCTAGTCTAAAAAGGTCTACATAGCCTTCAGAACCTAAATCTCTAATAATTTGACTAATATAGCTTTGTCTAGGCCTTCCTACTCTATTATTATTTGGTAGTCTATAATCTAAGACCTTACTAAATAGTCCCTCATGTCTTAACTGGTGCCCTATCATTCTATCTCTCCTGACCTTCAATTGTTTCCACATACAGGGATCCTCACCTATCCTTCTATAAACTTCCTCGTTTGTTACTCTATCTGTCCAACTAATCTTTAACATTCTCCTATAACACCAAGTTTCAAAAGCTTCTATCTTTTTCTTATCTACTTCTTTAATTGTCCAAGTCTCACTACCGTATAGTAGAATGCTCCATACGTACGACTTTAAGAAACTTTTTCTATTATCTAAACTAATACTATTAGCTATTAGTAAGTTTTTCTTTTTTAAAAACATTTTTCTAGCTTGAGCTATTCTAGCTACTATATCCCTTCTGCTACGTCCATCCTTTGTAATTATACTACCTAAATAGCAAAATTCATCTACCTCCTCTAACTCAGTATTACCTATTTTTAATTTTGGTTTAGAACTAGGCTGTAACTCACTTGTCATTATCTTTGTCTTTACTGAGTTAATTCTCATACTATAGTTACTCCGTAGTATCTCATCTAAAATATTTAAAAACTCTCTTAACTCTTTTCTAGACTCTGCTATAATGGCTATATCATCTGCAAAACGTAACATGTCTATTTTCTGTCCCTGTACACTAATACCTATCTCTTTTCTCTCTCTCTGGCTAAGTTTAAAGCTTCCTCAATATAAACATTAAAAATCAAGGGAGATAGTATATAGCCCTGTCTAACACCATTTCTAATCTTAGCTTCCTTCTCTATTTCATCAAATCTAATTACTACGCTTTGGTTTTTATATAGACTGTAAATAATTTTTCTATCCCTATGAGAGATTCCTATTTTTTGCAAAACCCTGAACATAACAATCCAATTAACCCTATCAAATGCTTTTTCTAAATCTACAAACGCGAAATGAGTCTTTTATTTTTTGTAACCTTTTTCGATAATTACCCTAATCATTAGTATCGGTTCTCTAGTCCCTCTGTCTTTACGAAAACCATATTGGTCTTCGCCTAAATAATTCTCAGTCAAAGCTTCTACTCTATTTTTAATTATTATTGCTAGTATTTTGGAAGCATGAGAAGTTAAACTAACTGTTCTATTATTCTCACACCTATCAGCTCCTGACTTTTTTGGGATTGGGATAATAATATTTTTTTCGAAATCTATTGGAACCTCACCTGTGTCATATATTACATTTATTAGTTCATATAATCTGTCTAAAGTTTTCTGACTTGCATATTTTATTAATTCTGCGGGAATATCGTCTAATTAGAGCGGAAGAGCCCTAATCACTACCACCATACTTTGTAAGCGATTCTCAAAAGTCAAGTCCAGGTACATTATAATTTGAATAATGGTCGCTATACTTGCGGCCATGTCCACAATGCTCCACCCGGAGGTACTACATTGACAAGTCCAGGTACAGCCGTTCATCGTGGGAAAAACCACAACTGACACGTGCTTCCAAACTGGTCGCCAGATCAAGAATAACATGTGATAAGGACTAAACGGGTCTTTAAGCTGAAACAACAGCAGAGAGCGTAATCTAGTGTTGCTAAATATCAACGCATAATATAAAGATGCGGTCAAAAATGAACAGTGGTTTCACATATAAAGTAAAATACTTAATGATAATTAAATGATTAATTAAATTCCAATTCAAGCAAGGTATGGATCTTTGACAACACTCAAACACGGCACTTGTATCTTGTTGACATATCACCGCACGCGAGCTGAACACAGAACAGACTGAGGATTTGCAGTTGATTATATCAAGGTACACGAGCTGGAAATAAAACAAACTAAGAATCGCGAGAAATTTCCAACTTATTTTTTGTGGTATCCAAAAATCAGCGCGTTCAATGGTCAAACTAAATTTGGATATTCTTTTACACTTTCCATTGGTTAAAAACATCATTAACGTTTTTCAACACAGGAAGCATTGGAAAAGGAAGTGTATAAATATAATTTCAAATTCTTCAAAAGACATTCGTTAGTGCTCTCCATAGCCTAAGGAATTACCTTGCAGTGCTCTCATAGCCTGCAAAACCCTTCACCGAGAAGTGTTCTCCACAGCCTGCTATACTACAACACGCAGTGCTCTCTACAGCCTGCGTATCCTCCGACGGTGACGCAGTCCAACGCCGTACCCAGGGCACGTCATTATAATTCATCAATCCATAGTTTATTGTAAACCGGTCATTCGCTATACAATATTGCGGGCAATTGATATACTATTGCGCAATTGTTTAATATAACGTATAATTACGCGGCAAATTACGCGCCATTTTGTGTCAAATACCGAACACTTTTAAGTGATGCACGGTCAAATTTTTATACATAATGTAAATAAAAACAATTTACTTACTTAAAGCGCACCTTGCCGCCGAATTCCAGGGCCATCACGTTTTGTGGGTCACATCACGCCATTGCTGACTCCAAATTTTATCCGTCTATTCTAAACTCTCGTAGGAGAACGATAAGGAACAACCAGGTAGAGATATACGAAGGTACGGTAGAAAGGAACTTACACATCTGAAAAGAAAAGGAACACCACACAGATAGATGTTCTTGGCTTAAAGTCTCGTGGCTTAATGCCGCTTCCGACACTACCCGCACCTGCGCATTCTTTTTGCGCAAACGCAACTGTCCGGAATGACGCAAATTGACAAGTTCATTTAAGAATATTTGCGCGAATTTATTTATAAATTAAACAATGTACATTGCCATTTTTGGCATGTAACAAGTTAACAAACCACATATGAACATTAAGTTCCGTTCCATACTTCACCGACAAGTCGTTATTGTGATTGCATCTGTCAAACTCTACCACCGGGACGACATCCCCGTAGAGGCATTACTACCACGAAACCTACCTTAAAGTTCAGAAAACTCTTTATACTGTTACAGTACATGCGCAACTGTTATAGTCTAGGGTATAACCGATAAAGTCCCGCGCGCGCGCGTTTAGAGCCACTACGATAGTTGGAAATACTAAAGCGTACATAATATTGCACAACAATATATTACGTCATAATTGCGTTTCAAATTGTATCACATACCAAAAATGTTTACAGTGATACGAGAGGCGCCTTAAAGGAAAAGATAAAATGTACTCACTTAAAAATGTGGAGCGTTTCACGACCTTGCGGTTATTCTTGCGGCAGGAGCCTCATTCATTTCCATTAATCTCGTTGTTGCTGGGCGTGGTTCGGGTTAGCCATCGTTAAAATCAGATTAGTTTGTCTTCCTTCTTCGTCGTCTGTAGCGGTACGGTAGGAATAACCAGGTAAGGAACGATAAGAGGCAGAGATAAAGGGAAACCTACATTACCTGAAAGAGAAAAGACAAAGGCACGACACAGATAAACCTCACTCTTCGACGTCTCGTTGGCTAAGTCCCCGTGTCAAAAACCGTGCACTTACTTCCTCACTCTACGTCTGCGCATTCTCTTGCGCCGACGCAACTAGCCGAAGTTACGGAAATGCACAAGTCTATTTTTAAAATATTGGCGCGAATTTACTCACAAATTAAAAAGTGTGCAATACCAATTTTTGGCATGTAACAAAACTTGTATATATTGTAAATTAGTAGTTTTTAATTTCATATCACAATTTTTTGTAACGTAACGTTGACCCGCAATTATAACACGACGCCTTCCAAAGAGATCTGAAGACCACTGAGATGTCTGGACCTCTTCAACCTGAACATATTTCCTAACTATCGTTGTTCAAGTTTTCACTGGGCCTCATAAGCAACTTCCGAAGCATTCCGAAGAAATCCGAAGACTACCGAAGACTTATACGCCTCGTTAAAATGTACATACATTCATTTAATCAGTGTTTAAGTTTATTTCTGGTTCTACAAGCAACCATGAAGCCATCCGAAGACTTCCAAACTGCTTAAACTGTTAAATTCATTTAATTTCACTTTTATTTTATGTATTTATGAAGTTTATAAGTATTTTTGCTTGTAATTATTAAACAAATAACCAAGCCAAGCCTACATGCTTTCAGATGTCGCCCACCCGAACGATAACAATCTAGCCTCTCGTATGAACGAAAGAGAATTTTTGTGAAAATTGTTGTCTAATATTTTTCAGTTGTTCGTATCTAAATCGAACAAGGAATTTTGAAATTAGTAGTCTCATGTGAACCAACTAAGCCGATAAACTATCTGGTATTTCCACTGTCTTCATTTAAACCATTATCTTATACTATCACTTCCAGAGCCATTTCCTCTACATGTAGGTCCAGAAGGAGGCCTACGATGACTTATAAGGAATCAGTAGGTGGGGATAGTGCATATGATGTTCACGTAGTTCATACGAAAGATGCATGATAGTTCTTCACCGCATCAACCTGTCTGGTGCTGATGATTAGAATACAGCCCTATAACAAAGTGAGTCGTACTACCGTTGTGTATAACCACAGTACAGCCTTTGGTGGAAGATCTCAATGTTCGTCTATAGTATATCTACACTGCAAAACCTCGTCTGTTATCGTAAATTTTACCACGATACAGATTCTTGTCAGGTATATTACGCAAGTAGTTGATTTTTCTGAAAGGGGTAGGATAACTATGTCATCTGCATATCTTACCGTGTAGAAATCAGTCTCATAAAGACGATGGAGTAGTCTCTCAACTACTGGCTACAAGTAGTCGCGCTGAAAACAGTACCTATACCTTTATATTTATAGAGATATTCACACAAACATGCGATGTGCCACAACGCAGAACCTGATCAACTGTCTTAGGGTGCTGGCTCCCTTCTTGGCTCCTGCTTACACCTCTCCTCCAGATGTACGCTCAACACGATCATAAGACCTTTCCTAATCTACACCTCAAGAGCGTACAGGACCACCTCCACAGCGTCCTTGTTTACCTAGCTTTAAATCCCTCCGATTGAGATCCAACTAAACTCCTCACTCCAAATCCGAAACCTCAAACATAACCTACCAATCATCCTACACGACAGAACACTTCACTATGAGGAATACCGTACTCTACCTAAATGTGACATAAAATCCCGATTACATAACTCCCTACTCAATTCCTGTCAAGATCTTTGGTCCCACTCTACCACAGGCAGATATAAATTTGATATCTTCCCTGATATCACAATCATTCCTCCACATATTCCTTTCTCTAATCCCTCTACAATACAGTTTCTGTCCGGCCATGGTAACTTCCGTAATAAACTTCATCAATTCCATTTAACTCCTTCCCCTCACTGTCCGTGCAACAATCAATCTCTAGAAACCCTACAACACCTGATATACTTTTGTCCCCTAACTTCACTATTACAAATCAACTTCAAGCAATCTACAAACTTTGACCCGTTCTCCCCACTTCCTAACATAAACTTCCTAGTCACTAACTACCCTTAAGAATTAAACCATTTCCTAAATGAAATCCTTCTAACCAAACAGACCACCCACAACCAGCGGCACTAACACACTTAATATACACTCTTGCAATTCACTACCACATCACACATAACTCGCACTATACACACAATCAGCCCCACTCCACGTGCACAGTCGACGACAGAGGTAGGAGCACAAATCCCCCTCATCAAAACTTTAAGAAACCCAATTGTATTGGAATTATTGATTCTAAGATCTTAAATATATGTCAACACCTATAATGTACGGCTAGTATGGGCTCTGGCCTAGGTATAGTTCACAATAAATTAATTTATCTATCTATCTATCTTAGGGTGCTGTCCAACTCATGCTTTTGCATGGGTTTATCCATACTTTCCATACATATGAACAAGCAGACATGTTTTTACTGAGGGGTTTCCTCTTTCCTCCCAAAGGCGTCTAGGGCAAATTCTGTGGATGTTCGTGGATGTAAGAATACTGGTTTTCGGTGAAATGGATGTCTATGGATATCAAAAGTTTGTATCAAGAACGATGTTTGACTGATCTGACGATAGAATTTTTCCTGTAAGTGATTGTGCACTGGTTTAAGAATAAAAAACACTTTAATTGTTCTTTAATCACTGGGGATATATTTGAAATTAATATAGACCCTGAAGAGAGAAGGAAGCAACCTGGCCAGACCCGCACTGCAGACACGCTTTAATTTTTGTGTATAATCTGTGTCGAGTGTCTTTATAAAATCGGTCAGTTAAGTAAGAAATATTGTGGGATTACTGGGATGTATTTGAATGTTTAGTAATTATAGATTCTTCGCTCGAAAAACACATTACTATTAAATAATGTGCACTGTTTGCGTAATTTAGCATACGATTTGAATCTTTCATTGAAACATGTGATTTATTTTACAAGGTACTAAAACAAAATATATGTCCAATTTATATCGCATTGATGGCTCGAAAAATTTTCCTTTCTATAATTTTATTAAAAATATGCACAATTAATCAAAAGGGGAGGTCTTATTTTAGGATCTTGTGAAACGCCCACAAATCGTTACGATTTAATGTTCTATTGAATTACAAATTCGTTATGAAACGTTTTTGTTATTAATTCACTACAACTTCAACATTTAAATATATTTTCATATTTTTTATATTGAATATATTAAATTTATAACTATTTTTGCATAAAATTAGGTCAAGTTTAAATGTTATTCTTATTCAAGGACTATATATAGTTAATTATGATGTTATTTTGAATTGAAAGCTCCCTATTATTTGCATATTTCAATTCATAATAAAATTCCTACTACTTACTACATAATTGGAAAGATGAATGAAATGACAAATGACATACAAATTAATGTATTCAAGATACGAATCAAATCCAAAGCAGCATTAAGAATTATTGTAGGAAGGTAAATACATACATACGTAATATGAACTGGATTACGATTTTATGTCAGGTTGCGTAATGAACTATTTTCCAAACAATTTCGTTTGTGAAGCGTTTAACAATTGGTAATTGAACGTGTTAAAAATGCACTTTAATACATTGTGGCTTACGTTCTAAGCGTAAAATCAGAATCAGCTCTTCTTTGTAAACAACAATTCAGAGATTGTAAGGCCTGGCTGTCCCAGAACCAACTTGCTCTTGCAGTATGAACCCTGGGATTTCGACTGCTTTGTCGGTGTCTACGGGAATCTCGTTACTGTTTTGTTCCCTAGTTTAGTACGCGAGTTACGTTTCGGGCATTGGAAGAGGTGTTTTTAAAAACTTCTTCCAAAACTTCGTTACAATTTATTTATTTTTTAACAGATATTAATATGGAATTCTAACAAACTGATTCAAAATTACTCTAAGTCGAAAAATAATTACTAATTGAACTAATATGAGTGAGTAGCCTAAGCAAACTGTAATGTTAAAGCTGAAATACTTGAGACTGACTGATCTGGGGCTCCCGGATTGTTTATGTTGTCCCTGCCTTTCGCATGTCTGTAAGACTTGCAGAGGTCATGTCTGCTTATTTCTTAATTCTATTCATTATACAATGTAACAATCTTACTTTCTAGGTAATCGCGGTTCTTAACCGTCTGCGACCTGTCATCTGCAGTATCACTATCGTCTGGAATACAATGTATTGCATCCGATCTACAACTGTTAATAACCTTTTTTTAATTATCATTGAATTACATTGTTGCACTTGACTTAATAATTTCTTTAACAATTTTTAATAATGCCTAATAACTTCTATTTTATTATACCTACATAGATTGGGGGATACATAACTCCTTCCGACGTAAATAAAAAATTAAGGTTTTCTTTGCTTAATTTTTAAATTCATAAAATTCATTGTTTAAAATTCATTGTCCCCAAAGGTATATTTGTTTCTTTATTTACCTTCGTTTTCTTAAGTCTAAAATTGTTTTCTTTATTGTTATATCTAAGATACATTTTGTAAAATACATATATAATTAATAAAAAAATTTAGTAAAATGATTAATAAAATTGTCCAAACGCTTATATTGTCATAGTGTAACTTGGGCACTTTTAATTCACTTAATTTCATGGCGTGGTTGAGTTCGTCCTAGTCTAGGTATTCTAGTTGCATGGTTTCTTGATTATTTCTTCTTCTTCGGTTTGCGTTGTCTTGAATTGTAGTTCTGGTACATTTTGCGAGTTTCTTGGTTGCTGTGGGATATTGAGAAACTCTGATGATTTCGTTTTCAATTTTAAAGAACAGTCTTCTTTAAGGGTGATTAATTTGCTTCCGGTCAATGCTAGATTGTTATCGTCTTGATTGCAGTGGACGGTTGTTATTACTTCTATTGGAAATATAGCAATCCATTTGTTGTCTGTGACCTTTTGAATTTTCATGTTGGTGATCTGTACGGGTTTTGCGTCGCAGTTTTCGTAACGTTTTGAAAAGTTTAATAGTTGTACTTCGCAAGGGCTGTCTTCTTGGATGGTTATTGTTGTCAATGATTGGCATAAATATTGATTTGGTGTTACTTCGTTACATTTTTTGTTTGTATAGCCATATCTTAGTTCATTTAAGAATAGGAATTTGGTTTTGGGTATGATAACTTGATACATGCTAGTAATTTTCAATGGAAAAGCAAATAAATGATAATAATTATAATTGTTACTTTCTACTATTGGGATTTTTATTAAAAATGTTATTTTGTCATTCTTTACATAGCCTTTTACTATAGCTATTTTTTCAAATATTAGAATGTTTGATTCTGTCACATCAAGGGGTAATTTAGTATTAGTTATAAATGTTCTAATTCGTAATAATTTTTTAAATAGGTGACTTGGTAAAATGATACTAGAGTGTAATGCATTTAATTTTGCAAATGTTGGGGCATTTTCTAAAATGGCTAGAATTAGTCTTCTCTTTCGTCTTGTAATTTGTTCTGTCGGCGTTAATCTGTTAAATTTATCTTCTATGTTTCTTAAAATACTTTCTATTATAGTGTTGTAGTTCATCATTTCTATTGCGTATTCCTTTCCAAATTTGGCTGTGTCCATTGATTATTTTAATCGATAATAGTTGTCTTTGATTATTTGAAATTCTTGTTTTAGTTTCTTTAAATCGAATTTTTGTGCCAACGTCCAATAGCCTATTATATTTTGCATACTGCCTAATTTTATTGGTAGTACACCGGGGTTGTTTTTTATGTCTTTAATTAATATATTGTTGTCCGTTCTAACTGGGCGGAGGTTGACGGTAAGGGTGATGATTGTCCATCTGAAATTACAGGGTGCCTTAGGTTTTTCAAGTGAATGTATTTTATCATCTTGCCGTTGTCTACTACGGTTATATTTATGTCCGATATTCTCTTAATTTTAAACGGTCCTAAATTTCTGGGTGCCGTTTTGTGTCGTTTACTTTGGAAATTTTTCTCGTACACTTCTACTTGATGATATCCTGAAGCGAGGTCTAGTGTTGAAAAATATTAACATTTACCTAGTTTGTTTAAAATCTCAGTTATATTGGGTAGTGGATATTTGTCATCTACCGTCTTTTTGTTTAGCTTTCTGTAATCTATTACCATTTGATATTTTCTCTTGCCTGAGGCGTCTAATTTCTTGGGTACTATTAATACTGGGCTGCCCCATGATGAGTTGGAGTGTTGTATGATATCCTGTTCTAATAAGTCTGCTACTTGTTTGTCGGCTTCTTCCTGGTTTGCCTTTGTAAAGATTGGTTTGTCGTCTGTTAGTTCGATGTTGTGTTTAACTGTATTGGCAAAGGTTAAGGGTATTCCTTCACAATGGAATATGTCGCGATATTCAAAACAAATTTTTAATTGCTTTCTGTTCTTCTTTGTTAATGTCGGTGTTAAAGCGAATGTTACTTAAATTTTCTCTTAACATTTTGTTATGTTCTACTGGGTTGTACTCGTTTTCTAAATTTTTATCTATTTCCATTTCGTTAAAATTTAATTTCTCTACGTTAAGTGGGTTGGTTAGAGATAGTTCTACGGGGTAGTTATTTGAGTTTAGAATCGTTGTAGTGGCATAATTATCTTTTATTTGTACTAATGCGCGGGGGGGGGGGTCCTACTCCTCGTTGAAATGTTATGTGGTTTATGATTCCTACTTTATTTTTTAAATTTACTGGAATTTTTATTTTCTCTGTTCGGAGTTCTATCGTGTATTTTTGTTCGGTTTGGGTATTTTGAAATTAATGGGGATTTGTTCGTGTTTCGTTCTTAATATACAATTTTTTATGTCAGTGTTGGCGCCTAGTTTTCTTAAAAGGTCCATTCCTATTTGTCCGTCGTATTTATTGTTGAATTCAAAAATACAAAATTTGCGTTTCATTTTTGGTAAGGGTATATTAGCTATGAATTGATGTAGGGTCGTTTGATGGGCTGTTTTAATTTTAAAGGGTTCTCTCTCTACAAAAACTAAATAATGCTTTTTTAAGGTTCGGGGGCTAATTAGTTTTTTTGAGGATCTGGTATCAATTAGTAGTTTAAGTTCTGCATGGGATATTTCTGTATATGGTAGTACTAGGTGATTAATATTACTTAAATTTATTAGGTTTGGTCGTTTATAGATTGGTCTATCTGAAAATTTGAGCACTGTAATGAAATTCCCTAGCAAAACTTGATCTCCATTGAAATTAGGGATGCGTGCGAAATAAATTTTTATATCTGAACTTATGATTGTTAAGGGTTGCTCTTATAATTAGTAGTTACTTTTGGTTTTAATTAGTTTCAAATTTTTGTAAAAATTTAGATTTATTTCGCGGTTTGTATTGTTACTTTTTAGTCTGGTTTGTTAATTTTCAGTTTGAAGTGTGTTGGGTTATTTAAGAATTGCTTTAATTAAATTGCGGGGTTTTGTGTTCGGTAATATCTGGTTAATTGCTTTAACCATGAATTCGTTTATTTATATACTTCGCGGATGTTAAAGTTGTCACAGTTTTTAATTTTCTGAAAGGTTTTATGTGGATTAATATTCTTGCAATAATTTGCGTTATACTTTGTATGTTTCTGCGTCAGCTACGATCTTATTTTATTCTTGTTGATTGAGTCTGCTTTACTTATCTGTTCTCCGTAGGTGTTGTAATTGATAAGTGTATAAGATGTATCTCTGTAATTGTATTGTCTCGTCGCATTGAATGCCTAAATATAGAGTTTGCAGGTTTTCAATCTGTTGCAGTGTTACAGTAGTTGCATCAAGGTCCTCTTTTATAATTAATATAATGAGTTGTTTAATTACAAGGTTGTAGTCTACTGAAAGATTTTTTTTTAACCTGGTGATAAATTAATTGCGTAAATGCTTATGTTATAGTTAGCGGTATTAGCATCTTGTAAGGAAGCGTTAGAAGCTGCTTTTAATGAAATGGAAACCGTTCTAACGGAGAGATATGGTATGAAAATTAACAAAAATACAACTAAAGTTCTAGTATGCAAAAGAGGGGAAAATAAATGAAAAACAAGTATACAAATAGGCAACAAGAACTTACAAAGGTTAAGGATTTCTGCTACCTAGAAAGTCAAATAATGCGAGATGGGAAAAGCACAAAAGATATAAAACGAAGATTAGCACAAGGTCGTGCTACATTTAACAAGAAAAAGCAACTACTGTGCTCAAAGACCACAAACATAGAAACAAGGAAAAGATAGCTTAAAACATATGTGTAGAGCACAGCACTGTATGGCTGTGAAACCTGAACAGTAGGAGAAGTAGACAAGAAAAAGGTAGAATCCTTTGAAATGTGGTGTTGCAGACGTATGATGAAGATACAATGGACAGACAAAGTTAAGAACAAAGAGGTACTAGAAATGGTAGGGGAAGAAAGAACTATGTGAAAAACAGTAAAAAATAGAAGAGATAGGATGATAGGCGACATACTAAGACATGAGAGAATAGTGCGGAATATATTAGAAGCAGAGATAGAAAAAAGAGAAGTACAGGTAGACCTAGGTTAGACTACTGCACACAGATAGTGAAAGATGTATGTTGTGAGAATTTCAGGAAAATGTGTAGGCTAGCTCAAAATAGAAATCAATGGAGGTACGCTTCCAACCAGCCGCAAGGAGGAAAAACTAATGACAAAAATAATAACTGTACTTAAACATGGTGATTATTATAAACAACTACAGATATTGGTTTTGCAATACTCTCAACTAATGTTAATTGTGCGAAAGGATTTATTTGAAAACTATTAATACAGCAGATGTTTAAGTGTTGGGGAAACCTTGGCAGCCACAGGTTGCTTAACCCCCTTCACATACCGTTCATTTACATTTCCAATGCTCCACCAGAAGGTACTACATTGGCCAGGAGGCGAGTTTTTTGTTGCCTGGAAATTTAGAATTTTGCCGAACCCTTGCCGCTCCAGGCAAGGTAGGGATCTTTAACATGCGTGACAATACTCACATACGGGACCTCCATTTAACCTCTCATTCGAACGAGGGCGTAATTTTTGTGAAAAATGCTCACCTGCCATTTTTCAAGCAGTCGGCCGTGTCGGGATTTGAACTCAGGACTTTGGGATCCGTAGCCTTACGCTTACTACATTGATCCACGGCGAGGCCTCCCCTTCACATACCGCTGAATTTAGATGAAATAGGGCATATAATTAGAAAACAATAGAAGGGAATCGAGTTGTATATCGGCTGTTGTGAGAATTGCAGGGAACGGTGTAGGCTAGCTCAGAACATAAATATGCTGAGGTACTAGTCCAACCAGTTTCAAAATGTAAAACCCAATGACGAAAAAATAAGTGCTCTTAAATCTGATGATTATTATAAACAACTAGTTGTTGGCTGAAAAATATTTTCAACTAATGTTGATTGTGCGAAAGGATAAATTGGAAAAACTATTAATTCGATAAAGATTCAGGTGCTGGGGGAAATTGGTAGCCAAAGGTTGGTTACCCCCTTTCATATTCCACTGAATATCGGGGAAATAGGATATATAACTGTAAAACAGTAGAAGGTGACCGAACTGCATCAAACAAGAAAGAACAGCAGCTATGTTTAAAAACAACGAACATAGATACAAGAAGAAAACTGTTCAAAGCATAGTGTGGAGCACAGCACAGTACATCTATGAAATAGGGGCAGTAGGAAAAGCAGACAGAAAGAGATAGAAAGAAGCCTTCTGGAATCTTGTGCTTTAGATGTATGAAAATGGTAGCATTGACAGACAAAGTTAATAACAAATAGGTTGTAGAAATAGTAGGGGAATAAAGATATCTGTGGAAAATGAAAAAATAGAAGAATAGAAGGACAGGATACGTTCTAAGGCATTTTTGGAGAATAGTATGGGATATACTACAAGCAGTGATAGGAAAAGAGAGGTAGAGGTGGACCGAGATCAGACTTTCGCACACAGATAGTGATAGATGCAGACTGTGCAAATTTCAGGGAAATGTGTAGGTTGGTTCAGACTAGGAAACAATGAGGGTACGCGTCCAACCAGGTCTAGGACTGAAGACCTAATGATGATGATGATGTAAATGTATAGTATTGACCTGTACTCAAATAAAAGTAACTGAAAGCACATATTACGTATATTATTAATGGTTTGCTTGTAGTTAGCCGTGATCGCTTAATTTGTTATTAATCGAGTTCGCGATATACCGGCGTTACAATAAGTAAACTACAAAATTCTAGGAATGCACTAATCCGGCTCGAAGACCGTATGTTTTATATTGATTATGTACACTTGTTAAAAGAAATAATAGATTTAAATTGAACTTATTTGGAGATATAAATCATGTTTCAAGTAAATAAACATCGCGGTTACTTGTCCAGAGCGCATTTAGTTCAGCCCGTAACAATAACATGACTGTTTTTTATCATTCCTAACTCAGAAGACCACTTACATTTAGAAGAGAGAGTCGGGGTTCGTTCTCTAGCTACTTCATTTTAAACTTAAACAAATTCCTTATCAAGGAAGAGCGAAATACAATAGAGGATTGCATATACTTTATTGTGGGTTCAAAAGATTATTTTTGAAGGAATAATACACTTCAAGAAACGTTGAAGCGTACATAGAGGTGTTCAAGATGAGCAACATGTTTCTTCGTTTTCGTTTTCGTCCCTCTAGGTACAAGCGTGGGTTTTTGTTTTGACATGTATGATTAGGAACCGTATTAGGCCTCTTAGCTATGGTATTGACATGTCACTTGCATTGCTTGTTGAAAGACCTAGAAGATGAGAATTAACTCACTACGAAGAATATAGACCGTTCGCATAAAACCCGTTTTACGAAAAATTAAAAAAAAATTTTTAAAGAAGATTACTGCAGCTAATTGACGGTAGAATATTGCGTATAGAGAAGAAGGATGTTATGTAGAAGGTTGCTTCGTTACTCGCTTTTACGATTTTAAGTTAAAAACGAGTCTCTGTGGTTTGCTGTGCATAAAGCTAAAAATAAGACACAGCTGAGTTTCAAATTTTATGTCTTTGATATCTCAAACTGGCAATTAATGCCATCCACTTTGCACTTTAATTAAACACTTATCTATTTAAGTACCATAATTCTAATTCAAACGTTTAATAATGCATACATACATACACCTTAATATTCATAGAAATTTCGATTGCGATCTTTTAATTGCTGTTTATTATTAAAATGCAATAAATTTTAAAACGTCTGTTGTTTAATTAATGATAGAATGAACCCAACTGTTTCAGGTTTGATATTTAATACGAGACCAAAACAAAATAAAAGGGTTCACCCAAGGATAGCCAGGTAGTCTTAAAAATTCTAATTACGGTTTTTACATGCGCGACAATGCTAAGGGTAATTATATACCAGGATATGCTTAGCACCCCCGGAGATATAACCCTTCGAAGGTGTCATGTCTCCCAGCATGGATTCCAGGTTACTTACTCCATTACTCCAAACAAATTGATAGCGATGTTCGATCATAGCTGTCATCGCGGTCATAATAACCCACTAGCTCAGCGGAACTTGTTTGTTTCGCGTGACTTCACTTTTTGATCACACTACTAAGGTATTTTGAATATTTTCTAATCAGATCGAACAACGGTACGATGTTTTAATATATTCTTTAGTGTTTTTGTTAGGGAATATTTTGAATATTCTAATAAGTTTAGTCTTTTAAATTATTTGTCTGGAGAATGAGTCGCATAATTGTGCTGTTATTTAATTACTGACGACCTGTTTTTGCTACAATGGCAATGAGTGAAATTATTATCTAACTTTTACGATATGACATTGATATCTCTAGTAATCCAAAAGTAATTATCCTTTCGAAAATATTTCAGTATTTAAAGTTACATATACATTTACGTCATCATCATCGGATTTTCGGTCCTATCATTCTAGTTCTATTTTTTAATGTTTCGCCCCTCGACCATTTCTAGTATCTTTTTGTTCCTAACTTTGTCTGCCCATGATATCTTTATCACACGTTTGTAGCACCACATTTCAAAGGCTTTTTTCTACCGTTTTCTTGTCCGCTTCTCCTATTGTTCACGTTTCACAGCTGTACAGTGCTGTACTTCACACATATGCTTTTTACAGAGTTTTCAGTGTTTCCATGTTTGTTGTCGTCGAACATAGTAGCTACTTTTTTTTGTTAAATGCCCCAATGCCCCTTTTTAATATTTGTTTTATATCTTTGTTACGGTATTGCGTGCGGACAAGAACGAATAAGTAAAGTAAGCAATAAAATTAAACCGCACCGAGTACCGCAACAAAAAAAAGAATAGGAAGTACTGCCGTACTAACTGAAACGTCGTAAATAGGGGTGGGTTAGAAAGAAAGAAAAATGAATCCTCGAGAAAGGAATTTTATTTACAAACCTCTAACAAAAAAAAATATGATACACAAAGAAAACAAGCTCCCTAAGCATTCCTAAGGATTTATACAGTATAAAAATCTATGCAAAATAATTTATCGAAAAATGAATATATACCCTTCTTTAATCACCTAGCATAAACTTACATTTCAATTTTTAACATGTACATAAAAAAAAGAAAAAAAATTAAACAAACATCTTTCGCGGATTTTCATTCCTGAGGCTACCAACATTTAAAATAATGATAGAAAATTAGCTAGTTACATAGTTACAGCAATAAAGGAGACCAGCTACAGGCTGAAATGCATATCATCCGCAGGCGGTCCAGGATGATGTATTAATATCACGCCTAAACAATAGCGTAACTAAAAAAAATTATATAGAAAAATATTTTATAGACGGTGAGTATCTAATAAATATTCAACCTATCACCGCTGTCACTGTACGTATATACTGGCGATCTAATCGAAGTAAGTTTAATTTTAACACCTGTAGTTGTGCGATGAGTAACCTGACAAAACGAGACCCAACTCTTCCCGAGAAAGACCATCACAGCGACGTAAAGCAGAAACTGCAATTCCCACAGTTGGGCATGACGTTCTAATATACCATAATTTAGTTGTGAGAAAAATTCCATCTTTCAAAAAAGTAACTGCGTACCAGTGAATTTTCAGAACTCTGTGTTAGAAATTTATTGACTGTAGGAGCTCACTGCATTTCTAGGTTGGCACTGTCCTCTATCAAATAAAAGTTTGGTTCCACTATGTCCTTTTTCTTCATAACTATCCTCACGCCCAAATGTCCTTCGTATGATTCTGTATGGATTACCCTAAAGTCTCCTCTCCAACGATCCACCGCTTCTGGTCACCGAACTTCCTTAATCCGTACTATATCTAATGCTTACCTATCTACTTTCAATTTTCAAATTCTCTAGTTTATCTAATTACTTGCTTCATGCTTCTAACATTCCTCCACATTTTATTTTCCAATGTTTCGCCCGAATGTACTGCATTGGCCAGGAAGCAGTTTTATTCAGCGGGAAATTTTGAATTTTACCGAATCCGTGCTATTTTAAGGTAGGGATCTTTAATTGGCGTAACAACACACACAAACACACACGCACACACACGCGCACACACACCCACACACGCACACACACACCCACACACACCCACACACATCCACACCCAAACACAGACACACACGACTACAGTTTATCTTTCATCCGTATTTTTGTAAAAAAAATGCTCGCAAAACATTTTCCAAGTCACTATCGAGGGAGAAACTGTTATTCCGCGTAAAACTCCTTAGCTTTAGTTACTCCACGTTCGATTGTCACGTTCCTCTGTTCAAATCAACTATTCCTTCCAGATACAACCGTCGCTGGGGTAGCTGGAGAGCCTTTACAAATTATTATACACACCTATTTTCCTAAATAATTAAAATAAAAAATCACCTAAAACTCACCCTCTATGAACATAAAAGAAACCTATTTTCATTACACATACACCTATAAATACACTCTTGTAAAAATAACCTATCTGAAATCTGACCAGGTGATGATAAACTAAATCCTAAAAAAATCGTAAAGCAAACTTCATCTAATCCAGCAACAAAACTAATCGGTAACATTTTCCTGCTTTCCAATCTAATTGGTAAATTTATGAATCCCAAATTAATGGTTATGTTGTTCCTTAAACAAGAAAACAGTCCAATTCCAACGTTGCACCAAATCATTGTCCAATCCAAAATATTTTACATTTAATACATTTACCTAA
The DNA here is from genome assembly GCA_036346225.1 of Platerodrilus igneus. Taxonomy (NCBI): domain Eukaryota; kingdom Metazoa; phylum Arthropoda; class Insecta; order Coleoptera; family Lycidae; genus Platerodrilus; species Platerodrilus igneus. Next base: position 6,812,005 of record JARFIW010000215.1, read on the forward strand.
ACTTCACTAATAGCTTTAATATAAATTACTAATTAGTCCGGTGAACTAATTACTGTCTTATTACAATTTTAGAATTCATAATAATTTTCTTCAAACGTTAAGTACTCACAGTTAAATCCAGAATTTTCAACCGCCATCAGGATTGTTCCAAATTATTCAATTAAAGGTCCAAACATAGCAGCTCTGATTACAAGACATGCCTCACAGTTCCAATTTAATGTAAAAATTTCTACCAACCCTCTTTTAAAACGGTTTTCCGACATTAAATTCGTACTTACGCGATTAAAAATATCCCGTCTCTTGCCAAGGTATTTTATTTTACAAGTCGGTCGCCGCACATTTTCTGAAGGAATTAGTCCAGAGCTCTATAGTATTCCCCGATCAAAACTCACTATTACCCCATTCCTCTTAAACTAACCCCACTGCGGGATTTAGCACTAAGATACCCTACCTAATTTAATTATATTACTACATTTTGACGTTTTCAAATGACCGGTTGCTATAAGACTGCCTTTAACACTCTAATTTGTTACAAATTAATACGGAACGACAGAACGGGGAAACGAGTAGGTGGTGTTGCTCTGTACATCCGTAATGACCTAAAATTTAAATCAGTTGCTTATTCACCTTCATTATATAGTGGACGTTATTACTGTCCCGTAAACGCGGTACGTGCGCCACAAATGACAGTTGGTAGCGATATTACATAATATGAAAATTGATGCGCAAATTGCCGATGACGTCACACAATATGCAAATTAATGCAACATAATTTACCAATTACACAAATTATATAGAAAACCCCCACGGGGTACTTACGTGAACCTGTAGGGCTCTTTACAGGATTACTCCATGCTAGCGGCAGCGGGGCTTCGTGGATATTTTTCGGGCGTCGGCTGCTTGACTAATCTTTCTCGGGTGTGGGATTTCTTGAGCCAGGTTGCATCAAAATTTGATGGTCTTCCTATGTAGCGGGAACGACGGGAACTGGTTATAAGGAACGATAAGGACAAAAGGGATCTACATAACCCAAAAAGATACGATAAGATACCAGCCCAACTATTCTTCTTCGCTTTTCGGAGGCAAGTCCCCACGCGTCTCCTGGAAATTTCCCACTATCCTTTCGTCCACACGCGTCGGCGCGAATCTCGCGCAACGCGCTATCTGAAGTGACGGAAATACGCACACAAGTCTTTTTAAATTTATGGCGCGAAATTCTCACATATTAAAACTTAGTTAAGAATGTTTAGTGCCGATTTCGGCACGTAACAATGTCCCGAATACCTGTTTGTTGAAATATTTGTAATTGTATTAAAGTACTTGTTGGGGTTGTTTATAAGCCACCACATGTGGGTTTTATGTCTGATATCGAAACCGTCTTATTTCAACTCTTATCCCATCATACTGAAATAATTATTTTGGGGGACTGGAATATCAATTTATCAGCTGATACATCATGTGTCCGTCATTACAAAGACATGATAGATTCATGCACCCTGTCAATACTCCCACTTAATCCAACTCATCATACCACACATTCCTGATCCACCATCGATCACATTATTGTTTCAAACATAGAAAAAGCGTTAAACTTTGGTCAGATACATGTTCCAGAAGTATCTAATCATGATTTGATTTTTGTTTCATACTCAACTCGGACTCCTAAATTTAAGCCGAAAACAATAACCCATCGTAATTTTAAGAATGTGGCTTTACTTAAACTCCAATCGGATGCAGAAATTACTAATTGGTTCGAAGTAGATCTCGAAACTGATATTGATATAAAACTATCAAAATTCAATTCCTTTATTAATAATCTGTATGACATACACGCTTCCTATAAAACAGTTCGAATAAGCAGGCCGAAATCTCCATGGTTCACTTCTCAAATAGCAGATATGAGGCGCCTACGCGGCAATTTTTTATTACAAGAAATTTAAAACCACTACAAATTTGGAGCGCTATAAGGCAATGCGCAATAAGACAAAGCAACTTATTAGGAATTCCAAATTACGATATTATTATAAGCTCTCAACAAACTCAAATACCCGTGAAACTTGGAAAGTTTTGAAACAGGCCGGTATTGGTAAAATTCAATCAAGGTCAGCCTTAAATACAAATTTAGAGACTCTTAATAACCATCTTTCAGATATCAGCTAACTGGATGACACTACGAAGCTACTGTTACGGGCCAATTCAGCACTACGACACCAAGGGACGGATCGGAATCCGTGCGCGGCCTAGCTCTAGCCGGTGAGGGGTGGGTATGATAAAAGTCGTAGGTCGGGATTGCTAAATGCCCTAAGATGACAATTATAGTGGGGCGTAAACTTGGTAGTAGGTCAAAAATCGGGGGTGACGGCAAAATTAGGTGGGCACCACCAGTAATGTCACTGTGCTATATATATTCGGGGATCTCGTTACTGGTCGAGCAAACGCCCCTGCACTTGTTATAATAAGAAAATATGAAAAATAAGGAAAACTCACGGTGTAGAATGTACTGATTCACCCTACTCACGCAAATTACTACAACAGAATAATGCACCTGGATTATACTCTTAACTCTATTTACAAACACATGGCTGAAAAGAACACATTAATTAAGTACAGTAAGTAACATAAACAAAGGTGTATATAAGCAAATGTAGGTACGGCGTGTATTAACTACGATCAAATTAATTATGATAACTAACCAAAAGTAACAACTATGTGGAAATTCGCACTGGCCAGGGCTACCAAAGATATACTTGTGAGTACAATTATTTCTAAAGTGGGGTAGGGTTGAATGCACCTGAGCCCCACGGCAGTACGAGTTCTTAGGTTTGACGACCAAAAGAGTGTAGATTATGGCCCGAAATATCACGCGTGTTACACCGAGTGCATGCAAACCTCCGGTAACAATGTGTACGGTAGACGTAAGTCTACTTGAACTATCTAGGCGCTACAACTGGTACCGTCTTATGTTACGAAACAAGTTGTACAATTTGGAAAAGTATCCCAACTTTAACATTTTTATGGACTAATAAATATACAAGGCGCGCACAAGCGGCTTTCTGTTTTACACGGTTGACTACAGTGAAAGTAGGGTAAATACGGGGCGAAATACACTATCTACTTTTAGCTTCACTGACGGTAGATGCCAAAGAACATTCTATAGTTCAGGGTAAAATATCCCAATACCAGCGTGCGAACTAGTTTGGTCACTCAGTAACTACTACAGTACAACGCTTACCTTGAAGGGTTTGTGGGGTGAATCAGGTCACTATAGACACAGCGAGAAGAATGGGTGTCGGGATAATGCAACCTCCCAACTAACTTTACCATAGGTGTGTGTTAATGCATCAGGTTCCCAACTAAATCGGTTGATTACAGCGTACGGCAAATGTAATCTGAGGTCACTTTTCTTTCATCCAAATAAACTCCCAATATGAATTGGTATCTTATAGGCATAATAATCACGGTATACCAAAATCGGATGTTAGAGTGGACCTACAAAAGATTGATTAAAACACACCCAAACGTAAAAACGCGACTCGACACTCTTTAAAAATTTGACAATCCCCTTTCTGTCACTTTCTAGCCTTCTTCGCAATTTTGAAAAAGTGTACAGTTTACTTGACTGTCCTTTATCATAAATCGGCATGTTTAATATGCTTGCTAAAGTGAAATATATAATTCTAGACGTTGAATTAAACCGAACGTTACACTACATACTATTTGTAAACTGTCTTTGGCCCAATCATCTAAATGTCTCGAGCCGTTTTCATTTATTGATGTTACAGAGGATGCGCTTCTAAAAGCGGTTTGTCGTATTAAATCGAATGCTGCTGGTTCTGATCGAATTTTGGCATTAATGTTTCTTCAAATTTGCCCTTCACCTGCTACATCGCTCACATCAATTAACAATGACTCGTTTAGGTCGGGTTCTTTTCCTCTGTTATGGAAGCACGCGCTTGTTAGATCACTACCTAAAAATTCAAAACCTCACAATCCCTGTGATTACCGGCCTATTAGCATCCTATCTGCGTTGTCAAAATCTATAGAATATTTAACTTTAGATCAAATGTTGGACTTTTTACATAGTAATAACCTTCTAGACAAATATTAGTCAGGATTTCGTGCAAATCATAGCACGTGTACAGCAATTTTAAAAGTTATTGATGACATAAGACATGCTATGGATACACTACAAATTACAATCGTAATTTTCTTAGATTTCAGCTGTCTTCAACAGTGTAGATTTCGATATTCCTTTGACAAAACTTAAATATCAATGTAATTTTACGAAGCTATCATTGAAATGGCTTAGGTCATATCTCAATGAACGTACACAGCAAGTAGTTGACCACAACACATCAACTTTTTCAGCTTCAAGGAACTTAGTGTCAGGAGTTCCACAAAGGAGTGTCTTAGGTCCCCTTCTATTTAGTTTATACATTCAAGATATTTCTACCTGTTTAAAATTCTGTCGCTACCACTGTTGTGCTGATGCTGTCCAATTGTATCATCACTTTAATCCGAACAAGGTCATTCAGGCATTTACCGAAGTTAACAATGATCTAGCTAGAATTCTTGAGTGAGGTGCATGTATGAACTTCACTATAAATCCAGTAATAAAATGTCAAGCAATCTTCCTGGGGACGCAAAAAATGTTACACAAACTTAACCTTGATGATGTTCCTCCTCTACTGCTAGGGATGAACTCGGGCCGAGCCGGGCCGGGCTTTTAATAAGCCCGGCCCGGCCCGACGCAGAAAAGTGGCCGGCCCGAACCGAGGCCCAAACCGATATAAAAACTGACGGCCCGGCCCGAAGTTTCGGGCCGGCCCGACTTTCATTCAGTGAATAGAAGGGATTTTTTTCAGTTGTGTTCAACAAGTAACTATCACTCTTTTGTTTGATTCAAGAGTATAATGATTTTGAGTTACAATCAAGTTACTTGTGGAACATACCATAGTATATTATTTGATTTTTGTTTTTTTGAAAAATCGTAGAAATATGTAACAGAAGAATTTGTATATCAAGGCCGCGAAATTGTTTTTTAGCGTACCAAGAGAAAGTTTATCGCATAGATCGCTTTTGACAGAAGCAATATAATCTCAAGGTCGCTAAAATAATTTCGTGGTCTGGTGCAGCCGTTTCCATGGTTTTATTAAAAAATTTTTTCACTTAACTGATTAAGCTATAGCTAGAATTTATATGTTTATATAGTGGCTTTACATTACATGTTGCAACGGAAATGATACGTTTAAAGCACCGACGGTATTTTTAAAAAATTCCTTAAGAATGTGAGGATGCGCTAGTACTATATAGTTAAGTTTCCTACACTATTTCAAAGCAAGTGTTTTTTCCTTTACTCCTTATTTTGACATCTATGTTTAGTATTCTATATCTATAGGTTATGTTTTAAAAATGAATAAAGAATTAATCTCTTTTGTGATAAGGTGGCCTATAATACATGTTTAACTATATTGGAAAAGATCCAAAAAATTCTATTCACACAAAAATTTTTTATTATTTGAGTTTTTGATTTCTTACTGATTCGATAACATTTGTATGTGTTGTCAAAGTAATTTCACGGAATGCTCTTCAAGTTTACTTCAAGACACTGTATTTTACTTCTTCCCAAGCCTATAGCATATCTGTTTTCAAAAGGATTTTTACACTTTACTTCTAGGGAAAGAATTACAAAACAGCATCCTCGTATTTAGAGCGTTGACGTTTTATATCTTTTTGGTGTTATAAACTTGGACATTATATCTCTAAATTTAATTACGGAAACAAAACTACAAAAAGCCATTTAATTTCACAATATCTACACAGAAAGCAGACAATTAAATGTAAGTTTGTACGTTAGGCATTTGGTATATGTCAAAATTAAGGCGCCTTAAATAAAAGCATTTTTTGCCTGTATTTAAATTAAATAAAGATGTCCTGTATTTTAATACAGTACAAACATTAAAGGTGTGTTAATTGCGCATGTGTAAATGTCAAATAAGGGAAAACTTTATTAAAAAATTGGTAAAATGAACGTTGCAATAACTCTCTGGTGTTTTAGGCAGTATACATAAACTATACACGCGATTGATTATATCGACGTTTGCCGCATGATTGAAATTTGAAGTATATACGAGGGCCATTTTTTTTCAACCTCCGATCGCTCCGTGCAGACGCTACGCGGGTAGCACAAAGCGAGCACGCGCTGGAGGCGACCGCGTAGCTCGTGCAGTACACATTCCGCCATTGTAAACATTCAGGCATCAGTCGGCATTTTGCTACAGCCACGTAAACATGTCCGCTATTATTGATGCTCCCGCCAAGTGTGAAGTGCAAAGTGTGATTCGTTTTCTACAGACTGAAGGCCATAGTGCTGCAAAAATCCATCGACGAATGAGTCGTGTGTATGGGGAAAACTTCATGAGTGATGGTGTTGTGCGTGAATGGTGTCGAAAATTTAAAGATGGCCGTAATGATGTGCATGATGAAGGGGGCCAAGGGCGCAAATCTGTCGTTTCAGATGACCTGGTTTAACGTGTTGACAGAATGGTCAAGAAAACCGCAGATTCACGGTTACTCCTTTGTCTACGGAATTTCCAGAAGTTTCAAGGTCTGTTTTGTACTCTAATGTTACTGAACGGTTAGGCTACAAAAAACTTTGTGCACGTTGAGTCCCAAAAATGCTGACGGACGGCCACAAAACTTGAAGAATGGCGTTAGCGTTGGAGTTCCTTGAGCATTATCATGATGAAGAAAACAACATTTTGAAATCAATCGTGACTGGGGATGAAACCTGGATTAAATACGACACACCGGAAACAAAACGACAATCACAACAATGGATGCATTCAGCTTCACCAAACAAACCAAAGAAATTCAAACAAACCTTCAACAACAGAAAGACCATGGCTACTGTATTTTAGGACCAACAAGGTGTGTTGCTTGTGGAGTTTATGGAGCCCGGAACCACAATCACTCCAGCTGTTTATTGTGAAACTTTACGACGGTTGCGTAGAGCCATTCAGAACAAACACAGAGGAAAGCTGACCGCTGGAGTTGTTCTGATCCACGACAATGCCCGTCCACACACTGCTGGAACAACTCAACGGCTTCTCGAACAATTTGGATGGGACATTTTCGATCATCCGCCATACAGTCCTGACTTAGTACCAAGCGATTTTCATCTTTTTCTCGACCTGAAGACGTGGCTTGGTGGGAAGCGCTTTCAAACCAAAGAGGACCTTTAAACCAACGTCAAGAACTACCTGAATTCATTGGCGGCAACTTTCTTTGAACAGGGTATTGGAAAGCTTGTTCACAGATATGAGAAATGTCTTAATCTCTTCGGCGATTATGTCGAAAAGTAACCGTAAGTGTACCAATCTTTTGGTAATAAAATTATTGTTTTATATGAACTTGTCTTTTATTTATAGCCTATCGGATGTTGAAAAAAAAATGGTCCTCGTACATATACATAATATAAATCGTGCAAACTTTTGAATTATGAATAAATCACCTAGTTCGATGTTCCTGGGCATTTTTAACTTGCCTAAAGTACAACATGAGGGACATTAAATAGCTCTAGAAATAAATATTCGGGATAAGAAGTGAGTTATAATATCATGTCTCCTTTATCCTAAACAAGACAAAAAACTGATTATTAATGGGTCCATGAAGGCACTTCGTGAAATTATAATTAAGAACGTTTACTTACTCAATGTGAGATAGAAGTGAAAGGACAGTGGAGTATCTATCTACTCATGCGTTTTTCGGCCCGAAAAATTCGGGCCGGCCCGAATCGTTTGGCTCGGCCCGGCCCGAAGAAAGGTAGGCCCGGCCCGGGTGGTCCGGCCCGAATAAAATAGTCAACGGCCCCACCCGGATTCGAGCCCGAAAGCCCGAGCCCGAGTCTTTCCCTATCTACTGCTAGACAAATCAATTATCACCATTTCTTCTACCGTTAAAAATCTTGTAATCCTTTTAGATTCTAATTTAACCTGGCGCGCTCAAATATCTGACGTCTGCAAAAAAGTTTTTTTAACTCTTCACACACTTAAGCGACTAAAGCGTTTTTTACCACTTAAACTCAAACAGATGCTAGTTCAAGCTATTATACTACCCCATTTCGATCATTGTGGCTTAATATATACAAATTTATGTTCAGACCTTCGTATGCGTTTACAGCACGTACAAAATACATGCATTCGTTATATTTTTCATTTAAAGTATTACGTCAGAGTTATCATTTTCTACTCTCAATTAAATTGGCTTAAGCTTGATGAAAGACATAAACTTCACCTAGCTATTTTTATTTATAAACTACTGATACAACAGTCGCCGTCATATTTATCATAGCAGTTTTCCCTACTTTCAAGCAGGACTTACAATACCAGGGAAGTGGATGTACCATCTATTCCTATCCACCATTCTCAAATGTACCACTCTTCGTTCCTGGTCACAGGTTCGCTTCTCTGGAACTCAATTTCACAAAATATTAGGAACGCCCAGTCAAAAACAAAATTCCGTGAATTATTGTATGATTATTTCATCAAAGACACTAGCAGCCGTTCATGAATTTGCAAAACTCTACGGTCTACTTTATTTCTGCCTGATGCGAATGCATGCGTGAATGTGAACGTGTGTGTGTGTGTGTGTGTGTGTGTGTGTGTGTGTGTGTGTGTGTGTGTGTGTGTGTGTGTGTGTGTGTGTGTGTGTGTGTGTGTGTGTGTGTGTGTGTGTGTGTGTGTGTGTGTGTGTGTGTGTGTGTGTGTGTGTGTGTGTGTGTGTGTGTGTGTGTGTGTGTGTGTGTTGTGTGTGTGTGTTTTGTGTAGTATAGTTTGTTTATGAATGTATTATACTTTGTGTATTGTACATGTCTGCCTTGTGTTTTTTCCATTTGATACAATATTGTATATAAATATGTACCTGCAGGCTATAAGTTAGATGTAAGACAGGGCCGTTTGCCCCTAATCTCGCTTATCGCTTGTATTCAAATAATTGATTTTGAAATAATAAAGTCGATAAGAACAACAACATCTAAGACTCATTAAGACCAACTGTAGTAAAGTTCGAATTTCCATATTAAATTAGCAAAAATATAAACAGCACCTAAAGTTCTAATATATGCACGTTTTTAATTAATTAATCCATTATATAATTTATAGAAACAAATAACACACCGAAAGTATTAAATCAGTGTTTAATTATTCCATTAAAGTATAAAAATGTTGTTACTAATTTCGGACGTATCAGAAATCTTGTAATTATCAACAGCGTATCCTCTCTCTGAGATGGAAATAATTGCCTAGAAAATTTTGGTTGTCGCATTGATGTCGTATCAACATTTATAATTATTCAACTTGCATCGAGCATAAATATTCTCGACAGAAACAACGACAGTTTGGAAATTTAATATTTTATATAACGTCATAAACTAAACATCAAAATGCAAGATATCAAATCGCTAAAACATGTAGCAAATCCGGGGTATACAAACTATAACATGAAACTAAAGAAGTGAGAAGAAAATATACAGATAGGCCGAGTATGCTTTTAATAATTTAAATTAACGCACATATAAACAGGGTATAAATAAGTGTGTGGACGATGTTTAAACTTAGATCATTAAAATAGAAAATGTCGTAAAATTTTTATGAATAACTCTTGTGTGCACGGCCATTTACGAAACTGAATAGAAAACAAACATAATAAATAACAGAATAAACTATTATAGTGTCTAATTTAAATAATAAAAACGGACCATAAAACTTTACTCAATAATGGTTTTAAAAAAAGTTACACATTTTCAATGGTATGTGTATATGATAGGTAATCTGTAGAAAAAAATCTAGGAAGCTCTGAGTAATATAGTCCTACCTGGCGTCAGGTAATATAAAATTTGAATAACTTCTCTTCTTTTAAGATACAGATTAACTTAAAACTTTTGTTAGTAAGCAACTGAAGACGTGACTACAAAACGGCCAATGGGATTCTGGAAAACATAAATCAATTCTCAACACTTTATTTTGTGAACTAACTCAATTTTTATGACAAACGTTGATCGAATTATTTTTGTTGAGTGGATTTATCAGCAGTAATTGAGGACCTTGCAGCAAAAGGGAGGCAAGTCAATTTTTTCCCGTTTCACTTTTATTTTCCTACAAATTTACAAAAAAAAATAACAAATCGTTTGGTACATAAAAGAAGCAAGTCCGATAAAAGACAAGCAAGTTATAGGGAATTTTGGATCTACCACCCTATTGCGTTGGTACATAAAAGAAGCAAGTCCGATAAAAAACAAGCAAGTTATTTAGGGGAGTTTTGGATCTACCACCCTATTGCGTTTGGTAAAAAAAAGCAGCAGATCTGGACTTGCCTCTCTTTTGCATCAAACATAACTATTACATCATCCGTGACAAGTCAGTACACGCTTGGCATTCGAACTGTGAGGGTATTTTTCTTATTTTTTTATTCTGTAAAAGTTTAAATATATTGTTATTGCTTAAGATAAACTGTTAATATGAGCGATTATGATCCATTTAGTAGTGGATCGTCTGATAATTATCAGTCTTATGAGCAGGACTTAAATAATTATTCAAGTAGAGATGACAGTGGAGTTTCTTTGAATCCAGGCCCGTCAACAAGTTGCACTACGGGCTCACCAGAGACTAGTACAACCTGTAAAAAAAGAAAGTCCATCAATCCGTCGTTATGGAAACGAAATGCTATAAAGGAATCTATTGCTACTGGTGAGAGATATATAAACTGTAAGGGTCAAGAAATCGGGAAAAGAAAAACCGGTCCAGATTGTTGCCATAAAAAATATAAGTGTTTCAGTAAAATAAATGATGAAGAGAAGGAAATAATATTGAAAAAATTTAACAAATTGGAAGAGGCTAATGTGCAAAATGTATATTTGGGAGATTTGATTAAAACTGGAAATGTTGAAAGAGAAAGATCAAAAACAGGTACAGGAAAAAAGAGAAGCTGTTCACATAAGTATTTTATTAAATTAGAGACTAAACAAATCCTAGTCTGTAGAAATAGGTTTGCGTCTTTTCACGGCATCTCAAAAAAACGCGTGGATAATATTTCTAAGCAATATCGTGACCACGATGTTACCACACCTGCTATATCTCAACGTGGGAAACACCACAATAGTCCAAATTGTATTACAAAAGAATGGGTCTCGCAAGTCGATTCTCATATAAGAAGTTTTCTACGACGTGAATCGCATTATAGTAGAAATAGAAGCTCTCGTTACTATCTGTCTCCTGAGTTGAACACCAAAACCATGTACGATCTGTATTTGAAACAATATGAACCGGATCTCTTACAATCTGCTAAACCTATTGTTACATATGATTTTTACTACAGATACTTCAAAGAAAATTTTAAATATAGCTTTGGTTCTCCACCTTCAGACACGTGTAAAAAGTATGACATGATGCATATTAAATTGAAAGATAAAACATTAGACAGCAAAGAAACCCTTCAAATAGAGACAGAAAAAAAGATTCACCAATCCAAAGCTGATGCTTTTTTTGTTGATTTAAAAAAAAGTAAATTTGCTTCAACAAATGAAGAGTGTGAGGTATTAACCTTTTATTATCAGCAGAACCTTCCATTGCCTAAAATTTCAGTGGGTGAAGCGTTCTATAAACGCCAACTATGGGCATATAACTTTTGTATCCACTCAGCGAAAACAGACATGGCTCGCTTTTATTTATACGATGAAACCACTGCACGTAAATCACCAAACGAGGTTATATCTTTCTTAAATCACTACTTAAGTAATATTTTACCAAGCACAGTAAAACAGCTATACCTTGTTACGTGCCAAAGTGGCACTAAACATTGTTTTTAGTTTAATTTTGATGTGCGGAAGTTTCGCGCCATAAATTCAAAAGACTCGGTGCACGTATTTCCGTCACGTCAAAAGTGGGTTGGACGAATAATTTCGCGCCGACGCGTGAAAGGACAAAGAGTGGGAGAAGTGTTTCCGTGAGACGCTTTAACGTGTCTTTTTTTGCCTGGGACTTCAAGAAGTGTGGTCGTGTTAGGTATCGTATCGTGCCTTTATCTTATATCTATGTAGATCCTTGCCTTGCTTATCTGTATGTCGCCCTTATACCATGTTTCCTTATCCGTTCCCTGCATAAGTAGGTGATAAATTGTAGCAGCCTAGGGAGAACCGGAGGCCACGACCCTAGAACGGGCCGGATGTCCATGCTCCGCTAACAGCTAACCGGAGCCGTCACCATCTTTAACTATCTTAAAGGGGGCTCTAGCCGTTTGGTAGGCGTACCTTCCGTTAATTGCCTTAAAAGGGGACATCAGTAGCCTGATGGACGTCAACAGAAGCCAACTTTAACTCAACCCCGCAGGACGTCGGATTTCTTATGTAAGTACTTTATCTGCTTAATTTGTTCGCTAATTCAATTTATATTTTTCCGCAAATGACGTATTTAATTTGTTATTGGTGACGTCATTGACAGATGGGCGCGCCAAATCTGTACAAAGATTAGCGTTACCAACTGCCCGTGGTGTCTAGTAAACCGCGCTTGCGGTGTTGTATTTGTGAACGTTTTAAGTGTAAGAATTGTCGTTTTAAACCGTAAGAACCTATTCTCAGACAATGCAGCAGCACAAAACAATAACTCAACACTAGTCCAATATTTGTATACTTTATTGAAGAGTTCGTCTTTTGAGAAGATCGTTCATCGCTTTCCTGAACCAGGGCACAGTTTCTTGCCTTGTGATAGGTGCTTTGGTGTTACAGAGAAGCACAATAGAAAAAAGACTATATTTTCACCACTAGTGAATATACAGAATGTATTCAGCATGCTTCTAAAAATTTTAAAGTTATTAACGTCTAACAAAGTATGATTATTAACTTTACTCAACATTTTGAAGGTCATTTTAAAAAGTCATCACAAATGCAGAGAAAACTAGATTTAAGATATCAAAATATCGCATTTCTGAATATAGCAAAAATCACATTGAAACCGTTGCAGTCAGGGTTTCAACTGGAATGCCTATTTTTGACTATTTTAGCATCGCAAGGAATCTTCAAGCAAATTTATCTGTTCTTTCTCAGGAACCGATGTATGATGATAGTTTGCCGTTGAAAACAGCTAAATACAAAGATGTTATTCAACTGGTAAAGAACTATGTTCCACCAAATAAACTGTACTTCTACAGGGCTCTCAAAAGTGAAACTATCGGAGATGATGACCAGGCTCAAATAGACCTTTAAATTTACATTTTTTTTAGAAGTGATTATTTTTTTGTTTCTATTTGTCTTTCATGTTTATTCGTACTGATTTTTGTTTTCTATAATAAACATTTATTCAAATTAATGTGTTTTATTATTGAAATTTAAAAAAAAGTGACAAGCTTATTAGATTTTGGTGCAAAAGACAGGCAGATCCTAAATTTAAAAAATCGCAGTATTTCTATAAATTGTTTTACTTGATTTAAAACTACATAAAAATGTGTGTGAATATGTGAATTTTATAATAAAATTGAATGATTAAACATTCAAATAATAAATATTTTTAAAAAGGTTTTTTTTTAAAATTCCCAACAAACTTAAAATTTGGACTTGCCTCCCTTTTGCTGCAAGGTCCTCAATTTTTCCTTCATTCGGCATCTAACAAATATGAAACAGGTTAAGTTTATCTGTTGGAATGATTTTTTTACCTTTTACGTTAACTTCCTAAAAAGTTAAAAGTGCACTACATATAGACAGGGTTCAGCGGATCCCTTAAACAGAGATAATCCTTGCTCTTGAGCAGAGTAGAAGGGCGCCTTGAAAGTAACGGAATGACTGAATGCACTTCCGAACTAACTTAACTTTTACGTTTTTACGTCACGCGGTCGTGGCATGAGACTATTAGAGCAAAGACAAGATTTAGGGGCGGCAGAAGCACTGCATCTAAGAATACATTCAAAAATACCTAAGTGATAAAATGCAAAAACCTTTAGATTATGACGAACTACAACAGCTACAGGTATCTTGGTTGAATCCGAAAAAAAGAAATACATACAAGAAAAATCAATCATTAAGGTCACTGTGTGTGCCTCATAAAATACACTGAATAATATCTAATTAACAGTTCACCCTTGAACTGCTCAAATAAACTTGTTCCCTAAGGAGGAATTCTGATAAGTCTTGTACTCGAGATTTTTCTTATAAAGAAACTTTAACTGAATTGGATAAATTTATTACGTTTATTTTCGGCATAAATTAAAATGCACCTTTTTCCTTTTAATTCATTATCCATTCACATAGATTCTGTTTCTACTTTTCAATACTCCAACACCATCCTGTATATTTCACCTTCTTACAATAAGTCCGTTTATTATATTTTCAATGAAACTCGTTTGCTGTGAATTTGGAAAGTTTCCGTTCTCAATGAAATAGTTTGTACCTTGTTATAGATGTCCGCTGGTTTGCTACATATTCTGATAACGTAAAATTACTTCCTAAATGCTAGGACCTAGAAACTTGTCGAAATAAGGTATCGTACTATTTGATAAGTGTTTCGAGTTTTTAGTCACCTCTTAGCATGTTGTGATAACGCGAGGTTTAAATGTTGAATTCTGTTTTCAAAAACGAATTGAATCTGATGCTGCGGCTCGTTTTTGGTAGTATTTTCGATTTACTCGTTCTGGTACTTCAAGAGCGATGCACGTTGTTTTTTTTGTTGTTGACAAGTGGCGGATATCTGGGGTACATCGATAAGTTCTCCCGCGCTTACTCGTACTAATAAGATTATCTTTTACCTCTTAACTGGGGGCCAAATTGTTTTTTATGTAGGCCCGACTGTTCATTGCCTCAGGCCAACTGCTGCTTTTTACTCGTACATCGCTGTTGCTGTTATGGTAATTGGGTAAATGGATCCGAGGACCGTGGCGATTCTGTGCTGAATCACGTCCCCTGGCGTGTAAGATAAGAAGTCAGACACGTGCAGGTATATGACTTGTTTACTTTGTATGTACATGAAGAAATTACCCTTTATCAGCGTTCGATGTAGCTATGTGCCAATAAACTTAGAAATGTAGGACTATTGTTGGTTGCTATACATAAATATTTGAATCGTCCTACAGGTATGATGTGCAATTTTGGAACAAAAACGAAAGCGTTTGTCAAAGGAAACTCACAAGTTTTATAGTAAGTTTGATTAGTTTTACTGATTAGTTTTTTTGTCAAATATGAGATGTGCACTTCGTATTCAAACCAATAAT